>CM076850.1:141126730-141726730 GCA_039519185.1 Astragalus membranaceus | reverse complement strand
GTTCTAAGTTGAGGTTGAGCTCCGCGTATCATCCGCAGACAGATGGTCAGACCGAGAGAACTATTCAGTCGTTAGAGGACTTGTTGAGAGCATGTGTTCTTGAGCAAAGAGGCTCGTGGGATTCTCATCTTCCATTGATTGAGTTCACCTATAATAATAGTCATCATTCTAGTATTGGGATGGCACCGTTTGAGGCGCTGTATGGTCGGAGATGTAGGACTCCGTTATGTTGGTATGAATCTGGAGAGAGTGCAGTGTTAGGGCCTGAGATTGTGCGAGAAACCACTGAGAAGGTGAAATTAATTCGTGAGAAGATGAAAGCGTCGCCGAGTCGACAAAAGAGCTATCATGATAAGAGAAGGAAGGACTTAGAGTTTCAGGCCGGTGATCATGTATTTTTGAGAGTCACTCCGGTGACTGGTGTTGGGCGTGCCTTGAAATCAAAGAAGTTAACTCCCCATTTCATTGGTCCGTATCAGATTACGGAGAGGGTGGGAAGTGTTGCCTATAGGGTGGCTTTGCCGCCTAATCTTTCGAACTTGCATGACGTGTTTCACGTGTCACAACTTCAAAAGTATGTTCCGGACCCGTCTCATGTGATTCAGATGGATGAAGTAGAGGTACGGGAAAATCTCACTGTGGAGACTATGCCTGTGCGAATTGAAGATAGAGAAGTGAAGGTTCTGAGAGGGAAGGGGATTTCTTTGGTGAAAGTGGTTTGGTTAGGAGCTGCTGGTGAGAGTATGACTTGGGAGCTGGAGAGTAAGATGCGAGAGTCTTACCCAGAGTTGTTTGAATCAGGTAAGAATTTCGAGGACGAAATTTCCTAAGTGGGGGAGAGTAGTTGTAACACCCAAAATGATTTAATTAATTATTTGATTAAATTATTTAAGTGTTGCAATATTGTTATTATTATTATTAGTATAATTATTTTAAATATTGATATATTAATTTATTTATAATTGAAGGGGGTGGTATTAATAATTTCGGAATGACAAATTTGGCCCAAGAAGAAGCCCAAGCCCGTTAGCTGAGGCCCTAGGCACATAGGGTATGATGCATTCGCATCATTTGTGCAAAGAAAGGAAAAAGAAAGAAAACGTAAAAAAGAAAAGAAAGGAGAAGAGAGAGGAGAGGTCGCGAAGAGAGAAAGAGAAAGAGAAGAAGGAGATTCGCGCAAAGGGAAGGGGAAAAGAAGAGTTGTTGCTGTGGTTTTATTGAAAATTGTATGAGTTATGAGATGTATCTGAGAATCATAGTGTATGCCAGATAATTGATAGAATGTGTATTTGAAGATATGAGAGTGAAATTGAAGGATTAGAAATAATTATTGAATGATTGAGCATATGAAATTTGGAAGAATTTGAGTTTGAAGGACCCTAGGCGCCATTGTTGTTGTCAATCCATGCTTTGTTGCTGCTGTCTGGCCGCCTGTTGCCTATTTGTTGTGTTTCAGTGTTGCTGCCTTGGTGCAGTGGCGCCTGGGGCGCAGGATCCCGGTGCCTGGGCGCCAAGGGCGCCTAAATTGGGCTGCCCGGTTTGTGTTCCCGAGTTATATTTCTGAGTAATCATGTCATTGGGATGTCGTTATGGTTGAGTTTTGGTTGCTAGGATGTATGTTCTGAAAAATCACTGAGATCCCCTCCCCCGGGAGCCATGTTGCTTGTGTGCGTATATGGGGTGTTTTGGGTGAACTTCGAATTCTGGGCATATTTTACCGTGCCATCTTTTGTATTTGCGTGCCCAAATTCAATTTTACACGTTTTGGCTCGAGTGGTTTTATTTTTGCACGTGTCATTTTGGAGTTGTCTCGGTGGGTGTTGCTTGTATGCGTATATAGGGTGTTTTGGGTGAACTTCGAATTCTGGGCATATTTTACCGTGCCATCTTTTGTATTTGCATGCCCAAATTCAATTTTAAACGTTTTGGCTCGAGTGGTTTTATTTTTGCACGTGTCATTTTGAAGTTGTCCCGCTGGCTCCACTTTGAAAAGGATGCACCATAGTCACAGAACATTCTGCCAATTTGCGCCTCATTAGCGCGCCAGTCACGCGTCACGCGCAAGACACTGAGCATTTCTGCCGTTCCGCGCGCCAGTCGCGCCTAAGCCGCGCGCCACGCGCGAAGCCTCTGAATTTTCTGCTGTTCCGAGCCATTTTCAGCACGTGTCTCGGTTTTGTCCCAAATTTGTTTTTGACATATCATTTGACTCGGGTGTCCGTTTTAAGTGCTTCAAAGTGCGTTTCGAAGCTCGTTCAGTCCTCTATCTGTGTATGCTACTGTAATGTGAAAAATAATTAATTTGGCTGAAAGTTTCTGGACACTTGTATTTTGCTAGTGGTGTGGTAAAGTGACGGTGGGTCTACGGACCAAAAATGTTGGTGATGATTTTAGGCTGCGGTCTTGACGTTGTAATTTATAATGATGATGTGTGTGACTTGGGATTGTGAACAATTATGCTTATTGGTTGTTCATGGAGTCACATGCATACATTAGGCTGCGGTCTTGACGATGCATTTTTAGGCTGCGGTCTTGACGTTATTTTTCGGCTGCGGTCGCGACGTGCCCAATTGGCTAATGAGAAGTGATAATGGTACCACATGCATTCTGCACTGCATACACACATGCTCATTATTGATAATTACTTTGTTTGGTGTACGATATGACTGTGTGACAATTATATATTGCGGATGTTGATGTTTATTTATCAGTTGGAAATGTTGCTGTATATGTATAAAATATAAATGTATTTGCTGTGATTGGCGTAGTCCTTATACTCTAGCATACCGCTTATTATAAGCCTTATTATGCGGTTTAGACTCACCCCTTCGTTGTTTATTACTACAGGTAACCATGAGTGAAGGCTGTTATTCTTCATTCCTGCGTCGGTCTAGTGCTCTGATACGTAACACTCAGGGGATGGGCGCTAGTTTTCTTTGTTTGTTTATTTGAGATGTTAAACATTTGTATTGAGATTTTTATGTTGAGGCTGCGTTTTTGTGTGCTGAGTTTTATCCCTTTATTCCGCTGCGAGACGTTGTAATTTCTGTCATGTGGACAGAATAATATGTTTTTGGGAACCCCATTCCATTGTTACGTGTTACGTATTTTCTTTGATTTATAAAAGGAATTTTATTATGTTGTTGACGTTTGTTTCGAAGAAATGTAGCATCCCGTTTGGATTAGTTGAAAAATAAAATTTTGAACTCTGATAATTTTTATTTAAATACCGGGTAGAAAATGGGGTGTTACACCCAGAACTTCTACAAAGAATGCTGAAAATCACTAAGCATCCAAGGTCGGAAAAATAACGGTCGTCCCAGTCTGAGGATCGACCTTGACAATACGATTTTCCTCAACCTCGTGATCGACGTTGATGATTGCCCTGTCCAAATAAAGAGAAGGGTTGAACAAAAGAGCTTGCTGAAGGGCACACACAAAACCTTCCTTATAAAGCTCGATCGCTTGCTCAGTAGCCTCCCTGGCAGTTCTCTTACTCTCTTTTAGGGCAGCTTGGAGTTCTGCAATTCGAACTTCGGGGTTGCTACTGGACTCAGCCCTCACCTCTGAGGCCTCCTTTAGTTTACCCTCCAGCTCAGCAATCTGATCCTCCAAACTCTGGATCTTCCTTTTAGCCTCGCCTCAGATTCTGTTAAACCCTCCACCTCGGTTTCGAGCTCCTTTACACGGGTCTCAGCAGCCTCAGCTCGCCGCGTAAGTCCCCCTTGGCTTTCCTTCAGAGATTGAAGCTCTTCCTTGGCATGAGAAAGCTCGTTTGACCTTAAAGACATCTCCCCTAGAAGCTTGACCCGTTTTGCCTTCTCGATGTCCAACAAATCTATAAACAAGGAAGATATCAAAACCAAAAGCAAAGCCATAAACAAAGCAACCAAACCAAACAAAAAGTCACCTACCTTTGGCTCGTTTCTCATATTTCTATTTTTCGATCTTATGAACCTCAGCAAGATTGGCAATGATCTGCATCGACACTGATACAGGATCCTCTCGCCATTGTTTAAAATTTTGCTCAAGGAATTTCTCATCCAAAGGAACGGCTTTAGACCTATGCTTGGGTCTTTTCGAGGTCTTATTTTTCTTTGCCGATCTCGCATCATCACCAACATCGCCTCGGTCCCTTTTTTCAGATCTCCCAAGACTGGCACCTTGAGAAATTGGAGGAGAACGATCAGGTATAAGATTATCTCTTCCCTCTGGGCCAACCTCGCCCAGAGCCAGGTCCTCTTGGGTAATTGTGTTGACAGGATCGACAAGAATGGCAGCATCGGCCATGGCCGCAGAGTGAGATGGGCCCCCTCTTCCTCAGCATCGATCGGTGCCGTTGCCAGCATCTTCTTTAAAGGAAGCCTTTTCGGTGCCATCGTATCTGAAAATTAAAGAGTAAAACGGGTTATACAACTTGCAGTCAAAAATCGAAAAAACACAAAAAGTTCCACTCCAGAAGGTCGATCTACCTAAAACTATTTGCACTTGTTTCCGTTTTCCAGCTTGAACTATCTTATCCATGGGGATACCTCGGTATTTATGCTTTGAATACAGGATGCTTTGGGAAATGAAGAGCAGAATCTTTTTTGTAAGAAGATCGTCAGCGCTCAACCGATCCTCACCAACAGAATAAGAATGCGTCGACCGATTGAAATGGTCGCTGCTCCAACCAATAGGAAATTTGGTGGACACCAAAGTCTTCCCATCAGCGCCATACTTCCCTACGCGATCCACAGCCGTATCATCTACCGGTTCGACCCAATAAAAAAGTTGTTTCCAAGTTCCCCTCAACGAATCAGCATAAGCCTTGAAGATCTTGGCACCTCGTCTCGAGCGAATGCTGACATGCTCGCGACCGGACTTGTTCTCCCCACTGTTTCGATTAAGCTCGAACAAATGAAAGAAAAGAAGTGGCGATACCGGTCTCTCCAGATGAATGCACATAAGCTCGAAAGCTCAAAGAAAAGCCCACGCGTTGGGATGCAATTGAGAGGGAGACACATCCAGCTCAGCCAGAACGGTTTGTTGTAGAGAGGAAAAAGGAGGTCGGATGTTCATATCATTTACGGCTACATGGTACATCGTAAACTTAAGCTCTTCTGGCCAGGTTGCCACATGCTCCCCATCGCCCATACCTTCGAACCTCCAAACATTTCACCCCCCCTTTCCCATGAAGTTTCTTAGCCACGGACTCAAGATTATGACCAGACCGGTACAAATACTTGATCTCCAGAATCTTGTTAGAAACCCAATCATAGGGGGGAACTCCTTGGTAAAATACCTCATGGGCTCCAGAGCCGGTACCGGAGTAGCCATCATTTGAAGTCCCTGAGGCTTGACTGGTACTTGCTCGGTTTGTGCGGCGACGTTCCTGAAGCTCCTGTCTTTCTCAGGAACGGAGCTCGACCCAACATCGGTATCAGGGCTCTCCAAATCAACAGTACTCAAACTGTCCGCCTCTTCTCTAGATCGAGCTTCGTCAGAGGAAAGAGCCACCACATCAATCATGCGCACTTCCTCCTCGGCTTCCTCAGCATCTTCAACGAGCTCGTCATCTCCATCCATAAGAGAAAAGCTTCCGACATCGAAATGATCCTTCGCCTTATCACTGGCCGGAGCAGAAGCAGAATGCTCTTGTACATCAGGCACAGCATCCACTGTTTGATCGGTCTGACCTTCAGGAATTTCACCACCAGAGGCCATTATCTTTGCGAAATATTTTCGGTTGACCGTGATATCCTTACGGGTCTTTTTTGTAATCGCCAGGTCGATCTACAGAAATGGGGGACGAAATGTCAGGAATAAGCATCGAAAATGGGTTCGCGAGCAAGTCGGAACCCGACCTGACGACCCCCACTCTGGGAAAAAAAGCAAAATTGGGGGGATTTCAAAGCACGAAAAACAGAATAGAAGAACATCTAAAAAACTAACCTCGAAATACTGCAGAAAGAGACCTTTGCCGATCTTCTGATTAAACTCCACTTGAAAGATCCTAGAACAACCGCTAAAATCACTTTACTCGAAAAGAAGCTCGATAAATCAAGGTCAGGTGATCAGAGCAAAGTGAGTTAATACAGAACAAAATGAAAGACATTGACCCCCTATTTATAGTGGGCCAAAGATCATGGGCTGGGCCCAGGAAGTCGAATCAACATGTCCAATCAAAATCAGCAAAACGCACGCCCGAAAAAGTGAAACGTCACAATCAATAGCCACCATCGTGACACGCGCCGTGTCAGAAACATTTAATGCCTTGGCACAGAGTACAAAGCGTTGCATCATTCACTAACTCGGCACGTTCCATGGTCGAACATTACTCGTCAAGGTCGAAATCTCTGGAAACTTCCTCATGAAATATCTACCGGCAAATAACAAGATCGCTTCATGCCAGATCGCTTCAGCTTATCAAGCCAAGATCGCACCTCAGGCGACCAGACTTGGGGGGCCACTGTTATGGTAATAAGTCCTACTGATATTTGCACCCCCTATTTAGGGCCCATTAGCGATTTGGCCCATTAACAGCCCAACCAAATCAACGGCTCAGATGCCTCCTCAAGATCGGTAGGCTCAGGAATCATCAACACAAACACATTCAAACTCTATAAATACCCCACTCAATGCTCATTAATGGTAGGTAATTTTCTCCAACCACCACATATTTACTCAAACACTGACTTGAGCTTTGAAGTGTTATTGCAGGTACAACACCGCCACGTCAAGATCGAACAAGACCACCATCTCAAGATCGAACAAGACCGTCATTTGAAGATCGAACATTATCTAGGATAAAACATCTACTAACTACTTCGACCTTATCATAAAGCTCGTAAGTACAGTACCAGACATTTTTCTTATAAAGTTGATAGATGTAGTATCTTGAAAGCAGAGCTTTGTGGTATTTACCATGGTGTTTGTCTCGCGTAGGGCAAGGGCTTCTGCAAATTTGTGATTGAATCAGACTCTATAAATATCATTGATCTTCTTAAGGCCCATGAGTCTCAAACACTCCCTCACCATAATCTCATTCATGGCATTAAAAAAGCGGGTGTTTTTTTTGTACCCCCCTTGAACCCCATACCCCCTTTTTAAGCTAAATCCCCAAAATAGCCTTAATATTTTTTTTTTACAAATTTCCGGAAGGCAGAAATATGGGTTTTCCGGAAATACCTCAGAAGTACCATGGTAGGTACTCGTCATCACAAGCACCCTGGACGGGTCATCACAAGCACCCTGGACGGGTGTTCGTCGACCGCTGTCCCTGAAAGCCCGCGCTGGGGACTGATAGAACATCAGCTGCTGTACTATGACTCCGGAGATGGACGTGGGCCTGAAATAGGTGGATCAGGAATCTGATGGACATATCCAAACTGCCAACGGACCCTGTCTGGCATATAAGGCACCGCCACATCCCCCCACATCAGCCAACCTCTGAATAATGAAATGTTGTGAAACCGGAGGTACTGTCTGCGGTCGTCCCAGGGGCTCCATATGACCTGCTCCCTCTGCAAGTCATCCAGCAGTTGCCGAAACTCCGGAAGCTTGATACTATCGCACTTCTTGTTCGCCCACCTGCTGCAACGTGGAAGTTGACTGGCACCGAAGTCTTTCCGCACCACGACGGTGGGGAAATACTCATATATCCAGCACTAAAATAATAAAAAAATAAATAAGTAAGTATATAAATAAAAGTAATTAAAAAGAAATAAAAATAATTAATTAATTAGTTACCTGCAGCAGAGAAGCGTATCCGCCAATCTGCGGCGTCTCCCAGTAACAAGCATCATTCAGCTACTCGTAGAGAATAGCTAGAGCAGCTGGACCCCAAGCCCACTGGCCACACATGGCAAAGTCCGAAATAAGAGTCACCCACTTGACAGGGACAGATGTGTGACTCTTGTCGGCAAAAATGGTGCTGCCCAACAAGTGTAGCAGATAGCACCGTGCCGCCTGATCAAGATGGCCGCGCTCCATTTTCTGTGTGTATGCGGCCATCAAGAAAGAAAATCGGAATGTCGGTCCCCTGTTGAACTGACACTCTGCCCAACACGCTGTGTGGTAAATGCCCAGCAGGTCAACTCCAGCCCGAATAGCATCGGCAGTGTCAAAATGTGGCCGATGCACCAACGGTGTGCCGGTGAGCGGCAAGTGGAGCAACGCGGACACGTCGTCCAACGTCACTGTCATCTCCCCCCACGGCATGTGGAATGAGCTGGTCTCAGAATGCCACATCTCCACAAAAGCTGATATGAGCTTGTGGTTGGTGTTGCCGAGAGGTGTGATGTCCAACTCAAACAGATGGGCCTGCTGCAACCATCCTGCAATATGTGGGTGGTGTTGCTGAGGTCTCATCTTCAGTATCTTCCCCCCATGAGAAGCAACTTTAATCTTACCCCGGTCCTGTAAAAAAATAAAAGTAATTAATAAATTATTAAAAGTAATTAATTGTTAAAAAATAAACAAATTATTAAAAGTATTACTTGTCCCGTCTGTAGTAGTCTCTGAACGCATTGGACATGCAACCGATGTAACAAAACCTGCTCAGCAGCCTCATCATCATGCTGAGCAACCCCAACCTCAGCCTGGTCATCTACATGCATGGCGTCTGGCTTAGCCTCCTGCTGCTGCTCTCGCTCTCGGACACATCTCTTACCCTCAGACGCATGTTCGACCTGTCTAGTCCTCAATCAGCTCCTTTTGAGGTATTTCCGGAGTTCCTGGAATTTAGAAAGGGAAGGGAGTATCCTCGTTGATACTTGATATTTTGGCTCGAGAGACTCTCTCTATGGATGCAAATTGTAATTATTTTTGATGTGGGTCCCTCGTTCTCTCAAGAAATACTTGATGTGGACTTGTTGGGTCTTGTGCCTAGTGTCAACTTCAACCCCCTATATTTCTCCATATACAGTGTTTCTTCCAAAGAAAATTTACGCTCTTATCCCTTCTTCAATCTACCATTTTCATCTATTTTCTTCCTTGTGCTTATCTAAAAAAAATCTATTTTCTTCCTTGTAATTGCTCCAATAAATAAATAAATAAATAAATAAATAAATAAATTTGTCAGGTCTTTTTTAAAAATCTTAAAAATATTCGTGTTTATCATAGACAAATTTTCCTTTTTAAAATGAAAAAAATTATATTTACCAAAAAAATGAAATATAATTATAAGAAACCTTATCGGACCACCGAAAGCCCTTCCCAGCTGAAAAACACAAATTATTAAACTAGGGTTTCGATAAACTAAAAGGATTTGGCAAAGTGCACCCCCTAGGTCCTCTTCTTCTTCTGGACTGTCAAAATCAATCCCAGCAAAGACATACATATTGCTATTATCCACGCAAACTGCTGAAAAGTATAAGCAATTTGTGGCTTTGGGTCCTCCACTTTCTCTCTCACCTTTGCACTTTCTACCATGGGAAGGGGAAAATTCAAGAGCAAGCCCACTGGTCGCCGCAATTTTTCTACCGCCGAGGACATAGGTAAGCCCACTTCAATCTACCCTTTCTAATTATTATGCTTGATTCCTGAGAAATTGTTGTATCTCTGGGTGATTGATAAACGTTGAAATGAGCGAAGTTCAATTAATATTGATTTTCTTTTTGGTTCGTGGGTTTGCTTTGATTTTCCTCCACTAATCGCCTGATTCTAATTTTTTTAATGCAAAATCTGGTTTTTAGCTTAAAAGAGGAACATCTATTGATTATTGGCTTTTGGGTATGCTTTAAATTTCCCACATGGAAGTTTATTGTTCGGAAAATTTATTTTTTAGTGGGGCCGTGAGATCTGAATTGACTGCAAGTTTGAAGCTTTCTGAAGATTTGAAAAAGTGGTATTTCGTAAATAAATTAAGAAAGCTGTGCTGAACACTTTATGTTTCTTATGATTGCTGCAGCTGCTGGCACGTCCTCCCGTCCTAAGAGTTTTAGACAGGTTTCCTTCTGTCTCCTATTTCTCCTTCATTCGCATGTTAGCAATATGAGTTTTACTCTTTGTTAGTAGAATTAGTAGAATATGCAAAATTTCATGATAAAGAAGTTTTTAAAAAGAAGTGTCTAAATGAATATGTTTCCATTTCACCGTTCTTAAATTTGTTTTAGTTTCCATAAACACATCATTTTTCTTGTTGAATTTTAAGTTCGATTTGTGTGTTAGATTTTACAAGTTGGGTGGATTTGATCCAACATCTCGAACCAATGATAAAGTCACCTTTGGCATGTGTCACTCACATTCATATTGCAACATCCCCGGCCCTTCATCTTCTCCCTCTTCTCTTTCGTGCAAAAGTTCTGGTAGCCAAAACCACCACAAACAATTGAATAGTCAAACTGCCTGCCACATGTTGTAATCATATCAACAACCTACTAACATCTCATCATAAATCCTAGCCTAAAAAATAATGCACTTTCATCTGTTTGAAGCTCAAACTAGCTGCCTCCCTATCCCCCTCATGCTGGCCCCAATCTACCGCCTAGCCCATGTACTCTTTATCCCTCAATTCCTTGTTATCGATTGCGGATGGTGGACCATAGCGTTTTTTGACTTTTGTCCAAATTCCACTATTCAAAGCCGCTATTTCCGCGATAAAACACCATGGTGTCACCATTCTTCACAAATTGGTCATAGCTGCTAGCAAAACTCTGCCACCTGAGCCTGCCATGGCTGCTATTTGATAACACTGGTTTGAAGAGCCGAGCAATTTCCTGGTTACTTCATTTTAGTTAATGTTGGTTTAAGCATAGTGAGATCATTTTGTTTGGTGAAGGACCGGTCATTGACTCAGTGGTGGAGCTTCAACCAAAAAGTTAGGGGAGCCAAAATAAAATATTATAAAAAAGGTTAATATTAGAAATGAGTAAAAATAGTATTAGAATTAATGAGTATAAAATACTTGATTTACAATACCAAATTTTCCTTGGTAAAAATCTAAAGCATGTGAAATTAGGATAGGTAGCGGGGCTTCACTATGATTGATATTCTTTGATTTTATTATTTTGTAATAGCATGTTTCGGCTATTACAAAATTTATCAATCACCCACCACAACTAGGAAACAACCCATTATGGAAATCAGTAGTATTTGTAAATGTTGAAAATATTTGGAGGAGCCAAGGCTCCCCTATGTCATAACCATGCTCTGCTACTGTATTGACTCATTGGCAAGGTATTGAATAGAAGATTTTGGAGGTTGATGAATTAATGGATATCGCCATATCTGAACCAGGCATTTGACATGCCCAAAAATTAATTATTGCTACTATATCTAAAAAAGTATAAACATATTTGAACCTTTATGTATATAGAAATAGAATATTTAGAGGAAGACTATAGGGGGATCTTATCCCTTAAAATATATCATTTTCTATCATTAAATATTAAGAAGAATATGGTTTAATGTGCCTTAGCCATTGGATTAAGAATTGCACCGCGAACCGATTTTTTTACGGACCACCCGGTTTCCGGTTCTGTATCCTGTGGTGACAATTATTTATTGTCTATGCTTTGCTTATCTTAAGTTGATTTCCATTTTCTTTAAATGTTTTACAAAAAAATGTTATTTATAATTGTGATTTTCTCTACAAACTTATTAGAAAGAAGCTGAGCATGAAGAGGGGGAACCTGAGGTAGTTTCCGAGGCTGAATCTGAAGAAGAATCTGAAGATGAAACTACGGTTAGTATATTACAATCAATTACCGATATAAAGAGTTTGGGTTTCTTTTTTTCTTTCTTTTCTACTTCATTATATGTTATATTTGTTTCTATGGTCTGCCTCCATCAATACAAGTTGACTGTATTGTTGTTATATAATGTCCGCAGAAGGCAAAAGGTGTTCAAGGGGTTATTGAGATTGAAAACCCTAACTTGGTAAAGCCAAAAAACATGAAAGTTAGAGACGTTGATGTGAGTTCATCTTCCCATTTTTTTTGTCCTTTCTTAGACATCTTGAGCAATTGAATCATATGAAAAGAATAATGCTATTTCCTTCCCAATACAGGTTGGGAAAACAACTGAGCTCTCAAGGCGTGAAAGGTATGCTTATTTTTCCTTCTGCTTATTGTTTACATGGATAATCACGCACTTGATGCTTATTGTTAAAGCAGTGGAGTGCAATCTTATGCCTTCAGTTCTTAATTGCCAAAATATTGAAGGTGAGGTATATTTATCCACAGATTTTTCTAATACTTCGGAAATTTTCCTCATTTTCTCAGAGAGGAGATAGAGAAACAGAGAGCTCATGAGCGCTATATGAGGTTGCAGGAGCAAGGAAAAACAGACCAAGCCAAGAAAGATTTAGGTATCAGTAGCTCTTGAAATAAGTCTCTAATTAGAGCTTCAAATGAAATAAAATATGCTTTGGAGAGATAAATGACAAGCTTAGGGTCTGTTTGGTGTTAGAAAATGTTTTTGTTCTTCTTTCTTTTTTCTTCTTTTACTTACAAACTTGACACCTTGTAACCTTGCTTTTTTACTCGGTCTTATGCTTTTAAAAATTTGTATAAGAAACATCGAAATAAAAAAAGTGAAAATAGAGTTGTAGTTTTGTAATTAAAATTGAAAGCAAAAAAATAGAAATAGAATACCTTTTTTCAAACCAAACAGGTGCAGAACATTCATAAAAGTACTTCAGCTATCTGGGGTTTTGATTTCCTGATGATTAATGTTGTATATCCTTGTCACGCAGAGCGTTTAGCTCTTATACGCGAACAAAGAGCAGAAGCTGCTAAAAAGCGAGAAGAAGAGAAAGCTGGTAAGGTTTAAATAATATCTGGTCTGCTTACTCTTTGCTGATATACCCCGAAGATTGAAGTTGAAATGAAACTGATAATTGTATCAATTGTTTCAGCCAAAGAACAGAAGAAAGTTGAAGCTCGCAAGTGAATTTCGTGGGGGGTGTCGTGTGACCTAGTTTTACTCCAATATGCAGGAGGAATCTTTGATCTCACTACATTTTTACATCATCTGTGTCTATTTAGCTTTCTATTAGATATTATCATAATTCCATGTTGGTAGCATGTACTGCATCTATTCCCTCATTGAATGGCTTGAAATCTTGCTTATATATGCTTTGGTTTTCTCCATTTAGGACTTACAGAAACAGTTTCTTTTTGTGACCCTTTGTTATCCTCTACCTGCTTTTTTCATTGCTGAATGCTGCTTCTGAACGTCGCAAATTCAGATTTTGAGTATTATTGTTATTGTATGGGCAATCATCTTCTAACTTACATAAAGGAAAGTGATATATTTCTAGGGTGGTATTTAGCCTCGTGACCTCTATGTTGGTCACCATGGTGGTGCCATTGATTCAGAGAGACAGCGAGATTTGTTTATAATGGGTCTATATTTTGTTGAATCTGTAAACTTGTTGGATACATAGAAGGTATATGAAGTGGCCTCTTGCAACTCCTTTCTGCCCTAAATGACATCCTTTAAGGGTATGTTTGGGAGGGAGATTTGGGACGGTTTTGGAGGGGTTTGTCTACATTTTAATATCTATGTGAGTTTTTAAAACATCGAAAGAGTAACATAATAGATAATGATAAAACATTGTTATTCACGCTTCATTTGTTCAGAAACATTTTATAGTTTCTTCAATTTATAATTGAAAATTAAGCCCTCTTCTCTTCTCTTAAACCCTCCACTCAAATGTACCCTAAGAGTTTCACAAAGTATGCGGTGGTTTGATTTGAAAACCATTGATGACAATTGCCTTGATGGTGTCCAGTGCCCACATGTCGTGTGAGGTCAATCACGGCGTATCATTTAGTTTATCTCGAACTTGTGAAGGAGTTGTGACTAAATAGTCATATTAGGAGTCTTTCTTGGACAAGTTCGTGGAAAGACTAATGTCTCTTCCTTAGTGTTTATGAATCACTAGGTTGCTAGGAAGATGGTTTGATGTAGTGGAAAAATGAGTTTTTCAATAACCTTCTATCTGAACAAAATAAATTAGGGACTAAAGTTGGAACATTCATCTAAAATGCATGATAGGGCCCAAATTTTCCATCAAATAATAACCAAATGACTCTATGAAGTACTCCCTCCGTCCCCTATTATATAACTTTCTAGCCAAAAATATTTGTCTCATAATACATGACTTTTTAGAATTTCAATGAAACATTAATATTTCTTTCCTACCAAACTCTTCATTATTTAATAATATCTCTTTCATAACTCTACTAATTTATCTTCCCAATGTCATCATTAATAAGATTAATTTGGTAAACTAACTCACAATTTATCTTTTCCATACAAAATTAACTACTTTTTTTAATGTGTGAAATGACCCAAAACGACATATAATATGGGACGGAGAGAGTAATAGTTTACTGTGGTCGTTTCTATTGTGAAAAAATCTTGTCTCATGTCAGTTCACAGTGCCTAATAAGAACTTACAAAATTTGGACACTTTTAACCTTACAAGTCGATCCTATAGGATTGGGTACTCGATACGATTTTTAAGCCTATCCTTCTTCATTGTATGGGGTAAGGGAGTGTATTGAGAAAAAGTTAAGTGTCACGTTAGAGATACCTAATAATTGGAGTTAGACTCGAATCTAATTTTTTTACCAATAGGCTTGAATCTAAGGGGTGTGAATTCCATTTTGTAAGTATCTACTAAAAACCATTTTGAGTGCACTGTTGTGATTGAGACATTATAATTTGAGTGCACTGTTCTGAAGCATTATTCATGAAAATTTGCGGTTTGTTCAGATTTCCATAGTCAATTCTTCAGTGAAGAAGAAGAAAATATGATGCATTTTATCATGTATTGATTTACTAAATTGTTCAAAAAAAAAACCTTTCCGGTATAAAATAAAATCTTGAACAGCCTTTAAAGAACAAAAATATAAATGTTTCAAAGCCAAATCCAATTTGCTATGGATATCGATGCTTAAACTAAAAAACATTAACCTTTTTATATATCTAGAGTAGCCAGTCCCTCCAATTACCGAATTTGTCGGGAAAAAGTCCCTTATAATCTAAATCAGTTATGATAATCATACCAGGCAGCTACCTAACCTCCAAAAGGGAAGAGCCATAAGCCCATAAGTTTAAGTTTCCAACATTTTTTTAGTTGTTAACCAGAAGGATACCCGTGCGTATACCCGTGCATAGGCACAAGTAACATCATATTCTTTGTATAAATAGACTTTGACAGAATTTAATTACATTACATCTTTTAAGTTATTAAGAAATGAAGTTTCACAACTTGAGAATATTTTTTTCTTTTTGACATTTTTTATCGTCACCAAATATATTTTATCAGTAGTAAAATTATATTAACATGTAATATTTTTCCGTTGTATCTCAAATACAGAATATAAAATAATTATTTTAACAATGTGTAACGTTCCACCATAAAAAATTAATAGTAATGAAATTATAGCAACAACATGGAATGTTTACCCGTTGAAACTAAAAAACAAAAAATTATTTTTTCGAAAATATCTAGTACTTTCACGACTCATGAAAAATGTGTATTTATAAGAAATAAATACATTAATGAATACAAATATAAAAATGATTATATCGACAACGTGTTAAATTTTCCCGTAAGAAATCAAAAATAATGAAATTGTATCAACAATATGTAATGTTTACCCGTTAAAACTAAATAAAAAGATAAAATAATATTTATAAATAGATAACTGATAGTTGATAAATAGATAGTTGATGATTAGTGTTTTGATTAAATAGATAGTAGATAGAATAAAAAAATGAAATGTGAAGAGAGTGAGAAAGGGAGAGAGAGAGAGAAGAGAGAGAGAGAGAGAATAGAGGTGTGGCAGATAGAGTGAAAATTGAGAAAGATAAGAGTGAGAGAGAGAGAGAGAGGTAAAGAAGTGAGTTTTAAATGTGAGATAAAAAAACTTAAGAGATGATGAGAAAATGTGGGACCCACAAAAATAAAAAATGAGATAAAATAACTGAGTTTCCAAATTTGCCCAAAAAAACAAAAAATTAAGTGGACAACTTTGGTAATTTGATTAGTTATTTATTTTCTTAAATAGATATTTTAGACGTAGGTAGTTTGATTAGTTATTTATTGTCAAAAAAAATAGTGGTTAGGTTGATTAAATAGATACTTGATAGTTGAAAAATAAATAGTTGATGATTAGTAGTTTGATAAAATAGATAGATCAAAAAAAATGAAATGTGGAGAGAGAGAGAGAGAGAGAGAGAGAGAGAGAGAGAGAGAGAGAGAGAGAGAGAGAGAGAGAGAGAGAGAGAGAGAGAGAGAGAATAGAGGTGGGAGAGATAGAGAGAAAATTGAGAAAGATAAGAGTGGGAGAAAAGTATAAAAGTTGATTTTAAATGTGAGATAAAAAAATTAAGAGATGATGGGGGAAAGTGGGACCAAAAAAATGAAATAGAATAATTATAAATTTCCAAAAAAAACTCTCAAAAAAGTAAAAAGTTAAATGGGTAATTTGGTAATTTCACCAACTCTTTATTTTCTTATATAAATATAATAGCAGTATACTCGTGCATAGGCACGAGTGCTGTCGTGTTATTTTTATTAATAGACTTAGACATAATTTAATTAGTCTGAACATTATCCCGTGAAAATCAATACTAATTTAAAGTAGATAAACAAAAAGTTTCAAATTGTAATTGAGTTAGTCCGAACATTATCCCGTGAACATTTACCAGCAATATGTAATATTTCCCGTAGAGATTAGAAAACAAAATTGTATTAAAGTTCAAATTTTCCAAATTGTAATATTTTCTGTAGAGACTAAATAAAACTTATTGATAGTGAAAAATAGAATATTAAAAATGAATGAGACATGTAGATGAAATTAAAAAGATATATTGTGAAAAATAGAAAAATGGGATAGAGTTAGAGGAAGAAAGAGAGGAGGAGAGAGTGAAAAAATGTGTGAGAAAGATTGAAAAAGTTTGAAAAAATATATGAGAGAGAGTGATAAGTAATATTTTCTGTAGAGATTAGAAAACAAAATTGTAGTAAAGTTTCAA
The DNA here is from genome assembly GCA_039519185.1 of Astragalus membranaceus. Lineage (NCBI taxonomy): Eukaryota > Viridiplantae > Streptophyta > Magnoliopsida > Fabales > Fabaceae > Astragalus > Astragalus membranaceus. Next base: position 141,709,750 of record CM076850.1, on the reverse strand, counting down.
ATTTTACAAATTTTAATATTTCCCGTAGAGACTAAATAAAACCTATTGATAGAGAAAAATTGAATATTAAAAATGAAGGAGACATGTAGATGAAATTAAAGTAGATATATTGTGTAAACTAGAAAAATGAGATAGAGTTAGAGGAAGAAAGGGAGGAGGAGAGAGTGAAAAAATGTGTGAGAAAGATTGAAAAAAATATATGACAAGAGTGATAAGTAATATTTTCTGTAGATATTAGAAAACAAAATTGTAGTAAAGTTTCAAATTTTACAATTTGTAATATTTCCCATAGAGACTAAATAAAATCTATTGATAGAGAAAAATTAGAATATTAAAAGAATGAAGAAGACATGTAGATGAAATTAAAGTAAATATATTGTGAAAAATAGAAAAATGAGATAGAGTCAGAAGAAGAAAGAGGAAGAGAGTGAAAAAGTGAAAAAGTGAGAGTGAAAAAGTATGTGAGAGTGAAAAAGTTTGAAAAAGTGAAGTTACATAAATATCCTAAAAATATTTAGTTGGAAAATGGGTAAGATTGGTATTTTGGTAGTAGGTTAATCGTATAAATAGATAGTAGATAATAATAATAATTAGTTGATTAGTTGAAGGATAAAAAAGGTTAAGCTGGGAAAAAACTGGGTCTAACAATGGGCTTTGTCAGCACATTGGCTAAATGAATAATAAAAGTATGATTAAGATTAAGAAAATAACAAATCGAATAAATGAATACCTTAAAACGGCACAAAAATACAAATTATGCAAAACGAACCTAAACATTTGGCTAATATTGAACAGAATTCTTTACAGGCCAAAGCAGAAACTTTATAATTTGATGCCGCCATTTTGATCTCAACATGGTATAAACAGGACATACATTTCCAAGTAAAAATACAGAGACTATCGCAACATACTCAAGCAGAACAACATCCAGCTTTCTTCACAGCTGATACATCATCACGGGACCCGACATTAATCGTCTGCCCTTTAGGTAAAGCAGCTGGATCATCACCAATCTCAAGGGCCTTCTTGCTTACAACATGATAGATTTGTGTCAACACTTCTGTGAAGGCATTTTCAACGTTCAAGGACTCAAGGGCAGATGTTTCCATAAAAAATGTATTCTCTCGTTCAGCAAAAGCTTGTAGCATTTTCTGTGGAAACAGCCCTTAAATGACGCAGGTCTGCTTTGTTCCCTACAAGCATCACTACAATGTTGGCATCTGTGTGATCTCTAAGCTCTTTTAGCCATCTCTCCACATTTTCAAATGTAACATGGCGGGTAACGTCATAGACTAGTAAAGCGCCAACAGCTCCTCGATAATATGCACTTGTAATTGCTCGGTACCTTTTGCAAAGAAAGGCATACTAAGATAACAATCTAATAGGAAAAGTCAATATAAACCAGCATGGTAGATAGTTAGTAACGTGGTGTCTGCGGAAAGATATCAGTTATCAGTTAATTAGAAAAGGAAAAAAGTAGTGGCTGAAAGAAAGACAGGGTTTTCAACTTAGTTGAATTAAAAGCAGACTGGAAAAGAATGGTTGGAGGTGTCCTTTTGGAATAAAGCAGCACTGTAAAAGGCAATTGATACTTTGAAAACTTAAGCTAACACGGAAGGAATCTATAATGAAAAATCTCATTGACACAAGCAGCTATCCGCATTTTCCACCGAGTCACTGTTTCATTAGAAGGAAATCAATTTGAGGAGATACCCAAGAGCTACTTCTGTAAAGACTAGTTTCTTAACAGCACTACTATATTCAGTATACTGACTTTCTTTTCAGCCATGATTTTACAAAATGTTTCAGGCATTTGTAATCACAATATTAATAGCAGTATAGCACAGACATCCCTTACCTAATTACTAGGAACTTTGTACCTAAAAAACAAGCTATAAATATTAGCATGTTGACACATCAATCTAAATGCCAGGGGAAAACTCTTAATTAAACTCTAATACTTAACACCAAAGCATGGTATATTAAATCAGTTCAATTATAATTGAGAACACACTGGGTCTAACTAAAACCCAAAAAAGCCAGCTCAAGGAAAAGGATGGCAGTATCGCACCACCACATAATAAAGGGTTCTTTAACCACCCACACCCACACCTACCATATACCCAGATGATGTGAGATCTTAATTAACATGTTCTAATGCTACCAGAAGTTTAACCAAATATATAGGGTTTAACACTTCCCTCCAAATTCCTGTTTTATTGGTATGAATTACATTCGAGTTTGTTTATTTAAGCCGCCTACACACCACACCATACACTTCTCCACACAAGCTATGCCATGAGAGACATGATTTCATACTTTATATCTTGAAATAACAAGCACAAATGAGAGGTCCAAATAATAATAATTTAATTAATGATACTTATAATTTATAAGTATTATAATAAGATTAAGAACACAGCAATGGCTTATGTTATGCAAAGCAAAATTCAAATTATGAGGATTAACAAAATCTCCCCTCCTGACTGCAAATTAAAAGCACACAACAAAAGCGCATGAAAAACAAAAAACAGCTTAAAAACACTTTTTTTAACAAGAGCATAATACAAACGCCAATGGAAAATGAAAACTCTTTTTTGCATTTTCCACCGAGCATTATTTAAGTTTACATTTTCCTCTGCAAATCCAATCTCTTTTTTTTTAACAAGAGCATGACAGCTTAAAAAATGAAATCACAACCATTCATCAAATAAATAATATTATAATAGTAATGAAGAAAAGAAAAGAGGATGAATATATATAGATATACCTTTCCTGACCGGCAGTATCCCAAATTTGAGCTTTGACAACCTTATCATCAACGCGGATGCTTCTGGTGGCGAACTCAACGCCAATGGTGGACTTTGATTCGAGACTGAATTCGTTTCTGGTGAATCTAGACAAGAGATTGGATTTACCCACACCGGAATCACCGATTAGCACCACTTTAAATAGATAATCGTAATCGTCATCGGCTCTGTATGCACCCATTTGCTTTTCAATCAGGTGCAGGTGTTTGCCAAGAGGGAAAACGAGAAAGAGAGGGAGAAAATGAAATTGATTTGGTGATGTGAAAGGAAGAGAAAAAGCATGGTATGTGCTGATTTGTTTGGAGAGGAAGGTAAATCAGAGAGAGTGATATATAAGGGAATTTTTAGTGTGCCAACGGTAACCGAATCACAAAACCTATCAGTATGACAAAGATGACTAATTTAATTCAATGTAACAGCACGCGCTGCAAATCCAGGTTTTATTAGTTGGCATGTTTTTTTTTTTTGGTCAAGTTGTACTGATTACCATAGAAATGGGCAAGGCCCCAACCAAATACAACAAACAGATCAGATGCCCCAAATTAATCCAATACAAGCAAAGGAAGAAAAAGGGGAGCATCAAAGTAACCTAAGGTGGTAAAAATAAGACCCAAAGGTTAACCAGAGCCCAACAAGAGCAAGCCCAAACCAAAAGTCCAACTAACAACCAGACAAACAAAAACATAAAACCTAAAATTCACGAAAATCAACCCCCAGAGAACAAACCAGCGAAACCTAGCGAAACCAGCGAAAAGCGAAGCCCTAGATTCAATGAAGCCCAACGAAAATCAACCCCCAGTTGAATCACACCTCCAAATCAAGCGAAGTTATTCTCAAAAAACAACTACACTACGAAAATTACTCAAAACCATCCACGATTGAAGACATGCAACTCTCCAAAGTCAATCGAAACTGCCAAATCTCAAATCACCTGGATCAAAGCATTCCTTACAATCATCAACAATGATTCTGCGAATTGAATCTGGAGGTCTTGCCGTCCAATTGCTAAGAAGGCTTCCTTTAGACGCCAGCGAAGCAACCTCATGAGCAAGCTTATTTCCTTCACGATTAGTCCGGGTAAAGCTACATCCATCAATCTTCAATTTTAACTCTTCAATATCTCTTAATAGAACACTAATCTCTGCATTATTTTTATTGGCTTTGCACAAGTCAACGATTTGAAGGTTGTCCGATTCAATCACCGGAAGATGAAGATGAAGAGATGAAGCAGTGGAAACAGCTTCTCGCACCCCAATGGCTTCTGCAACCAAAGAAGATCTTGCAAAAATTTTCTTATGACTAGCAGTAAGAATTCTTCCTTGATAATCTCTACAAATTACTGCTATAGCACCTGTGCCTGTTGCTTTGTTAAAAGCAGCATCACAATTAACCTTCGTAGCAAGCCCCAATGGTGGCTTCCATTTAGACTTCACTTTACTAGGAATGTTGATTGGGGGAGAGGGGTTAGAAACAACAGGACCACTAGAAACACTAACAAACTCAATCCAAAGAGCTTTAATCCTAAAAAGGGCCTCCAAAGGAATGGGAGTCTTATCATTAAACATAGAATCATTTCTTGTCTTCCAAATATTCCACAGAATGAAAATAAGCTTAGACAATTTAAGATCTGTATCTTGAGTGAAACTGAGAAAGGTATTTAGAAACCAATTATAAAAAGTAGTTAACCCAATAGGAGTAGGAGGATGGACAATTTGAAGACCAAACCAAAGAGGTTGTGTCCAAGGACACAATAACAGAAGATGTTCTATGGTCTCATGATTTAACTTACAAAAAGGACACTTAGGAGAAATTGAGATTTTCTTTTTAAACAAGGCATCTTTAGTAGGGAGGTAGTTATGAAGAGCTTTCCACATAAAGTGTTTCATTTTAGAAGGAACTTTAGCATTCCAAATAATTTTCCACACCTCATTAGGAATCCCATTAGAAGAGGAAGCATTAGAGCTAACCTGAATAGGATTGACTAGCAATCTATACCCAGAGTTAACAGAAAAATTCCCATCTATAGAATGAGGCCATTTTAACTGGTCTATAGAAGATGTCCAAGAAATAGGAGTTTTAATGATTTCAATAGCAGAACTAGGCTGTAGGTTATCCCTAAGAATAGGAATATCCCAGTTATGAGAACTATCTATAAGATCACTAACCTTAGACACAGAAGCAGAAGGTAATAGAAGAGCTTTCTCCCCTGAGGCCAACCATATATCATTAACAATGCTCATATTGCTCCTAGGACACACATCCCAAATAGCTTTCTTTGTAATCAAAGATCTACCATGCAATAAACTCCTCCAGACCCAAGAACCATTCCTTCCAACAATAGCCTGCCCAAAATCACAATTAGGAAAATAGATAGCTTTTAAAGTAGTAGCCCAATAGGATCCAGGATCCTTAACAATTCTCCATACTTGTTTAGACAACATAGCAGTATTCATATTTTGAAAGTCTTTGAAGCCTAGACCTCCAAGAAGTTTAGGAGAACAAAGTTCAACATACTTCCTCCAATGAATCCCTCTATTATTAGTAGAGGATTGCCACCAAAACTTAGCCACAGCAGCAGTAAGAGAAGCACAGAAAGTTTTAGGAAGTTGCAAAATAGACATGATGTAAGTAGGGATAGCCTGAATCACAGCTTTAATCAACACTTCCTTCCCAGCTTGATTAAGAAGACTTCCTTTCCACCCCTCCATTTTAGTAGTAACTCTATCTTTAATCCAAGCCAGCCCTTGAACCTTAGAACCTCCCCACTCAGCTGGTATACCAAGATACATCCCAGGATGCTCCCACAAAGGAATATTAGCAATTCTAGCAATAGTCATCTTAGTATCATAACTGACCTTACTTCCACAAATTATCCCAGACTTACTTAGATTAATTTTTTGCCCAGAAGCTTTTGTAAAAGAATTTAGAATATTTATTACTTGATAAATATCCTCTTGAGAATCTTTAGTGAATAAGATAGCATCATCAGCAAAGAATAGATGAGAAAGACTAGGAGCAGAACTTGCTAACTTTATACCATGTAGATCACTAGAATTGTAGGCATTAGTAATCATCCTAGACAAAACATCAAAAACTAAAATAAATAAGTAAGGAGACAGTGGGTCTCCTTGCCTCAGACCTCTTTTAGGAAACACTCTTTTGGAAGAGAAACCATTAACTTGATAAGAATACGAAACTGAAGAGACCAAAACTAACACAGAATTCACCCAAGAAACAGAGAAACCATAGGCTAAAAGGACTTTTCTAAGAAACTCCCAATTGACCCTATCATAGGCTTTGTTCATGTCTAATTTAATAGCAATACCTTTCCCTCTATTCCCATTTTTCTTTTTGAGGAAATGAAAAGCTTCATGAGCAATGACCAAATTATCCTGAATCATTCTACCACCAACAAAGGCACTTTGTTGTGGGGAAATAATTGCAGAAAGGAAAGGTTTAAGCCTTGCAACATAAATCTTAGCAATAACTTTATAAATGAAGGTACAGCAACTAATAGGCCTAAGTTGAGAGACTGATTCAGGGTGAGGAACTTTAGGAATAAGAGCAACATTTGTGAAATTTACATCCTTACCTAAAATTCCTTCAGAAAAGAGTTGGTTGATAGACTTGAAGACATCATCTTTAATAGTCTCCCAATTCTTTTGAAAAAAGAGACCATTCAGCCCATCAGGTCCTGGAGCCTTGAGAGCTCCTAGATCAAAAACAGCCTGCTTAACCTCATCAAAAGAAACAGGACACTCCAACTTAGAATTAATAGAACCATCAACACAATTAGGAACCACTTTAAGACAAACATCAATACAAGATGGAGTTTCTTCAGAGTAAAGATCATTGTAAAAGTTGAAAACTCCTTTCATAACTTCTGATTGACCCTCTAGCCAAACACCTTCACCATTCTTAATCCTTAGAAGCTTGTTTCTATCCCTCCTTTGAACAGTAGAGGCATGAAAGAATTTAGTATTTTTATCTCCATAGTTGAGCCACTAAATCCTAGATCTTTGCCCCCAATAATGTTCCTCCTGTTGCCAAAGCTTATCAATTTGACTTCTAAATTGAGCTACATCAGCCCAATTAACCAACCTAGGGGGAGCATTTAGAGCATGCTGAAGCTGAATTTTAAGAGCATGAATTTCTTTTGCAGCATTCTTAAAAGTATTTGTATGCCAGGATTGAAGCTCATTCTTACACTTACTAACCTTCTTACTCCAAGACTCCCAGGGATCAGTTGAATTAGCATCCTTCCAAGCATCAAAAATAACATCCCTGCATTCACTATGCTCCTCCCAAAAAGATTCATATCTAAAAGATTGACCACTTGACAAAGGAGGCCTAGGTTTAATGATTATAGGAGAATGATCAGAATTAATGATAGGGAGAGCAGTGGCCACAGCATGAGGAAAGTTACTCCTCCAAGCCCAATTAGCTAGAACTCTATCAATTTTTTGTCTAGTAACTAACCCATCCCTAGGATTACTCATCCAAGTGAACCTATTCCCCTGTAAATTCATATCCATCAGCTCTGTATCACTTAGAAATTCTTTAAACAATCTCATTCTAATAGGCTCAACCTCATGAGCACCATCTTTCTCAATATCTGAAGTCATCTCATTAAAATCCCCTGCACAACACCATGCTCTATCAAATAAAGGCTTCAATCTAGACAACTTAGACCATAGATTCCTCCTAGCTGCAAATGTAGGATTACCATAAATAAAAGTGAATTCAAACATGAATCCACTTCTTCTTTCTCTAGCAGCTGTGTGAATAAAATTAGAACAAGAATGAAGAACTTGTATTTCATAGTAATCATTCCAGAATAAACAAATTCCCCTAGAGGTACCAATAGACTCAACACAAAATGAATTCTGAAAACGAAATTTCCTTCTGACTCTTTCAACTCTCTCCTTATGGGCTCGAGTTTCCATAAGGAAGAGAATGGCAGGCTTGTAAACCTTTAACAAGTCAACAAGCTCTCTATTTGTCGTGGAGGCTGCCAATCCACGACAATTCCAAGTGATTGCAGTCATTGAAACTTTGGGGGCATGGAAAGACCCGCCTCCTCAGTCAATTCAGTAGCATCCATAATCATCTGGCCATCAATGATTGCAATAACTCTAGCTTTTTTGGCCCCTTCCTGCACTGTTCCAGAACTTTCACCACTAGAAATAAGCAATTTTGTATTTTCCCTACTTCTTTTGATGTTTAAGCTTTGAGATAATTTAAAACTAAGTGCTTCTTCTACTTGTGCAGGTATAATGTTCTCACTTGGTTCAGACCAACTCTCATCATTTGGGGGAAATTCTACAAAATAAGGTGGAGAGGATTGGGAAGGCAGCCTAAAATCCTTGCCAACAAACCTACGAATTATTCTAGATTGATGAGAACCAGCTGAATCAGGGATAATTTCTGGCTGGGTAGTTATTGTATTAACAAACTGGACTCTGTTATCAGGTATGACATTTGAATCAGTTTCACTCCTTTCATTAGAAACATGACTAGGTTCATTTTCTGGATTAGACTGGTAGGGTTCATTAGAATGAGACTGACTGCCCTGATAATAATTACCACCAGTAGGAACTCTATGAAAAGCTCTAGGTTTAGTAGCTATCATGAAATCACCATATTTTGGTAATCTTTTATCAACAGCAGCCATTAACCTAGGAATTTTGCAGTGTTTCAACTCATGACCAAACCAACCACAACCAAAACAAACACCTTGCAGCCTTTCATACTTAAAAGCAATCCATATTTTTTCATTAGCATCTCTTTGTAACCAACAACCAGACCATAATGGTTTCTTAATGTTTATCATCACTCTAGCCCTTAGGAAATGAGTAGAAGCTGATCCTGAGTTAAAATTATCATCAACCTCAATAATTCTCCCTACTTTTTCTAACAAGATATAAACATTTGATGGATTAACTTCATGAATTGACAGGCCATGAATTTGAATCCAAAATGGAACCAAATCAAAGTTAATATCTTTAAAAGGTATACCTTCACTCCACCTTTGTAAACTGATGAGCTGGTTCATTACAAACCAAGGACCTCTTTCAAGAACTTCAGTTGCACTTTGCATAGATGGAAAAGTAAATAGGAATTTATTGTCCCCCATATCTGTGATTTTTAGGTCATTATATTGATCCCACGTTTTGAACATAATGGATCTTGTTATCTTCTTGTTTAGGACTTTGTTGGAGATTATCTGAGCTACCAGGGCCCTAAGACTTTGTTGGCATGTTTTGTAAGCTAATAAAAGGAATTCGGGTCACTGGTCCATCCAGCCGCCCCATTAAACCCAAGGCAAATTTTAGACTGGATCAAGGTTCATTCTATTTCTATTGACACTCTCCCTCTTACTATCTACACTTCCCTCCCCACGTGAAATCACCAAAATACTTCCAACATTAATTACTCATCTTCTTCTCCACTTTTCCCAACTTCCTCCTATTCATTCACCTTCAGCTCCTACTCCCGACCCACCCACAATCTCTATCATATTTGTTTTAAATCTTTTTCACTACGTTTTTTTTTATTTCACTTCAGTATTTTAGTATCAAAATTGCTCATAACCAGAATATTGAGTGTTTAAAATTTGAAATTTATGTGGGAAATCAAATTTTGCACATCCGGTACTTTGATATTGAATAATTTCGGTACCTTAGTACCGAGTGTGTTGTCACTCCTCAAGTCCATTACACACTTGGTACTAAGGTACCGAAATTATTCAACAAATTCAATCATCAACAAATTCAATCCAAGATTCAAGAGCAAATTAATTCAATCTTCTTTTAATCATTTCCTACAATTTTGCTTGGTATTTGTAACTGTAACTTGATTTCTTATTTCTACAATTTTGCTTGGTATTCTTAAAATACTATTATATTGAGATTTGAGACAAACATATTATACTACCCTATTTAATATCTATCTGTGTACTTGGCAGTGGATTGAAGGTGAGATCGCGTGACGGACTGACGGTCATCCTCGTTTCTACCACCGCCGGAAAGCGAAATTATCAGGTTTTGTCTTTTCTACTATGCTTCCTAAGATTAGAAAATATGATTCTCGATGTGAGAAGCGTAAGAAAAAGAAAAGAATTGAAGAATGAACTCTTTCTCAAACGGGAGCTCTTGATAAATTTTTAATAAAAGAACAACAAATTCCGATTGAAGTTGAGATTAGTGAAAATGTGGTAACAGCTGAAGTTAGTGATGATTTTAATTTGAATGTTGATGATCTACCATGTCATAAGAAAGGCTTAATGGATGAGCATTGGTAGCAGTTGAGAATGATCTTTTTGAGACAATACAATAAGAAGACTTAATTGACGAATTTGCTTCGAAAAATGCTAGAATGATGACTCTTTTTAAGTAGCTAGAAGGTTGATATTAGTTTAAAATTGTATTGAGATGATATTTATAATTTAAATAACGAAGTTTGAGTTTTGGTGATTTATTTAGTAATAATATAATTAAGGCCCCACTTTTATGATTTGCACAGGGCCTCCAAATTGTATGGGACGGCCTGGTCATGATAAAAAGTATTTTTACACTAAGAAACAATCACAAATCACAATGTAAATGACTTTAATGTGATTGGAAGACTCAACCATTTCTAATGATGTGGAAAATTGTGATTAGTTAACAATGTAAATATTCTTTACACTAACGGTGTATATCAATTAATTCCTTTTTTAATTAGAAAACTCTATTCATATTGTGCATACACTAATATACGTGATTACACTCACTACAAAAAAAAGCAGTATAGGCGACAGATTTTTCTGTCGCTAATGACCAAAAATCCGTCGCTAATGTGCCTTAGCGAGGGAATTAGCGACGGAACAAATACCTCGCTAAAAATGGCCTCGCTAATGGTTAGCGACGGAAGTTAGCGACGAAATTTAGCGAGGGAAATTCCGTCGCTAATCACCTCGTAATCCGTGTTTTTTTGTTAAAAAAAGCGTGCCATCGTCATTAAAGTATATTATAAAATTATTGTTATAATAATTATTATAATCTATCTAATCTAATATCTATTTGTGAAATTACCAATTTGGATCTCTTATTAACAAGACACATATCTAATTTAGGGGTAAAAATGTCATTACGCTTTATTTCTTTCTTTCTTTTTCTTCTTACACTCTGTGTCTTCCTTTTTTCTCTTTATTATTACACTCTCTTTCCTCCTTTTCACTTTTCTTTTACACGCTCTTCCTTTTTTCTTTTTACTTTACTTTTACTTTTCCCATTAACAATTTTTCTCTTTCTCTTATCACTTCACTTTAGTTTTTTTAACTAAATTTCTAATTTCTAAATTTATACAAACACTACTCTATTAAAATTGCCTACAAAAATGTAAATGTGTCACACTAAAAAAAAAAAAAACTATCACCTATTTGGAAAAAATAATCACCTTAAAATTTTAACTTTTCTCTCCGAAATCTATGTACACTCTTATTGATAATCTACTATCACCTCTTATATATAATCTACTATCTATCTTTTACTAACTACTATAATATATTAATCAACTAAAATAATCAATTGAAACAACGAGATAACTGCAATGATATATAAAAAAAAAACATGGGATAACTGCACTGATATATAAAAATTAATCTAATCTAATTTAATATCTATTTATACAAACAAACCTTCTATGAAATTACCAATTTAGATCTCTTATTAACAAGACACATATCTAATTTATGGGTAAAAATGTCATTACGCTTTCTTTCTTTCTTTTTCTTCTTACACTCTCTTTCTTCATTTTTTTCTCTTTATTCTTACTCTCTTTCCCCTTTTCACTTTTCTCGTACATTCTCTTTCTTCATTTTTTTCTTTTTACTTTACTTTTACTTTTCCCATAAACAATTCTTCTCTTTATCTTATCACTTCACTTTAGTTTTTTTAACTAAATTTCTAAATTTATACAAACATTACTCAACTAAAATTACCTATAAAAATGTAAATGTGTCACACTAAAAAACAAAAAAAAAACTATCACCAATTTGGAAAAAGTTATCACCTTAAAATTTTAATTTTTCTCTTCGAAATCTGTTTACACTCTTATTGATAATCTACTATCTCCTCTTATTGATAATCTACTATTTATCTTTTACTAACTACTATAATCTGTTAATCAACTAAAATAATCAATTGAAACAACGAGATAACTGGAATGATATATAAAAAAACACGGGATAACTGCACTGATATATAAAAATTAATCTAATCTAATTTAATATCTATTTATCTATTTATACAAACAAACCTTCTATGAAATTACCAATTTGGATCTCTTATTAACAAGACACATATCTAATTTATGGGTAAAAATGTCATTACGCTTTCTTTCTTTATTTTTCTTCTTACACTCTATTTCTTCCTTTTTTTTTTCTCTTTATTCTTACACTCTCTTTCCTCCTTTTCACTTTTCTCTTACACTCTCTTTCTTCCTTTTTTTCTTTTTACTTTACTTTTACTTTTCCCATAAATAATTCTTCTCTTTATCTTTTCCCTTCACTTTAGTTTTTTTTAACTAAATTTCTAAATTAATACAAACACTACTCAATTATAATTACCTATAAAAATGTAAATATGTCGCACTAAAAAACAAAAAAAAACTATCACCTATTTGGAAGAAGTTATATCACCTTAAAATTTTAATTTTTCTCTTCGAAATCTGTTTACACTCTTATTGATAATCTACTATCTCCTTTTATTGATAATCTACTATCTATTTTTTACTATCTACTATAATCTACTAATCAACTAAAATAATCAATTGAAACTCCAAGATAACTGCAATGATATATAAAAAAACACGGGATAACTGCACTGATATATAAAAAATACAGGATTAATATTTATCATTGATAATTAAATTTTTTGAAGACTGCTATAAACCTATTATCAAATGAACATGAAGATTTAATGACTATTTAAACTACTTATTAATATTTAAAACAAATATTTCTTATTAATAATCTACTATCTCTTTTACTATTTACTATAATCTACTAATCAACTAAAATAATCAATTGAAACTACGAGATAACTGCACTGATATATAAAAAAACACGGGATAATTGCACTGAAATATAAAAAATACGAGATTAATATTTGTCATTGATAATTAAAATTTTTGAAGACTATTACTACAAACCTACTATATAAAAAACAATAAGACTTAATGACTATTTAAACTACTAATTAATATTTAAAACAAATATTTCTTATTGATAATCTTCTATCTAATTTTTACTATCTACTATAATCTTCTAATCTAATCTATCTAATCTAATCTAATCTAATCTAATATCTATTTAAACAAACAAACCTCCTATGAAATTACCAATGTGGATCTCTTATTAACAAGACACATATCTAATTTAGGGGTAAAAATGTCATTAGGCTTTCTTTCTTTCTTTTTCTTCTTACACTATTTTTTTTCCTTTTTTTCTCTTTATTCTTACACTCTCTTTCCTCATTTTCAATTTTTTCCTTACACTCTCTTTCTTCCATTTTTTCTTTTTACTTTACTTTTACTTTTCCCATAAACAATTCTTCTTTTTCTCTTATCACTTCACTTTAGTTTTTTTAACTAAATTTCTAAATTTTTACAAACACTACTCAACTAAAGTTACCTATAAAAATATAAATGTGTCACACTGGAAAACAAAACAAAAACTATCACCTATTTGGAAAAAGTTATCACCTTAAAATTTTAATTTTTCTCTCCGAAATCTATTTACACACTTATTAATAATCTACTACCTCCTCTTATTGATAATCTACTATCTATCTTTTACTATCTACTATAATCTACTAATCAACTAAAATAATCAATTGAAACTACGAAATAACTGCAATGATATATAAAAAAACACGGGATAACTGCACTGATATATAAAAAAAATACAAGATTAATATTTGTCATTGATAATTAAATTTTTTGAAGACTACTACTATAAACCTATTATCAAAGAAAACAAGAAGATTTAATGACTATTTAAACTACTGATTAATATATAAAACAAATATTTCTTATTGATAATCTACTATCTCTCTTTTACTATCTACTATAATCTACTAATCAACTAAAATAATCAATTGAAACTACGAGATAACTGCATTGGTATATAAAAAAACACGAGATAACTGCAGTGATATATAAAAAACACGAGATTAATATTTGTAATTGATAATTAAAATTTTTGAAGACTACTACTACAAAACTACTATCTAAAAAATAAGAAGACTTAATGACTATTTAAACTACTAATTAATATTTAAAACAAGTATTTCTTATTGATAATCTAATATCTAACTTTTACTATCTACTATAATCTACTAATCAACTAAAATAATCAATTGAAACTATGAGATAACTGCACTGATATATATAAAAACATGGGATAACCGCAGTGATATATAAAAAAACACGGGATTAATATTTGCCATTGATAATTATAATTTTTGAAGACAACTATAAACCTACTATCTAAAAAAACAAGAAGGCTTAATGACTATTTGTTCCGACTGGGCCGATGGCCCAATCCTTGCAATGAGCCCAAACCGGCCCACCTTGCTGCAGCTCAACTCGCCAGGAACGCACCAAAGACGTAGGAATCGCAATCAACGGCCAGGATCGACTCGGCTAATCCTTCGGCTGAGGAGCGTCGCCTCGCTCTATAAATAGGGGTCAACCCCCGCTGCCGGGTACACATTCTGACACATTTCTATACTCTGCTTTGACTTCTCCCTCATTGACTTGGGCGTCGGAGTGTCTTTGTAGGTACAACCCGACCCGAGCTCTGCTCCTGACTTCATCATCAGGCAGAGCGAGCAAGCATCAGATCGACCAACCCTGAGACGATCAAGGTACGGTTCACTATTTAATGGGATTAATATTTAAAACACACGTGATAAATATTTGTCACTAATACCTAAAAAATGACAAATAATTGTCACTGATATATAAAAAACACGGGATAAATATTTCTTATTGATAATCTACTATCTATATTTTACTATCTACTACAATCTATTAATCAACTCAAATAATCAATTGAGTCTATGAGATAACTGCACTGATACATAAAAAACACGGGATAACTGCACTGATATATAAAAAAAATACGGGGATAACTACAAAGATAAATAAAAACACGGGATAGCTGCACTGATATATAAAAAAACACGGGATAACAACACTGATATATAAAAAAACATTGCACTGATATATAAAAAACCCGGGATAAATGCACAAATTGTTTTTAAATGATACTTTTACATTTTTAGATTTTAATATTTATCTATTTTTTATTTGAAACTCCATTTTTATCTACTTTAAATTTGTCTTTATTTTCACGGGGTAATGTTGAGACTATTTAAATACTGTCTAAGTTCATTCATAAAAAGAACACGACAGCACCCGTGCGTATGCACGGGTATCCTACTAGTATTATTAATATTCGGTATATTATAAAATTATTGTTATAATGTTATAAAATTATTGTGAAATATGGTGGTGGTGAAATATGGGAAGGAGTTTTTGTAGAGAGAGAGAGAGAGACGGTTAGAGAGAGAGACGTTTACAGAGAGAGGGTGGAAGTTAATTTTGTGGTGGTAGTGGTGGTGGTGGTGGTGGTGAAATATGGGAAGGAGTTTGTGTATAGAGAGAGAGAGAGAGAGAGAGAGAGAGAGAGAGAGAGAGAGAGAGAGTTAGAGAGAGAGAGAGGGGTATGGTTAGAGAGAGGAGTGAGGGTGGAAGTTAATTTTGTGGTGGTAGTGGTGGTGGTGTGGTGATGTAGGGTGGGTTTGGGTAGAGAGAGGAGAGTAAGGGAGAAAGAGAGTGAAGTGTGAGAAAAGAAAAGAAGAAGATGAGGATTCGGTTTAATAAAAAAAATAGAATTAGCGACGGATTTTAAATTTAGCGACGGATTTCAAAATGCGCAATTTCCAAGGAATTAGCGACGAAAGTTTAGCGACGAATTTTAAAAAGCGCAATTTGCAAGGAATTAGCGACGGAATATTTGCGATGGATTTTAAATATAGCGACAGATTTTAAAATGGTGCAATTTCCAAGATCTGCGCAACGGTCACGTCAGCATTAGCGACGGATTTTTTGCGACGAATTTTAAATTTAGTGACGGATTTTAAATTTTTTGTTTAAAAAGCGCGCCATCGTCATTATTAGCGACAGATTTTGGTTCCCTCGCTAAAATCCCTGGCTACTTAAACATTAGCGACGGGTTTTGGTTCCGTCGCTAATAAGGCGTTTTTTTGTAGTGACTAATATATATATCAATTAATTTATTATTGCGTCCAATTTCGTTGTGACTACATTCATAACCTGCGGCTCGTAAGGCCTAGAACAACTAGTAAAGTTGACACAGTTAGGCTTGATATTTTTTTGTGCTTACTTAGGCTTCAATAGTGTGAGATTGAGGTTAGGCTTGACACATATAGGCTTCAATAGTGTGAGATTGAGGTTAGGGTTTATCATGGAAGATGCTGTAAAATCGTGTGATATTGAGGTTAGGGTTAGGACTCAATAATGTGAGATTGAGGTTAGGGTTGGGGACGATAAGGGTACGAAGCTGAAGGGACGGTGCTGTGTGGAAGGGACAGTGCTGCGTGGAAGGGTGCGTCGTTGTGTGCTTGTAGGTAGGCGTGAAAACGAAAGTGGAAGACGACAGTGTGCGTATTTTGACTTAGAATTTTTTGATTGAAAAGCGCGAAAACTAGCGCCTATATTATTTGCCAAAAGTTTTGTTCAACACCAAATTTTTTTGGGTGAAATTGTGGTTTTAGTCCATAGTTTTAAGTGTTGTTAGAGGCAACATTTACACAACCGTGGTATTAAGTATCTCCACTTTTTTTAACTGTCACCTATTCACTTTCGAAATGCGGCCTACCATCTATTGCTTAATATGTATTTCTTTATCACTTATAAAACCACGACTTATTCAATGTTAAGGCCAGACATTTTTAGCCATTGCAACGAGTGGCGTGGCCTAAAGTCAAAAATGTTGTAGTGATTTATGATTGTGATTATTATGTTTTGCTCTATATATATGTTTATTAAGTTTGATATTGGAGTATTCACGTGGTCCGTCTTGAGGAATGACTATTTATCTTTTTAATTTTTTCAAGTAAAAATGAACCCCACCTTTAGGGGGGTATGATTTAACTTCTTTTTATTGTGAATTAATATTACCGACGGATTTTCCGTAGGTAAAGTTAGCATTTGCGATGGAAATTTGCGACATATGGGTTTGCAACGGAAATTTCTGTCGAAAATAGTTTGCAACGAGCCTTTTCCCCACGGATTTTGGTCCGTCGGAAATGTGCATTAGCGACGAATTTTCTTGCATTTATGACCGTTTTTCCCTTGAAGATCAGCTAATTTCTTGTAGTGACCTTATTCCTAGCTTCATTGCTGAGTATTTTATCAGGAACATGTTAGGTTTGCCTAGTTACACGTTTTCCTAATTTTTTTACGGAGCTTAATGTTTATTCCTTTTGTTGGACTGGGTTTTTGTTTTGTTTCCCACTTTTGGTGTACTACAAATGATTGTTACTAACTTTGGTGCCAACCTGGTTGGGACGAGAGTCATTATAGTAATGCTTTTACATATCTTTATAGACTGGTTCTTTTTCCTTTCGGTTATTTTCCCCTAAGTAGGGTTTTGCATCAGAAGGTTTTAACTTGCTAAAACCAAAGCTAAGATTAGAAAATGGAACATCAAAATATTTAATAGAGAAATCAAATGATCCACTTCGCAAGGCTAGAGCATAAACACTATCATTTTCTTAGTGTCTAAAAATGCGATTAACAGTCGATATTCTAATAGGAAAGGTAAATGTAGTGAACCTCATAGGGTCTTTCTGTTACAAATTTAAAAAGAAATAATTTTGACATAGAGTAAGTTTAATTTTTTTTTTTAGATTTTGAAGAGCAACATCAGTTGTTTTTTGTTTGTTTATTATTAAAATCGCTTTTGGTTTTTTAATGATTTATCATCTATTTAAAATGATTTTCAAGAGAAGCTGCTCAAAACAACTTCTCATAAATACTTCTTAGATAACGCTGCATACCGTCCATAGTAGTGTCCCCTCTTTTGACATTACTTTAAGCTTAACTTCTCATTCTAAATAAATGAGGTTTCAGAGGGAGCGAAACCATGGTTTGGTCCTCGGTACAGTGCGACATCCCAGGGATGAGTCATTCACCATTATGACGAATTCTGCAACATGATGCAAAAGAGGTTAATGATGGCTCTATAGGAGTTCATGGTGGCGCCAATCTCGTGTTTTAGTTGTTTGTGATAAAAATTCCAAAAACAAAAATTAATTTGCTAGAATGAAAAAGGTAAATGAAATGTGAAATAAAAATACATGGATATAATATATCATTTATGATAATATTACAAATAAAATGTGAAATAAAAATAAAATCGTAATATATATTGGTTTGGTTCGGATCAATTATAAAGATGGTAGAGCCCGATATCTAAACTAATAGACATTAGACATTGATGCTTTGTTTGGTTCCAAAATGAGAAGAGAGAAAGAGCACGAAAATAGTGAAATAGATTAAAAAAACATGTGAGAAATATAATAGATTTAAAGATTTTTTTTTTGTAAGAGTAGTAACAATATTTTAGGAATGTTTGATATAAGAGAAAGAAAAGACATAGTTATTTATAATTTTTGAAAGCACATGAACATCCCTAAAAACCCATTAAAATTTATTTATTTATTGGCTTGCACGTAAATTAGATAAGAAATAACCATTTCTCTCAAATTTCTTCTCTACTCAACCTAGAAGAGATCGAAAAATGTGTTTTTTTTTGGTTCGGGACCATCGCTGGCTACCCACACAGTGTCCCAACGCTGACAACGAAGGACTAATCTGCACTCGTGCGTTGGGCCAATGACATTACTGTCAACGATTTCACTGGCCAACCCGTCGTTTGTCACCGCAGGGAATCGAACACGGGAGCAAACCGTGACGACCCCCCGAGTGTCCCAGCGGTAGGCTCGACCAACTGGGCCAAATCGAAAAATGTGGTTGATCTCACTAAGTTTAAGCCATCTCCCCCATTTCTCTTCTAAATCAAACAAGAAAACTTTCTACTATCTTTCCAACTTGTTTTTCACATCGCTTTATCTTCCCTAGTTCTCTTCAACGCACCATGCGTTTCTTTGATTTGATTCAATTTGAGTCCCAAATATAGGGGACATCCTTGTTGCGAAGGTTCAATAGTTTGGAACTTGGGTTTGGCTCATAAAAAAAAGAAGGGGGGGGGGGGCTCCCTCCCCGTGGGCTTCTTCCCCCTTCCACTCAGCGTTTCTCCGCCTCTGCCGTCGCAACTCCACTGATTTGTTCTGCGGAGGATTTTCGGGATCTGGGTTTCGCGATCTTTTTGCTCTGTTCTTGAATGTATTCGCGATCTGCCTTGTGCTCTTCTGGATCTCGCTGTGTTCTTCTTGTCCGCGATTGTTTCTTCTGATCCTGCGATCGTTTCCCTCTTGGATTGTTTTCCCTGATCCGCGATTGTTGCTCTCTGATCCGCGGAGGATTGATGTTCTGTATACGGGATCTGGGTTGCTCGAGCTCCGCTTGCTTCGCATCGTGATCTTGTTCTATCCTCTGTGCCGTTCAAGGACTCTGCCCCGCGGCGTTGCTGGTTTTGATCCTCCTTTTTGGTGGATCTGCGCGCTTTTGGAGGTCTATGGTGGGCTTCTGTTTCGCGGTGTTTGAAGATTTAAACGGGAAGGGGTCTGTGCTGATCGCGAATGTGGCTGGTGGATCGCTCTTGGATCCGCAATCACGGCATCATCCCCCTTCGATGCCGCTTCCTCGTCTTTCGTTGTAGACATTCGCTGAATGTCGCTGTTTTGCGTCATGCTTGGTTGCGTCACAGTGTTGGCCAGTGGCGCAATACCGTGGTGGTGGCTGGTGATCGACGACCTCGGTCCAGCTCGGTTGTGTCGCGGTGTTGGCCGGTGACACGGCTTCATGGTGGTGGCTGGTGCTTCGACGCAGGAAGACAGGGGGTGTGCTGATTCGGTGGGTGCTGTTTTGGTGGGTTCTCTCTGTGTGTTTATCAGATTTGTTTTGGTGGCTGTTGTCGCAATGCCATTGTTGGGCGCCAGAGTGCAGACGGTTGTTTATTTTAGGGGCGCTCAATTGGCGTTTGTTTTGGTGGCTGTTTAGGGGCTTTTGTTGGGCTTTCTATTTTGTCATCGTTACGAAGGGTTTTGGTCTAGTCCTCCCTTGTGCTCTTTATGTCTTCTCTTTATTTTATTAATAAATTCGGGCTGGCTGCCTGGTTGTATAAAAAAAAAGTCCCAAATATAGAAAAGTTTAATTAATTTGACTTTGATATTCGAGTTTACCAAATCGTATGTTCCGGTCTTACAAATAGAGAGGTTGTTATTAATGAAATATTACATGTTTGAAAAAAAAAGGGAATATAGTTTCCTTAATAATGTATATTTGATGAAAAAGAAAAAATACATATAACCGGCTGGTCGAGAATGACACGATTTCCATAGTTTCAAGGATTAAGGTCCAATGAGTCGTCATCGTTATTTTCAGCAAGTCTATTGCTAACCCTAATATCAATTCACATGTATATAGAGAGACAAAAAGACCAAAGAGAGTATTGGTACAGGAGAAAAAGGACACCCTAGTATATATCTCCACTCTGAATCCTGCTTCCCTGCCTCGCTTGTTCAGCTTCACCGCCTTAAATCTGATAAAACAAAAGATGGAGAAAAAAAAGAGAATTTAATAACTTTTGAAATTGAAAAAGCTTTATAAAAAAATGCATTTTCATATTACTATTTGTATGAAAAAGACTTCAAAAAATTCAATAAAATAACTAACAAGTGTTACTATAATTAAGATAACATAGAGACCAGGTAATAAGATGCGGCATGTTGGAGTGAGTGGAGGGTGACGCCCCAGTCGTCGGTGAGAACAGGTTGGCCGGAGGAATGGATGAGAACGGTTCCATCCCCAAAAGCTTCACGCACGTTAAAGGGTCCCACTGCAACCTCGAATGCCACGTCGTTAATGAACACTAGTATGCTTTTTTCCGTACCATCTGCAACCTCGCCAACACCTACCAAATCATATATCTCTCATCTAGTGCAAGTCCCAGAAAAAAAAAACATCACTAACGATAGCATTGGCAATGAAGCCATGCATATGCACATCCACGTACCTTGAAGTTGAGTAGTGAGGAGGGGTGGAACAGTAATTGGAGGAACAGGAATTAGATCCGTTGATGTTGAAGTGAGATAAAAACCGAGTTGGTCTTGGGGCATTAGATTATTCATATTCATAGTGCAAGGCACAGCATTTTGTTGAGGTTGAGTGATATTGGAAAACTCAGATAGGTAAAACTCTTGTGTTGTAATATTGGCATTATTAGCAACTGCACCTTGACCATTCATATGCTGCAGCATTTGGAAGGGGAAAGTTTCAGCAGCTGCTGTTGCTGGTGTTAGCTGAAAACCGGTTTCATTCATGTGGGTCTGAAAATAAGCTTGGTTCACAGAAGCTGTTGGGGAATTAGGCATAGGCAAAGGCACCCCCATATTGTTGACATTTGAGAAACCCTTGTGGTTGTGGGGTAGACTTATTATTGGTTGAGGAGAGGATTTGTCAGAAGAAGAAGACGAGGATGAAGGTGGGGTGATTTGAGGGAGCTGAGAAGGAGAGTTTTGCTGTGCTTTGTTCTTTTGGAGGTGGCGGAGCTTGTGCTTGCTTCTAGATTTGCGGTTCTGGAACCAGTAGAAGACATTGGCATCGCCAACTTGGCCATACTCTTGTAACTGTGTACGGATCTTCCTTATTTCGTCCCTTGGAGGGTTCACCATCCCTGAGTTGAAGATGGCTTCCAGTATGCTAATTTGCTCTGGTTTTGGGTTCCATCTTGGCTTTGGTTCTGGACTTCTCTCATCACCAACTGCACAACACACACACACACACAACAAACAAAAAAAAGGTAAATTGCAAAAGCATCTATATCTGCCTGCATTTTATTTTAAAACAAATGTTAGGGTTGGTTTGTTTAAGAGTCTCTTGGCTAGAATCAATTCTAGTGTTTGCATAATAAGATTGTGATATACAATTTTTTTTATAGGCAATGTTAGTGAGGGAGGGGGGAATGTTAGTTTCCCGGGTTCAAACCTGGGACCTCCTACTTGCACTCATTTAGTGCACTCCTACGGTATCCCTATAGCTCGCGATCTACCTTCTTAGGATGTGATATACAAAATTTATTCGGCGTTGAGTATAACTGATTTTGATAGTAGTAATAAATTTCTAACTTTTGTGTTGAAAAAAATCAATTATGACAGAGAATTACAACATATTTTGAAGAATATTTCTTTTTTTTTAAAAAAAATTATTTTAGAAGTTTTCGATCTATTTGTTATAACTTTTCAAAAAAAATGAGAATCTAAAAATAATCTAAAAACCTTTTCAAATGAGAATTTTTTTTGAGCAGCTTCTCATAAAAATCATTTTTCTAAGAACAAATTTTTTAAAATAAGTGATTTTAAGTATGTTAGAAAAACACAAAACAAATTACCATTTTCTAAAAAATCTCTAAAAACTAATCTCTTAATTATTTAATAACAAAATCATTTATTTTTTAATCCGTAACAAACAGAAACTTATTCATAAAAAAAAAAATCAATTCTTATGAACTCACTTTCAAAAGTATCATTACTAAAAATAATATGAAAGATCCTAATTATCTTTTCTACTCAAAAGATCCGAATCTTTTCTACTCAATTCTTAAGTCAATTAATTGAAAGATTCTAATGTTTTCTAGTCAAAAGATCCTAAATATATGAAGTGTAATATTAAGTATAAGCTATTAGCTATATTAGCCAAGGTAATTTACAGATTTAGGTTTGATGCAATTACGCCATTTTGATGGGTTAGTTCACAGTTTTTACTTCATATTCCATGCTCTCAATAATGGACTAGATATTTTTCATTTGTTTTTTAGGATTGTTTTATATAAACTAAATAAATCAATAATATTGACCTTTGGAGCAAATATCATTTTGAAAAGGGTTTTCCATTATCGTGAATTTAGTATCATGATTTTAATATTTATGGTAACAGTTTAAGTTTGTGTAAAGTGATTTTGAATTGCATGTATAGAAATTACCTGAAGTATAAGGAGTTGTTCTCTGAAAACCAGTGGACATGAGAGAGGAGTTGATGTCATTATGATGAGGGTTGGATGGCTTAGATCGCTTGAACATGCTTGGCCAGTGTCTGTTGGAGGAAGCCATGATGACGATTATGGGAGTAAACTGGGAATTGGTGGTAGCAGAATTACTACTGAATTGGAAGGTAGGTAAAAAAAAGCAGCCAACCAAAAGATAAATTTTTTAGAGAACCATCCCTTTTTGTTGCTCTTCCTTTTTAGTCTGAACTCTGAACTAAATCTTCTCTTCGTTGGTCTCTTCACCTCCTCCTCCTCCCTGTGTCTTTTCACCATCCTATTCAATAAATAAATATTAAGAAAAATCTATATATCTTCCATTTTATTAATTAGTGTACATATGCCATTAAAAATAATAATAGTAATAATAAAATTAAAATAACTCTATGATGTAGAATTGAAAACGTAAACAGTAAAAATGGAAGAAGAAAGTCAACAATTAAATTAAAATATTCATAAAAATGGAGGAAATACTCAACCAGCTGCCATATCATAAGAAATACGAATTCACCAACAACAAAAACATACGAAGAGAACGATATTTTTTTTGATCAAACGAAGAGAACCAATTTAAATTGGAACATGTACTGAAAAGTGAAAACTACTAGGTATATAAAAATTACCAGCGGACGAGAATTCAAAAGGAGCATGGAAAGGAATACTACATGGTATGATGATGGAGTTAATTAAGAACTTGTGTTGCTGCAATAAATAAATGGCATAGAGCTCTTAATGCTAGTGGTTTTAGGGTGAGTTGTGATCAGCTTATCTATTTCATTCTCAAGATTTCTATAGGGGAAACGGGAATAAGGAACAGAAAGGAGAGTATCAATGGAAGGGTGGAGAGAGGGAGAAGAAATTATTGTTTGTAATGAAAGAAGGAAGGAATAAATAAGGGGTGGGGTGAGGGGTGGGGGTGGAGGTGGAGGTTTCAAACTGAAAGTCAAGAAGGGGGGTATGTAGTAGTAGTAGTAGTATTTGATTGGAAAAGCGGTGGTGGGTTAGTAATTGCTAGTTATTCAGGTTATTTTGGACGAAGAAATGTGGGGGCCGTTTGGATTGACTCGAGAGGCCCTTATTTATTAGTATCCGTTACATTACATACATATGCGTCTTTTGACTCTTATTTTTCCGCATCTCCCCACCTTTTCAAACTTGTACTATAAAACGCAAACAAAAGGATCAAATATATAAGGTGCATTATTGGTTGGTTTTAACGGCAACTGAGTTCGGATCTCATTTTAGGATTTTAAGTTTGAGTCTTGATTGTGACAAAAGCTCTATTGGAAAGAAAGAACCACACGGGCCGGCAAAGGCAATACATATTGCTAGTCATGTTTCTCAACGTAGATTAGTGTCGCTGACAAAGCCAATGAATAATGCACGTTAATAACACGATAACCAAAATAGATAGGGAGTGTATCCAATGAGAGTGCTATTATTGTGATAGGGTGAGAGAAGTGAATCGTCATCATAGATTAAATAGTTACTAGTTGAAATTAAAACAAAAGTCAGTGTGATAACGAACCAGATTTTCATCACAAAAGTTAGTTTTTTCTAACGGACGCCACGCTGGCAGTTAACTGTTGACGTGGCATCTTAAATTCATTAAATTCGTTTTGATTTTGCCCCATTTAAGATCCCACGTCAGCAGTTAACTGCCAGCGTGACATCCGTTAACAAAACTGACGGCAGAGACCAAAATGAAACGAAAATGAAAGATAAAGGACCAAAACGGACCAAAAAAAAGATAAATGACCAAAGTGAAACCAAGAGCAAAGATAAATGTATTGGTTTTTTAATAAAAACCTAAAATAACCTCAGGAGTTGGCAACGGCTATATCATACACCAGATAGCCGTTGCCCCAGCAGTTCTCATAAAACAAAAAAATCTATTTGTATAGCTATTACAATTTACAAGTTTCTGTTTTAAAACAAAAAATCAGTTACAGTAAGTTACACACTGTAACTAACGATAACAACCCACTGAGGGGTATTTCAATGTATATATAAGCATACAATCTGTACAGAATAGTGTGTGAGATTCAATAAAAAATTTACATTTTGTTTTTCAATACTCTAGTCTTCTGTTCTCTTTCCCTCTGCATACAGAATCTCCATCTTGCTTTTTCTAAGAGTTCCATGTGAGTTTATACACTTCAACAAGTGGTTGAATATTCAAACCTCACAAAACAAAGAGAAAAGTAACGTGTTAGTGGTTGTTTTCAGTGACTGAAAACACAAGTAAAAGAAAGAAAACAGAGAGAAGGTAAGAGTAACTACCTGAAGATCTCAAGGAGAGGTCTACAACCTAGAAGCTGTTGTTGATCTTCAAAGCAGTGAAGATCCAGAAACATTCAACACAAAGAAACACGAAGAAGTTAGGGTTTGCGAAGCAAATCAACAAACAAGAAAGCAAACAGAAACCTAACAGCGTCATTACCTTTGTATTAAAGTCCGATCATCACCCTGAGAACCAGATCCTGAAATAACAAAGTTCTAGAAATTAGGGTTTTTAAAAAACCTCCAATCAGTGTAAGAAACAGAGGGTTTTTTTTAATAGAAGCGCACAACTTCGTTTCATTGTGTTTGAAGCATAAACGAAGCTTCAAACACAGAGATTTAGTGAAGATCAACGAAAACCTAGTAGTGCTCTATGAAGGAGAAGAGAGAAGAGTCGCAGCGGAGAAGAAAAGAGAAGAGAGAGAAGAAAGAAGAGAAAAGTGAACTCATGCAGAACCGATTTTATCACCTTTTATACTCCTGGATCGGGTTGGTATCCAACTGTGCAACCCGCGTGTTGCTACAGTCACTATCCATTGGGTTCCGCAGGAATGTTTTTGGAAGACATCTGGGCTGCTGAGTGTTTTTGGCCAATGTGGGCTGACTAGTGGACTGGGCTTCTTGCTAGCTGCACCCCTGGAAATTGATTTTGCAACCTGCAGAGTAAAATCAATATCAAATGTTAGAAAATTCAACATGGTATCAATGAGCTGGTAACAATCTAGGGAAAACAGGAAATTTTCTATCTCTGTATCTTCTTTAAAATTTTCTTTTAAGATTCTTTAAGGTTCTTTAAGGTTCTTTTACCTGCACAATCTGATTGTGCAGTTTTGTGTTCTAATAATTTGTGTTTTAAGGTGTTTGCAGTTCTAAAAAGATGTATAGTACTGGGACAGGTCTAAGCACACAAATCCCAAAGTGGGAAAAGCTGGGATAGATGGAGCCTTCAAATGAAGGTCATTTTTGGCTGCCATGGTGTTCTCAGAATTGTTAGGAATGGTTTTGAACCATTGGGTGAAGAACCAACTATTACTGAAACTAATCTTTTCAATGAAAACACACAAAAACCAGGGGTGTGATGAGACAAACTTTGACAGGATCAGAAACTATGAGTCTTTTAAGGCTGCCTGGGATGCCTTAGAGGTATTACACTGGTGCAGCCCCTATCAAGGAAGAAAAGTTACAGGCCTTAAGAAGGAAATATGAGATGCTAACTATGAAGGAAGGGGAATGTATTTCTGATTTCTTTACAAGGTTAAAGAAAATCACTAATACTATGGCAATGTATGGAGAAACTCTCACAGAAAAGGTTATCTGTAAGAAAGTCTTAAGGTCCCTGACTAAGAAGTTTGGCTGGGTAGTCAACAGTATTGAAGATACAACTCTACCAGATGACTTTAAAGTGGAAGAGCTCCAAGCAAAGCTTGAAGCAAAGGAACTAAGGATCAATCTGCTAGAAGGTGAAGAAGAAGAAGACCAAGCACTATTCACCAAAACTAAGGGTAAGAAAGAAGCCAAAGACAACAGCCAATCAGGTAAGCCTAATTGGTCCAAAGGTAAGTCAGGTAAATCTAACTCTAAATCTGATGTCACTAAGAAAGGTAGTAATGTATCTAAGAAGAAAGACAAATCTAAAGTGCAATGCTACAGATGTGACAAATATGGGCATTATGCTACTGAATGCCCTACTAGGAAAGGACTCTAAGTCCAAAGAAACTGAAACTGAAGCCAATATGGCTAAAGAAGATTCTGATTCAGAATCTGAAAATGTAGGTTTCGGCATGATAATTGATGAGTTAGGTGAAATAGAACCTAGGGAGGATTCTGTAGTAACAAACCTAGACTTAGAGGTAAGCAGTGACTGTGTTGTCCTATCAGTCACTACAACTGATGGAAAGACCATCACTGAAATTTGGTATCTAGATTCAGGGTGTTCCAATCACATGAATGGAAACAAAGAGTGGTTGGTTGACTTTGACCCTAGTAGAAAAACTACTATAAAATTTGCTAGCAATAAGGCTATAACAGCTGAGGGAATAGGAAACATAAAGTTTACAAAAGAAAATGGACAAGTAACTTTAATAAAAGATGTGTTCTATGTCCCTGGAATCAGCTGTAACCTTATTAGTCTAGGGCAGCTTATAGAGAAAGGTTTTTCAGTAATAATGAATGACCTAAAACTAAAATTGTATGATGTTAAAGACACATTAGTTTTAACAACACCTTTAGCCACCAACAGAACTTTCAAAACCAGCATCAGTTTCACAGAGACAGACTGTCTAAGGGCCACAGCTAACTTTGAAAGTATGTTATGGCATAAAAGGTTTGGGCATTTGAACTTCAAAGGCCTAAGTGACCTAAGTACTAAAGGGTTAGTAGAGGGGTTACCTAAAATTGAAGTTACTAAAGATACATGCACTACTTGCCTAGTGGGTAAGCAACCTAGAAAGAAATTCAATAAGGAAATGAAACACTATTCTAAGGATACTTTGCATGTTGTATATTCTGACCTATGTGGACCACTTGATATTCCCTCTATTAGAGGAAATAAATACTTTATGACTTTTGTAGATGAATTTTCCAGAAAAATCTGGCTATATCTACTCAAGACTAAGGGAGAAGCCTATGGTATTTTTAAGGAGTTTAAGGCAATGGCAGAAACTCAAAGTGGTAACAACTCTAAGGAAATCAGCAACTTCAAAGACACCATGAAGGCATAATTTGAAATGACTGATTTAGGGAGGCTATCCTACTTCCTAGGATTGGAATTCCTAAAGGTTCCCGAAGGCATTATCTTGCACCAACATAAATATGCCAAAGAGTTTCTGATCAGATTCAACATGGCAGAATGCAATTCTGCCCTTAACCCTGTTGAAGGTATCCTATGCAAAAAAGAAGGTGAAAAGGGAGATCATGTAGACCCTACTCACTATAGACAAATCATTGGCTCACTAAGATATCTATGCCATACAAGGCCAGATATTCTCTTTGCAACTGGAATGGTCAGCAGATTTATGAATGACCCTTTGCAGCTTCACCTAAATGCTGCAAAGAGGATTCTAAGATATATACAGGGGACTCTTAACTATGGGGTATTTTTCCCTAAAGGCAGAAACTCAGATGACACTACCTTAGTTGCCTACTCAGACTCTGACTGGTGTGGAGACCAACTGGACAGAAGAAGCACCTCTGGGTACTTGTTCAAAATTCTAGGGGCTCCTATCTGTTGGAGTTCAAAAAAGCAGCAGATAGTGGCTCTAAGCTCTTGTGAGGCAGAGTATGTGGCTGCCTGCAATGCTGCCACCCAGGCAGCATGGTTAGAAGCTCTCCTAAAAGAACTACAGGTCAATCTAAGTCAAACTACTACCTTATGGATTGACAACAAATCTGCACTTTGCCCTGCCAAGAATCTAGTGGGACATGGCAGGACAAAGCACATAGAAACAAGGTTTCACTACCTTATGGATCAAGTCTCTAAAGGAAATTTGAAGGTGGATTACTGCTCCACTAAAGAGCAATTGGCTGACATATTCACCAGACCTCTAAAAGGTGAGGTGTTTACTAGGATGAGGAGGGAAATTGGCCTGGTTGCCTTCAAGTCCTAATGAAAGCAACCATGTCCTAAAGCTATTTCTAAGGGCTTGTCTTAGGAGACTGTTTTAATTACTAAACCAGGGGCATGTCCTGGATTTCCTATTTCCTCTTGTCTTAGTTTTTAAACCTAAGTGTTTTTTAGGTTTTGTATTAAGGGATGCTATTGGTTTTTTAATAAAAACCTAAAATAACCGCAGGAGTTGGCAACAGCTATATCATACACCAGATAGCCGTTGCCCCAGCAGTTCTCATAAAACAGAAAAATCTATTTGTATAGCTATTAAAATTTACAAGTTTCTGTTTTAAAACAGAAAATCAGTTACAGTTAGTTACACACTGTAACTAACCATAACAACCCACTGAGGGGTATTTCAATGTATACATAAGCATACAATCTATACAGAATAGAGTGTGAGATTCAATAAAAAATTTACATTTTGTTTTTCAATACTCTAGTCTTCTGTTCTCTTTCCCTCTGCATACAGAATCTCCATCTTTCTTTTTCTAAGAGTTCCATGTGAGTTTATGCACTTCAACAAGTGGTTGAATCAAACCTCACAAAACAAAGAGAAAAGTAACGTGTCAGTGGTTGTTTTCAGTGACTGAAAACACAAGTAAAAGAAAGAAAACAGAGAGAAGGTAAGAGTAACTACCTGAAGATCTCAAGGAGAGGTCTACAACCCAGAAGCTGTTGTTGATCTTCAAAACAGTGAAGATCCAGAAACGTTCAACACAAAGAAACACGAAGTTAGGGTTTGCGAAGCAAATCAACAAACAAGAAAGCAAACAGAAACCTAACAGCGTCATTACCTTTGTACTAAAGTCCGATCATCACCCTGAGAACCAGATCCTGAAATAACAAAGTTCCAGAAATTAGGGTTTTTAAAAAACCTCCAATCAGTGTAAGAAACAGAAGTTTTTTTTTAATAGAAGCGCACAACCTTCGTTTCATTGTGTTTGAAGCATAAACGAAGCTTCAAACACAGAGATTCAGTGAAGATCAACGAAAACCTAGCAATGCTCTGTGAAGGAGAAGAGAGAAGAGTCGCAGTGGTGAAGAAAAGAGAAGAGAGAGAAGAAAGAAGAGAAAAGTAAACTCAGAACCGGTTTTATCACCTTTTATACTCCTGGATCGGGTTGGATCCGTTTCTAACTGTTCAACCCGCGTGTTGCTACAGTCACTATCCATTGGGTTCCGCAAGAACTGTTTTTGGAAGACATCTGGGCTGCGGAGTGTTTTTGGCCAGTGTGGACTGACTAGTGGACTGGGCTTCTTGCTAGCTGCACCCCTGGAAATTGATTTTGCAACCTGCAGAGTAAAATCAATATCAAATGTTAGAGAATTCAACATTTGCTTATTAAAAATCATGAAGAAGTTGCAAGAAGGAGGTCTAGGGTTCAAACCCCGGAAACTAACATTCCCACACCCCCACTAACATTTGCTTATCAAAAATTGTGAGGCTTTTTTTTTAATTTTTGAGGCCTTTTTTATTAAGGAAAAATTAATTTTTGGGGGGCCTAAAGCCCTAGCTTGGCCCATTTGGCCTTAGGGCCGCCCGGGTGTCGGTGTATTAAAAAAAAAGTCGTCTAATAACCACCTTATATATCACACATACTTTGAATTGTTATTAATTAATAGTGTAAAACATTAAAAATGCCTAAATTGTAAGTAAATGTATAAAATCATAATCAACTTTTTTTCTCAGCTATTTCATATAAATTTTTACAATCAATCAAAAAATTCTTTTATCGAGGCAATGCGTACCTTTTGAAAGCAAAAATAATTATAAGTCCTTTACCTTACTACAGTGTACATGCATCCTCCCCTGAGTTTAGTTCACCTTTTATTATATTACTCATGAGTTTCACATGGTTTATCCTCACTTACGTTTATTGTAATAGTTAAAAAATCGTGGGTAAAAAAACTGGACGGTATGTAAAATATTTTTACACCACTAAATTGTGTTGTTATACTTTGTACTTAATGCATAAAAGAGGGAATGACTCATAATGGTTTGGCATGTTGTACTTTGGGGTATTAGGTGACCAGAAATGGGAAGATTTCTCAAATGAAGTCATTTACCCATCCAAGACATTACTTGCAATTAAAGCATATTCATAGAAGTGGCGGTTGACAAATACTAAATAGGGTTAAATACCCCGCAAATATCACCATAATTCATTTACCTCCGTGCAAAAGAAAAGTTTTAAAATGGACTTTGCAAATATTAAGTGTTTCTAGTTATCCTCTGCTGTTAACTTTTCTGTTAAAAAATGACGTGGCAAACTGTGATGACGTCAACACTGACGTCAGTTCCACGTGTCACCATATTATTGGACTTTTGTGACACGTGGCACTGAATGCCTTGTCAGCATCTTATGTCACCATGGCCACGTGGCACTGACATGTGCCATGCCAGCAACCAATAAATGGCTGCCACGTGGCACTGGCTTGGCAATGTGGAATATTGTGTGTTACTAAAAAAATCAAACTTTTGGCTAACAAGGGATTCAAACCCTTGACCACTTAGTGATGCAAACTGATTAATACCACTAAGCCACCTACATTTTCGTATACATATTGCCAGCAACAAACATATATTACATCATTATTTTCTTCTTCTTCTTCTTCTTCTTCTTCTTCTTCTTCTTCTTCTTCTACAGATCTGTTTCATTTTCTTCCATCTCCCTATCTTCTTCTTCCCCTTTCTACGGATCTGGAAAAGTAGAAACTAATCATCAACATCTAGCAATCACCGAAAAAAAAAAGAAAATAAAGATCATCACTTACTTAGCATGAAGATTGAACATGAGAAAAGGAGAAATTGAACATGAAGGTTGCTGAAATTAATCTTCAAAACTCAAACCCAAAATCGAAATCATTTTCGTTTCTTCCAAATCGTTTTCGTTATCGTTTTTTCCAAAAATCGTTTTTTCCAAAAATCGTTTTTTCCAAATCGTTTTTTCCAGAAATTGAACATGAAGATTTCGTTCTTTCCAAATCGTTTTCGTTTCAAGCAGTTTGCAAGCGTTATTTCCAGAAATTGCAAGCAGTTTGGAGAAGATGAACAGTATCTGGATTTCGTTAATATAATTTCGTTTTCGTTTTGTTCGTTGTTGTTGTTATCGAAGGTGCGAAATAACAGTATCTGTTCATTGTTCGTTGATGAAAATTGAAGGTGCAAAATTTCTGGTGTGAAATTTGTTCGTTGTTGTTTTCTGGGAGCAAAAATCGAAACCCTGTATCTGTTGTTGAAGATGAAGATTTGTTGAAAATAAGAACTAATGTTGTAATATATATTTGTTGCTGGCATTATGTACACGAAAATGTAGGAGGTGGCTTAGTGGTATTAATTAGTTTGCTCGCTCAAGTGTCAGGAGTTCGAATCCCAAGCTAGTCAAAACTTGTATTTTTTTTAGTAACACACAATATTCCACAATGCCAAGCCAGTGCCACGTGGCAGTCATCCATTGGTTGGTGATGTGGCACATGTCAGTGCCACGTGGCCATGTGGACATAGGATGCTGACGCGGCATGTCATTGCCACGTGTCATAAAGGTCCAATGATATGGTGACACGTGGCACTGACGTCAGTGCTGACGTCATCACAGTTTGCCACGTCATTTTTTAACAGAAAAGTTAACAGCAGGGGTAACTAAAAACACTTAATATTTGTAAGGTCCATTTTAAAACTTTTTTTTTTGCAGGGAGGTAAATGGATTATGGTGATATTTGCGGGGGTAAATGGGGGTAAATGATATTTAAGGCTACTAAATACAGTGATTGCCTCTTCCTCGAATAAAGTGTCTTTTCAGGAAATAAGAGTTTTTTTGGTGTGATGATTGCTATCGTTGGTCTTGGGGTGGACCACTTCTTGATCAGAGATTGAAATATTATTCTCATTTGGCATTTGATAACTTTGATTTATATACTTTTGTAATGGTTTATTGAGTGCCTTCTCACTCAACCCTATGTGTTATTAAAAAATATGTTTGTCGTTTGAAAAGATTAATTTTACCCCCAAACTAATATTGTATACAACCCAAGAATTATACTCGAATATGTATTCATTCAAGACGATGGTTCGCGTTCGAAAGTTAATGAGGATAATTTATTTAGATCACAATGGACTCAAAAGTAAAAGCAACAAAGAAGGCTAAAGCCAAGCAGAAAAAAGGAAACCCATATCTTTGGAGGTTTGTTCTCAAGAGGCAAGGGAAACGTGGGAGCTTGGTGAACAATTCGGCCTGGACGTAATATAGAAGATGTAGTAATCCAAAACCTAATGAAAAATTGTACAAGCTCTAGAAAAAGGTCAACCTCAAGGCGCTATAAATGATGTTGCTGTTAATTTATCTTAGCCAAAGTATCATAGGAGTGCAAATTAAAAAGATATACAAAGGTGCTAGACCCTGGTTTCTTTACCGTGCCTTGAAATTTTGCTTATCGTCTCAGCTTGACTGGTAACTGGGTCTATATATATGCAGGGTGTCATGTAGTTCTCCCTACCAGTGTGTTTTTTAGGTTGTGCTTTTAGAGATTCGTCAAAATGCTATGTTATGATATATCTATGCGTATTATTTTTAGGATTTCCCATGTCTTTTGTAGCGTTAATGAAGGAGTCTAGGTGTTTCATTTCATGATCAAGGATATCAATTTCATTGTATCATGTCATCCCGTTAGTTTATTGCTTAGTTCATATTAAGAACTTTTATCAAAAAAAAACTTTTATCTATTTACTAGCTGTATTTTTTATTTTTTATGTTTAAAATAAAGCTAAGAGGACGCTTGTAATGAAAAGGACGAAGTGGTTTTGAATTGTGCCTACCATGATCTAAACTCATGTTTGACAAAAGAAAGAGTTATGGAAAAACCTCATGTTAGTTTAACAAGAAAAAAAACTCATGTTTGACAACAAATAAAACAGACGATGAGGAAGTACAACAGGGGATCCCAAATCTCAATTAAAGGCCTCTTATACTTAAGTTTTTAAAACATGGCTACAAAAACAATAGCAAAAAACAAAATAATTAATTCAACAATTAATTCTTCACTGAGAAAATCCACAACCTAACCTCCTAAGACTCTCTATATATTAGAATCACAAACATTGAAGCAAAGAGTTTCAATTCTGCTATAATGTTATTTAGGGTGAAAACATAGCTGAATATATGAAATAGAACGGTTATACTCTCTCACGCCTCCAAATTAGAGGAAAGTGCAAGTCCTTGCTTTGCGTGGTTTTTTCTTTGGCTTTGGTGGCCTCAATGCAACCTTTATTGCAGCATCAAAAACTACCTTCACATTCTGCAAACAAAAGAAAGACAAAAATTGTAATAAACACTTAAAAATATTCCTCACAATTTTTGGATTAAAATTGAATCAGAGAACACCTTTGCAATTTGATTGTGCACTCATAAACCATGAACCACATAATTTGAATCCAATGAAGTTATGGCATTTACCTGCTGTGTTTTAGAGCTACACTCAGTATAAGTGACTGCACCAATCATTTTCCTTAATTCTTCACCCTACTTGGCAAAACAACTTGTTAGATTAATCCATTATACATGCATAATAATTTTCATCTTTCTTTGTTTAATTTGTAGAGGACATACCTGAGCAGTTGTTATTCTCGTGGCTCCAGAATGATCAATAAAAAATTGTTTGTCGTCTCGCAAATCTGTGCATACATAAGATTTAAATAGAAACTAGTAGTATTTTTGAAGTCCACATTGATGGAATGATAAGATGATGATCTTACCTAGTTTTGTTCCCACAAGCACAATAGGCACATTTGGAGCATAATGTCTCAGCTCAGGTATCCACTGTTGGTCAAAAATCCAACAAACATATTTTCAAAGACTTGATAATACTAAGGTCAACTGAAAACATTATTACACTAAAAAAAAAAAAGGGATCTGAGGCATAGAGAAAAAAAAGAAAACCTTTTTGGAAATGTTCTCATAACTGGCTTTACTGATGAGAGAAAAACACAACAAAAACACATCAGCTCCTCTGTAGCTCAAAGGCCTTAGCCTGTTGTAATCTTCTTGTCCTGTAATCAACAACATTAAACAACTCAGCAATTCCACACAAAATTTGACATTTAATGTGAAAGTGAAATCAAACATATAATTGTAACATTCCAAACAGACAACTATGTTTTTTGTTTTTTTTTAAGGAAAAAAAAAACATAGAAATGTGACATCAGAAGAAGGATGACCAACCTGCAGTATCCCATAAACCAAGATTCACTGTATTCCCATCCACAACTACATTAGCACTGAAGTTGTCAAACACTGTTGGAACATAATCCTACAACAGAGAAATCACAACAAAAAAAATAGATTCATCAATAGCTCCTTCAACCATAATTCACTCTCTTCTGTTACATGTAATCCACATATTGAACCTTCCATGAGCAGCAAATAGAAACATACTGTGGGAAAGGTATTGCTTGTATAGGATATAAGCATGCATGTTTTTCCCACAGCGCCATCCCCAACTGTTACACACTTAACAAATCTTGCAGTACTCATTTTCTCTTATTCTTCTTCTTAGTTGCAAAAAATTGAAACAATATAAATATGAAGAAGTGTGGCTATAGGAGCAAGTATATTACCTAATTTTAGTTGTGGTTCATCAAATTGATCAAATTTATAATCATTGTCCTCAAAAACCTTTTCTTTTCTTTAAGTGCAAGGACAAAAGTGGATATATGGTAAGAAAGTAGGTAGTGCTGGCGTTAGTTGGTTAAGTGTTGGAGAAGGGAGGTAATGAATGATGAAAAGCAAAGAATTTGGTTAATGCTAATAGACTATGATGAAATTAAAGAGAAAAAAAACTGAGGTATGATATGATGCAAAGCAAGTCAAAAAGTTTGTTGTAACAAAGACATACTTTTTTCTTTTCTTTTTGTAACCAAAAAAAGTATGTCTTTATTTCTAATTATGTTTCTTGGTAGTTATGCTTAAACGGATTGAGTTAGATAGCGTCTGTTTTCTTTATCTTTGGGTCCACTTTTATTGGAGAAGTTCAAAAGTATATGTTCTTTACTTCACCTTTATTATTACAAAAAAAATTTAGAAGGTGCAATGGAAAAATTGGATACTAAGCATATAGAAACCGCACATGTGAAAATTAACAACAAGCAGAGAAATGTTAGTGTTGCAAGGAATTCAATATAATTGTTTAGCTTATGTATACTAATGTTATTCTCCTGTATCAATCATTCTTAGGCTATCTACACACTCCAGTGTTCAATTGTTCTACATAATTATAACAAAAACGAATAAAATCAACAAATGAAGTCAGAGTCTGGATTTTGATCAATGGATAAAACAATTAATTAGACGAAGCATGTGAAGAAAAAAACTAACAAGGCCGATGAACCAGCTCCATTACATTGCAGTAACTAAGTAAAAAATAGAGTAAAATTTGGCAGCTAGGGTGAGCCACACCAAATTGTGTGACACATATAATTTGCACATGCCTACTCTGAGGTAACATCATTTAACTAAGAGTAACGAATGAAATCATTCCCAGCATCACTTGTGAAGCTTTGCAAATAATTGGGCTGCCACATTGAATTCTTCTGCTGCATAAGTATTGGAGGATGCAAATCATCAGAAGCAGGAACAAAGTTCAATACTTTTGTGCCCTCATTCTGCAAACCACCACTAAAGCTATCTACATATGGATATGTCACTGAATTAATTTCCTGGTAAGCAGAGTTAGTATAGTGCACAACATTGTTAGACACAAAAGGAGCCCAATTGACATCATCATTGTTGGAGACTGCTAGAACCTCATTGGTGAATAGCGATGAATCTTGGGTCTGGGTCATTGAATTGGGCTCAAAAGTTTGAAGCTTTTGGTGGTTAATAATGTTCAAAAGCTGTGTGATGATGTTACAAGCATTGTTGTATGCACCTAGTGGACCATAAACAGGGTCATGATTCCACATCGTGGCTTCCCACTCAAAAGACTTTATGGCTTCTTTTCTTTCTTGTTGATCAAGGTTTGTTAGCATCTTTGCTATGTTGCTATAACCAAAAACTTTGTGAACGGCTTCGTACTCTTGTGTCTTGTTTGTTGGGAAATAAGGAGCGAGAACACAGTCTTCTTTGCACTTTTTCTTTTGGTGTCTACACGCAGCACATGCTGGACGGTTTCCATTGCTTCCCATTCTTGATACTAATTTCTTTCACTTTCACTCTGCCACCGTTTGTAATAAGGTTTTTCTATGGTATTTGAGATTGGGATTTGGGCTTTTCCAAGGTAGGGTTTTTGTCTCTAAAGATGAAAAAAGGAAAGAAATTAATACCAAAAAACAAAAAGGAAAGAAATCTTTTCAATGCGGTTGTAATCTTGTCCTAATTACTATATTTTAAAAGTCTATTTTTTTCTGAGAAGATAAAAGATAAAATATTTATGATGCACCAAATCAAAATAGAATATTTATGTAATAAAAAAAATAGATTTCAATCTATTTGTTGCTCATCATGTGAAAAAAAAAATAGACATATTTTTTTAAGCAAAATTAATGCAATCCTCTGCAGTCAAAATCTAATATTAAAGATATTTTGGTCATTTCAAAATCTAAAACATATTTATTTATTCTCTCTTTGCCCCATATTTATCCTAAGGGTGTGTTTGGATTAGGAGAGAAAGAGGGAAGTGAAAAAGAGGTGAGAATTAGAGTAGATTAAGAGGGTTGTTTGGTTTAAGGGAAAGGGAAGAGAAATAGGAAAGAGAGAGTTGCGCCTCTTGGTTTGGTTTGAGCGAAAGAGAGAAGAGAGAAATAATACTAGTTTTAAAAGAACAAAAACACCCCTATATGTTTGATTTAATTTTTTTAATTTAATTGACTTAGTATTTTTTTTTGACAAGTAGTATTTATTTTAATTATTTAATTAAATTAGCTAAATATTTATTTTAATTAGCTAAATAATTATTTTAATCACTTAACTTAATTAGTTACGTATTTATTTGAGCTATTTAATTTAAATTTATAAAGTGTCACATCCTATAAATTATAATAATTATTATTCATGGTAAAAGTAAAATTTAAGAGCCATTTCTATCCCACCTTCTCCCACTTGTGGAGATATTACAAAAATCACTAAACTAATCATCCCTCATTCTCTCTTTCCAATTTCTCTCATTAACCAAACATATCAAAATCACTATTTCTTCTCTTACTCTCTCTTTCCTCTTCACCTCAAACAAACACACTCTAAATGTGGGCCCTGCAGTTTACTTCAAATGCAGGCCCTGCACTTTACTACAAAGAACCTCCAATATTTCTTATTTGATTTTGGAGATCACGTTTCTTTTAGTAGCATATTTTAATTGATTTCTTAGGAAAAGTGAATCTAGACTTAAATACCAATAGAGTTATTTCCTTTTGGTTAGGCGTATACATTAACGCAGATTTGATTTATATCAAATTAAATATTAGGATTTGATTTTTGTCTTTATTTCAAGATTAGGTCAAATTTAAATTTTAGGGTTTTATTGAGTCAATCGGACTCGTGCCCTATATATTGTAATTCAATTTATGAAATGAAAAAGTTCAATTTGGAGTAAAAAATTAGAGATGTTTTTCTATGGTTCTTCGTGAGCTATTATTTGAGCTTATTGGCTTGCCGTGGCGCTACACCATACTTATCAACCGAAACCTCCATCGTCTATTGTGGCGTCTTCACGAGGTATCGATTGGTCTTCAAAACTCCTGAATTAGTCACCGACGACTTCGAGGATCATATCACAAACTTGAGAGTTCACTCTTTATTTAACTCACAAACTTGGAAGTAGTGGTGCAAAAAAAAACCGCGCCCGCGGGTAAAACTCGTGACGGGCACGGGGCGGGTACCTGTTCACGGGTAAAATAAACGGGCATTTAAAACACCTGTCAATAAACGGGGCGGGCCGGGTAATGGGGTGCCCGTACCCGTAGTATATACCCTCATATATAAATAGAAACCCTAAAATTACTCTCACTCTCTCACAAGCGCCGTCCCACTCCCACACTTTACATCCCACTCCCACAAAACAACGCTTCTCCCACTCCAGCACCATCAACGTTCCCACTCCAGCGCCACACTTTAATCAGTCACGACCACCAGTCCAGCACTCCAGCGCTCCCTTTGCGTAAGCACTTTAAAACCTGCCATCGTCGCACAACTAGAGATATAAGACAAGGTCTTATCAAAACTGAAAAAGTTGCGAATGAAATGGTAGTTGTTGGTTCTTATGCATTTAATCAAGATGCAACAAGGCGTGCAGCAGCTAGAATGATAGTTCTTCATGAGTATCCTATGCAAATGATGGACCATGTTGGTTTTCACGATTTTTGTGCTACTCATAAATATGCTGGTTGTTTGGATTTTAATTTTAAGTTGGTTTTCTTTTTCAGGAACCAAGTGGACAAAGTTGTTCTACTTAATGGAATACTTGATGAAGTGGATTTCTTATTTCTATCATTGTTGTGTTTTTTTTGACAAATATTATTGTTGTTGTTTAAGTGGATTTGACAAAGTTGTGCTACTTAATGGCATTGTTGTTGTTGTTTAAGACTTTAAGTGGAATTTTATTGATATTTTGTTGTCATTTTTGATAGCCTGTGTTGTATATTTTGGATTAATATTTTGGATAATTAGTGGGTTGTTAATTGTTATTTTTAAAGTTTTCTATTGTAATTCTAGTATTTTTTATCTCTATTTGTTTACAATTATAAGTTAGTAAAAGGTTTATAAAATTTAATAGGTTAATTTTGTATAGTATTTCAAAATTTATTTTATAAAAAATTATTTTTACATTACTAATAACAAGTATCCGTGGGTATTCGTGGATACCCGTTAAGGGAAAATACTCATTTAATACCCGCTATGCGGGTACCCGCGCGGGTACGGGGCGGGTAGCTGGTACCGGTGCCCGCCCCGCCCCGTTTGCATCACTACTTGGAAGGGATCTAAGTGCAAAATTTAAATTTCAGGAGGTCAAAATGAAAATCATATAGGAGTTAAATGGAGATTTTTATTTTTGATCGTGCGCAAGTGCTTACCTTTGAAGAAAAAAAAACTTTTAAAGTCAGGCGCAATAATGCTTAACTTTAAAACAGACTTACGAAGTCAGGCAAGAATAAATGCTTGACTTTAAATCATACTTACAAAGTCAGGCAAGAATAAATGTTTGACTTTAAATCATACTTACGAAGTCAGGCAATAATAAATGCTTGACTTTAAAACAGACTTACGAAGTCAGGTGAAATAAATGCTTGACTTTAAAACTGACTTACGAAGTCAGGCGAAATAAATGCTTGACTTTAAATTAGACTTACGAAGTCAGGCTATCGCTTGACTTTAAAACTCCTGACATACAAAGTCGACTTAATAAAAGTCAACCGGGAGCCTGACTTTAAATCCCCTTTTCGCCTGACTTTAAATCCCCTTTTTGCACTAGTGTAATGATAACAATACACCCACCCCGACATTGCTTTTTCACCGTTCTTGCTTTTCGTTTTGGTAAGAAACATCATTATCCATTGAAGAATTTGGTTACCATAATTATTAATGTGTACGAAAAAATTTAAAATGTTGTTTGAATATTTTCTTTATATTTTTCTTTATAATATGTTTGATTTTCATAAACAAATATTTGGCTCTAGAGAAGGAAATATTACCAGTTCGAAATATGAATTAATTTTCTTTAAGCAGTCCAAATGAAAAAATAGTATACCTTGTCGATATAATTATTTCTTACATTTTTTTTATAAAAATAACTCTTATTTTTTACAATTTGTTACGGATTGGGCCTTTCTCATGGAATTCACTAAGCCCCAATGCCAAAAGGCAGATCCATTAACTAATGGTTGAGATCAAAGACCTAGATCTAACGGTTCTCAATGGTTTCCAAAAGAATTAGACATTTAAAGTCAGGCGCTCAGATGCCTGACTTTATATGTTGAGGGGGTGGCAAACTTGTAATTAAGAGGCAAAACTCGCGAGTTTTAAAGTCAGGCGAATACACGACTGACTTCTAAAGTGAAAAGTAGGAAAAAATTAGACTTTTAAAGTCATGCTATCAGACGCGTGACTACATAAGTAGACACGGTGGCAAACTTGTAATTAAGAGGTAAAGTTTTAAAGTCAAGCTGATGTGATCCTAAGTTCACTAAGCATGTGGAAAGAAACTTATAAAGATACCACTATTTCATTGAGTACAAGACTTTAATGGCTTATACCATTTTGAATCCAAGTAGCCATCTTGCATTATCATTGGCCGAAGGAATTCCTATCAACTCATGCAACTAAGTTCTACACGTAGAAGTTGAAGGAAAATCTCATGAAGAGTAAATTAGTACAATATCATGAAGAATAAATTAGTGCAATTTATTTCCATTTTTAGTATTTTATTTTAGGATTATATCTAAGGATTTAATGTCATTTAATTGTCTTCTTTAATTTAGGATTTGAATCAATGGCTTTAATGCCAATTAGTTATTTTCATTAAAATTAGGATTTGATATTTATTATTATTTTAATTTCTAGAGTTTTATTGAGTCAATTGGGCCTGATGTTCTTTTGGGTCAATTGGGCCTAAGGTTCTCTATAAATTGTAATTCGTTTGATGAAATAAACAAGTTGAATTTTGAGTAAAAATTTAGAGACGTGTCTCTTTGGTTCTTCGTGAGCCGTTATCTGAGCTTATCGGTTTACCGTGGCGCTCATCTCGACTTATCAACCGGAACCTCCATAACCGGTTGTGGCGTCTTCCCGACTTATCGATCGGTCTTCCATCCCCGATCGTGGTGTCTCCATCACTCCCACCTTCATGACTCTCGAAATAGTCACCGACGGCTCCGAGGTTGCCATCATCTGGTATCAAAGCTTAGGTTCTATCAAGGTGTTATCTATCCTTTTAAATTTTAATCTCTAAATTTTGTTCATCTCATTTTTTTAAAATTAGTTTTGCAAAAGAAAAAAAAATAACAAAAAAAAGTAAAAAAAAAATCGAAAATTCAAAAAAAAAGAGAAAAAGAAGAAGAAAAGAGAAAAAAAGGAGCAGAAAAAAAAGGTAAAAAAAATTCGAAAATTCAAAAAAAAAGAGAAGAAGAATAAAGAAGAAAACAGAAAAAAAAAAAAGGAGCAGAAAAAAAAGCAAAAAGAAAAAGCACTTTTTTTTATTATTATCGTTTTTTGTTGTTTGTTTGCAAGTTTTGTTTTTTTTTTGTGTGGTTCATGATGGAGGGAAGGCAAAGGGATTATGAAATATACATTAGAGATTTTGTGATGGATCCTGCCTATGCGGAATACCTTTATAAAAATGGACGGATAAAAGAGGCAAAAAGAGAAGAAAAGTTAGCCATTAGAGAAAAGAAGAAATTGAGAGAGAAAAGAATAGAGGAGAAAATAGAAAGAATGATGGTTGATATTTCTGAAATATTATGTGAGCATCTCCGTAAAGCACAAGTCAATCTTTTTTAATAGTTGAAGTTTTAATGACTACTGAGTAGTGGGATTCTTGTTTTTGTAGACATTGTTTTTCAAAGTAATTTTTTCCATATGGTTCTTTTACAGGGATCCTGTTATGCTTAAAGATGAGCAAAGTGAGGGCTGAGAAACTTTCATCTGAAATGGGGAAGGTAATGCCTTGCTGTTTCCACAGGGGTATTAGACAACACATAGCCTTTGTGGTTGAACTTATTTATTTTGAAATTGAAGGGCTTGGGATCTTCTAACTTGGGTGGCAACTCATGGCTTCTTTTCTCAGGTTGCAGGCTTAACTATGGTCTCTGTACTACGCTTCACATCTAGTTCCTGTGTTGAACTTTTGACAGACATTCATGTATGTATAAGTTAACTGCATACAATAACTGTTCTTTTTTCCTTGACGACATAGGGTTCAAGATCTCCTGAACTGACCATCACATTATTATTTTATTATTGCAGATGCTGCATCACTGGCATCAACAACGTCTGAATGATGTTTATACTTCTCTTGTGCTGATGATTTTGTATTATTTTGTGGGTATGTGCTGTTAATATATATATATATATATATATCCTCATCAGGAATCTTTTATTCAGTTCCTTTTTGCAAGTAATGACAGTATTTGAAAAAGTTTTACTTGGCCTGCTGCCTAATACTAAGTTTATGTTTTCCATTCAACTTTAACATTGTATACCACGGGTGATTGCTTTCTAAAATGGTTTCCCCCTAAATTTTCTCTTATTTTTCTAATTTCTCATGTTTTTTGAAGCTAGAAGATATTCACATAGCAAGATGGAAATGGTATATCGTTGATTCTGGAATCAATGTTTTGTATGACTGTCATGTCAAAATATAACACACAATATTGTTTACGCAGTTCGGCCAAAGTCTGCCTACGTCTGCGACTACAGAGTAGCTGTAGTTCCGTTTTATTAATAATGTCTGAGTCCTCCTCAATACCAAATACAATAGAGTTTAAATAGTCTTCTCTAAGAAGACCTAACGGGCCTGGGCCAAAGCATAAGCATATAAATAAATCTACACAACTACTATTTACAGCTTTCTTATTTTCCTTATTCACATACAGGAGTATAGAAGGAAATCTATTTTCAGAAGGGAGCAGAAGTGGACCATAGAATAGAAGTAATTGGTTTTTAGGAGCATTCACTTTGACACCTTACAAATTTCATTATATCAGGAGCATTCACTTTGATTCTATCAATAAGTTATTAATATGACACATGATCACAGCAATCTTCAATCTTGTTTTGCTGTTTATCCCTCCTTTCCATAAACTTTGATCATTTTGCTGTTTATCCCTCCTCAATTTTCTCCTCTTAATGCCACTTTTCTTTGTGTTGGAGATAAACAAAACAATCCATCCCAATACACTTACTTTCTGAATCTGTTTTTCACTTTCAGCATGTGGGAATCAGAGAGTGAAGTAGCAGCTGGAAGGGAATATGGTGGTGGAATTCTCACCTCAACCAAACCCGGTGTTAAGATCGAAGGTTTTCACCAAAGTGGCAACTCTTGGTATGTTAAATGAACAACAAATGCCTCTTCCTCATACTAGTAGTGACTTGAAAATAAAGATTGAATTGAAACTTCTGATAATATTGTTTTGAACTTTTGATAACATTTCCTCTCTTTCATACAAATAAATATGTCCAAATCTGTTTTACAGCTAAATATATTTTTTGCAGCATTTGATATTTGCCATGTTTTCTCGTATATTACTTCTGCCAGGTCTGTTCTATTTGCAATCGATGGGGAGGTTCTTGTATAGAGTGCAGGATTGTTGATTGCTCTGTCAGGTTTCATCCTTGGTG
The DNA here is from genome assembly GCA_039519185.1 of Astragalus membranaceus. Classification (NCBI taxonomy): domain Eukaryota; kingdom Viridiplantae; phylum Streptophyta; class Magnoliopsida; order Fabales; family Fabaceae; genus Astragalus; species Astragalus membranaceus. The sequence continues at coordinate 141,665,431 of CM076850.1, read as the reverse complement.
TGCTCATCAGAAGGTATATCCCTTTGCTATTTGGTAGTTTCGATCATTCAACTCTCTGATGTTAAGAATGGTCTTGGTAGACTTCATTTTGAATTTTGGTCCCTCCTTTGTTCATAAGGAGATATTGTTGAACATAAAAATATATGAATGGTTGAGATTAACTCTTGTATATCAGCCATTTGCATTTGGAACCCTAGCAATACTAGCTTACAATGAGGCCAAAATCAATACAAGGCGACGAAATTTGTTTGGATATAGTCTCTTTTTCTTCAGCACTTTGGCTGTGTTACTTGTAAATATTATATATTAACTTGTTTGTAAACTTTGATTCCTCTAGGATAATATGTATTTGACTTCTAAGTTCTAATGTTATTTTATCTATTTATTTTCCACAGTTGGATTTAGCAACATCTGGTAAAGGAGGGAATGGACTTTTCCACAGTTATATTCTTGGTTCATTACATTGTGTTGTGTCATGTATTTGGAACCTTAAGAGTTGATCTGTTTTCCATTTGTTTCAGGTATGCTCTTGTTTTAATTGCAATGTATAACTTGTGTGATCTTATTGGAAGATACATTCCACTCTTAAATTTTTTGAAGTTGGAGTCCAGAAAGTTGATCACTACAGCAGTCATTACTATTTTCCTTTTGTTTCTTATTTTACTAGTTGGTATACTATGCATTCACATTATCAGAGTGAAAGAGAGAATGGGTTCTGTTGGTTTATTTATTGATATTGACATGTGTTTGATTATTATGCACTTGTTTGTCACAGTAACTAAATTGACATATTGCATATGCAGGTCCTATTTTATGCTTTTCCTGTCATATAGTTAAGCAATATGGACACCTTTTGATATTGAAGACCATGGCTGCACAAGAAGATCACTAGCTTCATTTCAAATTCAAAGAAGAAGCTGCACAAATCCAACATTGCTCATGGTGAGTAGTAATTTTTTTGGGGATTTTTATTATGGTGAACTAACTGATTTAAAGAACTTGCTCTATCATATACAAATTGAAGGTACTTACTAGACCATTTTTATATTCATTTTTTGTAGTCTTCTTCTTGTGCTTGCGGACTCACAAGCCGTGGTTTCTCTCTATGGCTTGAAACAAGCATCCCACAAATGGCTTTGTACAGTCCTCTGCTGATCCCTCTGTGTTTACAACAGGTCCTGGATAGTCATTAGTTGTGTTCAAGCTGAGCACTCCATTTATTCTTGAAATCAATTTCAACTATATCAATATCAAGCCTAGTGATGTTTATGATGTAGAATGTAAGTAGAATGTGATTTAAGTGACTGTGTTGTTCTGTTTGTGACTGTGTTGTTCTGTTTGTTGTATATGAATTTGCGTACAATGTAATTTAGCTTTAGATGTATTTTGTACTTAAAGTGTAGAATTCTTACTTAAACTGATGAATTTTAGCTTTGGATGTATAAAGTAGAATGTGATGAATTTAAGTTTCTATTTGCTGGGAGAATGTGATGAATTTTAGTTTTGAATTATAGTAGAATGTGATGAATGACCAAAATTCGTATAACCAGGGTGTATAGATTAAACCAAAATTTGAAGAAAAAAAAACTTTTAAAGTCAGGCGCAATAATGCTTAACTTTAAAACAGACTTACGAAGTCAGGCAAGAATAAATGCTTGACTTTAAATCATACTTACAAAGTCAGGCAAGAATAAATGTTTGACTTTAAATCATACTTACGAAGTCAGGCAATAATAAATGCTTGACTTTAAAACAGACTTACGAAGTCAGGTGAAATAAATGCTTGACTTTAAAACTGACTTACGAAGTCAGGCGAAATAAATGCTTGACTTTAAATTAGACTTACGAAGTCAGGCTATCGCTTGACTTTAAAACTCCTGACATACAAAGTCGACTTAATAAAAGTCAAGCGGGAGCCTGACTTTAAATCCCCTTTTCGCCTGACTTTAAATCCCCTTTTTGCACTAGTGTAATGATAACAATACACCCACCCCGACATTGCTTTTTCACCGTTCTTGCTTTTCGTTTTGGTAAGAAACATCATTATCCATTGAAGAATTTGGTTACCATAATTATTAATGTGTACGAAAAAATTTAAAATGTTGTTTGAATAATTTTTTTATATTTTTCTTTATAATATGTTTGATTTTCATAAACAAATATTTGGCTATTGAGAAGGAAATATTACCAGTTCTAAATATGAATTAATTTTCTTTAAGCAGTCCAAATGAAAAAATAGTATACCTTGTTGATATAATTATTTTTTACATTTTTTTTATAAAAATAACTCTTATTTTTTACAATTTGTTACGGATTGGGCCTTTCTCATGGAATTCACTAAGCCCCAATGCCAAAAGGCAGATCATTAACCAATGGTTGAGATCAAAGACCTAGATCTAACGGTTCTCAATGGTTTCCAAAACCTATAAATAAGCATTAGCATTAATGATACACACGCTTTCCAATATTCTCACTTGGAACAGACCCACTTAACTTGAGCGTCAGAGTGTCTTTGCAGGTACCACCCCACCTCAGATCGGAGCGGAGCTCGGACTAACCAAGACCATTTCTACCAACTATCTTGGATCGGAATTGGTATCAAAGATCGGATACCGGTTTAGAGATACGTTACAGATCACAATTGAATATATTGCTTTTTGAGTCCGTATGGAAAAACATCACCCATTGTTGTTATACATAATTTTTATATTTTACATTTATAAATGTCTTTTTATTTTTATTAATGATTACTTATATTGGGAGTCATAATAGGAAAATATTACTACTGTGCTTCACACACGCAAAACAGATAGAAAAGAGTGGAAATATTATCTGTGGATATCCACTTTTTTTTGGCATTCTTTAGAACAAGGCTCTTTGGTGAACAAGATTCACAATCAAATGTTATAAAAAATTTAGATCCTAAGATAGAGCCACTTTCTTCTATTTTTTTTCTCTTTAAAAACCACACACTATATATGTATTTCATTTATAAATTGATATATTAAATATATTAATATTTGTAGTATAATTTTTGTCGGCCGTTTTATCTTCATATATCCTATCAAACACACACTTTATAAGAAAGGTTGTTAAGAAGCTACGGAAGTTGGGAAGTGTTTGGTGAATTTTCCAACCAATGCCAACCCAAGTTCGTATTATATATGAATGGACAAAATTGTGAATTCTCACTTCTCAGGGGTATTTAAGTCATAAAAAATTTATCCCACAGCAACCTTAGGCTGATCATCATAAATCCTGGTTGTTATATATAGACAGGTATTCCAATATCTTTCATTTTAATTATCTTGATCAATTGAATTCATTGCTCATCATCATGGAAACCTTTAATACAAATCCATTGCTTTCTATTGTGCACATTTTCATGCTTTGTTTGCTATGCTTCACGGTAACAATTGAAGCTGCAAATAGTAAAGTCTCTGCTATATATGTATTCGGAGATTCCACAGTAGACCCAGGAAACAATAACTACATGAAAACAGCTTTCAAAAGCAATTTTCCACCGTATGGTAGAGATTTTCCTAACCAAGTTCCTACGGGGAGGTTCACAAATGGGAAGCTTGGCACTGATTTTATTGGTACTATACTATATACCTTTGTTTTTTTTTCTCTTTGCATGTATTGAAATGTTATGCTACTTAAAAGAAAATATGAAAACTGATTTCTCTTGGTCCCTGCTTTAATGTTCTACATTTGGAATTTGCATATAGCTTCATATTTAGGCGTGAAGGAGTTGCTGCCACCATATTTGGATCCAAATCTCAGCTATGAAGAGCTTATGACAGGAGTCAGTTTTGCTTCTGCTGGCTCTGGTTTTGACCCACTTACACCAACTCTCGGTGTATCTCTCACTCCCCTCATTCTCTCTCTCTCTCTCTCGCTCTCGCTCTCTCTCTCTCTCTATATATATTAGTATACTACATTATATCACAGTCCAATCATTAATAAGAAATTCATTAATATAATCTAGTCTAGCATCACAAATTAAGCACTCCACCCGATCATTGATAAAAAGGAGATACACATGTAATAAAACATCATGGTTTATTAATTAAACACTTTTACGAAGATATATTCTAAAGAGATCACACACCACTTGTAGATAGATCGTATTTCGACTTAATATTAGCATGAGTACTCATGTGGTAAAGTAAAACTTTGTTACAAAAAAGATCTATGAGAATCTAGAATTTTATTAGAGAAGATCATATGGGTATAGAATCTCATCTTATGATCTGGAAAAAGTTAGAAAAATGGGTTTATGTATTTTCTTAACTAAACGTCTCATAATTGATACTTAGGATTGATATTGGCATGCAGAATGTGATCCCAATACCAAAGCAGCTGGAATATTTCAAAGAATGCAAAAAGAGGCTGGAGGCTAAGATTGGTAAGGAAAGAAGTGAAAAACATATGAAGAAGGCTGCTTTTGTTATAAGCGCGGGTACAAACGACTTCGTTGTTAACTATTTTACGCTGCCAATCCGAAGAAGGACCTATGACCTCATTACCTACCGCCACTTCTTGCTTCAACATATCAAAGATTTCATACAGGTAACAGGTTCGCCTCTCAATAACAATGCAATTATTTTCTGTCAAAAAACAGTACTGCAATTATTTATTTCCATGTTAACAAACACATAATAATAATAAGTACATATTTATTTTAACTAAGTCTAATAATATCCACAATTAACCCAAGTTTTATACAAATTCGATTTCTATAAAGATTGAGAAAACTCATTACAGTTTACTAGTAAAAATAGGCAGCATATAGGGCCCCATGGTAACTCACGTGGTAGTTAGTATAGGTGCCCCTCCCTTTGCACCTTAATTTTTTTGATGGCCTCTAGATCTCAATTTTGGCCGATGCTTTTCGCACCTCCCTCCCTACTGACCCCACACCCCCAAATCCTGCGAAATGACCAAAAGACCATTACTGAGGAGCGTTGTTTTCACCGATTCGGTTAGGGTCAACCGAAAACTTTTGGTTAGGCCCAACCGAACGTGTATTTTTTTGAGACACACCCATTTTTTACCTCTTTTACATTATTCGGTTGAGGTCAACCGAATAGTGTAAAAGAGGTAAAAAAAAAGGGTGTGTCTCAACAAATACACGTTCGGTTGGGCCTAGCCGAATATATTTGGTTGGCCTCAACCGAATCGCATGTAAACACGTCCTCTCATTAAGGGTATTTTTGGAATATTTGGAGTTAGGGGGTGTGGGGTGAGTAGGGAGGGGTGTGGGAAAAGTGAATTTTTGGGTATAACTAGCGGAAATGACCAATATTGTTGTAAAAAAAAAGCTTTCCACATTTTTTATTACGCTTCATTTTGTACACACACGCACGCGCACACACACACATATATATATATATATATATATATATATATATATATATATATATATATATATATATATATATATATATATATATATATATAGCTTAGTAATGCTGATTTTAATTTAATTTTCTTTTTGTTATGAAAAAATAATTTAAATACAATTAAGTTAACCACTCACAACTTAAAAATTCACTCGAATTAAGAGTAAAATTGTTCTATAAAAAGCCACACACAAAAACTAGCTACTAAATGAAATTTCCTTATAATACGATACATAATATCTATAAGTATCTATTATTTTTCAATTCTCTACTCTCTTTTTTCTATTTTAGATAAAGTAAAGTAATTAAAAAAATTTAAAAGTTTAGTTGAGAATCATGAATCAATTATATCTAGTAGTAGCTCAACTAATATTGCATCTATAGTAGTAGCTCATAAATTTTTAAGTTTTTAATTGATTGAAGAATATAGGGGAAATTTCACTCACCTCCCATCGGTTCTAGTTAAATAACATATCAGTTCTATTTAGTAGAAGACATTGACGTCCCCTAGATTACACACACTTATCCTCTATTATGTAAAGATAAAGGTGGTGTTTAGGTGTTTTTAAACAAAACTTAGGGCAAGTAAGTGAAATTTTGTTAATAAATAAGTGAGATGAGTGTTTTTCTAAAAAATAGAGGGAATTAATGTCTATGTCATCTAGCCATAACTCAATTAATTGGATTATATATATATATATATAGATGAAAAAATATAAAGTGAAGGTACATGTGAGTGGGTGTATGGTACATTAATTGGAACCTTAGATATCTCTTATCTAAAAAAACACGAGTAAACTGACATTTCCCACTCTAATATTCAAATCCTAGAAACTAATATTTCTCCCGTCACCTAACTAATTACTAACCAGCAACATTGACCTATAAAAAACCAGAAAGTCCAACCCAAAAACGTCGTAAGAGCATCCCATCTCAGCTCAAGAAAATAAAGGAAAACTACTAAGAACTACCAATTAAAACAAAACTAATATATGCACGTAAAGTAATTTGAAAAGAAAGTTTATGATATTAATTCATGGTATGATTTAGAATTTATGGAGAGAAGGCGCTCGAAAAATTGCTGTCATTGGATTACCTCCGATGGGATGCTTACCAATCATGATAACCCTCAATTCCGGCAATACCTTTCTTGAACGTACTTGCGTGGATAAATATTCCGCTGTGGCACGAGAACACAACCTGCTGCTTCAACATGAATTGTTCTTAATGCAACTCAATTTCTCTAATGGTGCTAAGATCTCTTACATCGACATATATGAACCCTTGGCCAAAATGATTCAAGGGCAAAAAAATCTTGGTAAGTAAACGGAAATGCAATATATATAATCCCTTACTTGGTTATGATTAAAAACCTGATTAGGCCAATTAGTCGATAGCTTTAATTAATTTGATTGTTTGTTATTGTGGTATAGGGTTTGATGAGGTTAATCGTGGCTGTTGTGGCAGTGGTTACATCGAAGCAACGTTTATGTGTAATAAAATGTCGCGTGTATGCTCCGATCCATCAAAATATGTCTTCTGGGATTCAATACACCCTACGGAGAAGGCATACCACAACCTATTCATGGAAGCCCGTCCAACCGTTGATGCTCTTATCAACGCCTAGGATTCCTAGTCATCGCTTTTTCCGAAGTCCCTGATTATGTATGAGCAATATCCATTTAGTGTGGACTTTTGTAGGTCTCTGATCATAGAGGAGAGTCCTCTCTCCAACGTGTATCTATTTGTTTTTCTTTTGGAGCTTTTTTTTTAAACCCGGGTATCCACCGCACGGATAACAGTGACTAATCTCTCGCTCATTGTAGGTGCCTCGAGGGGCAGGACAGCTGGCCCAGAGTTTTAACGCTGCTCCGTACCCAATGCGGGGATCGAACCCCCGACCCTTGGTTAAGGGAGGTTCAGCCCCAACCGCTGAACCCCACGCTCTGGGTTTTTCTTTTGGAGCTTTGCCCCTGTTCCTTATAAAAAAGGGATACATATTGTTTTTTAAATTTAAATCGATTTACCAAACTAAATGAAAATAAACAATTATTATTAGTTTATCTAAAAATAGAGTTTAATTTCTCTCAAGTGCTTATTATGTCTAGGTAAAAAAAAAGTATTTATTGTGTTAAGTAGGAAATAGAGTGACACGTACAATTATTATTTTTTGTATGTGTTATTCTCTCTACTACTTGACACAGCAAGTACTTCAGAGAAGATGGTCATTCCTAAAAATTAATATATTGGACCATTTACTCATTACTATGTTTGCTTTGGGTACTCAAAATCTCGTTTCTCTCTCTCTCTATGGTTGCTAAAAGTAACACATTAGCAATTTCTAGTTGTAGTAAAAAGTCTACATTAGGAAGCATTTTTTCAGTTCTCAGTGAGTATATAATCTAAACCATAGTTATGTTTGTCAGTTTCGTGATCATTCTCACTACAACAGAAAAAGGCTTTAACATCGCTTCTTTTTTGTCTTTATAGCATTGCTTTTAAGCGCTGCTTATTAATGCGTTGCTGAAGGCACAGTACGAAATAGTAGCGCATATGAAGCGTTGCCGAATATCGGGAATCGACAATGCTTTTGACTGAAATGCGCCATAAGTGGTACCAATTCTCTCAGATTAGGTGACACTTTTTTCTAAAAGCACAGCTTATTCTACCACCATAGGTAGCACTTCATAAAGAAAGCACTACTCTTTCCACACTTTTTTTTGTATGTTCAACGTGGTGATCAGGCGAGGAGGAAGGGGTTCCCCGTGGTTGTGGTCGGGCGAGGAAGCAGTTCGCACGATGTGAGAGAGTGAAAGGGTGTTTAGCTAGGGTTGAGAGTGAGGGAATGAGAAACATTGTGGGAGTTAAAATTTTATAGAAACAAATAGGCAGCGCTTTAAGAGAAAGCGCTACTTAGGGGTGTTCGCGGTGCGGTTTGGTTCGGTTTTGAGATAAAAAGTGAACTGAACCGCAAGGTAAAACTACATGCGGTTTGGTTTGGTTCGGTTGGCTTCCTAAAATAAAACCGAACCAAACCAAACCAAACTAATGCGGTTTGGATTGGTTCGGTTGGTTCGGTTTTTCCAAGACAAAACATAATTTAAAACGAAGTTAAAATTAACTAACATAAAAAATTGCTTACATAAATCTTTAAGAAAAAATCTACTCAAATATATATAGTATATAAATTACGCTCTTTTAATTCTTTTAAGATAGTTAAGACAATGTTTAAAAGAATTTGAATTAAATATTTTATTGTAATTTTTAAATATAGCATAACAATATAGATTGTTTGTAAGTGAGTCAAAGAATTAATTGTATTTGGGCTACTAAGTGAGTGAGAGTTGGGTTTTAGTTGCATTTGGGCTAATAAGTTAGTAAAGAAGGTTGTAAGTCAATAAGTCTTAGTGTTATTTGCGGTTTGGTTTGGTTTGGTTCGGTTTCTATAATCAAAACCGCGAACCGAACCAAACCGCGCGGTGCAATGAAAAAAAGAACCGAACTAAACCAATAAGAAGCGGTTTTTTGCGGTTTTCGGTTTGGTTTGGTTCGGTTTGCGATTTTCTATTGGTTTGGTTTGGATGGTTCCATATCGAAGGTGTGTGATCTATCTACAAGTGGTGTGTGATCTCTTTAGAAACCGGGCCCAAGCCAATCTGGCTTGTGAGCTAATTTGGACTTTTTTTTCTTTCCTTTTTGAACATTTTTTGTGGTTTCTTTTGTAAAAAGACCGGGTTTGGTGGGGCCACTAGCCTAGTATTTGGGTTGGATCTAGCTACAAAAAATACAGCCAAATGGATAATTGAGTTTGCCCAACTCAGCCCGCTTTTCTGTTTCTGTACATTGGGCTAGGTAAAGTTATCCAATTGACTAGAGATGGCAAAATGGGCTACCATTTTGCCATGAAATCAGCGCAAGCGTTACCTTCCCCCAAAGTGTGGGCCAGTGTCACTTCCCAATCTCTAGCCAACCACTACAAAAATAGTCAGTTTTACCGACCAGGACTTTTCGGCGGATTTTTATCCGCCGCAAACTTTCCGGCGGATTGTATCTGCCGCAAACTTACCGGCGGAATTAGGGACTTTCCGGCGGATTTCGAGGTATTTCCAGCTGATCTGGTTTACGAAAAAAAAATTGAAAAAAAAATCAAAATCCGTCGGAAATGCCTCGAAATCCGCCGGAAATGTTTGCGGCGGATAAATCCGCCGGAAAGTCCCTAATTCCGCCGGTAAGTTTGCGGCGGATAAAAATCTGCCGGAAAAGCCTGGAAGCGCCAATTTTGAATTCAAAAATCCGCCGGAAACACCGTAATTTCCGGCGGATTCGCCTTTTGACCGTTGATTTTCGTTTCCTCTATATAAATCTCTTCTCCACTTATTCTTCTTCACACCTCTACCGATACTCTCATTCTCTTCAAAGAAACAGAGACATATGCCACTCTCTTGAGCATTGTCGGCAGCGGCTCCAAGAGAGTGGCGTATGTCTCCATTTCTTTGTAAAGAAACTTGCACCTTGTCATTAACAACCCCTTCATCTTTTTCGTTAAAAGTAACATTGTCATGAACCCCCCGAGCGTTTGATGAGTGTAGACATTTACACACATCAAACACTCCGTATCATCCTCCAACTTAACAACTGGTCCTTGGAGTTCGTCAAACTTTCTATTTAGAGCAAGGTAATCAAAATTGGACCGGACATTGAACCGGAAGAGGTAGCGGTTCAGAGGTTCTTGGGTTCAACCGGTTGAATCGGGGGTTCAACCAGAATTAATCAAATATGTTATTTAATATTTTTATTAAATATATAAAGGATAAAAAATAATAAAAAACCATAATACTCATAATAATACAACATATCCGGTATAAATAAATTTTATATTAATGAATAATGAATAGTGATTAGCGTCGACACTAATTAACGGTCAAGATCTTGCCGACACTAAATAGTGAATAGTGCAGTGTGATTATTGAATAGTCAATGGTGATTAGTGTCGACACTAATTAACGGTCAAGATATTGCCGACACTATATTAACGATCAAGATCTTGCCGACACTAAATAGTGAGTAGTGCAGCGTGATTATTGAATAGTCAATGGTGATTAGTGTCGACACTAATTAACGGTCAAGATCTTGTCGACACTAAATTAACGGTCAATATCTTGCCGACACTAAATAGTGAATAGTGCAGCGTGATTGTTGAATAATGAATAGTGATTAGCGTCGACACTAATTAATGGTCAAGATGTTTTCGACACTAAATTAACGGTCAAGATCTTGCCGACACTAAATAGTGAATAGTGCAGCGTGATTATTGAATAGTCAATGGTGATTAGTGTCAACACTAATTAACGGTCAAGATCTTGCCGACACTAAATTAACTGCCAAGATCTTGCCGACACTAAATAGTGAATAGTGCAGCGTGATTATTGAATAGTCAATAGTGATTAGTGTCGACACTCATTAATGGTCAAGATCTTGCCGACACTATTTAAATAGCGAATATTGAATTTGGTTATTTCCGGCGGATATTTGGGTATTTCCGGCAGATATTTAGGTGTTTCCGGCGGATTTGCGTTTACGAATTTTTTTAAAAAATCAAAATCAAAATCCGCTGGAAATGCCTCGAAATCCGCCGGAAACACTTGCGGTGGATAAATCTGCCGGAAAGTCCCTAAATTCCGCCAGAAAATCCTAAAACCGCTAATTTGTAATTTCAAAAATCCGCCGGAAACACCCTAAATCCGCCGAAAATGACATTTCCGGTGGATTTGCGTTTTGACCGTTGATTTTAGTTTCTCTATATAAATCTCTTCTCCACTTCTTCTTCTTCACACCTCTACCAATCTATCTTCTCTCTACTAAATCTCTTACTCGCTACCAATCCATTCTCCACTTCTCTCTACTAATCTCTTCCTCTCGTTGACAAATTTCTTCGATATAAGGTATGTTTGTAACATTAGTTAATATTTTTAGTTTTTGAATTATTTTATAATATGAGTTTGTTGGTGTTATTTGTTTAGGTATTGTTTGGGTTCCTCCTCTTTCCTCTTTGTTTGAGTTCGGGATAAGCTTCAAGTCAGAGCATTCTCTTCACTACGGTTAGTTATCAACGTAATTAATATATCAATATATATATATATATATATATATATATATATATATATATGGATTTGTTGTTTTTAGTGTCTACAAACATTTTACCAACTTGTGGTCGCCGTAAAATTTGTATTTTTTCTTTTAGTCCTTGGTGATTTTTAATAACGCTTATTAGCACCACCATCAAAATTTGTTCGTCCCAATGATCAGTGCATTTTGATGCACATTCTTTCATGTTTGTGATTAAGCATTTCTATGTTTTGCTTTGGTTATTTTTATGTTTTATAATGTTTTTCTAATTTAGTTTATTTTTGGTTTAATTTGATTTCCGTATTTTATTTTCAGCTTTAGCAGCTTCCACGAAAAAATTCATTACTGGAGCTACGAGTATCGGATCGATGCGCTCTGATATGCGTTGAAAAGCTAAGAGAAAGAGCTACAACTTTTCTGTTGAAGCCAAGGGATGATTCGGAATGCAGAAGTCTCAAATAAGTCGTTGAAGTTCCAGAATTAATAGATATTTAGTTTTGGGCCGGGCTTTTTACGTTTTTTGACCCGGCTGGGTTAGAACCCGAATCCCCTGTGCGCCTATACCTAACAGCCGCAAGGGCTGTTGAGAGACACTTTTCTTTTACGTTTTGACTATTCACGAAGGAGGATATTGCTTTGAACGATTTTTATGGAGAACTAATCATCCAGAGTTGATCTGCTGTAAGCAAGTTTCCAACGCGCTTTGAGGTTTTCAATCTATCAATTCAATTTCGTTTCTCTTTCAATTCTATTCTCTGAAAATTCATGTGCTTAATTTGTATTTCACGGAATGGTTTTGATCAAATTCGCATGATTGTATTCCTAACTCTTAATCGTTGTTTACGTCGCTTTGTCGTTAAACTGCGTTAGTAATTCGTGTTTGCTTAATTCACGATTGTGTTAATCCGTTTGCTTAATTCGGAATATAGGAGTACCAATCTGTTATATATCTTTCACGCTTGATAATCGATATTAAACCGAATAGAGATCGAAGCCGCTTAGGGAATTGGTAAGATAGAGACCAGTGATTAGCCGGAAACCGAAATTACAGTGGATTGACTTCTTTTATAATCACGTATTTTAACCATTTACTTAATTGTTTTCTGAAGCAAAACTTAAACCCCCCCATTGTTCTAGTCAGTTGGTTAATTCATACAAGAATCCTTGAGAGACGATACTCGAGCTGTCGTTACCGTAAACTACATTTTTAAAATCACTTGTTTTGATCCGTGCGCGACAACGGATCAAATTGGCGCCGTTGCCGGGGATTCTTGTCGTTATTAACTGATTTTAGAGTCATAGGTTTAGTGCTCTTGCGTTGAGACCCTAGTTTCCTCATTGTTTTGGCAATTTCGCAGCTCAGTGTCAAAAATCCGGTTTTCGGGAAAACTGTGTCCGTTTCAAAATCTGTTTCTTGCAACCTGAGAAGAAAAATCGTGCGATCTTTAGTCCCCTAACTCATGGAATGAGTACGGGACTACAACCTCAAATCGCCAAATTCCTCTTCCTTTTATTTTTTATGAATTTTTTTACTGTTTTCATAGTTTCGAAAAATTCCAAAAAAATTCTCAAAATTCTTATTTCACTTAATTAGATTAAATTTGGTGTTTTTGTATTTTTCTGAATTTATCTTAATCATATTCCTTCTTCCATTTTGTTTCTGCCTATTAGGGACATTGTTGGCATTTTCGCATTTGTTGCTGCATTGCTGCATTAGTCCTGGCTACTAGGTCTGTTTGTTCTGACTTGTTTGCTTTTGATCCTGAAGTTGAGAGAACCTTACACATACGACGCAGAGCAAATCAGGCTAGCACTAGTTCACCATCCGTTATCGATTCTGATTCTGACTATTTACATAATTTATTTGATTCTGATTCTGAACTTACTTTTGATAACATGGCTGAACAAAGAACACTAAGGCAGCTTGCTGCCCATGATGTGGACTATAATGGTTTATGTATTGATTATCCTGAAGCTGATGCACCCTTTGAATTGAAATCTGGTTTAATACACTTGTTGCCAAAGTTTAATGGTCTTGCAGGTGAGGATCCGCATAAACATTTGAAAGAATTTCAGGTTGTGTGTTCTACACCATCGAGGCCTGAAGGAATCACTGAAGACCACATCAAGCTCAGAGCCTTTCCATTCTCATTGCAAGGAGCGGCAAAAGATTGGATATATTACCTTGAACCGAATTTTATCACAAGTTGGGGTGCTCTGAAGAGAGTGTTCTTAGAAAGATACTTTCCTGCCTCCAGAGCTGCATCAATCAGGAAACAGATATGTGGTATTAGACAGGACGGTGAGTCATTAGCTGAGTACTGGGAGAGATTCAAGCAGTTAGTGTCCAGTTGTCCCCAACACCAGATCACCGAGCAGTTACTTATCTAGTATTTCTATGAGGGATTGTTACCGATGGATAGAAACATTCTCGATGCTGCTAGCGGTGGGGCACTTGTTGATAAAGCTCCAGCTGCTGCCAAGGCCTTGATTGAAAACATGTCTCTCAACTCCCAACAGTTCACCACTAGAAACAACTCTGTCCAAACCAAAGGTGTGAACGAGATTCAGGTTTCGTCCAACAAAGCCTTAGAAACAAGAATTGACGAGCTTACTTCTTTAGTGAAACGGTTGGCAGTAGGTAAGACTCAAGCAGCAAACTTGTGTGGTATTTGCACTTCTCCTGAACACTCTACCGACACATGTCCTATCTTGCAAGATGAGTCGATCACTGGGTTGCCTCAGGCTTATGCAGCAAACCTTTACAATCAAGGAAACAATCAGAAGGGGTACAACATTCCTGACCTGTCCACTAACAAATACCACCCCAATTGGAGGAACCATCCAAACCTTCGATATGGAAACCCACAGTCCAGCCAACAACAAAACCCTCTCTAAGTGGCTACCCCTTCACCTTCCGGACCTTCATTAGAGGATCTTGTCAAGCAAATGGCTACCAACAATCTCCAGTTCCAACAAAGAACTGATTCTAGCATTCAGACCTTGCAGACGCAGATCGGACAACTTGCCACTTCAATGAATGCCATGCAGCAAGCCCAAGGATCGAATCAACTTCCTGCCCAAACAGTCGTGAATCCAAAAGGCCCTAATGTGAGTGCAATGTCTTTGAGATCCGGAAAAGTTGCAGAACCAGCCCCAGAAAAAAATAAAAAAACTGTTGAGGTAACACCTTCTTCACCTGACCCCCCTTCTATTGTGGTGGAAATTGGAAAAGATAAACAGAAAGAGTATGTACCACCAGTCCCTTTCCCACATAGAGTGCTGAAAAATAAAGGGATTGATGAGGGAGACGGAGAGAAGGAGATCTTGGATGTTTTCAGAAAGGTTGCAGTCAACATTCCGCTTCTTGATGTAATTAAGCAGGTTCCGAAGTACGCCAAGTTTCTGAAAGATTTGTGTACCAACAAGAGGAGGATGAAGGGAAGTGAAAGAGTCAACCTGGGAAGAAATATCTCTGCTTTTATTCAGCCCAAACCTTCATCTGAAAAGGCTACAGGCGAGCAAAATGTTTCAGCCATCACTCAGGTCTTGCCACAAAAGCAGAAGGATCCAGGAACTTTTGCTATTCCTTGTACCATCGGGGATAGTAAATTTGAGAATTGCATGCTTGATTTAGGAGCGGGCATTAATGTTATGCCCACTTCCATTTATAATAACCTTAATCTTGGTCCTTTGCAGCATACAGGTTTGATCGTCCAGCTGGCGAACAGGAGCAACGCCCGTCCCACCGGGGTAGTGGAAGATGTTCTTGTTCAAGTTAACGATTTAATTTTCCCTGCAGATTTTTATATCCTGGACATGGAAGGAGAAACTAAGTCGAACAGGGCTCCCATCATTTTAGGCAGACCGTTCATGAAAACGGCGAAAACAAAAATTGATGTTGATGATGGAACCATGTCCATGGAATTTGGTGACATTGTCGCAAAGTTTAACATCTTTGATGCTATGAAATATCCATTGGAAGAGCATTCTGTTTTTCATATTGAATTGATCTCTGAGTTGGTTGAGGACACTTGTTCTGAATTGCTCTCACTGGATTTTCCATCCTTATCTGGGTTTGATGATATTTATTCATGTGCTGATTGTACTGACACTAACCTTTGTGTTGTATGTGCTGAGATTGATGCTGCCTTGCAGGGTAACATTTTTTCTACAAGTGAAGTTGTCGATGAACCTGTTTATGGATCAGAGTCACTAACCGGTAGCCTTATCATGAGTGTGTGGAGATAACGGGCTTAATGCGATTGCGCCAGAATGAAAAAGAGGAAAAAGGAGGATGGGTAAGTTAGGCTTAGGCATAATAACATGATTCAGATTGGATTGTGTATTCAGGAGGCTTATGATTGCACAATTGTGGATTAGTGTTCCTACGATATCCTTAGTGTGCAAGATTAGTACCTATCAATGCAATCTTAACCGAAGAAAAGTTTGTGGCCTGGAATGAGTAACTGATGATGCTTGTGTGTTTCCTGAGATTTTATTTTATTTTGCTCGGAGTGCAAAAGTTCAAGTATGGGGGAATTTGATCGGTGCATTTTGATGCACATTCTTTCATGTTTGTGCTTAAGCATTTCTATGTTTTGCTTTGGTTATTTTTATGTTTTATAATGTTTTTCTAATTTAGTTTATTTTTGGTTTAATTTGATTTCCGTATTTTATTTTTTGCTTTAGCAGCTTCCACGAAAAAATTCATAACTGGAGATACGAGTATCGGATCGACGCACTCTAATATGCTTTGAAAAGCTAAGAGAAAGAGCTACAACTTTTCTGTTTAAGCCAAGGGCTGATTCGGAATGAAGAAGTCTCAAATAAGTCGTTGAAGTTCCAGAATTAATAGATATTTAGTTTTGGGCCGGGCTTTTTACGTTTTTCGACCCGGCTGGGTTAGAACCCGAATCCCCTGTGCGCCTATACCTAACAGCCGCAAGGGCTGTTGAGAGACACTTTTCTTTTACGTTTTGACTATTCACGAAGGAGGATATTGCTTTGAACGATTTTTATGGAGAACTAATCATCCAGAGTTGATCTGCTGTAAGCAAGTTTCCAACGCGCTTTGAGGTTTTCAATCTATCAATTCAATTTCGTTTCTCTTTCAATTCTATTCTCTGAAAATTCATGTGCTTAATTTGTATTTCACAGAATGGTTTTGATCAAATTCGCATGATTGTATTCCTAACTCTTAATCGTTGTTTACGTCGCTTTGTCGTTAAACTGCGTTAGTAATTCGTGTTTGCTTAATTCACGATTGTGTTAATCCGTTTGCTTAATTCGGAATATAGGAGTACCAATCTGTTATATATCTTTCACGCTTGATAATCGATATTAAACCGAATAGAGATCGAAGCCGCTTAGGGAATTGGTAAGATAGAGAGACCAGTGATTAGCCGGAAACCGAAATTACAGTGGATTGACTTCTTTTATAATCACGTATTTTAACCATTTACTTAATTGTTTTCTGAAGCAAAACTTAAACCCCCCATTGTTCTAGTCAGTTGGTTAATTCATACAAGAATCCTTGAGAGACGATACTCGAGTTGTCGTTACCGTAAACTACATTTTTAAAATCACTCGTTTTGATCCGTGCGCGACAGCGGATCACCCAAAAAATTATATAATAATGTCTGTTACTTTTTTGGTACAATATTAAAATTAATAAAATATTAATTACTTCATTATTTATAGTGAAATTTTGTTTGCAATAATAATACAAAATTATTTATTAAGTTCACTTATAAAGTTTATTTTTTTTTACAGCAATAAACTTAGATCATTTCATTATATAAAATAGTCTCAATACAGGATGGAATCAAATCAAAAACATTGGAGCTAGCATATAATCTTGATGCCCGAGCTAGAGTATGAGCGGCAAGATTTGCTTGTCTCCTAACAAAGCTAACCTGAAAGCTTGGATAATTAATTAAAAAAGTCTTACAATTAGAGATTAACACACCAAACTCGGTATTCGGTAAAGGGTCTGCCATCAAGTCATTTACAACCGGAAGACAATCCAGTTCTATGGAAACAGAAGTCATCCCCAATGCCTCCAGCCAAAGTAAGGTTTGCCAAAGTCCCATTGCCTCTGCTTCTTGTGGTGTTGGAATCCCCGGGAACCACATAGTCTTACTCTTGTAAAAGCTACCCGTAGACGTACGAATGCACATTCCAATACCAAACTTGTTCTCATTAGCGAAAAGCGCTGCGTCGACGTTGCACTTGAGGGTACCATCGTCCGGTTTCTGCCAGCGCGGAACCTGTCCACGTTGCTGCTCACGACCAGCAGCTTCAGCAGGTTGTTTTTGTCTCCCCCAACACCACTCGTGTAAAGTATCCGTCGCAACATGCATTGTGCGGTCAATTGGTTGGAGTACACCCTCCCAGACTTTATCATTGCGACAACGCCACAAGGACCAAAGAAGCATTACAAAAGTAGTTCTTTGAGCCTCATTTAGCACCTGCAACAATTGAAAAAAACAATCACGAAAATCAGCAGCATTAGTCGTAACCGAAGTGACGTCCGACGCCAAACCAGCAGCTGCCCACACTGTAGCAGTGTGCGGGCAGTCCAGAAAAAGGTGTCGTTCGGTTTCAGGTTCTCTTTCGCACAAAGGACAGCGTGCATCACAATTAACATGTCTCCGTTGAAGATTAACGCGGGTTGGCAGGCACCCACGCGCTAACCTCCAAAGTAACAGCTTAATTTTAGGTGGAATACGACACTTCCATATTAACATCCATGGACCTGCTGTAGCGACCGAAGAATCCGGAGGAGGGATTCCTCGTTGTTTTTGAACAATGGAGCCGCCATCAATATTTATTTTTAGGAAAACATTGAAAAAACCTTTGTTTTTGGGTTCGGGGGTCGATTAAGTGCGGGGAAGGTACTAGCACCCCGCAACATCCTAAAAAGGTTACCTTTTAATTTAATGTGTAGAAAAAAAATTAGTTTAAAGAAAACACTTTGATTTACCCTTTTTGTTATTTGCAAAAAAAACGGAAAAGAAGACTTAATAAAAATTTTAGTTTTTTGCGCTCGACGGGAGTGGGCCCCCGCTCCTACGTATCTCCGGGTGCGATGGAGAAATCAAAGCTACGTAGTTCTTGGGTAGAAAATATTTGTGTGTTGGTATTTTTTTTTATTATTGAAAACTTTGCGAAAACGGGAGGCCATTCACGGTGACCAAACAGATAAATCCAGAGTGGTCGTCATTAATGGCTTATTCGGAAAAGAATGTATTTATAGCGTTCAAACAAGCCAGGCCCAGAGTGACCGCTATAGACAACCTATTTTTTGCGCGAATTCGATTTTTCGAAAGAAAGAAAAAAAGAACGGTTCGGAAGCATCACGTTGTGAATAAAAGCGGAGTAAGTGATAAAAGGGGGGTGCAAATAATAAAGGAGTTGTATTAAAAAGGGAGGTGTGAATAGCGTTTTGACGCTAGAAAAAAAAGTGTCACCGGGGGTGCGAATAGCGTTTTGACGCTAAAAGAAAATGGTTGCGGGGGGGGGGGGGGGGGTAAATAGCGTTTTGACGCTAAAAAAAACGATTGACGGGTCTATTACCTTTTTTTACTATTCTACCCTAGAGCACGTGATTCTTGAAACGCTTTTCCTAAAAAAACCTAGACTAAACAAGTGGTATTTTGAAAGCGGATTATGGAGAAAAATTCTTTTGTTGTTTTTTTTTTGTCATAGTTATTATTTAATAAAAGGGGGCCTTTTTACTTTTTTTTTGAAAAAAAGATTTTTGTTATTATATTATTTTTTTGGCTAAATATATATTTTGGCCCTTTATCTTTGGGGTTGTGGTCACTTTGGCCCTTTATCTTTTTTTTTTCTCATTTTAGACCCTCATGTTTTTTGTGTGTGTCATTTTGGCCCCTGCCGTTATCATTTTGGTCCCTTATGTTTTTAATTGATTTCATTTTAGTCCCTTATGTTTTTAATTGATTTCATTTTGGGCCCTTATGTTTTTAATTGATTTCATTTTCGTCCTTAAAAATTTGCCTAAAAAAACATAAACATAACGGCAGGGGCCAAAATGACACAAACAAAAAACATGAGGGTCTAAAATGAGAAAAAAAAAAGATAAAGGGCCAAAGTGACCACAACCCCAAAGATAAAGGGCCAAAATATATATTTAGCCTATTTTTTTTAGAAAAGAGTAGTGACACTAGTAACCATTTTTTTTTAAAAAATATTTTTTAGTATTTGAAAAAAAGGCTTTATTTAAATCCGAAAATAAAAAAGGAACACATTTTTTTTTTAATCCGAAAAATAGTAATTGTTAAAAAAAACAACACATCTTTTTTCATCACTTTTTAATCCGAAAATTAGTAATTATTTATAAAAAAAAAACAACATTTTTTTTACACCTTTTTTACTCCGAAAATTAGTAACCATTTTTTAAAAAAACAACATATATTTTTTTTATCACTTTTTTAATCCGAAAAATAGTATAATTTTTTTAAAAAAGGCACAACATTTTTTTTACTTTCTTTTTTTAGTCCGGAAATTACAATAATATAACAAACAACAAAATAAATAACCAATAGCAAAAATATAATATAAAAACAGCCTCTAAACTAAATAATAAAAAGACAGCAATAATATTCTAATAAGAAAGCAACTACCCTAAATAATAAAAACAGCAAATAAATATATAAAAAGGTAACTAGACTAAATAACAAGAACAACTAAAATTTATAAAAAAAAACAATAATAATATTTACATGACAAAAACAGTAACTAAAATTTAAAAAAAACAACAATAATAATATCTAAAAAAACGTGAACAAAAATAAAAATATTACATTTTAGTACCTTGACAATGAAAATCCAGAAATGTTGAAGAAATTTCCTTCTTCGAATTTCTTCAATACAAATGAACTTTTAAACTAAAAAAAAAAGGAAGGAGGAAAAGAAGGGGAAGAATATTTCTCTAAGAGAAACCCTAATTTTTTTTAGAAGATCCTCCTTTTTTCTAAGAGCAAAATCCGTAGCCCCTTCTATGATAAGGACCCCTATTTATACAAAAAAACTTGCTTCCTTCTATCTTCTGCTCCACTTCAACCACTCTTGGATAGTGATGATGATCTTTTTTTTTTATATGATGGAGGTTTGGGGGTAGTTGTTGAAGGGGAAAATAAAAGATGAAAACATGTGAGATGTGGGGGAAGTGATGGTCGAAGGTATGGGCATGGAGAAGGGAGTGCCATGTGTGAAGTGTGTGATAGGGAGAGGAATGGATGAGTGTGTGAAGAGAAAAGAAAATGAGTGTGTGAGAGGAGGGGAAGAAGTCGTAGGTATGGGGAGAGAGAGGAGGGAAGGGTTGAGTGTGAGTGGAAGAAAGAGAGAAATGATGGTTGAGTGTGGTGTTGTTTTAGGGTTGAGTGTGAGAGAGAGTGAGTTGAGTGATGTGTGAGGGAGAGAGAGAGAAGAGGGGGGCGTAGGAAAAAGGGGGGAGCCGTTGGGAGAGGAGAGAGGGAAGGGTGGAGTGTATGGGGAAAGGAGATATGGGGAAGTGGGGTTGTGTGTGGAAGTGGGATTGTGAGAAAAGAGGAGAGGTGGGGTTTGACCATGGGATAATAGGGGGTGGGGTCGAATATAGAGGGATTTTGGGAGATGAATGTGGATGGATTCTTGGGTTAAGGGGGGATTGAATGTGGATGGATTTTAGGGTAAAAGGGGGAAGTTGAATTAGGGTTAGGAGGAGGGGAATTAGGGTTTTGTGATGAGTAGGGTTATGGGTTATGGGTTGGATATGGGTCATGGGTTGGGTGGAGGAGTGGGCTAGGCGAATTGGGCTAGCTATTTTGCTGGGTTGGGCTTCCATGACAGCACCTTATTATTAATAGACCCCCCCCCCCCACTTCCTTCTTGGCTTATTTTTATTTTTTCACTTCTAAATAAAATATTTGTGGTGATTAAAACCCATAGCAATAAAAACAAGAAAATAATACATGACATAAAAAATATTATTATTATTTTTTCAAAAATTAAAACTTGTAGCAAACTAAAAATAAAATAAAACATGGCATGAAAAGAAGAATATTATTTTTCTCAAAAAAAAAAAATAAATAAAATTTCTCTTTTTTTTTTGGATAGGACAAAATTAGGGTATTACAGCTGCCCCTCTTTATTTATATTTTGCTAGGAAATAGGAGGGGCTCCCAATTTCTCGAGGAAAATAGAAATAAAGATAACAAAACGCTAATTTTGTCCAGACTGAGAATTTGTGTTGCTTCTTCTCTTTTGGTTTGAAAATTATGAAAACTGGGTTGCTTTAGACAGAAAGTAAATAGGGAGCACCGGGGCTCTGGGGGATCGCTGGGGATCTGGAGGAGCACTGGGGCTCTGAAGGAGCACTGGGGCTCTGAAGGTCTAGCTCAAAATCAATGCTTGGCGCATCGTCCTGAGTTCGACTGAGGGACCGTCGGGGTCTGAAGGGCATGCCTAAGCCTGAGGGACCGATGGGTCTGAAGGAGCGCAACTAGCTTATGGTACTAGTAATACGGTCTGGTGGTGGCCTTTTTCGAGCGGCCATTAGGGTTAATCAGGTCCGGAGCTGATATAACCACGAAGGACGCGCACTGTGTTTTTTAGGCGGACACAGCTAGTCTGAAGGGCCTGGGGCCGGATGATCCGTCGGTTGCTCGATTAACGCGACGTGCGATCTGGATTGAAGGACCATTGTTGGTCTGAAGGAGCGCCTGGGCTCTGAAGGACCGCTGGGGGTCTGAAGAATTGGTGCTAGCGACACAAAATAAAATTATCTTAACAGACACTGGCAATGAATGATGCATGCGTGCATGTAGTTAAGTAATTGATGACATGATGGATGAAATGTGGAATGATTTTTTATTTTTTTTTTTTGGTTTTTGTTCTTGGCCTTTTTCCTCTTTTTTTTTCTTTTTCTTTTCTTGCTCTTTTGCTCTTTTTGCTCTTTAGCTCTTTATTGACTTTGCTGGCATCATCAACTCGCGCGACTCTTGACGTGGGGTATGAGGGTTGCCTCAAGCAGTGGTGCCAAACTGCAGGTTATTTAAGATTTGCTGAAGTGATTATGCGTTTGTCCTTTTTGCAACTTTATGAGAGATCATCCTTTTTTGTGATTTTTAGAAATTTCGCAATGAATATAATGCTTTCGATTATGCACATGTTTCGCAAATCAATATCATCTACCGTAAAACATCTTTCCAAAGTAAATAGGGAGGTGAGAGAATGAAGAAAGAGTTTAATATTCAAATGGAAACCGAGTGTGCCGAAGGTCACACTGGCTGAAAATTACATTGAGAGTTTAAACTAAAAAGAAAGAAGAAAAAGAAAAAGCACATCATTTGATTGTTTGTATCTTGGAGGTAACAATGCCAATCACCCATACACATGACCTTGAGCATCCATCACCCAACTTTCGGAGGACTGCCTTTGCATTTGTTCCAAGTCCAACTTATTGACCCTAATTTTTGCCTGGACTGCTCTTTAGAGTTTTCAATCCACCAGGTCGCTCTAATTTTTGCCTAGGCCGCCCTTTCGGGTTTTCAACCTAGCGAGCTCATTTTTGCTTGGCTCATCTTTCTCTTTTTTTCATATATTTCTTTAGGCATAGTACTTCTTAACTGCATCTGAGTTCACTGGGAGTGGGAGGTCTTCACCGTCCATTTTTGTGAGAATTAAGGCTCCTCCAGAGAATGCTTTCTTTACCACATAAGGCCCTTCGTAATTTGGGGTCCATTTTCCACGGGAATCCTTTTGGATAGGCAAAATTTTCTTGAGCACGAGGTCTCCTTCTTGAAACTGGCGGGGGCGCACTTTTTTATCATAAGCCCTCTTCATTCTTTGTTGGTACAACTGCCCATGACACAAAGCAACTACCCTCTTTTCTTCTATGAGGTTCAACTGATCCAGACGAGCTTGAACCCATTCTGCTTCCTCCAATTTTGTTTCCATTAGCACTCGCAGGGAGGGTATTTCCACCTCGATGGGAAGAACTGCTTTTATCCCATATACTAGTGAGAATGGTGTTGCCCCTGTTGACGTGCGGATAGAGGTCCGATATCCATGCAGAGCGAAAGGTAACATTTCATGCCAGTCCTTGAAGGTCACTACCATCTTTTGCACGATCTTCTTTATGTTCTTATTTGCAGCTTCGACTGCCCCATTCATCTTTGGACGGTACGGGGAGGAATTATGATGTTGGATTTTGAAGTCGTCACACAACTCTTTCATCATCTTGTTGTTCAGATTGGTCCCATTGTCTGTGATGATTTTATTTGGCAGACCGTATCGGCAGATCAAATCTCTTTTTATGAACTTGACAACTACTGATTTGGTTACACTGGCATAAGAAGCGGCCTCGACCCATTTGGTGAAATAATCGATAGCGACAAGAATGAAGCGGTGCCCGTTTGATGCCTTAGGTTCGATGGGACCAATGACGTCCATTCCCCACATTGAGAATGGCCATGGTGCTGTCAGGACGTTCAAAGAGGCAGGCGGCACATGGATATTATCAGCGTAGATTTGACACTTGTGGCATTTTCTCACGTAGTTAAAGCAGTCGGTCTCCATTGACAACCAGTAGTAGCCGGCCCTTAGGATTTTTCTTGCCATGGTGTGCCCGCTAGAATGGGTTCCGAACGAGCCTTCATGGACGTCTTTCATAATTCTTTCTGCTTCTTCTTTTGCAACACATCTGAGGAGGATCATGTCGTGATTCCTTTTGTAAAGCACCTCCCCGTTTAGGAAGAAACCCATTGATAACCTCCTAAGTGTTCTCTTATCATTCTCAGTGGCACCGGAAGGGTATTCTCTATTTGTGATATAGTGTTTGATATCGTAATACCAAGGCTTACTATCAGGCTCTTCCTCGATTGCCACACAATGATGCGTCGGTAGATCTCGATGCTGGATTCGGATGAATGTCAGACTTTTGTTGTTATTGATATTGAACATTGATGACAAAGTCGCCAAAGCGTCAGCCAACTGGTTTTCTTCGCGAGGGAGATGGTGGAAAGTGATCTCCTCGAACCGTTCAATCATCTTTTGGATGTGATCATGATAAGGAATCAATTTGGGATCCCTGGTTTCCCAGTCACCTTTTATCTGATGGATGACTAGCGCTGAGTCCCCATATACATCGAGTCTTTTGACTTTCCATTCAAGGGCTGCTTTGATGCCTAGGACACACGCTTCATATTCTGCAATGTTATTGGTGCAATAGAAGCTCAGTCTAGCAGTAAATGGTATGAAGCGGTTATCGGGAGAAATCAACACAGCTCCAATCCCGTGCCCATACAAATTAGAAGCGCCATCAAATGACATCCTCCACCTTTCATCGTCTGGAGATTTTCCTTCTCCAAACAAAGCCATTATATCCTCGTCCGGAAAATCATACTGCATTGATTGGTAATCCTCAATGGGCTGATGCGCCAGGTATTCCGCTAAGGCACTACCTTTGATTGCTTTCTGAGTGACGTACAAAAGGTCGTATTCGGATAGTAGCATTTGCCAGCGGGCGATTCTTCCTGTGAGTGCAGGTTTTTCAAAAATGTACTTGATGGGATCCATTTTTGATACCAACCAAGTCGTGTGGCTCAACATATACTGCCTCAGGCGACGTGCAGCCCAGGCCAAAGCGCAACATGTTTTTTCCAACAATGAATATCTTGTCTCGCACTCGGTGAACTTCTTGCTGAGGTAATAGATGGCATGTTCTCTCCTTCCAGACTCATCATGTTGCCCCAGTACGCAACCCATTGAGTTGTCTAGCACTGTTAAGTATAGAATGAGGGGTCTGCCCTGCACCGGTGGCATCAGAATCGGTGGATTTTGGAGGTACCTCTTGATCTTTTCAAAGGCCTCCTGGCACTTATCGTTCCACTTCGTTTCTTGGTTCTTGCACAGCAATTTGAAGATGGGCTCGCAGGTCGATGTCAATTGGGATATGAATCTGGAAATGTAGTTCAACCTTCCTAGGAACCCACGAACTTCCCTTTCGGTTTTAGGCGCTGGCATTTCAAGAATTGCTCGTACCTTGTCTGGATCTACCTCTATACCCTTCTGACTGACTATGAACCCCAACAACTTTCCTGATCTTACACCGAAAGTGCATTTGGCGGGGTTTAATCTGAGTTTGAACCTCCTTAGGCGTTCAAATAGCTTTCGCAGATTGATGATATGTTCCTCTTCAGTCTTGGATTTTGCGATCATGTCATCCACATAGACCTCTATTTCTTTGTGCATCATGTCGTGGAACAACGCTACCATCGCCCTCTGGTACGTTGCCCCAGCATTCTTCAAACCGAATGGCATTACTTTGTAGCAAAAGGTGCCCCAAAGAGTGATGAAGGTGGTTTTCTCCATGTCTTCTGGGGCCATCTTGATTTGATTATATCCGGAGTATCCATCCATGAAGGAGAAAAGGGAATGCTGAGCTGTGCTATCCACCAGGACATCAATGTGAGGCAAAGGGAAGTCATCTTTTGGGCTGGCTCTGTTCAAATCTCGATAGTCGACGCACATCCGAACCTTCCCATCTTTCTTTGGGACCGGTACAATATTGGCTACCCATTGAGGGTACTTTGCTACCGCCAAAAATCCTGCATCGAACTGTTTCTTGACCTCATCTCGGATTTTTAGTGACATTTCTGGTTTCATTCTTCTTAACTTCTGCTTTATCGGCGAGCATTCAGGTTTTACTGGTAACTTATGCTCGACTATGTTGGGGTCCAGTCCCGGCATGTCTTGGTATGTCCATGCAAAGATGTCAACATAGTCGATCAAAAGTCTAATCAATTTCTCTCGCTCACTGTCTTTTAAGGTGGTGCCAATCTTGACTTCCTTTTCATCCTCTTCCGTGCCCAAGTTGATTGTTTCGGTTGATTCCTCGTGGGGTTCGATTATTTTTTCTTCCTGTTCCATCATTCTCATTAACTCTGGAGGTGTTTCCCAGTTATCTTCAATATCTTCCTCAGTTTGATTAATGGGGTGCTCAAAGTCACAGTATGAATTATGGGCGTTGTTATTTTCAACAGTGTTTTTTTCAAATCTGCATTAGTATAAATTGGTGGAATGAAAAACGAGCCAAAAGAAAATAAAACGCAAGTGCAAAAGAGAACTGAAATTTATTGGAGAATCTGAAATAACATTTTATTGATATTGATATTGAAAGGAAACATGTGTGCCCGAATGAAATGTCCTAAGGCCTTGGGCAGAGCCATAGGATTGCATTACAGAAACATTACTTTGAACTAAAAACTACAGGAAAATCGACGATCTCCCAATTCTTGAGCTCTTTGCTTGCTGGACAACGGCGCACAAGACTGACACCGCCATTTTCAGCGCTTGAATCATCTTCAATAGCTGCAACCTGGTTAGGATCTAGCATTCCTGCGCTCTGAAAGCTTTGCTTTATGTCGCAGATGACAATCTTCTTCATATCTGGCTCCCGACCCTCAAGTTTGGCCAACCTCCGCTCCTTCTTTTCTGCGGCGATCCTTCCTTTGTCAGTACGACTAGGCCGGTACCCTATCCCACATCTGTCCTTGTTTTCACGCGGCTGTATGGGTGTTAGGATCCCTTGTTCAGTCTTCCCTAAACCACTTCCAGCTTGATAACCCTTGCTTGTCATGACTTTAGCAATCATCAATGCAGCTTTGGACAGCTTTGGTTTTAATGATGGGGCCCCTTCCCCCACAAAGGTAGCATTTGCAATTTCTAGTGCTTGGAAGGCAGTCTCGAAAGATTCTTCTGCAGCCTCAACATAACGTATAGGAAACGGCTTATTGACTAGCAACTCTTCTTCTCCTGAAACGACCACCAACTTGTTGTTGACTATGAACTTGAGCTTTTGGTGTAGAGAAGAGGGCACAGCCCCTGCCGTATGGATCCATGGTCTTCCCAGAAGACAACTGTACGACGGATTGATGTCCATCACTTGGAAACTCACTATGAAGACTTCTGGACCTACCTGTACAGGTAACTCCATCTCTCCGATAACCTCTCTTTTAGACCCATCGAATGCCCTGACCAGTGTAGAACTGGGTTTCATGTATGAACAGTCTACGTCTAGCTTGTTCATGGTTGATTTGGGTAGTACATTCAGGGACGATCCGTTATCGATGAGTACTCGAGCTAGAGAGTATTCTCCACATTTCACGGAGATATGCAAAGCCTTGTTGTGCCCTCTTCCCTCGACGGGGATCTCATCATCTGTGAAGGTGAGGTAATTGTTTGCAACGATATTTCCGACGATCCCGTCAAACTGACCAACTGTGATGTCGGGAGTGACATGGGCTTCATTCAGCACCTTCATTAGTGTTGCTCGGTGGGTTTCCGAATTGAGTAATAGCGATAGCAGGGATATCTTAGCGGGAGTCTGATTCAGCTGATCCACTACCTTGTACTCGCTCTGCCTCATAATCTTTAGAAACTCACTGGCTTCTTGC
The DNA here is from genome assembly GCA_039519185.1 of Astragalus membranaceus. NCBI lineage: Eukaryota > Viridiplantae > Streptophyta > Magnoliopsida > Fabales > Fabaceae > Astragalus > Astragalus membranaceus. The sequence continues at coordinate 141,637,431 of CM076850.1, read as the reverse complement.
TCAGATAGTGCCTTCTTGCCCGTATTTTTGTCAGATGGCTCTACTTCTTTGTCTTTGCCTTTATCGATCTTTCCTCTTTCATTTGATTCTCCTCCTCTGGGTCTTTCAGGGGCATAGACGCGCCCGCTCCGAGTCATTCCGCTGCTTCCCGAGACATTTGTGACATCAGGATTGCTCTGAGGACCTTCCACTTGGACTTTCGCATTGTAGTTCCATGGGACTGCTTTGGTGTCGTTGTAGGGGAAGGGAGCTGGCACTTGGATAGTGATTGGTTTAGGCATACCCAGGGACGACTTGGAGTCCTTAGTATAGTGGATCTCTAGCGGCTTCCGAGTATCCTTGTTCTGGCCATTGCTCGATAGGATAGTTGACACCTGGTCCTCCCTCTTTTGAAAGCCCACTTGTATTACATGTCGGTCCAACAGGTCCTGAAGCACTTGTTTAAACGCCTCACAATTCCCAATGCAGTGATGGTCATTGCATGGATTCTTTCCAGTACATTCTCTCTCAATAATCCCAAAGGAACACAGATTAGCATGAATCACTTCCAGGGGTGTCTGGATGCATTCTACCCTCCTGATTAGGGACGGTTCTGCAGAATCCTCAATTGCATTAGTTGAGGGCATCCCATGTCCTGGTAATGGGTTGGTAGCCACATTAGGACCATTTTCCTTGAAGTTCAACCAGCCCGAGGCGATTAGATCTTGGACGACATACTTCAATGCTTTGCAATTTTCTATGGAATGGCCGACCGTTCCCGAATGAAATTCGCATGTGGTGTTTGGGTCGAAGCCTCTAGGAAAAGGGGGCTGGATCTGTCTCATTGGGCGGGTGGTGATTAAATTATGGCTGAGCAGGTGGCGGAATAGGTCGGAGTATGACATTGGGATTGGATCAAAGTGGACGAACTTTCCGACTGAGTAGTTTTGTGTTTTATGGCCTTGGTTATTTTGGGTAGGTGGGGTAGATAGTGTTTGTGCTGAGAACGGATTGGTGTGAGAGGGATTGGAGTAGGAGGTTTTTCCGGTTCCTGTGATGGCATTGGCTTCTCCTTCTTTCTTTTTAGGAAATCCGGAGAAGGGCTTTCTCTGGTTAGTGTTTCCGGGGGAGGTATAAGCGATTTTCCCATTCCTCATTCCGTTCTCTAGCCTTTCTCCAATAACGACCATATCCGAGAAACTTGACGATACACTCCCGATCAGTTTTTCATAGAAGGGTGAAGGAAGAGTTTCCATGAACATAGATACCATTTCCCTTTCAAAAAGAGGCGGTGCTACCTGTGCTGCTAGTCCTCTCCAACGCTGAGCATATTCCTTGATGGACTCATTATCCCTTTTAGTCATGTTTTGTAGCTGAGTCCTATCAGGAGCCATATCAGTGTTGTACTTATACTGCTTAAGGAAAGCATCAGCGAGATCCTTCCAACACCGAATATGAGTGGGTGTCAACTGCATATACCAATTTGAAGCTGCCCCAGCTAAGCTGTCTTGGAAGTAGTGGATAAGCAGCTTATCGTCATTTGCGAATGCAGCCATCTTCCTGCAATACATAGTTAGGTGGCTTGCCGGACATGTTGCTCCTCTGTATTTATCAAAATCTGGCACCTTAAACTTAGGGGGAATGACCACGTTTGGGACGAGACATAAATCTTGTGCATTTCTCGCACCAACACTGAATCCTTCAACCGCTCTCAACCTTTCTTCCAGCATTTGCAGCTTTCCTTGGGCTTGAGGGTTCTCCATAGAGTAGTCGTGAGGAAGCCCACCCATACCATAGTAAGGATGCATCATCGGAACTATGGCTGGGTTCACATTTGGGGTATGTGAATGGGTGGGATTCCTGAGGTTGGAACCCTGAGCTTGAGCGTTAACTATCGGCGGTGGAGGGCAGCCAAGTGGGAGTCCTTGTGGTATGACGACGGGGGTCGGGTTTTGAACTTGTGGTGCCCCCGGATTACCATCGTGACCCGTTGATGTAAGCTGCTGTTGGCCCGCGACTCCTGAGGGACTAGCATCGACTGTCGGAGGTGTGTAACCTTGTGGAAGTCCGTAAGGAGGCCATATGTAACCTTGGCCATTAGGCCCAGTATGGTGCACTGTATGCGGGATCCCGAGTCCATTGGGAGGAGGAGGGTTGGTAACTTGATTTTCTGTGTTCCCAGCGGAGGCATCTTCACTTGTGTCTTGGCCCTTCAAAGCTTGTAGAACCTTCAAGATTTCAGCCATCTGTTCTTTCATCCCATCTATTTCTGCCCTAAGCTCTTGATTGCCTAGGTTCTGAGGTGGATTGCCTTGATCCGGGATATCTTGAGGCGGATTGTCCTGATTTTCTTCCATGTTTCTGGCCTGAGAACGAGTCCAATAGCGATGTTGACGCACCAGCTTGTCTTTTACTCTGTTGGTGGGACACATGTTATGAGTATATGTATGAGTATATGAATGGATGAAAATGCGAATGATGCATGTGTGCATGAGTCTTATTGTGTTAGGTCGGGAATTGCAAGCGCATCCTGATTTGTCATAAGTACACAGATCAAAGTTCCACAATATTTTCAAGATAAAGGAATCAGCATGTGAGACAAACAAACTTCATTGATGGAGGAAAGTACAACATTTTGGAAATAAAACTTCGGAAAAGGAAAGTACAATGTTCTTTAAATTTCACTCAAATACATATGGCTTTCATTTTTCCACTCCTCTCTCTTTTTCTACTAGTAGTGCTGCCAGCCTTCTCCCGGAGTTCGGCAATCAGAATCTCGCAAAACTCCATGAATTCGGAAACTTGGACCGGGGTGTTAAACGGGTGCATTGCCGCGTTAGCCTCCTTTAGACGTTTGGGGATTCCTACGATAGCTTGATCGGCCAGCCATGCCAACTTTGAGAATCTGTCTTTCCAGTATAAGCTTTCGTTCTCCAACTCTATGAAGACTTCATGGTTTTCTATCTTGCTGACCAACTCCACAAAGCGGTTCTCCCAATAGATGCTTTCTGTCTTCAGCTGGTGGTAGACCTCCTCTTGATATCTGATATGGTCGTTCAGCTCATCAGATTTTTCATGTTCCCTTCTTAAGGCTTGCTGGTATTCTCGGAGTATCTCTTCAATGGTATCTTTATCCTGCTTGATACTTTTCACTTGCTCTTCAAACTCGGCTGCCATCATCCGGGACTCTCTCTTTGATACCATTAGTAGGCTCTGTGCGGTCTTTTCAGCCATCATTGATTCTTCCCATAACTTTTTCCATTTGTATGTATCATCGATGGCTTGGTCCATTTTCAGGTTGCAACGTTTGATTTCCTCTTTTGCCCCTCTTAGGTACCTTTGAACCTCTAGTTTGTTCTTTTGTTCGATCTTGAGCTGCTTGCGGCTGTCTTCAATGGCCACTGACTTACTTGCATTCTCTTCCTCCAACTTCTGGTTCTTTAGGAGCACTTTCTCTAACTCTGCCTGTAAGCCCTTCTTTTCTTCCTCGGTCTTTGACAACGCCATTTTAAGCTTATCTAAATCTTCGACAGTGGGAAGGGTAGGTTCAGGTATTTCTTCCTCAACCCGTAGTGCACTTTGGTAAGGCAATCGGGTGTCTTGGATCCTCTTTTGGAGCCATTGACGAAAGGTGGTTTCCTTATCGCCGCTCTTCTTAGTAAGCTCTTGTCCCTTGCGGACGACCATATTCCATGCTTGAGAAATCTTCCGGAGCACGTCAACCTCTTTTGGGCTTCCCTCATGGAGGTAAAAAGGGATTAACATGTCTTCGGTGGGCGGATTTCGCATGGGGTACCCCAGCTGTCTTAGAGTTAGAGAGGGATTGTAATTTATGCATCCTCTTGTTCCCATGAGCGGGACATTTTGGAAGCTTCCACATTGAAAAACCACTTCAGGCCTATCTTTCCACCATGATGGGTGCCAACGAACCTTATATTCATGAAGGCCCCCCAGCACTTGCAACCATTCACTAGTGTTCATTGTCTTCACGTCACACCCTCTGGCGTCTTCAATTGGGCCTTCTACCCTGACTTTGTTAACGAAAGCATGGGTGAGAAGCCAAACATACAAGGCGTGCAGGCAGCAAGATATCCTTTTTCCCCTTAGCTCACTATAATGAGTGAAAGTACAGTAAGTGTCTGCAAGCATGGCTGGAATCGGATATTTGAAGGATAAGAAGACGCCAATAGCTGTTGTGTCCACATATCTTTCGAGGCGTGGAAATAGGACAATGCCAAAGATAGTCAAGGCTAACACCTGCTTAAAAGGACCCCAATTTCTAGCGTCGGCGAAGGACTTCATTTGGCTTTCCAGATACTCTTGTGGGAATCCTGCAATGCCATTTCGATTTTTCTTCCGGAGCTTCAAGTTTTCTTTGCTGGTTTGTAACATTGAGGCGAGCTTCTCATCTGTGTAGTATTGTCCCTAATACTGGTAGGGTCCCTTGTCTTGTTGAGGAAAGCCGAAGATCTGTGTATATTCTTCCAGGGTAGGTGCCATCTGGAAATTTTTGAAGGTGAAGCATCTTAATGAAGAGTCGTAGAACTGGCTCAAAACGGCAATGGCCTCCGTTTGCACGTCCAATTGTAGTAACATAATAATTTTCCCATACACCCTATCAAAAGACCTGCGCTCGATGGGCGGCAATCGACCAGCACATTCCCTTAGACTTGTCAGATTAGGCTGCTTCACTATAGGGTAGTTCAGAGTTTGGATTACTTCACAGTTTGATCCCATATTGCCTTGCTTATGACAAAACTTTCGAACCTCTTACAATTCCCGGCAAACCTAAATGAGATGAAGAGCATGCAATGTGAGGATTTTTTTGTATATTTTTTTTTTGTGAAATAATGATGATGTATGATGAATTAAAAAAAGACGTTACGTGCGTTAATAAAAGCATATTTTGGTGATTCAAAATTTTGAGGAACATTAACCATGTCACATAAAAATATACGTAAAGGAAAAAAGAATAAATGGTTTTCATTATTTGATTTTTTTTGAAAGATAAAAAGTTTTTGCGATGATGCAACAGGTAGGTGAGTTGCTTTTGTGTCCTAAACAGGTTATGTCTTACATATAGGTCACGGTCTAGGGTTACTTATGTGATCAACCTCTCAGGTAGTTCTATTCACTTCCTCACAAAGGTTTCCAGAGCTAAAATCCCTTTCACGATATGACCCACAACGATAGCGAGCTACCTGGTGTGGGATGCCGCGAAAGAGCATACTCTGGTTGAGATTTTCATGAGAGTCAGACAGATAAATCCAGAATGACTGTCACTAATCATCTCCGCTCGTCCTAAGTTTATTTTTCAGACCCGGGTATAGGGCCCCACTCAGAAGTGTGTGAATAAATAGGTGTAGGTGATGTGTGTGATATAAGCAACCTAAAACTACCCAAACTGCAAAAGAGCAAACAGATAGCAATATAAAAGTCTTCTACCCTAAGGTTTGCAAGAAAACAAATAGCAGTATAAAAGTCTTCTACCCTAAGGTTCAATATGCGAATATAAAGACTAAGGGTAAATAAAGTACTAAACTAATAATTTACACATTTAACTAAATTAGGCTTGACCCTCTAAAAAAAAGTCCCCAGCGGAGTCGCCAGCTGTAGCGACCGAAGAATCCGGAGGAGGGATTCCTCGTTGTTTTTGAACAATGGAGCCGCCATCAATATTTATTTTTAGGAAAACATTGAAAAAACCTTTGTTTTTGGGTTCGGGGGTCGATTAAGTGCGGGGAAGGTACTAGCACCCCGCAACATCCTAAAAAGGTTACCTTTTAATTTAATGTGTAGAAAAAAAATTAGTTTAAAGAAAACACTTTGATTTACCCTTTTTGTTATTTGCAAAAAAAAACGGAAAAGAAGACTTAATAAAAATTTTAGTTTTTTGCGCTCGACGGGAGTGGGCCCCCGCTCCTACGTATCTCCGGGTGCGATGGAGAAATCAAAGCTACGTAGTTCTTGGGTAGAAAATATTTGTGTGTTGGTATTTTTTTTTATTATTGAAAACTTTGCGAAAACGGGAGGCCATTCACGGTGACCAAACAGATAAATCCAGAGTGGTCGTCATTAATGGCTTATTCGGAAAAGAAGGTATTTATAGCGTTCAAACAAGCCAGGCCCAGAGTGACCGCTATAGACAACCTATTTTTTGCGCGAATTCGATTTTTCGAAAGAAAGAAAAAAAGAACGGTTCGGAAGCATCACGTTGTGAATAAAAGCGGAGTAAGTGATAAAAGGGGGGTGCAAATAATAAAGGAGTTGTATTAAAAAGGGAGGTGTGAATAGCGTTTTGACGCTAGAAAAAAAAGTGTCACCGGGGGTGCGAATAGCGTTTTGACGCTAAAAAAATGGTTGCGGGGGGGGGGGGGGTAAATAGCGTTTTGACGCTAAAAAAAACGATTGACGGGTCTATTACCTTTTTTTACTATTCTACCCTAGAGCACGTGATTCTTGAAACGCTTTTCCTAAAAAAACCTAGACTAAATAAGTGGTATTTTGAAAGCGGATTATGGAGAAAAATTCTTTTGTTGTTTTTTTTTTTGTCATAGTTATTATTTAATAAAAGGGGGCCTTTTTACTTTTTTTTTGAAAAAAAGATTTTTGTTATTATATTATTTTTTTTAGAAAAGAGTAGTGACACTAGTAACCATTTTTTTTTAAAAAATATTTTTTAGTATTTGAAAAAAAGGCTTTATTTAAATCCGAAAATAAAAAAGGAACACATTTTTTTTTTAATCCGAAAAATAGTAATTGTTAAAAAAAAACAACACATCTTTTTTCATCACTTTTTAATCCGAAAATTAGTAATTATTTATAAAAAAAAACAACATTTTTTTACACCTTTTTTACTCCGAAAATTAGTAACCATTTTTTAAAAAAACAACATATATTTTTTTTATCACTTTTTTAATCCGAAAAATAGTATAATTTGTTTAAAAAAGGCACAACATTTTTTTTACTTTCTTTTTTTAGTCCGGAAATTACAATAATATAACAAACAACAAAATAAATAACCAATAGCAAAAATATAATATAAAAACAGCCTCTAAACTAAATAATAAAAAGACAGCAATAATATTCTAATAAGAAAGCAACTACCCCAAATAATAAAAACAGCAAATAAATATATAAAAAGGTAACTAGACTAAATAACAAGAACAACTAAAATTTATAAAAAAAAACAATAATAATATTTACATGACAAAAACAGTAACTAAAATTTAAAAAAAACAACAATAATAATATCTAAAAAAACGTGAACAAAAATAAAAATATTACATTTTAGTACCTTGACAATGAAAATCCAGAAATGTTGAAGAAATTTCCTTCTTCGAATTTCTTCAATACAAATGAACTTTTAAACTAAAAAAAAAGGAAGGAGGAAAAGAAGGGGAAGAATATTTCTCTAAGAGAAACCCTAATTTTTTTTAGAAGATCCTCCTTTTTTCTAAGAGCAAAATCCGTAGCCCCTTCTATGATAAGGACCCCTATTTATACAAAAAAACTTGCTTCCTTCTATCTTCTGCTCCACTTCAACCACTCTTGGATAGTGATGATGATCTTTTTTTTTTATATGATGGAGGTTTGGGGGTAGTTGTTGAAGGGGAAAATAAAAGATGAAAACATGTGAGATGTGGGGGAAGTGATGGTCGAAGGTATGGGCATGGAGAAGGGAGTGCCATGTGTGAAGTGTGTGATAGGGAGAGGAATGGATGAGTGTGTGAAGAGAAAAGAAAATGAGTGTGTGAGAGGAGGGGAAGAAGTCGTAGGTATGGGGAGAGAGAGGAGGGAAGGGTTGAGTGTGAGTGGAAGAAAGAGAGAAATGATGGTTGAGTGTGGTGTTGTTTTAGGGTTGAGTGAGAGAGAGAGTGAGTTGAGTGATGTGTGAGGGAGAGAGAGAGAAGAGGGGGGCGTAGGAAAAAGGGGGGAGCCGTTGGGAGAGGAGAGAGGGAAGGGTGGAGTGTATGGGGAAAGGAGATATGGGGAAGTGGGGTTGTGTGTGGAAGTGGGATTGTGAGAAAAGAGGAGAGGTGGGGTTTGACCATGGGATAATAGGGGGTGGGGTCGAATATAGAGGGATTTTGGGAGATGAATGTGGATGGATTCTTGGGTTAAGGGGGGATTGAATGTGGATGGATTTTAGGGTAAAAGGGGGAAGTCGAATTAGGGTTAGGAGGAGGGGAATTAGGGTTTTGTGATGAGTAGGGTTATGGGTTATGGGTTGGATATGGGTCATGGGTTGGGTGGAGGAGTGGGCTAGGCGAATTGGGCTAGCTATTTTGCTGGGTTGGGCTTCCATGACAGCACCTTATTATTAATAGACCCCCCCCCCACTTCCTTCTTGGCTTATTTTTATTTTTTCACTTCTAAATAAAATATTTGTGGTGATTAAAACCCATAGCAATAAAAACAAGAAAATAATACATGACATAAAAAATATTATTATTATTTTTTCAAAAATTAAAACTTGTAGCAAACTAAAAATAAAATAAAACATGGCATGAAAAGAAGAATATTATTTTTCTCAAAAAAAAAAATAAATAAAATTTCTCTTTTTTTTTTTTGATAGGACAAAATTAGGGTATTACACCTGCTACACGAAGATGTGAGTTATCAATAAAGTCCTCCATAAGGGCATATAAAAATTCATTGTGTTGCTGGTAATTGATAGTTTATTGATATATGAAAATAAAGTAATTAATATATCAATATATATCAAAATATAAAGTAATTGATAGTTTATTTGATAGTTTATTTCATTTACGTTGTAATGTAGTATATACATAGATCTTGAAATTATGGATCGTAGTTGGATGTATGATCGATTGTTTCCTGGAAGATCCGGAATTTAAAGCGACGTTTTGTAGAAGGAGTAGAAGAGTTTATTTTTTGTGCTAAGCATCATGAAGAATTTGCGCGACAAGGCGGAATTAGATGTCCATGCTTGAAATGTTCGTTTCGAGTTATAAAAAATGAAGACGAAGTTATACTACAACTCCAAAGTGGCAACTCCAAAGTGGCAACTTCAATCAACTGCAAAACAAATAATAACAAAAAATATTAAACAACACATATTTAAAAATTAAATATTAACTAAAACAATCCAAATTTAGTTAAAAAACATACCTTAAACAAAACTGACTTCGAAAAGAGTGAATCGAGAGAAAATGAGAAGAAAATAGTGAGAGATTTGGGAGAAAAGAGTGAGATTTAGGAGAAAAGAGAGAGATTTCGGAGTAGAGAGTGAAGAGTGAGTGAAGAGGAAGTGAGGAGGGGTTGGAATATATAAGGGAAGAGGCGCCAACGGCTATATTCGAAAATCCGCCGGAAATTATGCCTACCGGCGGATATTATGTTTACCGGCGGATACCAACGGATATTTCCCAACGGTCAGAATGTACCGGCGGATAAACTAGCATTACCGGCGGATTTTAAAAATACCGGCGGATTTTGAATTTTTAAAATGTAAATAATATCCGCCGGTAATAGGCGTTACCGGCGGCTTGTTTGGCATGCTGTTACCGGCGGATATTATGTTGCTTACCGGCGGATTTTCAAAATTTAAATAATAATATTTTTTTAAAAGCGGCGGATAAGTGAACAAAATCCGCCGGTAACTGAACAAAATCTGCCGGTAATTTAACAGTCGAAATACAATCCGCCGGTAGCCTTGTCAAATCCGCCAGTAAGATACTGGGGGATCCAGGCCGCCGGTAACGTGCCAAAATCCGTCGGTAATTTACCGGCGGACTAAATCCGCCGGAAATTGCCCGCCGGAAATTATGCAAATTCTGGTAGTGTTAGAGTTGATTTGTACAATAATAGGTTTAGGCCAAATTATTGGATATGGAGTCGTCACGGGGAAGTAGGACCAGGGTTAGCTGCAGTTCCTGCGGTTAATGTTCCGGTTGAAGTAGTAGCTCCCACATCAAGTAGTTATCCAGCAACTACGACATCTGAAGGCCAAATTATACAACCGTTAGATGTTTATCAGGGAATGATATCTGACGCTGTTGGAGTAAATTTGGATTTTGAAGAACTGGAATATGATGCTGAAGAAGTTCCAAATGAGGAAGCTCAAAGGTTTTACATGTATTTGAGTGGGACAAATAAACCATTATTTGAAGGATCTAAAGACTCAAAATTATCAATGTATGTTCGGTTGTTGGGTCTTAAGTCTCAATTTAATGTTGCTGAGTTGTGCATGGAATATATGACCAAAATGATGTTGGATGCAACCCCCATTAGAGGGCTTTTGCCGCAAAGTTATTATGAAGCTAAAAGACTGGTATCGAAGCTTGTCTTAAAATCTAAAAGAATTGATTGTTGTGTGTCTGGTTGCATGCTCTATTATAACAATGAGTTTGGCATAAATGATGGAGAGTTGTCGAAATGCAAGTTATGTGGAGAGCCACGCTATCGTGTCAGTAGGAAAGGGATGAGTAGAGGCAAACTGTCGCTTATACCAAGGCTACAGAGGATGTTTACTTCAATGGAGACCGCGGGTAAAATGACGTGGCACCATCAAAATAGAAATAATAATTCTGGTGAATTACGTGGCACCATGCTCGAAGATGTGTTAAAGAATGGCACACATACTTTGTCAATGGATACAAATTTCACACCAATGAATGGACACAGGACAGAGAGACAGTCAATAGTGGAGTGTGCATGAAGGGTGTCACTGGAGGAGGTGAAGATGATTTTTATGGTGTGGTTCAACGCATATAAACTTTCGTACCCCCATCTAGATTTTAGTTAGAAGGTAGTGGTTTTCTATTGTCATTGGTTTGATCCGTCTGCTCGTGGAACAAAGGTGAATCCAAAGTCATATACAGTGGACATTAAAATGAATGGTAGATATCGACTGTATGATCCGTTCGTCATTGCACAAAATGTGAGACAAGTCTATTATGTCCCTTATCCATCAACGCGGACTGATAGGCGTGGTTGGTGTGTCGCAATTAAAACAAAACCAAGAGGTCGAATTGAGACAAATGATGACATGGTGGAAGATGTGCCATATCAAATGAAAGAGATGTCTAATGTAAATGAAGTGATTGAAGTTGAACCCATTACTCGTTTATGTGATGATGACCCAAACACTGGTGATGAAGTTGATGACGAAGAAGATGCTGATGAAGATGCAACAAACCACATTGGTGTATCAAGAATTCACTCCTCTGGTGATGATGATTTTGAGAATGAATGGGATTCCAATTAGTTATTTATGTTTCAACAATATATGTTATATAACCTATTTTTAATTAGTATGTAATTTATGTTTGTTTAACTATGTTTGTTTAATTAGTATGTTTATATATTTTTGTTTAGTATGTTTATGTTAACCTTGTTTAGTGTATGTTTGTTTGTTTAAATGTATATATGTCTAGCTAGATACAGTCATGGCATCTCACTCAGGATCTGATGACGAGACATATGTTCCTCCACCTGTCGACACGGGTGATGCCGCCTGCACTAGCTAGCAGGCGGAAGACTTCTACTCGCCTAGGGCATCGTGTTGTTGTTGCTGATGGCAGATATTTTCCACCACCTGGGTCTGAGGGTGCTAGTACTAGTACTGTAGGGGACCCAGTGATTCCTGCTGCTACTGAGGGCTTATCCCCGAGAGGCGTGTCCGAGAGCGAGAGCAGGAGCAGGAGCATTATTACCACGAGCCTGCTGAGCCAGACGCCATGCATGTAGATGACCAGGCTGAGGCTAAGGTTGCTCAGCATGATGATGAGGCTGCTGAGCAGGTTTTATTACACCGGTTGCATGTCCACTGCTTCCACAGACTACTACAGACGGGAGAGGTAATACTTTTAATAATTTGTTTATTTTTTAACAATTAATTACTTTTATTTTTTTACAGGACCGGGGTAAGATTAAAGTTGATTCTCATGGGGGGAAGATACTAAAGATGAGACCTTACCAGCACCACCCACATATAGCAGGATGGTTGCAGCAGGCGCATCTGTTTGAGCTGGACATCACACCTCTCGACAACATCAACCACGAGCTCATATCAGCTTTTGTGGAGAGGTGACATTCTGAGACCAGCTCATTCCACATGCCGTGGGGGGAGATGACAGTGACGTTGGACGACGTGTCCGCGTTGCTCCACTTGCCGCTCACCAGCACACCGTTGGCGCATCGGCCACATTTTGACAGTGCTGATGCTATTCGGGCTGGAGTTGACCTGCTGGGCATAGACCACACAACCTGCTGGGCAGAGTGTCAGTTCAACATGGGGCCGACATTCCGATTTTCTTTCTTGACGGCCGCATACACACAGAACATGGAGCGCGGCCATCTTGATCAGGCGACACTGTGCTATCTGCTACACTTGTTGCACAACACCATTTTTGCCGACGAGAGTCACACATCTGTCCCTGTCAAGTGGGTGACTCTTATTTCTGACTTTGACCTGTGTGGCCAGTGGGCTTGGGGTCCAACTGCTCTAGCTATTCTCTACGAGCAGCTGAATGATGCTTGTTACTGGGAGACGTCACAGATTGGCGGATACGCTTCTCTGCTGCAGGTAATTAATTAATTAATTAATTGTTTTTATTTCTTTTTAATTACTTTTATTTATATAATTACTTATTTATTTTTTAAATTATTTTAGTGCTGGATATATGAGTATTTCCCCACTATCGTGGTGCGGAAAGACTTCGGTGCCAGTGAACTTCCACGTTGCAGCAGGTGGGCGAACAAGAAGTGCGATAGTATCAAGCTTCTGGAGTTTCAGCAGCTGTTGGATGACTTGCAGAGGGAGCAGGTCATATGGAGCCCTTGGGACGACCACAGACAGTACCTCCGGTTTCACAACATTTCATTATTCAGAGGTTGGCTGCTGTGGGGGATGTAGCTGTGCCTTATATGCCAGACAGGGTCTGTTGGCAGTTTGGATATGTCCATCAGATTCCTGATCCACCTATTTCGGGCCCACGTCCATCTACGGAGTTCATAGTACAGCAGTTGACGTTCTATCAGTCTCCAGCGCGGGCTTTCAGGGACAGCAGTCGACGGACACCCGTCCAGGGTGCTTGTGATGACGAGTACCTACCATGGTACTTGCAGGTGTCCATTCCCCGCATGACTCCGGCTCCGCCTTCACCTCCAGCTCCGCCTCCAGAGGATGCACCTGCAGCTGCTGAGGATGTTGGTCCACTTCCCTTAGAATCCAGGATGGAGAGAGCAGCTAGGCATGTCCAAGATGTCTATGATAGTCTTTTGGCAGTCGACGGCATTCCTGGGGATGTCTATGATAGTATGTTGGCTGTTTTACAGCTTTTGGGCATTTAGTTGTATTATTTTTTGTCTTTGTAGTGTATTGATACTGTATTATTATTGTTTATTAGTTTAGCGAGTTTCGTTACATTTAATTATTTCGCATAATTTTTTTTAATTTAAAAAAAATTTAAAAATTTCTGGAAATACACATATTTCCGGAAGGCAGAAATATGGGTTTTCCGGAAATACCTCAAAAAGAGGTATTTCCGGAAACCATTTTGGCTTCCCATATTTCTGCCTTCTGGAAATATGTGTATTTCCGAAAAATTTTTTAAAAAAGTTTTTTTAACGAAAAATTAGGAGTATTTTAGGGATTTATGGTAAAATTGGGGTATGGGGTCTAATGAGGGAAACAAAAAAAAGTGCCACCCTACTAGGACTAAGGAACCAAAATTAGCACATCTCACTGTAGATCGTGATGGGATGTCAAAACAAGGTTGCATGAGGTTCAAAAACTTCTGAAATTCTTCATTCTCCACAAAACGAAATGGGAGCTCCGCACTCACAATTGTCTTCGGAAGCTGAAGTCGGCATGCTGCTTGGTCAAATTTCGAGTAACTTGGCGAAGATGCTACTTGTCCTTCTGTGGCATTTGGAGGGGCTTGCCTTTGTCTTTTGTTTGATGTATTTGGAGGGTACGTACTCCTTGCATCTAGTCAAATGGGTCTTCATTGCAGTTGTCCCACTCAAATACTTAATTAAGTCTCCGCAATAGTGACATTTGCCATACATTTCATCACCGAGTTGTTTAGTAAAGTGGTTCCACACATCGGATCGAGTTTTATGCTTAGAAGGTCTAGGAATAGGCGGTAATGTAGTTCCCGGGGCAACTGGTGTGGTATGAATCTCTTGCTCTTCAACATTTTCCAGCAATGTAAAGTCTAGGATATCATCGTGCGACGTCATAGATTTCTCCTACATTGTAAAAAAGAAATGAAAGAACAAAGAACAAAGCCATGTAGTCAACATATATCATTCTATCATTCAATATAAAAGGATCTTCTTCAGATCATAATAATAATAATCAAGCGTTTGATCAGCAACAACAGAAAACAGATGCTATAAGAATTGGCTAATCATCACAGAATCAATCAGCAACAACTAATTATTATTGTGTATGTCTGTCTCTTTCCTTCTTTACACAAAAGAACAACACAAAACATTTACTGAATTATGGTATATTGTCTCACATTCATCAAAGACACTATAAGTATCTCCAGAAACAGAACAGAACCCAGAAATGCATAGCATAGTGTTGCACCCCGAAAAATCCGGGTTAAGGATTCCTCAGTTTGACAACGTGAAAAATTTTGAAGCCGCCACCAATATTTATTTTTAAAGACTAAAACATTGGAAAAAGTCTTTTTGAAAAGGCGGATGGTCTTTTGAAAACACAGAGATGTAGGTTCGGGGGTCGGTTAGGTACGGGGAAGGTATTAGCACCCCGCACCTCCTTTCTACCGAAATGGAACCATTAACTTTGATGTGTGGCTTAGAAAAAGTTGACTTGAAATGATTTTTGTTCTACTTCCTTTTTATTTCATTTGAGAAACGGTTTTATTGAGAAGAAAAATATTTTTGGTATCTTTGAAAAGCGGAACAAAACAAAGATTTTTAAAAGGGATGCTTGACGGGTTACAACCCGCTCCTACGTACCCTCTCTGGAAGAGGGATCAAAGCTACGTAGTTCTAGGCTTTTGGTTTTGAAAATGTTTTTGTGTTTTATCTTATTTAATTTTTTTTGAGTTTTTGAAATAGGACTCAAGTGTTCACAAATACCAAACAAGCAACGGCTTCGAGTGGCGTTCATTACTAACTCGAAAGAAAAGAGTCGAAACCGGTAATCAAACAAGCAAAGGCTTCGAGTGACTACAAGTAACGACGTTTTATTATCTTTTTTGAAATCATTTTTTTTAAAAAGGGTGAGCATTGGTGATAATTATGTTGTTTTTGAAATTGGAATTTATTTATTTTTAGTTAAGGTGTGGGAGCTTTCATGATAGTCAAACAAGCAAAGGCTTCGAGTGACTACCACTAATAACTCCTCATTAGCGATCAAACAAGCAAAGGCTTCGAGTGATGGCTAATGATTTATTTAAGAGAAAAAAAATGCCTTAGGGTTTTTGTTTGGGAAACATTTGACTCTTGATTTGAAACAAGTTGAGAAAAAGAATTTGGTTTGGAAAAGGGGTTTTGGAAAACAAGTAGGACATTTCAATCAACATACCAATCCCTAGCCAATATACAAATCACTTAATTACAAATCATGCAATCATTACAAATCTAAGAGACAAGCAATATGCATAAATATGTAATAGTCAAAACTAATTACAAATTGCCATAAGAAATGGTCACATAAAGGTGAAACATTAATCAATTGCAAAGGGGTAATTCATTGAATCATTTAAGGGTCAACAATAAAAGCACAAGAGTTAAGTCCCTTTTGGTAATCTTTGACACTTATTAACAATGCACAAAGGCATAAGTGTCTAGTCATTTTACCAAATTTTTAATGCTAAGATATGTGCAAGAGTTGAATCCCTTATAAGTAATCCTCAACATTTAGGATAGTGCTTGTAAACACATGTTGATTCCTCTTACCAATCATCAACAAATTAATGATCTAAACAAGCAACACATTTGCAAGGCTCAAAATGACCAAAATAAATTGTTCACAAGTTATCATAAACCATTAGCAAGCAAAGAATCATAAATTCACACCTTGTTCATTTGAAGACTTAAAGAGAGTTGAATCCCTTGAAGTAATCCTCATCACTTAAAGAATAGTGCCTAAAGCACAAGTGAGAGTCATCTTACACATCATCAACATTTGAAACAAATATGGTAAACCAAATTTACAAGGACAAATAACATTATAACTCAAAGGTGGTTGAATCCTCTTGAACAATCCTCATCACTTAACAAATAGTGCTCAAAGCACGAGTGAGAGTCTTTTTGTCAATCATCAACAAAAACTTGCAAGCAAACTTCATTAAAACAACTTGAGAAAACATTTTTAAGCACAAAGGCAAGCCAAATAACCAAAAGGCAACAAAAACCCTATTTATTTTAGCAACTTGCGAAACATACATATGGGTGTAAAATTATTTTTACAAGTTTTAACATGATTCCAAGCATAATAACACAACAATCAAACATCAATGGCTAGATCAAGTATTATTAGGCAAGGATGAACAAGGAAGTTATATTACACATGCATTCTACATAACTTGCGAACCAAAATAGCCATAGATTCACAATTTTATTTCACCAAATGCAAAAACATCACAAGAACAATACATAATCAACACATAATCACAAGAACAATTTATTAGGTGGGTGAGATGCCAACTCTCACCCACAACAGCCCCTAATCTACATTTAGATGATGTTATGAGATGCAAATATAAGTTGAAAAAGGATTTTGATGCAAGAAAGTGGATGAAAATGCAAAGGGTTTTAGGTTATACCTTAGTTCCAAGCTAAACAAGAGTAGAAATGAAGATCAAGAGTAACAAATCACCAACACTCCTCAAAATCAACAACAACAAGCACGCAACCTTGAAGGATCAGCCCCTTTGATGATATAAATGTGGAATCAAAGATGAAAGGAAGAGGATATATGAATATGGAGTGAGTTTTAGGTGATTTAGTGGATGGAAGTTGAAAAAAAATGGAGGAGAAGGAATGGGGGTGGCTACGGCCTAGAGGAGGAGGGAGGTGTGCTAGGGTTTTTGAATGGGGAGTGAGGCTAAGAGCTTGTGTGGGCTGGTCATATGAAGGTATATATAGTGCTCACTTATCATTAAGGGCTTCTAGGTCATTTTGATTTCCATTGTGCTCTAGGATTGTATCTAAATTTTGAACCAAGGGTCAAGATCAAATGTCACATGGATTAGGGGCAATTAGAAAGCACAAAGTGAGGAGAGAGAGGGCTGAGGGGCGCAGCTTAAGGATGGTGGTGAAGGATAAGCTCAATTACAAAATTGTATTTTTCTATGAAGCTTATTACAAGAGTGCCATTTTAATTCAAATGAAGGGTGAGGATTGCATTTAGCACTTGAATGGAAGGCCATGATTTAAACACAATTTGCAATCAATAAAATAAATCAAAATGGGGGAAAAGGGGGCTGGAATTCGCAGCCAAGGAGAGAGAGTGAGTGGAATTGCAACTTGTACTATTGTACTACACTTGACCTTTCAAAATTCAAAGGGATATTCCTTATTCCCTTCTAGATAATTCTTCTAAATTCTTGCCATTTTGGGCTATGTCCCATGATTCAATGATTGGGCTCTGAACTTTATGATCTCACCAATCCCAAAAATGATTTATTGACCCCACTCCAAAGGAAATGACCATTTTGCCCTTTTGTTCAAAAACCGAATTTCATGCCAAAAATATTCCAATGATGCACAAAAAATGCCCAACTCCACTCACTTGGACTCACATAAATTCCTCAATAGATGCATAATGGTTTTTTACTGAGAAAAAATTTATTTTAGTGAAATGACCAAAATGCCCTTTTGGTCCCAAAACCCTGATTTTGCTCTAAACTTCATTTCCACTCTAACAATGATCCTGAGACCCTTTGGATGACCCTAAAACTCTAGAAATGCATGCATGATGAGAAAATAAGTCTTTTTGGTGAAATTACTAAAATACCCTTTGACCTAAGAAAAACCCTAGAAATCCCAGAAATGCTCTAAAGTGCTCTAAAATGCCATGCTATGCTTTTCTAACCCTAAAATGCATTATGAAACTTCTAAAATGCAAGCATGATGCTCTTCCTAACCTCTAGGATGAATGCTAAGACTTGGTTTATTTATTTTTGGTTGAAAATTAGGGTTTTGCTCTAAGCCGGACAAAATTGGGGTATGACAGCTGCCCCTCTTTATTTGGATTTTGACAAGAAATATGAATTGCGCAGGACATATTTCGAGGCAAAATAGAAATAAAGAATTCAGAAATTATACCGATTTTGTCTGCTTAGGGAGACCCGAATTTTCCTCTTTTTCTCTTTCTATATTTTTTTGAAAAGATGGGCTTGAGAACAAACGGGAACGGTTAACACTTGGCATATTAACCGAGAGAAAGAAAATGACGGACCACTCGGGATCTGAAGGAGCACTAAGGCTCTGAAGGACCACTCAGGGTCTGAAGGAGCACTAAGGCTCTGAAGGACCACTCAGGGTCTAAAGGAGCACTAAGGCTCTGAAGGACCACTCAGGGTCTGGAAGGCTGCCTAGGCCTTAATTGAAGGACCATCGTGGTCTGAAGGAGCGCTACTAGCTATGGTACTAGTAAAACGGTCTGAGGGGGCCTTTCGAGCGGCCATGGGGGGTCAAGATCAGCTCCGGAACTGATATGTTGACCATGAAGGACGTCCGCTATGTCTTAGGCTGACACAACTAGTCTGAAGGACCACTGGGGGTCTGAAGGACTTACCCGCAGCTCGAATACGAGGTGAAGTCTGCTTTTGAAGGGACACTTGGGTCCTGAAGGGATTCACGAATCCTGTTGGTTGATTGATTGAAATGACCAATGCTGCCGCACTGGATTGAGGTACCTGCATACGTCAGTTGATGCAAGGAATAGTGCATGGAGTATGGGTGCATGTTATGCAAAGGCATGTTATGCAGATGCATGCAATGCTATGATTTTGGTGTGATGATGAATGTGATGAAATGCCATTCCTGATTCTTCATCTCTTTGATTTTCTCTGGTCAGCTTTCTTTTTTCTGACTATTTGTTTTTCTTTGTTTTTTTTCATTCTTTGATCAGCTTTCTTTTTTCTGATCGTTTGTTTTTTTTTGTTCTTTTTTTGAATGATTTTACTTGATCAGCTTTCTTTTTTCTGATCATCTATTTTTTTATTTGCTCTTTTGCTCTTTTGGTTTATTTTCTTTTGCTGGTCCGTCCAACCTGTGAGACTGAGGGATTGATTAGAATTGCGGTGGCATATGAGCTGGGCACCAATTGCTTTGCAATTTGCCATCTGAAATGGTCTATGAGTGCAATTATTCTTTTGTGAGCTTAATTTTCTCAGCTACTTCCTTCTCTTGACTTTTAAGAATTTCGCAATGATTGTGATGTTCTATGATTGATGTGCAGGTTTTACAGGTCAATGTTATCACCATCATAAAACACTTATTTGAGCAGAAAAAGCAGAGAAATATAAGAACAAACAGATATGAGAAAGACTGAATTTTATTGATATGGAAACCGGTCGCACAAGAAGTTACACCGATTATTCAGTACATTTGAAGATTTAAACTGCAAAAAGACACGAAAAAGAGAGAGGCTGATTTCTGACTGTCCGTCTCTATGGAACAGTGCCAACACTTATGTCTTCGACTTTGATCATCCTTTCATCCAAGTCTTCGGGGGGAGTTGTATGCCCTTTTTTACTTTCCATGCCCAAGCTTTCTGACCCTAATTTTTGCCTGGATCGCCCTTTGCGGGTTTTCAATCCACCGAGTCGCTCTGATTTTGCCTAGGTCGCCCTTTGCGGGTTTTCAACCTAGCGAGCTAATTCTTACTTGGCTTATCTTTCTCTTTTTTCATCTATTTCGTTTAGGCATAATACTTCTTCACTTGATCGGAATTGACTGGGTTCTTTAAATCTTCTCCATCCATATTTGTGAGTATCAGCGCTCCTCCAGAAAAGGCTTTCTTGACTACAAAGGGGCCATCATAAGTGGGTGTCCACTTCCCTCGAGGATCAGTCTGGATAGGCAAGATCTTCTTGAGCACTAAGTCTCCCTCATTGAACTCACGGCATCGGACTTTCTTGTCAAAAGCTGTTCTCATCCTTTGCTGATATAGCTGCCCATGACACAAGGCTGTGATTCTCTTTTCCTCAATGAGATTTAGCTGATCCAGACGTGCCCGTACCCACTCTGCTTCCTCCAGCTTAGCTTCCATGATTACTCGCAGAGAAGGTATCTCAACCTCGATAGGAAGGACTGCCTCCGTCCCATATACCAGAGAGAAAGGAGTTGCCCCAGTTGAGGTACGCACTGAAGTACGGTAGCCATGCAGAGCAAAGGGGAACATTTCATGCCAATCCTTGTATGTGACCACCATTTTCTGAACTATCTTCTTGATGTTCTTGTTAGCTGCTTCGACTGCCCCATTCATCTTGGGTCGATAGGGGGAAGAATTATGATGCTGGATCTTGAACTCTGCACACAGATCCTTCATCATTTTGCTATTCAGGTTACTGCCATTATCAGTGATGATCTCGTCAGGAAGACCATAACGGCAGATCAGATCTTTCTTCACAAATTTAGCAACCACTGAACTGGTCACACTAGAGTATGAAGCAGCTTCAACCCATTTCGTGAAATAGTCAATGGCAACCAAGATAAAGCGATGCCCGTTTGATGCTTTGGGTTCAATGGGACCAATAACATCCATTCCCCACATTGAAAACAGCCAAGATGCAGTCAAAACATTTAATCTGGCGGGCGGCACATGGATATGATCAGCATAAATTTGACATTTGTGGCACTTTCGGACGAAACTGTAGCAGTCACCTTCCATCTGCAGCCAGTAATAGCCTGCCCTTAAAATCTGTCTAGCCATAGTATGCGCACTAGAATGAGTCCCGAATGAGCCCTCATGTACCTCTCTCATGATTCTTTTAGCTTCTTCTTTGGCAACACACCTTAAGAGGACTGAGTCATAATTCTTTTTGTAGAGAACCTCACCACTGAGGAAGAAATTACTTGACAATCGCCGAAGAGTTCTCTTGTCATTCTCAGATGCCCCAGGAGGGTATTCTCTGCTGATAATGTACTGCTTGATGTCATGATACCAAGGCTTGTCATCAGGCTCTTCATCTATGGCTGTACAGTAATGATGCGCTGGGAGATCCCGATGTTGGATCCTGATATGAGCTAGGTTTTTGTCGCAGCTGACATTGAACATTGATGACAGAGTTGCCAAAGCATCGGCCAGTTATTTTCATCTCTAGGGATGTGCTGGAAAGTAATTGCGTCGAAAGACTCCATCAATTCTCGCACATAATCACAATATGGAATCAACTTGGGATCTCTGGTCTCCCAATCGCCTCTTACTTGATGAATAACCAGGGCTGAATCCCCATACACATCGAGCCTTTTAACTTTCCACTCTAAGGCTGCTTGGATCCCCAAGATGCATGCTTCATATTCTGCGATGTTGTTAGTAACATAGAAGCTTAATCTGGCAGTGACTGGAACAAAACGGTTATCTGGGGAGATTAACACAGCCCCAGCTCCGTGTCCCCACACATTGGATGCGCCATCAAATATCATCCTCCACCTTTCATCCTCTGGAGACTTCCCTTCATCAAATAGCGCCATGATGTCTTCATCGGGAAAATCATACTGCATCGATTGATAATCTTGAATTGGCTGGCATGCTAAGTACTCGGCAAGTACGTTGCCCTTGACTGCTTTCTGCGTGACATACAAGATATCATATTCTGACAACAACATCTGCCAACGAGCAATCCTTCCTGTGAGCGCTGGCTTTTCAAAAATGTATTTGATTGGATCCATTTTGGATACCAACCAAGTTGTATGGCTCAACATGTACTGCCTTAAACGACGAGCAGCCCATGTCAAAGCACAACAAGTCTTTTCCAGCATTGAATACCTCGTCTCACAGTCAGTGAATTTCTTACTCAAGTAGTATATGGCATGCTCTTTCTTTCCAGATTCATCATGCTGCCCCAGCACACACCCCATTGAATTGTCTAGCACTGTTAGGTACAAGATAAGTGGTCTCCCAGACACTGGCGGCATCAAGGTTGGTGGATTCTGAAGGTACTCTTTGATTCTTTCAAAAGCTCTTTGGCAATCACCATTCCACTCTACTCTTTGGTTTTTGCACAACAGCTTAAAGAGAGGTTCGCAGGTGGCAGTCAATTGGGATATAAACCTTGAGATATAATTCAATCTCCCAAGGAAACCCCGAACCTCTTTTTCAGTCTTTGGCGCTGGCATTTCAAGGATTGCTTTGACTTTATCTGGATCAACTTCTATCCCTTTCTGACTGACAATAAATCCCAGTAGCTTTCCGGATCTCACACCAAAGGTACATTTGGCTGGGTTTAACCTGAGCTTGAACTTCCGTAGACGTTCGAAGAGTTTTCGCAAATTAACAATGTGCTCCTCGTCAGTCTTGGATTTTGCAATCATATCATCTACATACACCTCAATTTCTTTGTGCATCATGTCATGGAATAATGTCACCATCGCTCTCTGATAAGTTGCACCGGCATTCTTGAGCCCAAAAGGCATTACCTTGTAGCAAAATGTTCCCCAGAGTGTTATGAAGGTGGTTTTCTCCATATCTTCTGGAGCCATTTTGATCTGATTGTACCCTGAATATCCATCCATGAAGGAGAATAAAGAATGCTGGGCTGTACTGTCTACCAGAATATCAATGTGAGGTAGAGGGAAGTCATCTTTGGGACTGGCTCTGTTCAAATCCCTATAATCAACACACATCCTGACCTTGCCATCCTTTTTCGGGACAGGGACGATATTTGCTACCCATTGAGGATACTTAGCTACTGCCAGAAATCCCGCATCAAACTGCTTTTTTACCTCATCTCTGATCTTCATTGACATCTCGGGCTTCATCCTTCTCAATTTCTGCTTGACTGGTGGACACTCTGGCTTCACGGGCAATCTGTGCTCAACAATATCGGTATCTAACCCTGGCATATCCTTGTATGACCATGCAAAAACATCAACGTATTCACGCAAGAGTTGGATCAGCTTTTTGCGTTCACCATCCCCCATGGCAGTACCGACTTTAACTTCTTTTTTATCCTCTTCCGCACCCAGATTGATTAACTCAACCGACTCTTCATGAGGCTGAATGATCTTTTCTTCCTATTCTAGTAGTCTTATTAGTTCCGGAGGAGTTTCCCAGTTTTCCTCAACACCCCCTTCAGTTTGGTTAATTGGATGATCAAAATCACAATATGACTTATTGGCACTGTTATTTCCAGAAACAATTACTTTCGATCTGCGTACGTATAAGCAGAGAGTAGAATGAAAAAGCGGAACAAACAAAATAAAGTGAAAAGAAAGAGAAAATAAATGAAGACAAAGAAATTTTATTGATAGAATTCAAAACAAGTGTTTTTATTGATGGTGATGTCACTGAACATAAAAACATGCATGCCCTAACAAACTATCCTGAAGCCTTGGGCAGAGCTAAAGGAATGCATCACAAATCATTACTTTGAATTAAAAGTGATGGGCAAGTCTACAGCTTCCCAATTCTTGAGCTTTTCATCAGCATGACAACGGCGGACCAAGCTGACACCACCTTCTTCATTCTTTGAACCATCCTCAATGGCGGTAATTTGATCTGGGTTTAGCAACCCTGCACTCTTAAAGCTTTGGCGAATGTCACAGATAGGAACCCCTTTTGGCTCCGGGTTCCAACCTCTCAGCTTGGCCAACTTCACTCCTCTTCTTTCTTCAGCCACCTTCTTCTTTTCGGCCTCGGTTGGGCAGTATCCCAAACCAAAACGATCTTTGTTCCCTTTCAACTGAATAGGAGCACGAATTCCTTGTCCTTATTTTCCCAATCCGCGTCCTAACTGATATCCCTGGGCCATCATGATCTTGGCAACCATTTCTTCGTCTTTTGACAGCTTCATCACGGGTGATGGCAACTTACCCCCCTCGAACACGGCATTGGCAATCTCAAGGGATTGAAAAGAAGTCTCCAGCGACTCTTCAGCTGCTTCTACATAGCGAAAGGGAGAAGGCTTGTTGACTAGCATCTCTTCCTCTCCAAACACCACCACAATCTTATCATCCACTGCAAATTTGATTCTCTGATGCAAAGAGGAAGGGATAGCCCCGGCCATATGAATCCATGGTCTCCCAAGTAAACAGCTGTAAGATGAAGAGATGTCCATGATTTGAAAGTTCACGTAAAAGGTCTCTGGCCCAATCTGGATAGGAAACTCCACCTCTCCTATTACTTCCTTCTTTGATCCATCGAATGCCCTTACCAATGTCGAACTAGGCTTCATGAAGGAGCAGTCCACATCCAACTTGTTCAAAGTGGACTTTGGCATAACATTCAGAGAGGAGCCATTATCAATCAGCACCCGGGCTAACACAAAGTCCCCACATTTGACAGAGATGTGGAGGGCTAGGTTGTGTTTTCTCCCTTCTGGGGGAAGTTCATCATCAGCAAAGGTTACGTGGTTTGCAGCCATAATATTTCCAACCGCCTCATCAAATTGACCCACAGAAATGTTTTGAGCAACGTGAGCCCCGTTCAGCACTTTCATCAGGGCTGCTCTGTGTGCTTCTGAGCTCAACAACAATGACATCACAGAGATCTTCGCAGGAGTCTGGCTCATCTGATCCGCTATTTTATAATCACTTTGTCTTACAATTTTCAAGAACTCATCCTTTTCTTGCTCTGCCACCTTTTCTTTCTGGGCATTCTCCACTTCTTTGTCTTTCCCCTTTCGTACCATGTCTTCAACCACCTTAGATGACTCAGCCTGGGGGACCTTGGGGGCATACATGCGGCCACTTCTAGTCATCCCACTTGCCCCAGCGATGTTGGTAACAACAGAAGCACTTGGAGAATTTTCCACTGGAGGCAAGTTGCTGTATTTCCACGGTACTGCACTGTTTTTCTCGTAAGGGAATGGAGCAGGCACCTCAATAATCAACGGCTGAGATCTAGCTTGAGCTGGCTTCGGATTGTATGGTATCTCAATTGGTTTTCTGGTCCCTTTGCCATCATTGAACTGTAACATGAGCACATTTTCTTCTTTCTCAACCACCTCCAGCCGAACCACATAGCAGTCCATCAAATCTTGTAAAACAACCTTAAAATCCTTACAAGCGCCTGCACACACAGGGTCAGCACACACACAGCCTTTCTGAACCACCCCCCAACGACGTAACTCAGCATATATGTCTTCCATAGGAGTCTTGATATTCTCAACATTCTTTATCATGATCTGACTCCCAGGATCCTCTATAGCATTGGCGGAGGGCATCCCATGTCCTGGCAGGGGGTTCGTAGTTGTGCTTGGACTGTTCGGCTTGAAAGAGATCCAGTTGGCATCAATCAAATCCTGGACTACATATTTGAAAGCCTTGCAGTCTTCCACTGTGTGACCGACCCCTCCACTATGAAAGCTACAGGTAGCATCAGCATTGTATCCCCTAGGGAAGGGAGGTTGCATAGGCCTCATGGAGCGGGTATTGACCAAATTCTTTGAGACAAGGTGATTGAACAACTCAGTATAGGTCATTGGAATCGGATCAAAATTAGCACGTCTCTTCTCTTGATAGTTCTGGGCTCTGTAGCCTGAATTAGTTTGCTGTGGCTGAGCTGGAATGGATAATGGCATTGTTTGCGGTGGAGAATTGAAAGACGGGCTTCTCCCTTCAGTAATAACATTGGTCTCCCCTTCTTTCTTATTGGGGAAATTGGAAAAGGGCTTCTTTTGTCCACTAGAGTTACCAAAACCACCAGCAATCTTTCCGCTACGCAATCCGTGCTCTAATCGTTCCCCAATGACGACCATATCCGAGAAACTGGATGAAACGCTCCCCACCAACCTATCATAATATAGCGCTGGAAGAGTTTCCATAAACATATACACCATCTCTTTGTCAGTCAATGGCGGTTTCACCTGAGCAGCTATGCTCCTCCACTTTTAGGCATATTCTTTGAATGATTCTCTATCTCCTTTACTCATGTGCTGTAATTGAGACCGGTCGGGAGCAAGGTCCATGTTATACTGATATTGTTTCAGAAACGCTTCAGAGAGGTCTTTCCAACTGTGAATGTCGGAGGATTGCAGCTGCATATACCAATCTAACGATGCCCCAGTCAGGCTGTTCTGAAAATAGTGAATGAGCACTTTGTCATCATGAGCATAAGCGGCCATCTTTCTAATGTACATCGTCAGATGGCTAGATGGACACCCGGTGCCGCGATATTTATCAAAGTCAGGGGCTTTGAATTTAGGGGGAATGACAACATCTGGGACAATGCACAACTCTCGGGCATCCCTGGCTCTAGTACCCGATCCTTCCACAGCCCTTAAACGCTTTTCAACCAAGTGATACCGATCCCCAAGCTGAGTGCTTTCAAACAAATGACCTTGTGGATAGTTCCCCGAACTGTGATAATAATCCCCATACTGAGCGGGGTTTCCCATGTGATGGACAGCATTCTGAGGGTTCACGACAACTCCCGGAGTAGGAGTAGGTGAACTTTTTGGCAGTACAATACCAGGACTAGGAGTATGAATTTGTGGTCCCATAGCGGATCCATTAGGTATAGTCATGACAGGTTGACCCGACCCCAAAGGAATAGCTTCAGCAACGGACGGCCTATAACCCATTGGCATTCCCCAAGGATATATCTGTGCATTCAGATGACCTTGTCCACTCGCCCCTGGAGAATGGGCAAAGTGACTGACCCCTTGTCCATGAGTAGTTGTAACTTCAGCAGACACCGGAGGAGAAACGAAAGTAACAACCCCTTCAGGATTTACAACAGCGGTAGCCCCAGCAGCGGCCTCACCCCTCAGATTCTGTAGCATACTCATTACTTCGACCATCTGTGCTTCCATAGCCTCAACTTTAGCCTTCAAGGCCTGATTTTCCTGAGCCAGTTGCTCAGGGTTAAGAATCTCCACACCCAATTCGTCTTGGCTCAGGTGGTCCTCATCTCCGAGATGCTGATTGCTAGCCATCAATCTTGCTTGTAGACGGGTGAAATAGCGATGCGGACGAACCAGCTTGCCCTTTTTTCTGTTTGAAACCATTTTTTTTATTAAATGAAGAAATGAATTAATGAATGCAATGCATGAGATGCGGATGGATGTTAGTTTTATGCCGTGAATGTCGAGGTATTCTATCTTGTCACAAGCGCATAAACTTTGTTTTTGATCGAGGAATCGAAATAGCAAGTCGACATACTTCATTTGTTGAGAGTTCAAAGCTTTCATTAAAGGAAAAAAAAACAGTATAATATTCATAATGAACGAGACACAAGAGTACAGTATTCTGAATACAATACTCGAAGTACATGATCAAGATAAAAAGTACAAACAAACGACTCAAATACAGATAGCTTTGAACTCTCCAACTCGCTTCCTCTTCTTGCTGACGTTTGCGCCTGGAGATTGCTCCTTGAACTCCGTGATCAAGGCTCGGCAGTACTTCACGAACTTGTATACTTCGGGTGGAGTATTGAAGAAGTGCATTTCGGCTTCGGCTATCCTGAGACTCTTGGGAACCCCTACCATGGCCTGTCTAGCCAGCTCTGACAGCTTTGAGAATTTGCCTTTCCACCGTTGGATTTCATCTTTGAGTTCCTTGATGATCTCCTGATCTTCAATTCTTCCAAGCAAATCTAGGTAGCGCCGCTCCCAATATTGGCTCTCCACTCGAACCTGCCTGTATGCACCTTCTAGATGGTAGAGGTCTCTTTTCAGCCCATCAGACATTCCCCTTTCAACTTTCAAAGCCTGCTGATATTATTTGAGCATTTCCTCAATAGTATTTCTTTCTTGCCCGAGGATTCTCAGCTGACCCCTCAATTCTCCCACTAGATGAGATTCTTGACTTGACTCCATAGCCTTTGCTTTCCAACCTTGAGCCTCTTCAAGTATCTTTCTTGTTCTTTGCTTGTATCTTTGGAGTTCTTCTCTGGCTTCTTTCAGACGTTTATGTGCTTCCATCTTACTTTGCTTTTCATCCTTGAATTGCCTAACACTTTTTTCCATAGCACTCCTCCTGACTATGCTTTCTTCTTCTAGCCTCTCCTTTTCCAAGGCCATCTCCTCTATCCTAGCCTGCAATGCCTTCTTTTCATCTTCCACTTTGGCTAGAGCGGTTTTGACTTCATTCCATTCTTCATGAGTAGGGGTATAGGGTTCTGGTATTTCTTCCCCGAGGGGAAGTGCCCCTTGACTCAGTGATTTCGTAGTTTGCAGCTTCTCTTTAAGCCATTGGTTGAAAGTAACATCACTGGCCTTCTTTGACAGCTCTTCAACCCCTTTTCTCACCACAGACCCCCATGATTGTTGAACTTTTCTGAGCAAATCATCGCATCTCGGCATCCCTTTGTAGAGGTAAACACGGGATAGCATATCTTCAGAGGGTGAGTTCCTCATTGGGTAACCGAGCTGTCTTATGGTCAGTGAAGGATTGTAGTTAATGCACCCCTGCGTCCCCATGAGAGGCACATTTTGAAAAGTTCCACAGCTGAATATCACCATCGGTCTGTCATCCCAACAAGCAGGTGTATACCACTGGATCTGGAGATCATTGAGGCTTTTTAGGAACTCTACCCACTCTAGAGAGGTTCTGACCTCCACGTCACAGCTCAGGGCGTAAGAAATCAATTCCTTAACCTTCGTTTGGTTTTGGATCACATGGGTGATGAGCCAGGCGTAGAGAACATGAGAAGGAAGGCATATCTTCTTTTTGTTGAACTGACCGTAACGAGTGAGAGCATGATAGGTGTTGGCAAGAACAGCAGGCACAGGATTGATAGGATTCTTGGTGTCTTTAAAGGCCAAGAATGCACCAATTGCATCTTCATCAACATATCTTTCCAGCTGAGGGAAGAGAATAACCCCGAATATAGTGAGAGCGAGCACTAACTTGAATAAACCCCAATTCTCGGCTAAAGCATAGGACTGCAGCAGGCCTTCAAAGAATTCTTGTGGATATCCGACTATGCCATTTCTTTCTAACTTTTGCGGCTTCAGCTTGTCTACACCGACCCTAAGCAAAGTTGCAAGCTTCTCATCAGTGTAGTATTGTCTTGGGAATTGGTATGGCTTGACATGAGATTTGGAGAGTCCCAACAGCTGTTCATACTCTTCTAATGTAGGTGATAGCTGAAAATTCTTGAAGAAGAAACACCTCACATCAGAATCATAGAACTGACTCAAAGCCACAAGGGCATCCTCTTGAACCTTCAACTGCAAGAGCCTACGGATATTCCCATATGCTTGATCAAAGGAAATTACTTCAGCTGGGCCCATAAGAGCTGCACACTTCCTCAAACTATCAACATCGATCTTCTTCATAAACGGGAAGCGAGATGTAGACGAAGTCTTGCTACTTGATTCCATTCTGATACGCCTATGACAAGACAGCGCATCATTCGGTGATTCCCGGCAAGCAAATGCATATGAGATGCTAAATGGATGCGAATAAATGAATGCGGTATGATGCAATTATGATATGAATGATGCGTGTGAAAAAAAATAAAGGCGATGCATATGGACGGAAGTTCAAAAATTGAGGAGCCACGCTACGTGCCGCCTCACGCACTGGCTTATTTGATGAAGGGAAATATATCATTATTTTTTTGAAAATGAGGACCGTACGTCATTTCATATGGACCGGTATGAGAAAGGCTACAGCGGTAACTCTTTCTCTTTTCTTTTTTTTTTTGAAAATGAAGTGGGCCATATGTCAACTTCGTACGGATTGGCAAAGGGGAAAGCTACAATGGCAACCCTTTCCTCTTTTCTCTTTTTTTTGAAAATTTCTCTTTTTTTTTTATTCTAGTAAAGACATGCCTAAACTACAATGCAACATTCAATTCGTATGCCCTCGTGTCCTGCCAAGGTGGGAATCCTAAGTTCTAGGGCAACTTCAAAGGTTCCTCCCATGTAGCTCTAATTCACACCCTCACAATGGCTACCAGAGCTATAGAATCCTCATGCCGACACCACAAATGTAGAATACTACCAAGTGTGGGGCGTCATAAGAAAGCGTACTCTGGTTGAGACTTTCATGAGTATCAGACAGACAAAGGTCTCGAATGACAGTCACTAATCGTCTCCACTCCCCTAAGTGTTTGTTGGATCCGGGTATAGGAGCCCACTCATAGCACACAAATCATAAGGTGTGAAAGTGTGTGACTGAGGACATACTTCCTAAAACCTACCCATCCCCACCTGCAAGGAAAACCAGCACAGCCAGACAGAAGCAAGAAATAATAAGTCGTCTACCCTAGGGTTTAACAAAATAAACTACACTAAGGTATCAACAACAAACATATAGCTTACCTCAAGAAAGGGAGCGAAGAAGAAGGGATCATAAGGGCATAAGGGTATGATGCATGAGATTACCTTGTAGAAAGGGAGCAAAGAAGAGGGGACATGGGAATTGAGAAATGCATGATAAGAGAAGAAAAGGAAGAAAAGGAAAAGGTAGAACAAAGTTTTCAAGTTAAACATTTTAAGCCACACATCAGGTTAACTAGGCTTGACCCTCGCCTTTTTGAAAAAAAAGGGTGTCCCCAGTGAAGTCGCCAGCTGTTGCACCCCGAAAAATCCGGGTTAAGGATTCCTCAGTTTGACAACGTGAAAATTTTTGAAGCTGCCACCAATATTTATTTTTAAAGACTAAAACATTGGAAAAAGTCTTTTTGAAAAGGCGGATGGTCTTTTGAAAACACAGAGATGTAGGTTCGGGGGTCGGTTAGGTACGGGGAAGGTATTAGCACCCCGCACCTCCTTTCTACCGAAAGGGAACCATTAACTTTGATGTGTGGCTTAGAAAAAGTTGACTTGAAATGATTTTTGTTCTACTTCCTTTTTATTTCATTTGAGAAACGGTTTTATTGAGAAGAAAAATATTTTTGGTATCTTTGAAAAGCGGAACAAAACAAAGATTTTTAAAAGGGATGCTTGACGGGTTACAACCCGCTCCTACGTACCCTCTCTGGAAGAGGGATCAAAGCTACGTAGTTCTAGGCTTTTGGTTTTGAAAATGTTTTTGTGTTTTATCTTATTTAATTTTTTTTTGAGTTTTTGAAATAGGACTCAAGTGTTCACAAATACCAAACAAGCAACGGCTTCGAGTGGCGTTCATTACTAACTCGAAAGAAAAGAGTCGAAACCGGTAATCAAACAAGCAAAGGCTTCGAGTGACTACAAGTAACGACGTTTTATTATCTTTTTTGAAATCATTTTTTTTAAAAAGGGTGAGCATTGGTGATAATTATGTTGTTTTTGAAATTGGAATTTATTTATTTTTAGTTAAGGTGTGGGAGCTTTCATGATAGTCAAACAAGCAAAGGCTTCGAGTGACTACCACTAATAACTCCTCATTAGCGATCAAACAAGCAAAGGCTTCGAGTGATGGCTAATGATTTATTTAAGAGAAAAAAAATGCCTTAGGGTTTTTGTTTGGGAAACATTTGACTCTTGATTTGAAACAAGTTGAGAAAAAGAATTTGGTTTGGAAAAGGGGTTTTGGAAAACAAGTAGGACATTTCAATCAACATACCAATCCCTAGCCAATATACAAATCACTTAATTACAAATCATGCAATCATTACAAATCTAAGAGACAAGCAATATGCATAAATATGTAATAGTCAAAACTAATTACAAATTGCCATAAGAAATGGTCACATAAAGGTGAAACATTAATCAATTGCAAAGGGGTAATTCATTGAATCATTTAAGGGTCAACAATAAAAGCACAAGAGTTAAGTCCCTTTTGGTAATCTTTGACACTTATTAACAATGCACAAAGGCATAAGTGTCTAGTCATTTTACCAAATTTTTAATGCTAAGATATGTGCAAGAGTTGAATCCCTTATAAGTAATCCTCAACATTTAGGATAGTGCTTGTAAACACATGTTGATTCCTCTTACCAATCATCAACAAATTAATGATCTAAACAAGCAACACATTTGCAAGGCTCAAAATGACCAAAATAAATTGTTCACAAGTTATCATAAACCATTAGCAAGCAAAGAATCATAAATTCACACCTTGTTCATTTGAAGACTTAAAGAGAGTTGAATCCCTTGAAGTAATCCTCATCACTTAAAGAATAGTGCCTAAAGCACAAGTGAGAGTCATCTTACACATCATCAACATTTGAAACAAATATGGTAAACCAAATTTACAAGGACAAATAACATTATAACTCAAAGGTGGTTGAATCCTCTTGAACAATCCTCATCACTTAACAAATAGTGCTCAAAGCACGAGTGAGAGTCTTTTTGTCAATCATCAACAAAAACTTGCAAGCAAACTTCATTAAAACAACTTGAGAAAACATTTTTAAGCACAAAGGCAAGCCAAATAACCAAAAGGCAACAAAAACCCTATTTATTTTAGCAACTTGCGAAACATACATATGGGTGTAAAATTATTTTTACAAGTTTTAACATGATTCCAAGCATAATAACACAACAATCAAACATCAATGGCTAGATCAAGTATTATTAGGCAAGGATGAACAAGGAAGTTATATTACACATGCATTCTACATAACTTGCGAACCAAAATAGCCATAGATTCACAATTTTATTTCACCAAATGCAAAAACATCACAAGAACAATACATAATCAACACATAATCACAAGAACAATTTATTAGGTGGGTGAGATGCCAACTCTCACCCACAACAGCCCCTAATCTACATTTAGATGATGTTATGAGATGCAAATATAAGTTGAAAAAGGATTTTGATGCAAGAAAGTGGATGAAAATGCAAAGGGTTTTAGGTTATACCTTAGTTCCAAGCTAAACAAGAGTAGAAATGAAGATCAAGAGTAACAAATCACCAACACTCCTCAAAATCAACAACAACAAGCACGCAACCTTGAAGGATCAGCCCCTTTGATGATATAAATGTGGAATCAAAGATGAAAGGAAGAGGATATATGAATATGGAGTGAGTTTTAGGTGATTTAGTGGATGGAAGTTGAAAAAAATGGAGGAGAAGGAATGGGGGTGGCTACGGCCTAGAGGAGGAGGGAGGTGTGCTAGGGTTTTTGAATGGGGAGTGAGGCTAAGAGCTTGTGTGGGCTGGTCATATGAAGGTATATATAGTGCTCACTTATCATTAAGGGCTTCTAGGTCATTTTGATTTCCATTGTGCTCTAGGATTGCATCTAAATTTTGAACCAAGGGTCAAGATCAAATGTCACATGGATTAGGGGCAATTAGAAAGCACAAAGTGAGGAGAGAGAGGGCTGAGGGGCGCAGCTTAAGGATGGTGGTGAAGGATAAGCTCAATTACAAAATTGTATTTTTCTATGAAGCTTATTACAAGAGTGCCATTTTAATTCAAATGAAGGGTGAGGATTGCATTTAGCACTTGAATGGAAGGCCATGATTTAAACACAATTTGCAATCAATAAAATAAATCAAAATGGGGGAAAAGGGGGCTGGAATTCGCAGCCAAGGAGAGAGAGTGAGTGGAATTGCAACTTGTACTATTGTACTATACTTGACCTTTCAAAATTCAAAGGGATATTCCTTATTCCCTTCTAGATAATTCTTCTAAATTCTTGCCATTTTGGGCTATGTCCCATGATTCAATGATTGGGCTCTGAACTTTATGATCTCACCAATCCCAAAAATGATTTATTGACCCCACTCCAAAGGAAATGACCATTTTGCCCTTTTGTTCAAAAACCGAATTTCATGCCAAAAATATTCCAATGATGCACAAAAAATGCCCAACTCCACTCACTTGGACTCACATAAATTCCTCAAGAGATGCATAATGGTTTTTTACTGAGAAAAAATTTATTTTAGTGAAATGACCAAAATGCC
This sequence comes from Astragalus membranaceus, assembly GCA_039519185.1. Taxonomy (NCBI): domain Eukaryota; kingdom Viridiplantae; phylum Streptophyta; class Magnoliopsida; order Fabales; family Fabaceae; genus Astragalus; species Astragalus membranaceus. Next base: position 141,603,533 of record CM076850.1, on the reverse strand, counting down.
CTTTTGGTCCCAAAACCCTGATTTTGCTCTAAACTTCATTTCCACTCTAACAATGATCCTGAGACCCTTTGGATGACCCTAAAACTCTAGAAATGCATGCATGATGAGAAAATAAGTCTTTTTGGTGAAATTACTAAAATACCCTTTGACCTAAGAAAAACCCTAGAAATCCCAGAAATGCTCTAAAGTGCTCTAAAATGCCATGCTATGCTTTTCTAACCCTAAAATGCATTATGAAACTTCTAAAATGCAAGCATGATGCTCTTCCTAACCTCTAGGATGAATGCTAAGACTTGGTTTATTTATTTTTGGTTGAAAATTAGGGTTTTGCTCTAAGCCGGACAAAATTGGGGTATGACACATAGCACCATCAGTATCACCATGAATATGTTCAGCTAAGGTCTATTTAACTCACAAAACAGAACAAAAACAGAAGAAGACAAAAGTTACACAACCCAGAAACAGTGAAGAAACTTACCTAACTGAGCAGAAGATGCGTTTCAACTTTCTGAAGACAGAAGTTACACAACCCAGTTCGTTAACAGTTCACCAGTTTATTTGAGTCACAGTTCAGTTAGCGAACCGTATTTGATAAAGACAGTTCGGTTCAGAACTTTAATGAATAGTTCGGTTCATAACAGTTCGGTTCGATTCAGTTTGACAGTTCAATTCGGGAGTTCATTTGAATAGCCCTAGATCACTACTACATCAAGAAAATTATACGCTGAGTTCAGAAAGAAAATTACACGCTGTTACCGAAATCCCGCACGACCAGAGACCAAGTTTTGGCGGGGAAATATAGAAACTCCCGATTTACCAAAATTTTATTTTTTTCTCTGATTTATTTTTTTTGTCCCGCAATCTTAGCAGAGCAGCACCAGCAAACGTTAGAAATTCTGTAATTTCATATATTTCATATATTCTTGTTCCTGCAAGACTGAAGAAAAAGTAGGAGCGAAAATGGAGAACCCTAGCAATGGTGAAAGATGTAACAGAGCAGGGATCGAAGATAGCATGCTACTGACCATGTTTGATGCTTCTGAAGTCAACGATGCTAATCAAGATGCCATCGATGAAAGTACGCTTCACACTCCTCTCTCAAAAAAGTTTCTCTTTGGTTCTTCTTCCCTTTTTTCGCATGATTCTCCACTTCGTTCGTGCCCACCAAGAAAATCAATATTTTTAGGCTATTTAGACTTTTGGGTAAACGGAAAAATAAAAACTTGAGGGGGAAATGGTTGTGTTGGTGAGAAAAAGCAGCTACTTTATTTTTGAATCCTACATCCTAAAATAAGTTTTTTTTTGGCTTTCTTGCAGGGATTGCTTTCCTGGATGCTGTTCGTGCTTCTTCAATTGAACGTGGAAAACCACCCACTTCGTAAGTCTCTTTTACCGCACATACACTTGTCAATGCTTATAACAGTGATGATGCCCCCATTTTATTATTCGCTCCATAGCACCAACACTTTAATTACTTGTATTTTTCAAATTAAAACGAGTGTCCGTGTTTCGTGTCATGCCCGGTGTCCGTGTTAGTGCTTCATTGATTATTCCCCTCCAAAAACAATATGTACTTGGTAGAGTAAATTGTATTTTATGTCTATTCCTGTGTTCTTAGTATTTTATTTTTTAAAAATTGTCTAGAAAAATTCTCGCGGCAGTCTTCCACATGCTGAGGACTGGGCAGTCTTTGGAGTTGATTGTGGCAAGTTATAAACTTCTGGTTGATTTAGAAAAGGTATTTGATGTCCACATGAGTACATGACTCTCTCTTTATATTCATTGGTTGCAAATGTAACAGTTACATTTAAATGTGTGATTCTTTTTGGTTTTAGCATTTCCCCCGGGTCTATTTATCCGGCAGAGATGAACCATCAGCATCTAAATCTCCACCGAAATTGGTTGTGGCTGAAGAGGTATGAGTTACTATAAGTCATCTCAATCTGCTGTTTTTGTTCTGCTGTTGGTAAATTAACTGATAATATGGGTTGCTGGTTGAACTTACTTTCAAATATAAACATTTTCTGCTAGGCATGGTCTCCCTTTATTGTTGGCCTAGATGCCAATGCTGTCAGTGAAGCAGGTGAAAAAAAGTCCGGTGGACCTCTCGACCCGTCTGTGAGTTTGTTTCATCAACAATCAACTTTACCATACAATGTTTATAGTTTTCTTCCATTTATTTGCAAGTTGCATCAGCTGTTGCTGTCATGTTCACTTTTTACCTATCTTTAGGTAAGTCAAAACTCAGAAGAAAAAGTTTTTCATAGCTTGTTTTCTCTTTCTGTTGTTGGGAAGTTAGTTGCTCTTGTGCATTTCAAATTCAAAATACAATACTGAGTAACTGGTTATTTTTCCTTAACATTTCCTCTTTCTCTTTTTTTATGAAAATCTGTTAGGTCTGCTTGTATGGTTGTTTTAATTGGAAAAATGTAGCTTATATTAATTTCAAACCAACAACTTTTCTTTGCTTGTAAAATTCCAAATTATATTCCAAAACATTAGTACTATGAAATTGCAGATGGTGAAATGTACCAATGATACAGAAAATTGCATATACCGCATTTCACATGTTTCATTCACGCTAGCTTAGATTAATGTATTGGTATTAGGCAACCAAATAAAGTTCTATAGTTCTCCTCCTATACTTTAGGCACAAATATAAGGAGGTAGACACATTCAGTTGCAGTTAGGTTATGACTAAATAAAGCACTGCAGCTCAAATAACTTGTTTATATTTTTAAATTATATCTTTTTGTTTATAATATTCAACTTTGATAAGGTTCGATCGGCTATTTTTCTCTTGAACTGGAATTTGTTATTGAGGACTTTAACTCATTTTTTCAATTTATTTTCTGCAACTACCTTAGAGCTTTCATCTGTTGATTGAAGAACTTGCTGAAACTTTATCTGAGACCGAATTTCAAACATCAAGCATGAAGGTTAGTTAACCTATTTACCTATCAACCGATGTTGTACAATGTACATTTTTTCTATAGTTTGTGTATACTTGTTTGGCACTGGCACGAGTCCTTGAGAAATGAGAATTGAGACACAATACTTATAATTTTGCTATGGATATGGATTAATATTCCGACTGAGGTTATGTTAGTGATGAATTTCATAGTTCTCTAACTGTTTTCTGAAATATTCTTTATCATTGATAACTGTATATATACTAGTTCACTTGAACTAGCATCAACTATTAGAAACTGAACTGTGCTAACAGAACCATTACTGTACAATTACTAATATATGTATTGTACAATGTGTACAATTACAGCTAAACTAAGTACAATTGACTTATCCAATACTATTTATCAGTTAGGAGTCTAGGAATTGGCTCCAACAAAAGTGTATTGTTTATTTTGAAAAGATAGGAAAAGTAAAAGAAAGAAAGATACACAAGAGAGTCAAACTCTTCTACAACGATTATTCACCGCTCACAATGGTTATTCACCACTCAAGAATTCTCAAATTGACAAAAGATCCTTTCATTGGGGATGGAAGCCTTTATTTATAGGCTTCCCATACAAGGGAATAAGATCTAAAACCATTCCAACTAACAATCAACAACCTAACAGAATATAACTAACTTTCCTAACAACCTAACAAACTTAACAAAGACTAAGTCATATTCCTATTTTCCCAATGGTGATAAACCAGTAAGGTTTATTCACTCTCACATTGTCATTTCCCTTATTAATACCTAACAGGTTATAATATATTAATATGGTATACTTCGAGACATGGTTATCAAATTGGGATACGTATCGTGTATCGAAAAACCTATTTTCTGAATTGTGTATCGTATCTTGTATTGTATCGTAAGATACATAATCAAAAAATATATAACTTTTTTAAGTAAAACTAAGTAACATAAGTAACAAAACACATGAACTTCAAAATAAATCAAGTCATAAATAAATATAACATGTGTTTGATTCAACCCCTATAAAAACAAGGCCGGAAGTTTAAAAAAATCGCATTTCAGGAGGGAGTGCACACAAAAAACATAGTGTGCTAGGTTTGTTTCTTAGTCAATCTAACATGGGGGATTTAGAAGGATTGCTTTTGGCTTATTATATATCATTTAAGAAAAATTTTAAAAAAATAAACACTTGAGCAGACATATTAGCAGTGCGAATTCGTATGTATCGTAAGATTCAACAAAATTCATGAATCGTAAGATTCAACAGAGTGTATTGGGATTCATGATGGGATACGGGTGCAACAAGATACACACTAAGATACGTATCGTTTTTGTTTGATTTTGTATCGTATCGGGATACGAATCGTATGTTTCGTAAGATATTGATAACCATGCTCTGAGAGAGATTTTCCATTTGCTTGTTTTAGATTTCAGGCTTCAAGCTTTGCCATGTGTTTATGTATTTATGATATGCTTTGGTTCATAAAGCTACAAATTAAATGAAGTTTTTTAGCAAAAATATCAGTCTGATTTCTTTGTGTAATCTTGTTGCAGCTCCTGCAGGACTTGATACTCTTTCAATATCTTGTCATTGTGCTTGAAGGCGATTTTCTACCTCGTAATGGTGTGTATGAAGTTTAATGCAATCTCAACTGCTACTATGTCTTAAACTACTTGTAAATTTTAATTAACTGTTCTGTTGCAGCAACCATGAACTGGAACTTGCAGAGGGAGTCTTTGCTCAACATGTTACTGGTAATTGTTTTTAGAAGACTTTGTGTGACTAACCAATCATCAATCAACTATATTGTTTAATGTGCTAAGTATGCGAAGTTACTTATGTTATGTTTTTAAGATCTCGTGCATCTTGATTCCATCCCCTTGAAATTTTTTCCATTTCATTATTGCCAAAATATATATCTGATCTAGTTTCCGCAGGGATCTAGGAAAATAAGTTACAAAAGCTTGATGAAAGATTGCATGGAGGTTATCTGTCAAATATGTCAACTTCATCAAAATAATGTCGAGCTTCAAAAGAGTTCTGAATCACAGTTATCCGAAATATCCCATACCGCACTATCTTTTGCTTTACTTGAAGTATTAAAGAACACACGTCTCTCTCTGGAGAAATTTTTTGTGATGGTGAGTTTCTGAATAATTTTATTTGTTATATTCATGTTAACTTCAAACAACTCTTGTGTTTGCTTACATGGTGGATGATTTTAGATTATGGCCCTTGATATGTCTAGGAAGAAAGCAGATACTGAAGGCCATACTTCCAGAGCTGATGGTCCGAGGTAGTTTGTTTCTTTCGATTTAATTTACTTTACTTCACGATGCTGTTACTTTCAGTTGAGTTTTGTTGTTTCTTTATATGCCATGCTCTCAGGTTGAAACAGACAATTTTGTATTTTGTTACAGAACACCTTTGGTGGACATAATTCTGGATGAACTGGCTTACAACAATGATAATGTCTCCCTTTTTCTTAAGGTGGCTCCTGGATTCTCTCTCTCTCTCTCTCTCTCTCTCTCTCTCTCTCTCTCTCTCTCTCTCTCTCTCTCTCTCTCTCTCTCTCTCTCTCTCTCCTTCATCCCACCCTTTTCTCCCTTTTTGCACATACCTGTGTACGGGCCAGATGGAGTATGGAGTAATAATGCATAAAATTGTTATGTTTTTCCTTTAAAAACCTTTTTCTTGGTTATTCCGATCAATATATAAAACAAACCAATCTCCAATTAATGATACAATGGTTTACTATTATTTGCATGGAATATAATATTGTATGACTTAAGATGTTATACCTATGTGGTTACTAGTTAACTTTTCCAAATTCCAATGTTAAGTCATTTTGAGGAAGTTATCTTGTGGCTGCTGGCTAATAGTTTCTTCTGCATTTCATGAGAACTGCTGTAGATCTTCAATGAACCTAAATGGAAGCTGGAAATAGTTGTGCAGTATCTTTGGAAGTACATAACTAAGGTAGTCAACAGCTTAATCTACCTTGCTTAAGGATATATGTTCTTCCTTCTGAAAGGGAAGCTCTATTGGTACTAGGCTAATTGATTTTGATGATCTCTTTTGATTTAAGAACCTTTTCTTTGTGCAACATTACAGTCTGTTCGCACTCGTCGATCAAATGATGGTACTGAAGATGCAACATTTAATGGGGCTTTGAAATGCTTTTCAAATAACACTGGCGCTAAGAACATAATAAAAAAAATTGGTGCAGATATAGTTCAGTTACTTTTGGCTCATGGTTTTCAGGTACCTGCCTTTGTTATTTTTCTGTTACTCATCAAAAACTGTATGAGTAGCTTCAAAAATTAGTTCCTTTTTAAGTAATTAGAATGGGTTTTTACTGGTTTTCAGGCTCAATTATCAATATTGTCAGAAGGGAATGCATATGAAAACATTGGTGGAGACAAAGAGGGGGGCAGTGCTCTTGTGGATTTATGCCAGACATTTATATCTGCTTTTCATAGTTTGAGAAGCACAGATGAGTAAGAGAACCATTTCTGAGGATTTTAATTTTTGCAATGCTTGCTTGCTTTTGGATTTATCTTTTGCATGACTTGGGACATTCATGCCAACTGATCATTTGTATGTACATACAAAGTCTAATAAAATTGTCTACTTAAGTTAAACTATGTTAATTCAAACTTCGTTCTATACTCCAATTACGCATGTTAAGGGAAAGTTTTCAAAATTGTTTTCTGTCATGATGTAGGGATATGGAGATACTGTCGATTGGAAAAGAAGCACTATTTACTGCAGCAACTATTATCTCCATGAAGTCATAATAGGAGTGCAAATATCAGCATTGACTTGATTAACTCTACTGTCTGTTAGTACCAGATCATCTCATTCTGCTTTATAGTAACTGCATTGACTTTGATCAACTCATTCTTTATCAGGAGTCTGAAGCTTTGTAGCTTTAATTAAGTGCATGAAATACTTAGCCATAGGGTATATTTTGTATGTTGCTTGGCTGAAAGGAGCTAATTTGAATTTTGTAAATGGAAAAAATAGCTAGTTTTACTCTCTTATGAGTCCACCCGACTCTACTTAGATTATACAGAGGATCCAAACCAAAAAATAATGAAGGAAAAAAGAGTAAAAGATAAACCTTGGCATAATAATGTGAACAATTATTGCATTTATAACTGCACGTAACAATGTCTGTCAATGTTTCAGGATGAACTTCATAAAAAGAAAACTTCTAGTGAAGTCAATGTATTCAGTTATAAATGCAAGAATTGTATTATAAGTTGTATTTCTCAGCTCTCACATATGCATGCTACAATCTCTTCTTCTCTCCCCATGTTTTTTACCTCTTACAACTTTCATCAAACTCAATTTATCCATAGCAACCACAAAAGCTTGAAAAAACTTTTGCTTATCCTTTGCATGATCTTGAACAAATGGCTTAGTTCGCGGGTCCAAAGCCAAAGCCTGATCAGAAGCTAGCAAACCCATCTTGTTCTGCAAGTTACCATAATATGCATGGTCAAATATGAAAGGTGTAGTGGCATCAAATGGGGCAACAATATCTGAGTTTCCACCAAAATTTGGACAATACATTCTAAGAGCTTGCAGTAGTTTGGGGTTCATATCCGGGTCGGGTTGATCTTTGCCCCGGTAGTTGTAGAGACGGGTTACGAAGTTCTTGCAATGGGCAAACCCGATTGTGTGGGCACCCGAAAGAGCAACCATATCTTGTGTGGTTAAGCCTTTTGAGTTGAAGAGTTTGATGAGCTCATCAACGGTTAAATTTGCACGAGGGATGTTGGACCCCACTCTTGATGCCATTGATATCCTTCCATCCCATCTTCCCTTCTTCACTTGGTAATAGGGCCCTCCTGCCTGTGTCACATTTTAATGAACTCACATTTTAACATGACAATTTTTTTATCATTATTCATGACAAGATATATCAATGAAAATGAATTATTGCATATATCATAGTAAAATTAAGACAATTTATTCAACGATGTGTTGTTTCTATTTTTTTGACCAAATGTTTTGTTTCTTTTGAACACCCCAAAATCAAATAGAAGCGGCTTTGTGTTTTGGTGTTGGTTCCCGTCTAACATATTACTACCAAACAATTTATGACAACGAGAAAACAACTTTAAACTGACTTTATGTGGAATCCTTGTATAAAAAAGCACTCTGCTAAGCTAACTGCCAAAACTACAATAATTTATTAATAGGGGTTCAATTTTCTTATATTTAATGTAGCAAAACACTCTTAAACAAAGACCAGCTTGTCTCTTGCTACTTTGTAGAGCTAAATTAAGTGATGCTCTTGGATAATCTAGGATCAAGACCAGCCTGTAACAATGTTTAGCGTATTGTGTCTTGTTAGATAGACAAATTAACAAATGGAAAGACGATTTTATTCTACAATATCACTTTAACTCTTCTCTCCCCGATTAGGAAGAAACATATTTGGCTATATTGCCTTTTAATTAACACTATAAAAAAAACGTATGTTCCTACCATTCCTCATTAAGAATATTTTATAACTGTCCCAAGCTATTTCAAGGGGCGTGAAAAAATACTACTACAACTTTACTGAAAAAAATTGACTCTTTGTGAGAGGAATTGTCTTAAATAAATTTCGATACCTTTTCTCATATACCATTAAGACCATGTGCCAATATTTTCAAAACAGTTTCTTTTTATCTTAGTAATTGTTATTTTCACAAAATTTCTCTGTTATTCTATAAAGGTGGAAAACACTTTTTTTTTTTTTAAAATTCTTTTGAACAGTTTGTCTTCTGTATAAAGCACAAACTGTATAGAAGCAAAGCTGCTATCCAAGAAACAAAGAAAATGCAGTAACCGAAAACGGGGAAAAACTTTGAGTTGCACTTGAAATTCATAACAAGAGAAGCATATTATTGATTTCTGCCCTCCTCTGTCCTCAATTTATAAGTGGACCAAATGTGGTTACTTCAAAGAGTAAAACAATAACTTTAAAATGTGGTTACTTGAAATTCATAACAAGAGAAGCATATTATTGAGTTGCACTTTTTAATTTGCAATGCATGTGAACAAGTACCTATGGTGTCAAAACTCAATGCACTAAAATACATTACCAAAGTACATTTTAGAATGTCAGGACTTAAGAGGAACAAACCAAAAAGTAGGGGTGGAGTCAATAAAGTAAGCAAAAAGATATTACTTCAAATTATGTGGTAATTAATCATCATAGGAATTAAAACAAAGAAACCAGTAACTTACCAAGTGAACATAATCTCTAGCTGCAATTGCAAGAATATCTGCACAGGACACCACATTAGGACACTTTGTCTCAACTAATTCCTTAGCCTTCCTTACAGTCTCAAAACCTTCCACCCTCAAATCTCTATTATCCTCAGCATCTTTCTCTGCTAAATCCTTGCTTCCAGGCTTTGATGCTATCAAAATTGATGCATCACATCCCTGCACTCACAACAAAATTCAGAACCAAACATAGATGAAGAAAACACTTGCATGCAAAGCTAAAGCTTATTTTTTTCTTGGTTTGAGTGTGGAATTGGCTTACTTCTACAAAGCAATCGTGGAAGAAGAGGCGAATAGTAGCAGGTCCAGAAACAGGTGATTGTTTGAATTGTTGAGAAGTGACTGAACCCACTAGCTGTTCTACTTGGGGACATGATTTTGCATAGTAATCAACTTTTAGCTGGCGAGGAATGCGTTTAGTGTTGTTAAGTGTGGCTAAACATGATGAAACAAACAAGCAAGTGAATAGAAATAAAAAATAAGAAGAAGAAGAAGAAGGAGTTGAAGTAAATGAAGGGAGAGACATGAGTTTTTTTAGATAATGAAGCAAATGTAGAGAGGTTCAAGAAAGAGTGAGTGAAGGTGAGGTTATAGTGTTTGTGTGGGTCAGATTGCCAATGAGAATAAAGAGGGGTTAAAAATTAGAGGGAATCAAAGCCCGTGAATATCTTATATAAGAGAAAAAACGAAGCTGCATTATTTGGTGGTTTCTAATGCAGAAAGAGCCAGACATGTCCAAAAAAAGAATTCATAAAATTCCAAAGGAGTTTGCCTTAAAATATGTTTAAGTTAGACTTGAAGTTCACCCACCTGATAAAAACCAGCTTTCTGACAACACATTTTTGGTTTATAATCATAATAGGTTTATATTTTGGTCAAATGGAAATGTAGGGCCTATCTAGAACCACCATGGATATCATTTTGGTTGTTTTTGCTTCCTCTGGATTGTAACATTTGATCAGAAAGAGATACTGTGGTCTACCCAAATTTTGTACACTAATTTAAATATTTGTGTGTAATTAATTTCAAAATCATAAGGACCATAATTGTATCAGAGCATAAAATAAAACAATAGAAAAGTGACATTTTCAATTTACAAAAACAGGATTGAGTTGAGTGAAAGGAAGACAGTAAGTGAGCGAGTTATTAAATGGAAGGCATGTGCAAGTATGCAACCAAAAGCTTTACTAGCTTATAAATAAATGAAGTTCATCAGACTAATTAATTCAGTTCATTAACTTCTCCATCCCGTTGATCAGTGCATGAGAGGACCAAAATGCTGAGCCTGAGGTGCTTTTCCTTTTTCAGGTTCAACTTAAGTGGGAAGTGCCCTTTGTTGTGACTGCATTAAAAAGCTGCTGGACCATCTCAACTAATTCATTCCTTCTGTAAGACTAGCATTAGAAGGTACTTTATCTTAGCATGTAATATGGGCATTCACCAAGTGAAGTGAAAATGACTCAGCCTTTCAGAGGGGCTCTACCCTAACCTTCCTAGGGTCAACTAGTTGTTTCCTTTTTTTACCTACAAAATTATGGTTTTGTATTTATTTTTTAGAAAATTAGAAGATATGTTGCTACTGAACTTTTTCTTGTTGGGACCAGATTGCCTAAGGTAACAAAAAAAACAGTCTCTGCAATTTGATCTCAATTGGATCAAACATTGATAAAAAAAAGTGAAGGAATTTGGGCCATATGTTAGAATGGCAATTGGTAAAAGAAGAAAATAAAGAAACGAAAACGCAAATAGAGACACAATCTTGATCATGTAGTTCGGGCAAAATATGCATACGACTATGATTACAGAGCAACTGTAGTTCCGTCTTATTTTAAGATGAATTAGAGTTTCAGTGTTACAATAAGTACTTATAATAACTCTGTCTAAATTACAACAATACCCGTAAACCATACCGCGGTGTGCTAACGCCCCCCACAGCGCACCCCCCAAACAGTTTGGGCCAAGCCCACATATGAGCCATACTCAACACCATCTGATCTAGATTAGACGATTCCTATTTTGAGGTGTGTAAGTCAAACCTAAAATTCAACCTTAGAATGTAAAATTGTCTAATATCAATTGAACGACTCGAGTTTTTCAATCGTGTGTTATTGCATGAAATCTCCATTAATCTCAATTGGATTGCTCATAGTTTGAGGCGCGTAAATCAAATTCAAAGTTCAAGCTCATAATGTGGGTTGTCCGATCTTGAACATAATCTAGGTCATTTGTTGCGGTCACATAATCTAGCTCATTATGTGACCGCAACCAACAACCATATTTTTAAAAAGTTGGCTTAATTACAGTTTTGGTCCTCCTAGTTTCACCAACTCACGATTTTGGTCCCCCAAGTTTTAATTTGACGAATTTGATCCCCTTATTTTCCCAATTTGTAAAATCAAAGTCCCCCTCTTAATTTGGTCAAAATTAAAATTGACTTTTGACTCACTTATCCTACGTGGCAGTCCACGTAGGCAGTGCACCGTTCCTCTTTCTTCCTCCCTCACCCCTCCCCCCACCACAGCTCACAGTTTCCTCTTCCTCTTCAACCCCCCTTCTCTGGTTCGCGACCCCCCCTCAATCTACCGTTCTTCTTCTTCTCCCCTCCCCCCTCCGTGAACCCCACAACCACCTCCCTCCCTTTCCCTCCGTCAGCCACACACACCCCCTCTCTCTCTCTCTCTCTCTCTCTCCTTTCTCTCTCACCGTGACCCCCCACCACACCCTCTCGCCGTTCTCTCTCTCTTCGCATCTCCCCCCCTCGTTTTCCCTCTCGCCGTTCTCTCTCTCTCTCTCTTCGCATCTCCCCCCAAATCACCGATCCTCCTCCCTCTTCTCACTGTCGCAAACTCTCTCTCGCTCACTGTCGCTCTCCCTTCTCTCTCAAACGCCGTCGATCCTCCTCCATCACCATCGCAACCCCCTCCCCTTCCTGCGAACACAGTCGCGGTGGTCTCCAACACCGTTGCTCTCTCTCCCTTTCGTTCTCTTTCTCTTTCGTTTTCTCTCTCTGCGAAGGTTTCTCTCTCTCTCTCTCTCTCTCAAATGGAAACAAAAATTTCTCTCTCTCATGGTGATGATGGTGAACGGCGCTGGGGTTCACGGAGGGGGGAGGGGAGAAGAAGAAGAATGGCAGATTGAAGGGGGGGTCGCGAACCAGAGAGGGGGGAGTTGAAGAGGAAGAGGACGGTGAGCTGTGGTGGGGGGAGGGGTGAGGGAGGAAGAAAGAGGAACAGTGCACTGCCTACGTGGACTGCCACGTAGGATAATAAGTCAAAAGTCAGTTTTAATTTTGACCAAATTAAGAGGGGGACTTTGATTTTACAAATTGGGAAAATAAGGGGATCAAATTCGTCAAATTAAAACTTGGGGGACCAAAATCGTGAGTTGGTGAAACTAGGGGGACCAAAACTGTAATTAAGCCTAAAAAGTTCAACTTGTTCTGAGGCTTTTCAAATGTTGCTAATAAGTCCCCCACTTTTACAAACATGTATCAATTTAGTCTCTCTGTCAACTACTGTCACTTAACAGTGTTGACGGAGCTCACGTCACGTGAAAGTTAATGCTCGTGTGGAAAATTTGAGGACCAAATTAAAATGCCCAAATATAGAAGTAAATCCACGCGAGCCTGCCACGTGTTATGTAAATGTTGGGGAGTAAATTGAAATTTGGGGGACTAAATTGATATTTTTTTTTTTTTTTAAAAAATGATTGTATTCGTGGGGACAATTTTTTTTTTTGATTAACAATGTTAGTGGGGTTGGGGGAATGTTAGTTTCCGGGGTTTGAACCCGAGACTTCCTTCTTGCACTCTTTTGGTGCACTCCTTCGATATCCCTTAGCTCGCCAACTGAACTACCTACTTGGGATTCGTGAGGACAAATTGATACTAAGGTATATCCTAGTTGATATTTAGTAATAAAAGTCAGGGACCAAAGTGCTACTGTTTTTTTGTCGAAAAAAAAGTGCTAATGCTTTTTTCAGTCATATATGGTTAAATTTTATAATCAACCCTGCTTATATTACATTCTAATGGCAACTTCTATTTAGTACCATATGATGCATCAATAAATTTTGGTTACATAAACTTGCTAGAAGCAAAATAACATGCAATTACATAAACACTCACAATTACTGGGATAAAAGTCAATCATTTTATATGGTGTCTCAATTGCTGATTGGTTTCTAGTGTAAAATATCGTTACACTTATGGTGCATATAAATAAAATCCTTTCGAATTAGGATTTAATTAGTATAAACCAATATTATATAGATATTTTACGTCAACTAATTATTAGAGTTTGACACATCATAAAAATGGTTAACTTTTATATCATTTATTTTGAAAGTCATACATATTATGATTTCTTATTGATCAACCGTGTAAAAAAGCTTTACAAGTGAGTACATACCAATTAAACTTTTAAACAAGTCTATGAATTCAATAATAATATTTTAATGGTTTAATTGGTATGCACTATTGGTGTAATTTTTATACACCGTCAACCAATCAAAAACCATAATACGAGTGACGTTCAGGGTAGTTACAGTGAAGTCAAATATTTTTATGATGTGTCATTTTGTGACTGACCGGCTGGGTAAAAAATCTCTTAGACTATCAGTGTATATAAGTTAAATCTTTTTTAAAATCAGAATTTTTTTTAAAAATTCTTAAATAATTTAATGACGTGTAGAATAATTTGATTTTTTTACTCGTACTAAATGTGTTCAAATCTAAACAAAGTCAAATAAAAACAACAAACCGATCCGAACCGAAAACCGCACAAACTGCTTTTGATTTGGATTTTTTGTGTCACTTTTTCAATCAATTGATCGATTTGATTTGGAGGGTATTATTTTTTCCTACAACCAAATCGAAGCACACATATTATATATTATTAAAAAAAAAGAAATCCTCTTTTTTTATCGGGTAAATATGTTTAACTTGTTTTATTATTACAGCTCATTACATTGATTATACATGATATTTATTATTATTATTATTATTATTATTATTATTATTATTATTTATTTTAGGTTCATTTATGTTCCTGCACCACATACCGCTGATGTTATTTGTGAAGTTTTACTAAACCGTTTGATGGATTGGAATATTGATAGAAAGTTGTCAACATTAACTGTTGATAATGCTAGCACTAATGAAGCAGCAATTGGTCTCTTGTTAGATAAGATGCCATCTTCTTCATTTGTTTTGGGTGGAGACTTATTTCACATGCGTTGTTGTGCTCATATATTGAATTTGATAGTAAAAGATGGTATGTCATCAATTTCTAAATCTATTGAAAACATTAGAGATAGTGTTTCTTTTTGGGTTGCAACACCAAAGAGGGAGGAAAAATTTAGAGATACTTGTCATCAATTGAACTTAGTTTATGGGAAGAAGCTTGCACTTGATTGTAAAACTAGGTGGAACTCCACCTACTTAATGCTTGCTTCTGCATTACCTTACAAGGAAGTGTTTAAACGTTTAAGTCAGCGTGAGTCTCTATATAAATGTTTGCCAAATGAAGATGATTGGAAAAAGGCAACTGATATTTGTGATAAGTTGGTATTGTTTTTTAAAGTCATTGAGTTGTTTTCCGGTACCCAATATCCAACATCAAATATTTACTTTCCAAAAGTGTGTGAAATAAGATTGGCTTTAAGAGCTTGGCAAACATGTGGCAATGATATCATCCAAAGTATGGCTTCAAGTATGATATTGAAGTTTGACAAGTATTGGAGTATGATAAATGGAGTGATGGCAATAGGGGCTATTTTGGATCCTAGGTATAAAATGACATTGTTGAATTATTTCTTCCCTCTGATGTATGGATGTGATGCTCCCAAGGAGTTGGAACGTGTGATGAAACTATGTCAAGATTTGGTTGATGAATATCAAAAAATGGATGGTTCTGTTCGTCATACTATTAGTGGTACTAGTAGTGGTTCTAGTGCATCAAATGTTGCTTGTGTATCAGTACCACAGGATTTTTGGGAGTCTAGTTATATCAAATTTGTGCAAGAAAATGTCACAACTATTAATGTGAAGTCAGAATTAACTAGCTACTTTGAAGAGCCTGTTTTGCTGAATGTAACAAACTCAGAAGCTTTTTGATATATTAGGTTGGTGGAAGCAAAATGGATTGAAGTACCCAACCTTGCAAAAAATTGCAAGAGACTTTTTAGCTATCCCTATCTCTACAGTTGCTTCAGAGTCTGCTTTTAGTACTGGTGGTCGTGTTGTAAGTTCACAACGTAGTAAGTTGCATGAAGACACTTTGGAGGCTTTGATGTGTACCCAAGATTGGATACGTAAAGAAATGCAAGGTAATATATTTTATTTTGAATTTCCTCTATTTTTATTCAAAATGATTTCTTTTAAGTCAATCTATTTCTTATTTATTAGGTACTTCAAAGATAATGTATCAATTTCAATCTGTTGGTGAGGATGAGGATTGTGAAAATCAGGTAAATGATATGCTTTTGGATCAATACATAATCTTTTATGATACTTTTGTGAGGAAATGCTGATTTAGTCATTATTTTGCAGGTAGAGACTTAAGCACTTGGAGACATAAGCACTTGGAGATGATTAACTTTATTATTATGATGATGATGATTAACTGGGAAATATTGTAATTTTGGAACTTTATTATGATGATGATTAACTAGGGAATATTGTAATTTTGGAACTTTATTATGATGATGATTAATAGGGAATTTTGTCTATTTTTTGTGTTAAGATGATGATTAATTTTATTATTGTAATTTTGCACATTTTTGCCCATTTTTGAAGTTTTAGGGGGTCCCCGTGGGGATCCGCGGGGATCGCGGGGACGGGGATGGGGGAGGAAAAGTCCCCGCGGCGGGGATCGGGGACGGAGGAACTCCACAGTGGCGGGGGCGGGGAGCGGGGGGAACCCTCCGCCCCCGCCCCGCCCCATTGCCATCCCTAGTTAACAGTACCGAATCGAGCCGGTTTGGATGACTTTTTGGTTCGATTCGAGCCGAACCGAATCGTGAACAGTACCTACGTCAAACCGAAACGGGCAACGAAAGGCACAAACGACAGAGACACCCCAATTCCCCGAATCGATTCCTGCTCAAACCATGCCACTTGCCCCTTACTGACCCAGTCCTCCCCTCCCCTAAACGCATCTCCTACAAAAATAAAGCCTGTAGCTTGCCGCGGTGTAAATTCTTAAGTTTCGTTTCTTTTTTAAAAAAAAATTGGGTTCTGCAATATAAAGGGTATCCTCAACCTCGAAAATTTGGAGGAGCATAGCTTCGAACTTTTTCAATGACCCATCTGCCGGCTATTTCTCTGTAGTTTCCACTGCCCAAAAATTGCATCAACCAGAGATTCCCTGCAATTTCCAGAAATGGGGTTCGCTTGGATTCTGCAGGACGTCAAGGTTCGCTACTGGGTTCAATCCTTTGCAAAGGAAGACGTTGGATTCTATTGTAGATGTCGAGAGACTCAAGGATCGATATCCTGAGGAAATTACTTCAATTTGGGATGATGTAATATCTTATTTCTTGTTATTTCAGTTAATTTACTTGTTCTTTATTGTTTTCTCTTATTTGATTTTAAGACTGATGTCTGTGTGAGTGTGAGAAGCTGTTTGTCGCATCAATATCTATGAAGAGAGAAGATACACACAATGTTGTTTCAGCGTTTTCGAAATTATACCGAAGAAATTACTGGGATGAGTCGCGGACTAGGTCGCTCTCTTTAAGACGTTTCGCGGCACTGCTCGATGGTGCAAGCAGACTATCAACCACGACGCCCCCAGGATAAAACAACCCAGTTACGATTATGACTGCACAGTCAGTAATCGCTCGAGATATACACCTCTCAATATGGTTTGTAACCACACAGGAATATGGCTCGTAGGCCACTCTCAGAGAAGAAGAAGAAGAAGAATATGGCTCGTAGGCCACTCACGAATTTTAGAGAGAAGAGAATTTTCGGAGAAGAGTTTGCGTTGAGATCTGTTTTCGTCAAGTGAGGGAAGAGCCTTTTTATAGGCTTCAGCAACTGCTTCGTGCGCAAGTCAAGGCACGATTTTAGGCTCCACTAACAACTGACTTGGAGCGCAATTCAGATGGGAACGGAGCCTTCATGCGCAAGTTGTTGCGCGAATTTCGAGCTAACTTGGAGCGCAATCCGCAACCGCTCTATCAGATAGCGTTCGTCGTAGCTGGTCGGTTCAATGAATCTGGACAAGCACGTTCCAAAAAAATAAAATATTAGTTTAATTAATTTCGCAAAAAATACTTTACACCTCACAGCCCGAGCCCGAGCCCGAGCCCGGCCGGTCGGACAGACGGCGGCGGCGGCGCGCGCGCATGTGTGGTGGTCAGTTAGAGTGGGTGCTTGCCCGTTCACAAAACTGGGTACCCCTTGGGCCCCAACCCAAAGGTGTGAACTTCCCACTTATAAGCACTCTTCAAGTGCTTAGTCCAAGCAATGTGGGACTTTGTAAATTCACACCAATGTTCCAACAATCCCCCACTTGAATTTAAAACAGTTCCAGAAATAGCGTCAAGCGCCTCCATAAGATTGTGCATAAGCAGAGGTGTCGTACGACTTGAACCTTGCGTAGCGGTTAAGATTTAGATTCAACAAGAGTGACTCGTAGTCTTGAACTCTATCTCTAATCGTCGAAACCACACACAGCCTTTTCCATAGGTGTATTCTCATATGCCCGTGCGTTTATGGCCCTGCACGTCTATCCCAGTTTAGTGAACGCTCTAGGAATTTCTGCCCAAAATGCCATAGGAGGCGGCCCCACTTCCACATTCACAAAGGTGAGTCTATCAAGAGTACTCCTGTAGCTGGGTACTCTACTCCACATGGAGTATAGATCTCATTAAGAGTTTCTATTATCTCAACCTTACATCGCTTCAGGAATCATGCTTATTTACTTTTAATAGCATGTTCATCTCCTGTCACTTCACAACTTGTTATTACCCATTGAACCTAATTCTTGGGATCTCCAGTCTTTTAGGTCGGGTTGCCATTGTAAGTGACTCATGGTTCTAAAGGCAGTAGTCCCATCTTTTGAGATGTACTTTGGACTTTCTCTCAGTGCGTACGTGATCCACTCTCACAGCTCCTTTTGTTAGTAGCTCTCTAACTGTGCTGTGCTTACGACGGATTTGTCGTTTCTTACCGTTGTAATAACGGTTCTCTATTTTTGCAATAGCCGCGGTACTATCGCAGTGGATCAACACAGCTGGCATCGGTTTTTCCCATAAGGGAATCTCTGCTAGTAGGCATCTTAACCAGCTAGCTTCTTCACTGGCTATCGCTAGTGCTATCATTTCAGACTCCATAGTGGACTGAGCCAAAATGGTCTGTTTCTTAGATTTCCAGGAAACGGCACCACCGGCTATACTGAATATGTAGCCACTAGTTGCTTTGGAATCATCTGACAGAGTGTTCCAATCAGCGTCACTGTACCCTTCAAGTACAGCTGGAAATCTCTGATAGTGTAATCCTAGATTCATGGTTCTTTTAAGATATCTCATGACTCTTTCAATAGCATGCCAATGCTCGATACTAGGTCGACTAGTAAACCTGCATAGCAATCCCACAACATAGGCTATGTCGGGTCTAGTACAATCAGTAGCATACCTTAGGCTGCCAATGATGCTCGCATATTCCGTTTGTCTAACACTGTCACCAGTGTTCTTAAAAAGTTTGACACTTGGATCATAGGGGGAACATGCAGGTTTACAGTCAAAATAATTGTATTTCTTTAAGATCTTCTCAATATAATGAGATTGATCCAAGGAAATTCCTTTCTCGGACCTAGTGATCTTGATCCCGAGGATTACATTAGCTTCTCCGAGGTCTTTCATATCAAAGTTGTTGCACAACAATGATTTCACTTTATTTATGGCATGAATGTTTGATCCAAATATGAGCAGATCGTCTACATAGAGACATATGATAGTGCAAATGTCATTCTCAGTTTTGTAATAAATGCATTTGTCACTTTCATTCACTTTGAACTCATTCGACATAATCAAATTATCGAACTTCTCATGCCATTGTTTGGGAGCTTGTTTGAGACCATACAGAGACTTGTCCAACCTACAGACCTTGTGTTCTTGCCCATGGACTACAAAACCTTCAGGTTGCTCCATATAGATTTCTTCTTCTAATTCGCCATTTAGAAAGGCGGTCTTTACATCCATTTGGTGTACTTCTAAGTTATAAATAGAAGCCAGAGCAATTAGTACCCTTATGGATGTAATTCTGGTAACAGGCGAATATGTATCGAAGAAATCTACGTTCTCTCTTTGTCTAAAACCTTTGGCTACAAGGCGAGCCTTGTACTTATCAACAGTGCCATCAGGTTTTAGCTTCCTTTTCAGAATCCATTTACAACCAATGGTTTTGCAACCAGGAGGCAAGTCCACTAAGTGCCATGTCTTGTTAGACTCTAGAGAATCCATCTCATCATTTATGGCTTCTTGCCACAAGTCAGCATCCAATGAAGACAGAGCTTCGTGAATGCTAGTTGGATCCTCCTCTAGTGTATAGACCGTGTAGTCGGGTCCATAGTCTTTAGCAACACGTGCTCTCTTACTTCTTCTAGGTTCTATTTCCCTTTCTACGTTGTTTTCAACGCTCCTAGGCACAGGAACATTACTAGTTCCAGAGCCCCCACTATTTCTTGATTTAAAGGGAAATTTACTTTCATAGAAGTCAACATCGTTTGACTCGATGGTTACTTTTGCATTCAGGTCATAGAATCTGTATGATTTGCTGTTTACTGCATAACCAATGAATACACATTCATAGGCTCTACTGGCAAGTTTGACTCTTTTTGGGTCTGGGATCCTTACATAGGCCAGACAGCCCCAAGTTCGGAAATAAGACACATTTGGTTGTCTTTTCTTTATCAATTCATAAGGAGAAATTTTATTCCTAGATTTAGTAACTCTGTTCAGTACATAGCATACTGTTATTAAAATTTCACCCCACCAGTGTGATGCAGCGCCCGAATTAAGCATAATCGCAACTGTCAATTCGGTAAGGGTTCTATTTTTCCTTTCTGCTTTACCATTCATTTCAGGTGAATATGGTGCAGTCGTTTCATGTATGATTCCATTCAACTTATAAAAGTCATTAAACAACTGGGAATCATACTCAGTTCCTCTATCGCTTCGAAAACGCTTTATCTTTTTTTCAAATTGATTTTCAATTTCCTTTACAAAAATTTTGAACATGTCAAGCGCTTCACTTTTATTTTTCATAAGGTACACAAAAGTGTAGTCTGAGCAATCGTCAATAAATGTGATAAAATAGCGTTTACCATTTCTGGTCAAAGTTCCGTCAAGTTCGCAAATATCAGAGTGTATTAAGTCTAATGGCTCTGATTCTCTAATGACGGACTTGTGAGATGACTTAGTAATTTTGGCTTGAGTACAAAATTCGCATTTATAAAAATCGGTTAACGATAGTTTGGGAATTATCCCTAAATTGCTCATATTCGAAATAATGCGCTTATTGACATGACATAAACGAGAGTGCCAAATATTAAAATCACACAACATATACGCAGAAGGAAAAACTTTATTAACTTCAACATTTAGTTTGAACATGCCATCAGTGGCGTACCCTTTCCCTACAAAAGTACCATTTTTGGTCAAGGTATACAAATCTCCCTCAATAGTCTGAGTAAACCCTGCCTTATTCAAAAGGAAGCCAGAAACTAGATTCTTCCTTATCTCTGGAGTGTGCATCACGTCCTTCAAGATTAGAGTCTTTCCAGAAGTGAACTTCAGCTCAACATCTCCAATACCTGCAACAGTAGTGGTGTGAGCGTCGCCCAACAGCACTTTCTTATCATCAACCGCCTTGTATGTTTTAAACATAGCACGGTTATTGCATACATGGCGAGAGGAGCCAGTATCATTCCACCAGTCATCAGATCCACCAACCATGTTGATTTCAGTAATCATAGCAGTAAAGTGCTGCTCTTCAGTCAGGTTAGCCTGCGGAGCAGGATTGGGCCCGTTCCTACACTTGCGTGCCATATGACCTGGTCTTCCACACTTGTAACAAAGGAATGGAAGAGCAGCTTCATTCTTTGGTTGTGGTGGTGGCTGAGGTTTGGAATTTGGGGACTTTGGAGTGTTCCCATTCTTGTGGTTGCGGTTCTTTTGAATCTGATTACGGTTCTGATTCTTGAAATGTTTGCCAGTTGGCTTCAGAACCGCTCCTGGTCTCTTGTTCGAAACAAACAAGATTTCATCATTCTGATCTTGTTTCCGAGATTCCTCCTCAATCCGGAGTCGGGTAATCAAACTTTCCAAAGAGAACTCTTTGGTCTTGTGCCTGAGAGAATTTTTGAAATCCTTCCAGCCAGGAGGAAGCTTGTCAATAATAACAGCTACTTGAAATTGTTCATCTAAGGCCATGCCTTCAGAGACAATTTCATGAGCTATTTTCTGTATCTCATGTGACTGAGTCTCTACAGATTTATCATCTGTCATCTTGAAGTTGAGGTAGCGGCTCACAGCATATTTTTTAGTGCCTGCTTCCTCAGTGTCATACTTCTTTTTCAGAGCATTCCAGACCTCTTTAGCGGACTTGCAAGAGCTGTAATAATCATAAAGATCATCACTCAGTCCATTAAGAATGAAGTTCTTACAGAGGTAGTCATTGTCGTTCCAAAGCAATATCTCTTTGGTTGTTTTAGTCTGATCTGCCTGTTCGGCTGTTTCGTCGACTACTGGAATCTCATCGGTCAAGACATTAGCAACTTTTTTCATAGTTAAGAAAAATTGCATCTTTTGTTGCCAACGCTTGAAGTGGGATCCCTCAAACCGAAATGGTTTGTTGAAGTCGGAAACAGTGGGACCAGTAATCTCTTCGGTAGTCATGGTTGAAAAGAAACGTCTTAAAATTGTTGTTTCAGCGTTTTCGAAATTATACCGAAGAAATTACTGGGATGAGTCGCGGACTAGGTCGCTCTCTTTAAGACGTTTCGCGGCACTGCTCGATGGTGCAAGCAGGCTATCAACCACGACGCCCCCAGGATAAAACAGCCCAGTTACGATTATGACTGCACAGTCAGTAATCGCTCGAGATATACACCTCTCAATATGGTTTGTAACCACTCAGGAATATGGCTCGTAGGCCACTCTTAGAGAAGAAGAAGAAGAAGAATATGGCTCGTAGGCCACTCACGAATTTTAGAGAGAAGAGAATTTTCGGAGAAGAGTTTGCGTTGAGATCTGTTTTCGTCAAGTGAGGGAAGAGCCTTTTTATAGGCTTCAGCAACTGCTTCGTGCGCAAGTCAAGGCACGATTTTAGGCTCCACTAACAACTGACTTGGAGCGCAATTCAGATGGGAACGGAGCCTTCATGCGCAAGTTGTTGCGCGAATTTCGAGCTAACTTGGAGCGCAATCCGCAACCGCTCTATCAGATAGCGTTCGTCGTATCTGGTCGGTTCAATGAATCTGGACAAGCACGTTCCAAAAAAATAAAATATTAGTTTAATTAATTTCGCAAAAAATACTTTACACCTCACAGCCCGAGCCCGAGCCCGGCCGGTCGGACGGACGGCGGCGGCGGCGCGCGCGCGTGTGTGGTGGTCAGTTAGAGTGCGTGCTTGCCCGTTCACAAAACTGGGTACCCCTTGGGCCCCAACCCAAAGGTGTGAACTTCCCACTTATAAGCACTCTTCAAGTGCTTAGTCCAAGCAATGTGGGACTTTGTAAATTCACACCAATGTTCCAACAATCCCCCACTTGAATTTAAAACAGTTCCAGAAATAGCGTCAAGCGCCTCCATAAGATTGTGCATAAGCAGAGGTGTCGTACGACTTGAACCTTGCGTAGCGGTTAAGATTTAGATTCAACAAGAGTGACTCGTAGTCTTGAACTCTATCTCTAATCGTCGAAACCACACACAGCCTTTTCCATAGGTGTATTCTCATATGCCCGTGCGTTTATGGCCCTGCACGTCTATCCCAGTTTAGTGAACGCTCTAGGAATTTCTGCCCAAAATGCCATAGGAGGCGGCCCCACTTCCACATTCACAAAGGTGAGTCTATCAAGAGTACTCCTGTAGCTAGGTACTCTACTCCACATGGAGTATAGATCTCATTAAGAGTTTCTATTATCTCAACCTTACATCGCTTCAGGAATCATGCTTATTTACTTTTAATAGCATGTTCATCTCCTGTCACTTCACAACTTGTTATTACCCATTGAACCTAATTCTTGGGATCTCCAGTCTTTTAGGTCGGGTTGCCATTGTAAGTGACTCATGGTTCTAAAGGCAGTAGTCCCATCTTTTGAGATGTACTTTGGACTTTCTCTCAGTGCGTACGTGATCCACTCTCACAGCTCCTTTTGTTAGTAGCTCTCTAACTGTGCTGTGCTTACGACGGATTTGTCGTTTCTTACCGTTGTAATAACGGTTCTCTATTTTTGCAATAGCCGCGGTACTATCGCAGTGGATCAACACAGCTGGCATCGGTTTTTCCCATAAGGGAATCTCTGCTAGTAGGCATCTTAACCAGCTAGCTTCTTCACTGGCTATCGCTAGTGCTATCATTTCAGACTCCATAGTGGACTGAGCCAAAATGGTCTGTTTCTTAGATTTCCAGGAAACGGCACCACCGGCTATACTGAATATGTAGCCACTAGTTGCTTTGGAATCATCTGACAGAGTGTTCCAATCAGCGTCACTGTACCCTTCAAGTACAGCTGGAAATCTCTGATAGTGTAATCCTAGATTCATGGTTCTTTTAAGATATCTCATGACTCTTTCAATAGCATGCCAATGCTCGATACTAGGTCGACTAGTAAACCTGCATAGCAATCCCACAACATAGGCTATGTCGGGTCTAGTACAATCAGTAGCATACCTTAGGCTGCCAATGATGCTCGCATATTCCGTTTGTCTAACACTGTCACCAGTGTTCTTAAAAAGTTTGACACTTGGATCATAGGGGGAACATGCAGGTTTACAGTCAAAATAATTGTATTTCTTTAAGATCTTCTCAATATAATGAGATTGATCCAAGGAAATTCCTTTCTCGGACCTAGTGATCTTGATCCCGAGGATTACATTAGCTTCTCCGAGGTCTTTCATATCAAAGTTGTTGCACAACAATGATTTCACTTTATTTATGGCATGAATGTTTGATCCAAATATGAGCAGATCGTCTACATAGAGACATATGATAGTGCAAATGTCATTCTCAGTTTTGTAATAAATGCATTTGTCACTTTCATTCACTTTGAACTCATTCGACATAATCAAATTATCGAACTTCTCATGCCATTGTTTGGGAGCTTGTTTGAGACCATACAGAGACTTGTCCAACCTACAGACCTTGTGTTCTTGCCCATGGACTACAAAACCTTCAGGTTGCTCCATATAGATTTCTTCTTCTAATTCGCCATTTAGAAAGGCGATCTTTACATCCATTTGGTGTACTTCTAAGTTACAAATAGAAGCCAGAGCAATTAGTACCCTTATGGATGTAATTCTGGTAACAGGCGAATATGTATCGAAGAAATCTACGTTCTCTCTTTGTCTAAAACCTTTGGCTACAAGGCGAGCCTTGTACTTATCAACAGTGCCATCAGGTTTTAGCTTCCTTTTCAGAATCCATTTACAACCAATGGTTTTGCAACCAGGAGGCAAGTCCACTAAGTGCCATGTCTTGTTAGACTCTAGAGAATCCATCTCATCATTTATGGCTTCTTGCCACAAGTCAGCATCCAATGAAGACAGAGCTTCGTGAATGCTAGTTGGATCCTCCTCTAGTGTATAGACCGTGTAGTCGGGTCCATAGTCTTTAGCAACACGTGCTCTCTTACTTCTTCTAGGTTCTATTTCCCTTTCTACGTTGTTTTCAACGCTCCTAGGCACAGGAACATTACTAGTTCCAGAGCCCCCACTATTTCTTGATTTAAAGGGAAATTTACTTTCATAGAAGTCAACATCGTTTGACTCGATGGTTACTTTTGCATTCAGGTCATAGAATCTGTATGCTTTGCTGTTTACTGCATAACCAATGAATACACATTCATAGGCTCTACTGGCAAGTTTGACTCTTTTTGGGTCTGGGATCCTTACATAGGCCAGACAGCCCCAAGTTCGGAAATAAGACACATTTGGTTGTCTTTTCTTTATCAATTCATAAGGAGAAATTTTATTCCTAGATTTAGGAACTCTGTTCAGTACATAGCATACTGTTATTAAAATTTCACCCCGCCAGTGTGATGCAGCGCCCGAATTAAGCATAATCACAACTGTCAATTCGGTAAGGGTTCTATTTTTCCTTTCTGCTTTACCATTCATTTCAGGTGAATATGGTGCTGTCGTTTCATGTATGATTCCATTCAACTTATAAAAGTCATTAAACAACTGGGAATCATACTCAGTTCCTCTATCGCTTCGAAAACGCTTTATCTTTTTTTCAAATTGATTTTCAATTTCCTTTACAAAAATTTTGAACATGTCAAGCGCTTCACTTTTATTTTTCATAAGGTACACAAAAGTGTAGTCTGAGCAATCGTCAATAAATGTGATAAAATAGCGTTTACCATTTCTGGTCAAAGTTCCGTCAAGTTCGCAAATATCAGAGTGTATTAAGTCTAATGGCTCTGATTCTCTAATGACGGACTTGTGAGATGACTTAGTAATTTTGGCTTGAGTACAAAATTCGCATTTATAAAAATCGGTTAACGATAGTTTGGGAATTATCCCTAAATTGCTCATATTCGAAATAATGCGCTTATTGACATGACATAAACGAGAGTGCCAAATATTAAAATCACACAACATATACGCAGAAGGAAAAACTTTATTAACTTCAACATTTAGTTTGAACATGCCATCAGTGGCGTACCCTTTCCCTACAAAAGTACCATTTTTGGTCAAGGTATACAAATCTCCCTCAATAGTCTGAGTAAACCCTGCCTTATTCAAAAGGAAGCCAGAAACTAGATTCTTCCTTATCTCTGGAGTGTGCATCACGTCCTTCAAGATTAGAGTCTTTCCAGAAGTGAACTTCAGCTCAACATCTCCAATACCTGCAACAGTAGTGGTGTGAGCGTCGCCCAACAGCACTTTCTTATCATCAACCGCCTTGTATGTTTTAAACATAGCACGGTTATTGCATACATGGCGAGAGGAGCCAGTATCATTCCACCAGTCATCAGATCCACCAACCATGTTGATTTCAGTAATCATAGCAGTAAAGTGCTGCTCTTCAGTCAGGTTAGCCTGCGGAGCAGGATTGGGCCCGTTCCTACACTTGCGTGCCATATGACCTGGTCTTCCACACTTGTAACAAAGGAATGGAAGAGCAGCTTCATTCTTTGGTTGTGGTGGTGGCTGAGGTTTGGAATTTGGGGACTTTGGAGTGTTCCCATTCTTGTGGTTGCGGTTCTTTTGAATCTGATTACGGTTCTGATTCTTGAAATGTTTGCCAGTTGGCTTCAGAACCGCTCCTGGTCTCTTGTTCGAAACAAACAAGATTTCATCATTCTGATCTTGTTTCCGAGATTCCTCCTCAATCCGGAGTCGGGTAATCAAACTTTCCAAAGAGAACTCTTTGGTCTTGTGCCTGAGAGAATTTTTGAAATCCTTCCAGCCAGGAGGAAGCTTGTCAATAATAACAGCTACTTGAAATTGTTCATCTAAGGCCATGCCTTCAGAGACAATTTCATGAGCTATTTTCTGTATCTCATGTGACTGAGTCTCTACAGATTTATCATCTGTCATCTTGAAGTTGAGGTAGCGGCTCACAGCATATTTTTTAGTGCCTGCTTCCTCAGTGTCATACTTCTTTTTCAGAGCATTCCAGACCTCTTTAGCGGACTTGCAAGAGCTGTAATAATCATAAAGATCATCACTCAGTCCATTAAGAATGAAGTTCTTACAGAGGTAGTCATTGTCGTTCCAAAGCAATATCTCTTTGGTTGTTTTAGTCTGATCTGCCTGTTCGGCTGTTTCGTCGACTACTGGAATCTCATCGGTCAAGACATTAGCAACTTTTTTCATAGTTAAGAAAAATTGCATCTTTTGTTGCCAACGCTTGAAGTGGGATCCCTCAAACCGAAATGGTTTGTTGAAGTCGGAAACAGTGGGACCAGTAATCTCTTCGGTAGTCATGGTTGAAAAGAAACGTCTTAAAATTGTTGTTTCAGCGTTTTCGAAATTATACCGAAGAAATTACTGGGATGAGTCGCGGACTAGGTCGCTCTCTTTAAGACGTTTCGCGGCACTGCTCGATGGTGCAAGCAGGCTATCAACCACGACGCCCCCAGGATAAAACAGCCCAGTTACGATTATGACTGCACAGTCAGTAATCGCTCGAGATATACACCTCTCAATATGGTTTGTAACCACTCAGGAATATGGCTCGTAGGCCACTCTTAGAGAAGAAGAAGAAGAAGAATATGGCTCGTAGGCCACTCACGAATTTTAGAGAGAAGAGAATTTTCGGAGAAGAGTTTGCGTTGAGATCTGTTTTCGTCAAGTGAGGGAAGAGCCTTTTTATAGGCTTCAGCAACTGCTTCGTGCGCAAGTCAAGGCACGATTTTAGGCTCCACTAACAACTGACTTGGAGCGCAATTCAGATGGGAACGGAGCCTTCATGCGCAAGTTGTTGCGCGAATTTCGAGCTAACTTGGAGCGCAATCCGCAACCGCTCTATCAGATAGCGTTCGTCGTATCTGGTCGGTTCAATGAATCTGGACAAGCACGTTCCAAAAAAATAAAATATTAGTTTAATTAATTTCGCAAAAAATACTTTACACCTCACAGCCCGAGCCCGAGCCCGGCCGGTCGGACGGACGGCGGCGGCGGCGCGCGCGCGTGTGTGGTGGTCAGTTAGAGTGCGTGCTTGCCCGTTCACAAAACTGGGTACCCCTTGGGCCCCAACCCAAAGGTGTGAACTTCCCACTTATAAGCACTCTTCAAGTGCTTAGTCCAAGCAATGTGGGACTTTGTAAATTCACACCAATGTTCCAACAATCCCCCACTTGAATTTAAAACAGTTCCAGAAATAGCGTCAAGCGCCTCCATAAGATTGTGCATAAGCAGAGGTGTCGTACGACTTGAACCTTGCGTAGCGGTTAAGATTTAGATTCAACAAGAGTGACTCGTAGTCTTGAACTCTATCTCTAATCGTCGAAACCACACACAGCCTTTTCCATAGGTGTATTCTCATATGCCCGTGCGTTTATGGCCCTGCACGTCTATCCCAGTTTAGTGAACGCTCTAGGAATTTCTGCCCAAAATGCCATAGGAGGCGGCCCCACTTCCACATTCACAAAGGTGAGTCTATCAAGAGTACTCCTGTAGCTAGGTACTCTACTCCACATGGAGTATAGATCTCATTAAGAGTTTCTATTATCTCAACCTTACATCGCTTCAGGAATCATGCTTATTTACTTTTAATAGCATGTTCATCTCCTGTCACTTCACAACTTGTTATTACCCATTGAACCTAATTCTTGGGATCTCCAGTCTTTTAGGTCGGGTTGCCATTGTAAGTGACTCATGGTTCTAAAGGCAGTAGTCCCATCTTTTGAGATGTACTTTGGACTTTCTCTCAGTGCGTACGTGATCCACTCTCACAGCTCCTTTTGTTAGTAGCTCTCTAACTGTGCTGTGCTTACGACGGATTTGTCGGCTATACTGAATATGTAGCCACTAGTTGCTTTGGAATCATCTGACAGAGTGTTCCAATCAGCGTCACTGTACCCTTCAAGTACAGCTGGAAATCTCTGATAGTGTAATCCTAGATTCATGGTTCTTTTAAGATATCTCATGACTCTTTCAATAGCATGTCAATGCTCGATACTAGGTCGACTAGTAAACCTGCATAGCAATCCCACAACATAGGCTATGTCGGGTCTAGTACAATCAGTAGCATACCTTAGGCTGCCAATGATGCTCGCATATTCCGTTTGTCTAACACTGTCACCAGTGTTCTTAAAAAGTTTGACACTTGGATCATAGGGGGAACATGCAGGTTTACAGTCAAAATAATTGTATTTCTTTAAGATCTTCTCAATATAATGAGATTGATCCAAGGAAATTCCTTTCTCGGACCTAGTGATCTTGATCCCGAGGATTACATTAGCTTCTCCGAGGTCTTTCATATCAAAGTTGTTGCACAACAATGATTTCACTTTATTTATGGCATGAATGTTTGATCCAAATATGAGCAGATCGTCTACATAGAGACATATGATAGTGCAAATGTCATTCTCAGTTTTGTAATAAATGCATTTGTCACTTTCATTCACTTTGAACTCATTCGACATAATCAAATTATCGAACTTCTCATGCCATTGTTTGGGAGCTTGTTTGAGACCATACAGAGACTTGTCCAACCTACAGACCTTGTGTTCTTGCCCATGGACTACAAAACCTTCAGGTTGCTCCATATAGATTTCTTCTTCTAATTCGCCATTTAGAAAGGCGGTCTTTACATCCATTTGGTGTACTTCTAAGTTATAAATAGAAGCCAGAGCAATTAGTACCCTTATGGATGTAATTCTGGTAACAGGCGAATATGTATCGAAGAAATCTACGTTCTCTCTTTGTCTAAAACCTTTGGCTACAAGGCGAGCCTTGTACTTATCAACAGTGCCATCAGGTTTTAGCTTCCTTTTCAGAATCCATTTACAACCAATGGTTTTGCAACCAGGAGGCAAGTCCACTAAGTGCCATGTCTTGTTAGACTCTAGAGAATCCATCTCATCATTTATGGCTTCTTGCCACAAGTCAGCATCCAATGAAGACAGAGCTTCGTGAATGCTAGTTGGATCCTCCTCTAGTGTATAGACCGTGTAGTCGGGTCCATAGTCTTTAGCAACACGTGCTCTCTTACTTCTTCTAGGTTCTATTTCCCTTTCTACGTTGTTTTCAACGCTCCTAGGCACAGGAACATTACTAGTTCCAGAGCCCCCACTATTTCTTGATTTAAAGGGAAATTTACTTTCATAGAAGTCAACATCGTTTGACTCGATGGTTACTTTTGCATTCAGGTCATAGAATCTGTATGCTTTGCTGTTTACTGCATAACCAATGAATACACATTCATAGGCTCTACTGGCAAGTTTGACTCTTTTTGGGTCTGGGATCCTTACATAGGCCAGACAGCCCCAAGTTCGGAAATAATATTTGGTTAATCAAAACTGTATTGTACCCGATTGCTTGTGTGTATTGCACCTGATTTTTTGTTATCTATTACTTGGATGTGTCATGTGTGTAGTATATGAGAGAACTTGAAAAATTGAAGGGAATGAAAAAAATGAAAAAAATAATCTAACAAACATAAGTGATTCTTAGCTCCATTGTACTGTTTACTATTTATCCACAAAATACAAAAATAATCTAACAAACATAAGAATTTGAACCTAATTTTGGTTTTCCCTGCTGACCAGGTAGAATAGAATTCCATACTTGATGAAACATTTGGCGAACCTAGGCATATTCCAAAATGATTTTGTAGGGGGTGAATTTTATAAATTACTCCCTCCGTCCCATTTTGTATGTAGTTTTAGGTTTTGGCACACACTTTAAGAAAAATGATTAGTAATCTAGGTTTCATAAAAAATGTTGTCTAATTTACTATTTAGCCCTTTATCTCTCTACATAGATAAATATGAATCATTTATTAAATGCAAAAAAATTGTCATAATTAATAAGGGTATGAGTGGAAAATATTAAATGCATCCTTGAAAATGTAAAACAACAATCAATTTGGGACAAATTGATTTTGCTAAAACAACATACAAAATGGGACAGAGGGAGTATACAATAAAGAGGTTCACGGAATGTCTTGAGAGGTTTCTTTATTTGGAAATGCACTTTTACAATATGATGGAAGGTTTTGAGAAACTTAAATATACCTTAAAGCAACTGGGAATGTTTGTAAGTTAGCTGTAGATCTCCTTGATAGTTGACAGGAAAATCAAAAGGCTTCAACGACTTTATACATGTTTGTGTTTTGGGGGGGTGAGGGGAAGATTTCAAAAATGGATCTTCCCTTCAACAAATTTTACCTTTACCTTCAAAAACTGGAACAAAGCATGTGGAAACAAACAGATTGTTTTTTGAGTTAATAGGCAGTTGGTACCCCAAATTTAAAAAAAAACAGTTTAGTCCATAGCATTAATATTATTAATTAGTCTCTGAAATTTCCAAATGTTATTCAGTTTAGTCCCTCAAATTCTCAATGTCTGTTTCGTCCTTGACTTTTAACTTAATATCAATTTAGTTCCTAATTATTACAACTTAGTATCCGTTTGGTCTATGATATTTTAGAAAGGCCAGGGACCTAATTGATATTATGTTGTAAAAGTAAGGTCAGGGACCTAATTGATAATTATATTAAGTTGTAAAAGTCAGACACTAATTAGACATTGAGAATTTGAGGGACTAAATTGAATAATGTTTGGAAATGTAAGGGGCTAATTAGTAATATCGTTAACGTCAGGGACTAAACTAATCTTTTATAAAATTTGAGGACCAAACCGGCTATTAACTCATTGTTTTTTAGTTTTCCTGTTTGTTTTTCTTCTTTACACTTTAATTGTTGTCTCACATACATAATCATTATTTTCTTGCAGTTCAGATGCCACACATAATTATTACTGGTCTTGAAGATTACAAGGCTAGGGGAACACAAGCATCACCCTACATTACTGTGTCTTATTACACAGGATTTGCAGAGAGCAAGGACTTGGTACTAATCCGTGGGGATGTTGTATTTACCAGCAAGCTGACCGACACAGAGGCAAAATGGCTTTTGGAAACTGCTCAGTCTTTTTATTTGAATGATGTGAGGTACAAATTAGTGGAGAGGTTCAACAAAGAAACACGTGACTTTGAGTTCAAGGATGTTTTGCAAGCATTGGACATGCCTATTTTGTAACCATTTTCAATCACTCAGCTGCTTAACTAATTTATAGCAATTAAGCAGAAATTGAAGGGTTGATTAGAACAAGGATAAGTTGGGAATGTGGAAGAGGAGGAGACAGAAAGGGAATGCCATGAGAGATGTTAGGAGAGGGGTTTTTCATATATATACTCTAATCAAGTTCCTTTTTAAGGTTATTTGTCCTTCACTACAAGGAAGTTATTTGACTTGAACTTTCTGTTCTAGTTTTAGAACCAGTCTTTGTTTTCCTTCTTGCTGAACATTCCTTTTCTAGTTTTAATAATGATATCTTGGATTGAACTTTTGCCTGAAAGTATAGATCTATATTTGTTTTGTAATTACAAAAATCATTCCATGGACTCAAACAGGCAAGTTGCGGAATGCCAAACTTGCACAAACTCATTTCCTCAGGCTCCATGAATCAAAAGTTGATTGTTCCTTATTTGCCAAATGTACATCATCTGCTTTTACTGTCCTCCTTGTATACATGGATAATTTGGCCATTGATCATCGTGATTGGTCTCAAATTTAGTACTCGAAGACTTTGCTTGACACTAAGAGCATCTCCAGCGGGTGTCGACTAAGTCGCCCCTTAGATAGTTGTTACCGTCCCTTAATGTTTTAAGCATTGGAGCATAAATCCGTGGCATACATGTCTTCTCAAATTTTGTTGTCGTCTCTTATATAAGGGGCATTTCTACCCAGAGAGAAATGGCTTGTGAAACATGGCCTACCTCTTCTTCTCTTGATTTTGAGCTACATGCATGTTTGTACACATGGAGAACCCCAAGTACCATGTCTTTTTATCTTTGGGGATTCTTTGTCTGACAATGGCAACAACAATGATCTTCCAACATCTTCAAAAACTATTTATAAGCCATACGACATCGACTTTCCAAATGGCTCATCTGGAAGATTTACCAATGGACCAACTGCAATTGACATAATAAGTAAAACTACATGCAAATTTGTGCACATCGACTTTGAGGATAATGCTGAGAGTTTTACTTATTATGTCAATTGCAATTGGTCCATTGGTAAATCTTCCAGATGAGCCATTTGGAAAGTCGATGTCGTATAGCTTATAATTAGTTTTTGAAGATGTTGGAAGATCATTGTTGTTGCCATTGCCGGACAAAAAATCCCCAAAGATAAAAAGGCAAGGTACTTGGGGTTCTCCATGTGCACAAATTTGCATGTAGCTCAAAATCAAGAGAAGAAGAGGTAGAATCAACCATGTTTCACAAGCCATTTCTCTCTGGGTAGAAATGCCAATTTTGATATAGAAAATGTTAGGATGCCTAATCATATAGGAAATTAATGAGGAAAATATTTTCTGAAGCAAGAGAATGAGGAAAATATGTGAGACACAGAAGATTCAAGGTGTATATATAGGGTACCTGTTTGTAGCCAAATTAAACAATGAAGGACACAAGTTTGGCAAGCTTTTTGTTATTTTATTTATTAAAGATAAAGTCCATATATGAGTAAAAAAAGGGAAAATGTTTAGAAACTTTATTACTTTTATTTGTCTATAGATAAAGTCCATATATGAGTAAAAAAGTCCATATCTTATGAGGCAAAATGGCTTCTTTATTTGTTACAAGAACTTCAAATCCCCAATTCGCGCAATAGTATGCTCTATTGTGATAACCAATATGCATTCTTTATTGCTAAAAATCATGTATTTCATTAATGCACGCAAACATATCAAAATTGGTTGTCATTTGGTGTGTGACAAAGTTCAATCTAGTTCACTTAAATTACTGCCCATATTCAGTGAAAACGAGATTGTCGATCTAGTCCTCTTGTTTATCTTCATACCCATCTTGGAATGTTTGAGTACATTCTAGCTTAGGGATGTCACGAGATGATTGAGGAGCATGTCACAACATATGACGTCCATATATGGTTTGTGCTTCTTTTTTGTAAACTTCATTATTTCATGGAAAAGCAAGAAACAAAACAGCGACGTCACGCTCTTCTGATGAACCAGAATATCAGGCCCTTGTACAAGGTGCCTATGAGGCAAAATGGCTTCTTTATTTGTTACAAGATCTTCAAATTCCTCATTCCCACGATGGTATGCTCTATTGTGATAACCCATATGCATTCTTTATTGCTAAAAACCATGTATTTCATTAGTGCACGCAAACATATCAAAATGGATTGTCATTTGTTGTGTGGCAAAGTTCGATCTAGTCACTTAAATTACTGCCCATATTCAGTGAAAACGAGATTGTCGATCTAGTCCTCTTGTTTTTTTCATACCCATCTTGGAATGTTTGAGTACATTCTAGCTTAGGGATGTCACGAGTTGATTGAGGAGCGTGTCACGACATATGACGTCCATATATGGTTTGTGCTTCTGTCTTGTAAATTTCATTATTTCATGGAAAAGCAAGAAACAAAACAGTGACGTCATGCTCTTCTGATGAACCAGAATATCAGGCCCTTGTACAAGGTGCCTATGAGGCAAAATGGCTTCTTTATTTGTTACAAGATCTTCAAATTTCTCATTCCCACGATAATATGCTCTATTGTGATAACCCATATGCATTCTTTATTGCTAAAAATCATGTATTTCAGGAGTGCACGCAAACATTTCAAAATGGATTGTGATTTGGTGTGTGACAAAGTTCGATCTAGTTCACTTAAATTACTGGCCATATTCAGTGAAAACGAGATTGTCGATCTATTCCTCGTTTATCTTCATACCCATCTTGGAATGTTTGAGTCATTCTAGCTTTGGGATGTCACGAGATGATTGAGGAGCATGTCACGACATATGACGTCCATATATGGTTTGTGCTTCTTTCTTGTAAACTTCATTATTTCATGGAAAAGCAAGAAAAAAAACAGTGACGTCATGCTCTTCTGATGAACCAGAATATCAGGCCCTTGTACAAGGTGCCTATGAGGCAAAATGGCTTCTTTATTTGTTACAAGATCTTCTAATTCCTCATTGCCACCATGGTATGCTCTATTGTGATAACCCGTATGCATTATTTATTGCTAAAAATCATGTATTTCATGAGTGCACCCAAACATATTAAAATGGATTGTCATTTGGTGTGTGACAAAGTTCAATCTAGTTGACTTAAATTACTGCCCATATTCAGTGAAAACTAGATTGTCAATCTAGTCCTCTTGTTTATCTTCATACCCATCTTGGAATGTTTGAGTACATTCTAGCTTGGGGATGTCACAAGATGATTGAAGTCATTTAATTTATGCCATTATATAAAGAAAATAACATCAGCTAATTATTTTGGTTTCCTGATTTCTTTTCATTTATACCCTTCATTCCAAACTACAATAATGGACATTTAATATTTGCATAAGTAAAGCAATCAAATGTTCCTCTAACAAATTTAGCGATAATAACTAATATTTGTTCCAAGTATTTGATAAATTATTTTAACATTTCTAAGGAAACATGTTATTACGAAGATTTTAAAAATGACGTACCAAATATCATGAAAATGCACTTTCCCTCCATCTCCATTAGAAATAAATCCGTTATTAGAAGTTATTAATTATTTCATTGTCCGGAACTTTTACAACTGACTAATTTTTTCAAACGTCATAACAAATATAGAACTAACAATTCTCTATTTGTATATTCACGTGAATGCAATTGTCATCCATGAAACAAACACTCCCTATTGTGAATAATTTTTTCTATATATTAAAATTCTAAAAAAAACTAGGGTGTAAAATTTTATTCTTGAACGTGTGTGTATAGAATTATTATTTTTTGAAAGAATGTAAAAACTTCTTTTAAACGTTGTCACAAATATAGAAATACGGATTCTCAACCCGTATATTGACGTGAATGTAATTGTCCTCCTTGAAACAAACACTCCCTAATCTGAAGAATTTTTTAACATATATAAAAATTCTCAAAAAACCTATAGTGTAATTTTATTATTGAACATGTGTATACAATTAATTTTTTTTGAAAGAATGTAAAAACTGATTGGTAAATACTAACGGTAACAAGCATGGAATTTCCATGTGTCTTAGAAATGATAAATGTAAATTTGTTAGAGGCAAGACAAAGTGGTTTATTGGCATTCCAACACCTCAAGAGGTGGAAGCAATGGCAAGCTATTCTTTGGTTAGGCACTTTGGGACTACCGTATGTCTCCATAGAGTTGGATTGTCTTCCGATTGTAAATGGAGTTCAGGAGGGCTTGAACACTAACACACAATTTGGTTTACTAATTTCTCGTTGTTGTAATCTTCTGAAGCAATTTAATGGCTACCAGGTTAGCTTTGTTAGGAGGCAAGTAAATTGTGTCGCTCATAGCCTTGCAAGAGCGTCAAGATTTCATGCTTGTTTCGTTGTATGGGCAGGATTCCTATAAGCCTAAAAAATCAAAGGTTGTTTTGTCTGAAAATCAAGAGTTACGCAATAGAGTTAGTCAAATGGAAAGCCTCTTGGGAAATGTTATGACATTGATTCAAAATCGATTTTCTGGAGAAGATGTAGATGATATTTTACAAGTGGCAAGACAAGTATAATATATTATCCTCCTAGAGTTTTTATAAATGAGGTATGGAAAAATCAACCAAGTTGAGTTGTATATTTTTCTTTCAATAGGTTACAGACGCTTCTTGTGCTCCCGAGAAAATGAATTCTCCAAGTCCAGACACTAATGAAGATAATGGCGCCAATGAAAATTAGAAGAAAGACCAGTGGAACTGGTAGGATGAGGTACTGAAGCTGCACCCAGGAAGAAGGGAGCAGCTGCTTCAGCTTTAGGACTTTGAAGATCTTTTTTGGTTGGGGCATGGCTGACTCTGAGACATTATATCTATCATTTTCATTTCCTTTTTAGTATGTATTTGCTTTGTAACTTTTGAGATTATGAGTTGATGTAGGAGTAATGTTAATTTCCACTATGTTATATGCTTTTGAGATTATCTTAAGAGTTGATGTAGGAGTAATGTTAATTTCCACTATGAGTTGATGTAAACATGCTTGTAAGACATGTTTTGTGATTAATTTTCAATATGATTTTAGTTTTATTGTTTCATAAATGTATTTATTTTATATTTAGCTTTTAATTAATTATCATAAATATTGTTAATAAATTTTTACCAACAAAAGGAAGTGGTGGGTATAGCAAAATTAAGAGTGATTTTAAAACCTATACCAACAGCAACTCGACTGTGGGTATAGCAAAATTAACAGTGATGTTAAAACCAATACCAACTAGGGGTGTCAAAATGGATGGATTGGATGGATATGGATATGAATTATAATGGATGGATTGAGGAAATCCATTAAAAAATTTATATCCATTAGGATTGTATCAAACAAATCCAATCCAATTCATCCATGGACAAAAAAAGTCCATCCAATTCATCCATTAACAACTTTTTTATGGATGGATATCCAATCCATCCACTAATACCTTTAAAAAATAAAAAAATCTTTTAATAAAAAAATCTTTTTATGAAAAAAAAAATATAGTTTTTAATGTTGCAGCAAAAAAAAATTACTTTTTTTTGACAAAAAAAAAATTATATTTAAAAATATATATTTATATATAATATTGTTAAAATATAAATATATATTATATATTATATAAATATATAAATATATATATTACATATAATATAAATATATATTTATATATGAGGTGGTGGAAGCGGCGGCCGGTGGCGGAGCGCCGGCGGCCGACACGGCGGCCGGCGGCGGAGCTCCGGCGACCCACGGTGGTTCACGCGGCGGCGCTCCGGCGACCGGCGGTGGTGATACAGCGGCTCTCCAGCGGCCGGCCGCCAGTCATGGTGGTGCTATTTATAATATTATATATATATATATATATTATATTAATATATATATTATATATTATATATTAATATATATATATTATATTAATATATATATATATATATATTATATTAATATATATATTATATTGTCAAAAAATATATAATATATTTTTTTTCTTCTGAATTTTAAAAAAAAAATTGGGAAAAAATTTTAAAATTGAAAAGTCCTTTTAAAAAAAACTGAAAATTGTTTTTAGAAATAGTTTTTTGTAAAAATGTATTTTTTATAATTATCCAGTTGATTTTAGTCAAAAAAAATAATTATCCATTAGATTTTAATCTTCTACTTATTGATATTCCATTGGATTTAAAAAAATTAATGGATAGATCACAACCATCCACAAATCAAGTGGATGGATCCAATCCAATCCATTATTATTTTTTTGTTTGTAACGGATGGATTGGATGGATTTTGCTATGGACGGACCGGATATCCAATGGACAAATGGATCACTTTGACACCCCTAATACCAACAGCAACGCGACTGTGGGTATAGCTCTTAGGTTTTGTCCAACGGGAAGATCATCTGTCGGTATAGGCTATAGCGACGCCATTTGTGCCGTGGGTATAGCCAAATAAAGACCACGGGAAGATCATTCGTCGGTATAGGTTTTCGGTGCTATACCCACGGTATTTAACCCTTTACCCACGGATATTTGCTGTTGGTATAGGTCAAATTTGTTGTAGTGTTGATTTTATCCCAACCTGTATTGAGTCTCTTATTATCAATGAAATGATGTGAGTTTTCTATTGTCAAAAAAAAAATACTAAATACTAAATAGTAATTAAATTATTTTTTTAAAAGAAAAAAAGAGATTTGGTCAAAAAAAAAAGAAAAAAAGAGATGTATGTTTTGCTTCTCTTGGCGTTCAAGTAAGTAGTAGGTCACGCGTTGCGAGAAACGACATGTCGTGCATGTAGAGCTGGAGAGTTGGTATTCGTTTGCGGAGAGATAAGAGGAGCGGAAAGGAAAACTTGACCCTTCCTCAGATCACTGAATAACCTACTCACACTCACACAAACAGAACCAAACACTCTCTTAACCTTCTCTATATACAAAACGAAAAGAAACCCTTCTCCTTAATTAGCCTTCCTTACAGTCCCAAAACCTTCCACTCTCAAATCTCTATTATCCTCAGTATCTTTCTCTGCTAAATCCTTGCTTCCAGGCTTTGATGCTATCAAAATTGATGCATCACATCCCTGCACTCACAACAAAATTCAGAACCAAACATAGATGAAGAAAACACTTGCATGCAAAGCTAAAGCTTATTTTTTTCTTGGTTTGAGTGTGGAATTGGCTTACTTCTACAAAGCAATCATGGAAGAAGAGGCGAATAGTAGCAGGTCCAGAAACAGGTGATTGTTTGAATTGTTGAGAAGTGACTGAACCCACCAGCGGTTCTACTTGGGGACATGATTTTGCATAGTAATAAACTTTTAGCTGGCGAGGATTGCGTTTAGTGTTGTTAAGTGTGGCTAAACATAATGAAACAAACAAACTTTTTTTTAGATAATGAAGCAAATGTAGAGAGGTTCAAGAAAGAGTGAGTGAAGGTGAGGTTATAGTGTTTGTGTGGGTCAGACTGCCAATGAGAATAAAGAGGAGTTAAAAATTAGAGGGAATCAAATCTATAACAAGACTGACACGTGGAATTGATGACTCAGCAAATGAGGAGCCAGGAGGAGGGATGTTAAGAAAGAGCTTCAGAGCAAGGCGCGAGAATACTCTCTTGGATGGATATGAAGTTAGTTAAATAGAGGAGAGTGAGCTGCGAATCAGTTATGAAATGAATTAGAACTTCTCTCTGTCTAACTGATCCTCTCCTCCCTTCTTGCTACCATTATTCCTTCTGTAATCTTTCCCCCTTCCCTGCCATTGTTGTACGATCTTTCTTGTAATTCCAATCTGCCAAAGTTGCAGAAATTCCATTTGTAAATCCAGAATTTTGAGCAATAAAACACATCTCCTTTTGCTGATACAACACTGTTCCATTGAAGGCTTGCAAAACCCTTTCATTGGTGCTTTCATTCCTGTCATGGCGGAAAATACGAGACTCAAAGAATTAAACGCAGAGGTGAAGCAAATAACGGAGGTCATGGACAAGAATTGCCAAGATTTGCAAGAAGAAATGCGAAGACTAGAAGAAACCAATTCGAGGCGATTGGACCGATTGAATACTTACCACAAAACAAACGAGACAAAAATTGATAAACTCACTGTCACGGTTTGGATATTAGAGAGAATTGTGATAGCTGCTAGCTCACTCAAGGGGTCTTAATGGAGGAATAAGACCCGGAAAGATGAACTAAAATTACTGTAGATTACAATTGTAATAAAGGAAGTGAGAGAGAGAGAGAGAGAGAGGAATAATTCTATTTTCAATGGTGATTTCATTCATTCAATGATGAGGTACATATAGGATCTAGTGCCCCCACTCATGAGATATTTCTTAAATGGCTAGTACAATAAGTACAGCTCATAGATTCTAGAAGAAATGCAAAATGTAGTACAATTAAAAAGTGTAGTACAACTAGGGCAAGTACTACTACTAGAAGGTAAAACTTAACAAGGTAAATAGCTATTATTTTACTGTAGTAATTCATAGAATCCGTGACAATACCCGCCCCTCAAAGAGCACTCTTGTCCTCAAGAGTGAAATGTAGGGAAGTCTCTGAGCAGGTCATAATACCACTCCCAAGTTGCAAACTCTGGAGCCAAGTTCTTCCACTTGACCAGCACCCTTGTAGCAGCTCTATTGCCCCTTTTCACCATCTTCCTTTCAAGTATGGACTCTGGTTCCCCCTTCACAGCAGCAAGTGATGGTACGGTTGGATGGGCAATAACAGCAGTAGCAGGATTTATGCACAGCTTCAGCTGGGAAACATGGAAGACAGGGTGAATGTTGGATGATGCAGGCAACTCTAATTTGTACGCAAAAAGCTCCAATTTTGTCAATCACCCTATAAGGGCCATAAATTTTGGGAGTAAGCTTATGGAAAGCTTGTTTTCTCATGGAGTACTGTCTGTAGGGCTGTAGCTTGAGAAATACAAAGTTGCCTATGTCAAAAGCTCTCTCACTTCTGTGTTTGTTGGCCTGCTGGGTCATTCTTTGCTGAGCTCTTTCTAAGTGGAACTTTAAAAGTTTAATAGCTTCCTCCCTTGCACTCAAGGATCGGTCAACAGAGTTGTTGGTTGATTCTCATGGCAAGTAGGGTAAATGTAATGGAGGAGGCTGACCATACACCACTTCATAAGGAGTTTTTTGAATTGATGAATGGAAATTGGTGTTGTACCAAAATTCAGCAAGAGGCAGCCACTGAGCCCATGTGTGTGCTTGCTCAGAGCACATGCATCGCAAGTAAGTCTCTAAAGCTTTGTTGACAATCTCTGTCTGGCCATCACTTTGAGGATGGTAAGCACTAGACTTGTACAAAGCCACACCCTGCAAAGAGAAAAATTCAGTCCAGACCTCACTAATAAACACTGGGTCCCTGTCACTTGTGATTGACTGAGGCATGCCATGCAACTTGAAGATTGAGTCAAGGAACAGTTGAGCAATATCCAGAGCAGTGTAGGGATGAGAAAGAGATAAGAAATGGGCATATTTACTTAGCCTATCTACTACCACCAGTATCACTTGCTTTCCTTTTGAAGGAGGTAAGCCTTCCACAAAGTCCAAGCTAATATCCTCCCATATTCTGCCAGGTACAGGGAGTGATTGCAGCAAGCCTGGATAAGCAGCTTGGTCAGGTTTATTTCTTTGGCATACAGGGCACTCTCTGATGTATGCTTGCACATCTTTGGTCATTCCCTTCCAATAGATAAGGGACTTGATGCGAGCCATAGTGTTATTCCCAAGGTTCTAAACATCGGTCGCGGTTGCGGTCGCGGTCGCGTTAAGGCTTTCGCGGTTTCGGCTGTTGCGATACGTGTTGCGGCCATTGCGGTGTGAATTGTTCACGTATTTCACATATTATGTAAAACTTAATGGTATTATTATAGAATGATGTATAACAACTTATAACTAATATTTTCTCATTTATATAAGATATCAAAGATAAATAAAAGTGTTAAAATGGGTAATTCTTTTATAATGGTTAATATGAGTAATTTATTAGCATACAATCAGCAACACCATTGATTTTTTTTTATCAAATCAGTAGCACCGTTGGTTTTTTTGGGGATATGAATCCACCTAACACAATTGTCATTCAATTTCAAAGCTTC
This sequence comes from Astragalus membranaceus, assembly GCA_039519185.1. Classification (NCBI taxonomy): domain Eukaryota; kingdom Viridiplantae; phylum Streptophyta; class Magnoliopsida; order Fabales; family Fabaceae; genus Astragalus; species Astragalus membranaceus. The sequence continues at coordinate 141,561,279 of CM076850.1, read as the reverse complement.
CAGAATTGCAGAGATAAGGAAATGAGAGCTCAAAAAGTAGATCTCGGAGGAAACCGCATTTTAGGATAAGAAAAAAACTATTCTTCCCCCATTTTCTCTTCTTCTCGTTCCTCTCTCTCTCACACACACACAACCTAACATTATTTACCTAAAAGCTTTTCCAAAACGAGATCTGTTACAGAAACAAAGGAGAGCATGGTGGTGCTGCTGCTGTAGGCGTAGTGTAGTTGAAGCAAGACGCAGTGCAGTACAATGGAGGCAGGAAGTCTGCGCGACCGTAACAGTGTTAAATCGCGGCTGTAATGGTGTTACATCGTGGTCGTATCGGCATTACATCGCATTTTTTCACGTGATTTTGGTTCACCTCGTGATATCGGTGCATAACGGAAACGGCCGCCGCCGTTACCGTTTTGTCGCGGCCGTTTTCACTGTCTCGGAACGTTTTTTAAAACCCTGGTTATTCCTACCAGAATGTCCACCAACACCCGAATCATGTAGCCATTGAAGTATGAAACTCTTCACTGTACTATCATTTCCAATCACAATCTTGCCCTTCCTTCTAAGTATATCATCTTGCCAAGCAAATCTAGGGTGAGAAACAGGATCTTCTTGTAGTTCAGAAATTAATTTCTGAATGGAAGTGTCTTGCTGCCAAGAGTTTCTGATTTTAAGCAACAGATCAGGAGCAGCATTGTTGAGAGTTAAAGCTAAAAGTTCTGCCCCTTCCATCCTAGAGAGAGCATCTGCAGCCTTGTTTTCCTTGCCTTCTTTATATTGTATTTCAAATTCAAAGCCCGTGAGCTTTGCCATCCAAGCCTGTTGGAAAGGTGTGTTCAGTCTCTGCTCAAGAATATGCTTAATACTCTTTTGGTCAGTCTTGATAATGAATGGTCTGAGAGCAAGGTAAGTACTCCACTTCTGAACTGCATAGATAATTGCCAGGAGCTCCCTCTCATATAGTGACAAAGCTTGCTGCTTGAGACCAAGAGATTTGCTAAGATATGCAACTGGGTGATTATCCTGCATCAAGACAGCCCCAATTCCCTTGCCAGAAGCATCAGTTTCCAAGGTAAACACCTTAGAGAAATTTGGCAGAACTAATACTGGAGCAGAGATCAGTGCTTGTTTGAGCAGTGAGAAGGCAGTGGCAGCATCTTCAGACCACTTAAAAGCATATTTCTTAAGAAGATCAGTGAGAGGCTTTGCTATCTTCCCAAAGTCTTTAACAAAGCGCTTGTAGTAGCCGCTAATCCCAAGAACCCTCTGAGTTGCTTGGCATTTTTAGGAACTGGTCACTTACTCACTGCTTGCACCTTAGCAGGATCAGTAGATACACCATCTTGAGTGATAAAATGCCCCCAATATTCTACTCTTGTGGTAGCAAAGTGGCATTTAGCCTTGTTCAACAGCAACTGGTTGTCTCTCACAGTAGTAAAAACCTGTGTTAAATGCTCAATATGTTCCTGTAAAGAGGGACTATACACCAAGATGCATCAGAGAATATAATAACAAATTTGCGAAGGAATGCTTTGAACACATAGTTCATAAGAGATTGGAAGGATGCAGGAGCATTGGTGAGCCCAAAGGGCATCACAAGATACTCAAAATGGCCATTGTGAGTCTTGAATGCAGTTTTGAACTCCTCTCCTTCATGCATTCTAAGTTGGTGATACCCTGATCTAAGGTCCAATTTAGAAAAGATACTAGCCCCTCCTAGTTCATCCATCAAGTCTTCTATTAAAGGGATTGGGAACCTATCCTTGATGGTGTAATGGTTAAGCTTCCTGTAGTCAACACATAACCTCCAGGAGCCATCCTTTTTTCTAACTAACACAGTAGGAGATGCGAAGGGACTATTGCTATATTGAATGATGCCTTGTTCTAACATTTCAGCAACTAATTTATCCACAATGTTTTTCTGCAGAGTATCTATAAGGTCTAATATTGAAAGGAACAACATCATCTTTCAAGGGTATCTTGTGATCAAACACTGATCTGGATGGGGGTAAACTAGATGGTTCTTGAAAGATATCAGAAAATGTTTTCAGCAACTCTTCAATTTCCAAAGGAACATGAGTACCTGAGTGAGGCACGGTGCAGGCAGGGACAATGAATTGTGGGGTTTGCTGATGTAACTGTAAGAAGCATAACTCTGCACCATGATCAACTGCAGCATTCAGAGACTTGTTGGTTATCAGCTTGACACTAGATGGTTGTGTTCCCCTGAGTTGCACTCTGCCATTGCCAATGGTGAACTCCATTTGTAACTTCTCAAAATCCCACAAGATTGGGCCAAGTGATTTGAGTCATTGAATGCCCAAGATCAAGTCACAGCACCCTATAGGTCAAACAATCACGTCAGCAGTGAACTCATGATTGTGCATAGACCATACAAACCCCTTGCAGATGTAGGGTGCCACCAATTTGTGTCCACCACCAGCAGTGATAGCCATAGGTGGGATTTCCTCCAGCTTGCAGCCAATCTTCTTGGCCATGCTCAGGTCCAAGAAGTTATGAGTACTCCCACTGTCAAGTAAAATCTGCAAGATCATCTTGTTATGCATTCCCTTAACACGCATAGTATGGTAATTGGATCCTCCAGTTAGGGCTTGCAGTGACATTTGTGGTATCTCTTGGTCAGGTGGGATAATCTCTTGGATAACAGGCTCTAGTACAGGTTCTTTTTCAATTGCGGTTTCATCACCTTCCAACTCCATCATCATCATTTGAACCCTACGGTGTTTAAGATGATGTCTAGGGGTAAATTGTTCATCACAGAACATACAGAGCCCCTTGGCACGACGATCAGCCATTTCAGCAGCGGTAAAGGCTCTATTGGTCTTGGTGTATAGGGGTTTTTGGCTAGTGTTGGTGTCTTTGGCTTCTTTGGGGGCTGGGGTAGTGTTTGGTTTGGTGAAGGAAGGTCTGTATGGGGTTGATTTGGTAGCTGTGGTTTTGGTGGATTCGTGTAATTTGACTAGGTTGCTGGCTTGGGCGATTGTGGTTGGGTTAAACATACGAACGTGGGCTTGTGTGTGAGAATCAAGTCCAGATAGAAAGATACTTAATGCGTGTTCAGGGAGAATGCTTACTTGGGTCTGCGCGAGCTCGGAAGCATCAATATAGGCTTGAACGGAGCTGGTGTGCTTCACCTGTATCAGCTTCGACAGTGGATCTTCTAGATGAGATGCCATTGCAACGCTAACCCTTCTAGATGAATTGACGCAAGGTGAACTCGTGACTCCGGCGGCGTTTCGTCCAACAAGAAGAATTGATCGCACTTGTAAAGCCAATCTTTAACATTCCTTCCATCGTACTTAGGGAAATCGACTTTAGATATGCAAGTGGAGTAATTTCTGGGTGGAATCGCTTCTGCGTGAACCCTTGGTGTTGGTGTTGGTGGTTGGTTGTTGTTGTTACTCTCCTGCGAAGGACCTCGCCCCTGGGAGATGATCAAGTTTCACAGCTCTTCCATGTCGGTGTTCACAGTGTTCATTGTCTCGCGAAGCTCAACGATGCGAGAGTTAACCTCAGCGTGGTTCTCGTCAATTTTACGATCCAAATCAGACATGGAGCGTGTCGTCATTGTGGTACCAGCCGTTGCTTTGATACGAGTTGTCACGGTTTGGAAATTAGGGAGAATTGTGACAGCTGCTAGCTCACTCAAGGGGTCTTAATGGAGGAATAAGACCCGGAAAGATGAACTAAAATTACTGTAGATTACAATTGTAATAAAGGAAGTGAGAGAGAGAGAGAGGAATAATTCTATTTTCAATGGTGATTTCATTCATTCAATGATGAGGTACATATAGGATCTAGTGCCCCCACTCATGAGATATTTCTTAAATGGCTAGTACAATAAGTACAGCTCATAGATTCTAGAAGAAATGCAAAATGTAGTACAATTAAAAAGTGTAGTACAACTAGGGCAAGTACTACTACTAGAAGGTCAAACTTAATAAGGTAAATAGCTATTATTTTACTGTAGTTATTCATAGAATCTGTGACACTCACAGAGGCAATTACAGCGTTGATGTAACGAATTACAGGTTCATCTAGTTCCCTCCATGACAAACCGAGCTCAAGCAGCAAACAAGTTAGACCCCCTTTTGTCATACCCTAATTTTGTCCGCCTAGGTCGAAACCCTAATTTTCAAACAAAAATAAGTAAGTTAAGGTTTAGCATTCATTCATAATGTCATGAAGACCATCATTCATGCATTTCAAAGTTTTGAAAGTCATCTTAGGATTAGGGATGCATTGCATTGCCTTTTATAGCATTTTCAGAGTTTTTCAAGACCAAGGGCATTTTGGTCATTTTCGAAAAATGAGACATTTCTCAGCAAAAAAAATCATTTCTTGCATACATTTTAGATTTTAGGGCCATTTTAGAGTTTTGAAGTAATTCTTGAAAAGAAAATGCATTTTGAACAAGGATTAGGGTTTCTAATGATCAAAAGGGCATTTTGGTCATTTCGCCAAAAAAATTCAATTTTTCATCAAAAAATCACAGGGATCTATAAGGAATCACTTGAGGTGAGATGTGCTTGATCATACATATTTTTGGTAAATACATTGTTGATTTATGTAAAAGAAAGAAAAAGTCAAAACCGTAAAGTCAACAATGGAATATTCTTCAAGCATCTTCAAAGTGGGGCACCCAAATCAATTTTGGGATGATGGTAGCATTTATTTCTGAACCCAATGATTGATCATAGGATATGGCCCAAAATGGCAAGAATTTAGAAGAATTATCTAGAAGGGAATAAGGAATATCCCTTTGAATTTTGAAAGGTCAAGTGTAGTACAATAGTACAAGTTGCAATTCCACTCACTCTCTCTCCCTTGGCTGCGAATATCAGCTCCATATCCACCCAATTTTGATTTATTTTATTGCTTGATAATCATGTTTTGATCATAGCCTTTCATTTGAATTGTAAATGCAATCCCAACCCTCCATTTGAATTAAAATGGCATTCTTGCAATATGAACCATTTGGAAAAACATTTTGGTAAAATGATTTATCCTTCACCCTCCCTCCTTATGCTGCGCCCCTCAGCCCCCTCTCTCCTCCCTTTGTGCTTCTTGACTACCCTCAATCCTTGTGACAATTGATCCTAACCATTGATCCCAAATAAAACTCTAATCCTAGAGCACAAGTGAGATGAAGTGACATAGTTACCCTCAACTTTGAGTGGCCTCTATAAATACCATTTTGTGCTCAGCTCACAAGGACCTTTTGGCTGATCATTCACTCCTCAAAAAACCCTAGCACACTCTCTCAAAAGGGCCTCCAAAACCGTGAGCACTCTCCATCATCCACCCATTGTTCCTTTGATTTTTCTTCACCAAATCACTTCCAATCCACTCCCATTTCGCATATCTTCTTCCTACCATCTTCAAGTTCAGATTCATACCCTCAAGAGCTTAGGATTTTGAAGGTTTTCAAGGGCTTGGTTGGTGTTCTTTTGAAGATTTGGTTGATTGGTTCACTAGCTCTCCATTTTCGCATAGTTTAGTGAAGGCTCTAGGTAAACTCTTAGAACCCTTTGCATTCATAAATTTTTTGCATCAAAAAGACTTATCTCTTTTGCATATTCATCAAAATGTAGATTAGGGGGCTGTTGGGGGAGATTTGGTATCTCACCCCTTTTGAATAATTTGTGTTATGTGATCTTTGCATATCATCATCTTTGCATCTTTGTTTCATGAATAAAATGCTCTTTTCTCTTTGATTTGGCTTCGGCCTCATGTTAGATCTTAGGGATCTTGTTTCTTCTAGTTCATTTCATGTCCAAAGTGTGAATAATGGTGGGATTTCAAGTATGTGTAGCTTCGGGTTTAACTTGTAGAAATTAAGGTTTTGATGTTTGTTTCATTTCCTTAATTTTTTTTGTGTAAATAAATGTATGTGATACTTGATCTTTATCTTATAATCTCATGTGCTATGTTATGTTTGTGTTTGATGTCACTTTTATGCATCAATTTATGTCATGTTTGGCATGAAATTTGTTGGTGAATATTGCTTGCAAGCATTCGGCCAAGGCCACTTTTTATGACCTAGCTTTTGTTGCAATTTGCTTTATTGATTTGGTGTGTGCAAATAATTTTGTGTAAATGTGTTTTTTTTACCATTTACCAATATACTTTACTATTCACTTAAAAAATTACCAAAAAGTTAAAAACATTTTCATTCTTACTTTTCACTTCTTACCACAAGCTTTTACCTCATTCATTAACTCTTTACTCAAAAATACAAAAAGATTTTACCATTCACTTTTTACCATTTACCTTTCACCTCTCATTAAAATATTTTCACTTGCCTTTACACTTGTTTCACTATTTGCATATCACATCATGTTTAATCACTTACCTCTTGTTGATGATTGGGTGATGTGATCCAAATACTTATGCCTAGTGCATATCCTAAGTAGAGGAGATCACCCAAAGTGAATCAACCCCTTTGTGTTTCATTTGCATAGTTAATTACTTGTCTCTTGTTGATGATTGGGTGATGTGATCCAAATACTTATGCCTAGTGCATATCCTAAGTAGAGGAGATCACCCAAAGTGAATCAACCCCTTTGTGTTTCATTTGCATAGTTAATTACTTGTCTCTTGTTGATGATTGGGTGATGTGATCCAAATACTTATGCCTAGTGCATATCCTAAGTAAAGGAGATCACCCAAAGTGAATCAACCCCTTTGTGTTTCATTTGCATAGTTAATTACTTGTCTCTTGTTGATGATTGGGTGATGTGATCCAAATACTTATGCCTAGTGCATATCCTAAGTAGGGGAGATCACCCAAAGCGAATCAACCCCTTTGTGTTTCATTTGCATAGTTAATTACTTGTCTCTTGTTGATGATTGGGTGATGTGATCCAAATACTTATGCCTAGTGCATATCCCAAGTAGGGGAGATCACCCAAAGTGAATCAATCCCTTTGTGTTTCATTTGCATAGTTAATTACTTGTCTCTTGTTGATGATTTAGTAATGTGATTCAACACTAATGCCTAGTGCATGCCCCGAGTGTTGAAGATTACTTGAAAGTGATTCAACTACTTGCATCATTTACTTACATGCTTTGCATTCATTACTTGTGTGCTCATTGTGCTTGAAAGTATTGAATTGGTGTTCACAACTTGGTTGTTTTGATTTTCGCAAAGACTTTGTAAAGTCATAGACTTATTGCTGCTCGATAGTAACACTTCAAACCTCAAAACCATGTTGTATGGGAAAGACAATTTGTTACTCGTTAGTAACATCTACAGTTTTAAAACTTTTAGCACTCAAGTTCAAAAACAAGTTTGTCACTCATTAGTAGCAACTTCAATTTTCAAAAACCTTTGCATTCATAATTAAAAACAGTTTTTGCATTTGCACTCAATCAATTTCAAACTCATAAAAACAATGTGAGCAAGTAATGATCACCCATAGCCTTAGCTAGTTTGATCATGAAAGCTCTCCCTTTTTCAAAAGCCATGTGAACTAGTAAGGATCACCCATAGCCTTAGCTAGTTTGATCATGAAAGTTCCTTCCTTTTTCAAACACCTTCTTCAAGGCTTCTTTTTCTCGCTCCAAGAACTACGTTGCTTTGATTCCCACTTGGGATACGTAGGAGCGAGACTTGTTCTCGTCAAGCACATCACATCAAAAAAAAAATCTTCACTTTCACAACAATAAAAAACCTCCATTTTCAAAACAAACAAAAAAATGTTTTCAAACCCATTGTCGTTAGTAGCTAATCAGAACCGTAGTTCGTCTAGCTATTGACATCGATGTCCTTTCTCCAAAAAGAACAATAAGTGATGACCACCCATAGCCTTTGCTAGTTTGGTCATCAAACAAATCAATCCTTTTCAAAAAAGCTTTCAAAAAGAGAATAAAAACAAGTTGTTACCAACGGTCACCCAGAACCTTAGTTCGTTTGACTAGCGGTAGCGACTCCTTTTGAGTACTTAGCGGTGATTACCCATAGCCTTAGCTAGTTTAGTCACTCGCTAGTACTCGTCCGATTTCGAAAACTCACCTAAAAAGTAAAAAAACAAAAACCAAGGTAGAACTACGTAGCTCTGAATTCTCCATTGTACCGGGAGATACGTAGGAGCGGGTCGTTACCCCCGTCGAGCTCTTTTCTAAAAAACTCTCTTTTTCCCCCTCTTTACATAAGTTTTCCATTAATTTCCCATCCATCTTCAAATAAGGATAAAATAGGCAAATCTAAGTGTTCTTCAAATCAAACATTAAAACCACACAATTTAATTAGAGGTTCCCTTTCAGTAGAAAGGAGGAATGGGGTGCTAATACCTTCCCCATTCCTAACCGACCCCCGAACCCATATCTCTATTTTTCAAAAGACCACCCGCCTTTTTGTAAAAGACTTTTTTCTAATGTTTTGGTCTAAAAACTAAAATATTGGTGGCGGCTTCACAATTTTCTACGTTGTACATTGAAGAACCCTAAACGGGATTTTTCGGGGTACAACAGCTGGCGACTTCACTGGGGACTTTTTTTTTTAGAAAAAGACGAGGGTCAAGCCTAACTAACTAAAACGTGTGGTTCAATGTATTGTGATTTGATTAATATCTTGTTTGCCTTTCTTTCTTATAATTAATTGTAAGCATAGGTAATTGTCTTCTTCTACTCCTTTTCTTTTATCGCATTTCCCCATATTCTCTCATGTCCTTTCTTCTTGGCTCCTCTTCTAAAGGTAAGCAATATCCTTGTTTGTAGATATCTTAGGAATGAACCCTAGGGTAGGCAACTCGATATTGATTGCTGTTTTCTGGACTGGTCTGGTTTTCATTTGCAGGTGGGGTAGTGCTAGGGAAAATGCCCTTGACACACACTACACTTGTACCTTGTGATTACATACTTTGAGTGGGACCATAACCCAGGTCTGCAAAAACTTAGGAGAGTGGATTCGAGTAGTGAGAGCCCATCAGGACCTTTGTCCGTTTGGCTACTTGCGAAAGTTTCAACCAGAGTTGTGCTCTTTCATGATGCCTCACACCTAGCAGTTTGCTGCATTTGTGGGGAGTTTTGTGAAAGAGACTGTGGCTCTGGTGGCCTTGTGGGGGAGTGAATAGAGCCATGTGGAAGGATTACCCCATAGATTGCCCTAGATCGTAGGTCTCACCTCTTTTTAGGTCACAAGGGCTTTTCCAAATTGTGTGTTGCATTATCACATTTAGCTAAGTTCTTTTCTTTCAATGATTTTCGAAAAAAAACAACAAAATATTTTTCCTCTCTTTCATAAATACCTATATGAGGTGGCATATAGGGTATATTTCCAAGCCACCACTTGTAAATATTTTTCTTTATGTAAATAATATGAAAAAGCATCCTCATCATCTGCACTTTGCATCATAACATCATGCATCACATAAGCAAAATTCTAAAAAAAGTAGGGCTTCATGTAGCATTCTTCATGCATTTAATTTGTTTGCTGGTAATCTTGGAATAACTTGGATCTTGTCATAGGCGTGAAAAACATGGGATCAAGGGGAGAAGGTATACTGAACTCGAGGTTCCCAGTGGTGAAGAAAGCGAATGTGGCTAATCTGATAGAGTGCGCCTCTTTAATGGGACTGGAGGAGCGTGGGTTATTTGAAAGGGTCTATGGAAACATTCTCCAGTTGCTCCAGTTAGACATTCAAGAAGACGCTGTGAAGGCCCTCAGCCAGTTCTACGACCCAGATATCCGTTGCTTTATCTTCGAGGATTTCCAGCTTTCTCCAACCTTAGAGGAGTATGAGCAAATCTTAGGCTTCTCTAGGTCAGAATCAGTGCCATATCAGTGCCGGGGACGTTACTACTCAGATCAAAGATTATCTTTGTTACTGCAAGTGGGTGTTGGGGACTTAAAAGTTCAAAAAGAAAGAAAAAACCGCATAATGGGGTTTCCGCTGAGCTACTTTGAAGCCTTGATGAAGTCCCATGCTCAAGCTGATAGATGGGGTCCTTTCAAACAGTTGCTAGCTCTAACCGTCTTCGGGATTGTCCTGTTCCCGCAAGTTGAGAATTTTATTGATGAGACTGCCATCGGAGTATTCTTGGCATTTATCAGCAAGGATAATCCAATCAACCCAGTACCAGCCGTCCTCGCGGACACTTACTACTCCTTTACTCATCACCGGGTATTGGGGAAAAAGAAAATTGCTTGTTCCCTTCATGTGTTGTATGCCTGGTTTCTCAACCACTTCATCGCCCACAAAAATCAAGCTACAAACCTGTTGGAGTATGCCATGGGTTGCGAAGTGGAGGTCAAGAGTGCTCAAGAGTGGGTGCATACCCTAGAGAGTTTCAATGCCCTCAAGGTCCGTTGGTACACCCATTCATGTTGGAAGGACAGGCCCTCCATTGTGTTTCAGTGCGGGGATTTTCAGAATGTTCCCCTAATGGGTACTCAAGGTTGTGTTAATTATAACCCCTCTTGGACTATCCGACAGCTTGGGTACCCCATGAGAAATATGCCTACCAAGGACATGTTGGCTACCATCTTCCTCAGCAAAGAAGATCCAAAGAATGAGGGTGTGCTTCGAAAAATCTCGAAGGCTTGGGAAAATGTGGTCCGGAAGGATAAGGATGAGCTCATGAAGAGGATTGGTAATGTTACTTTCTATCAGTGGTTGCATGAAAGGATCCAGAGTACCCGTCCACCGTCCCAAGAGGCAAGGCCAGTTGAGAGAGAGATGCCAGAGATCCGCCTTCTTACTACAGAGGAATTGAACGAGGTTAAGTCTGCTTTAGCTAAAGCAGAGGAAGAGAAAAGGGCATTGCAAGCGGAATTAGAAAAGGTAATTCTCCAAAAGAAGAAGTTAGAAGAAGAGAATGAGATTAAGACAACGGCTATCGAGGAGAGTGTTCAGCAATTCAAGGCAGAAAAGAAGAGTAAGCAAGAAACTCAAAAACATCTGCAGGGAGCTAGAGATGAACTTCAGAAATACAAGCAAAGAACGAGGAAAGCCCTTGAGGAAGCCAGAGGGTGGAAGATGGCGGCAGGTGAGCCCAAACAAGAATCTCGCTTGGTGGTGGAGTTGAAGAATCAGCTAAAGAGCCTTGAACACGAAAGAAACTCCATTGGGTATGCTCTTAAGGAATATCAAGAAATGCTGGGATATGAGCAAGAACGATCTGACGAGCTGAAAAGGCACTGCCTGTACTTAGAAGAGTCCTATAGGCGGATGCAAGTTGAGAGTCGGCACTGGGAGCAGCGTTTCTTAGCATTAATCGGCAAAATAGAAGAACAAGAGATTGTCAGAGAGCTAAGAGACGAGATTCAGCTGTGGAAGGGTAAGTTCTCAAGATTGGCATGGCTAACTAATCAGGTTGTAAAAGATGTCCCCAGAAGACTAAGAAGGGCTGAAGCCGAGATGTTTCCCTTCAACACCCCAGTGCATGTGTATGAATTTGTTAATTTCTGCAAAACCCTGACTGAGGAGCTCATGGAGAAGGCTGAAGGAGCTGCTGCTGCAAGCAAGGAAAGAAAGAAGAAAAGGAAGTTGAAGGCCATATGTTACTAAATTTCAGTGCTTTGTAATTTTTCTTGTTAGAATGTTCTCTAGGAAGTTGTAATTTTTCTTTGGGAATATTGTAATTTTCTAAGAGCATCGTACTTTTCTTTGAAAGATATTGCATTACACCCTTGATGGTATTGTACTCTCTTTTCTCTCTTATGGATGATTTATAATCCGAAGGAAGTATGCCCTATCGCTTGTTGATCCCAATCTTCGTCATGTTCTTAAAACGTTTCGATATTTGCTTATGACAAGAGCGAGTTATTTCACGATTCCCGGCGCTAAAACAAAATAATGCAAAGTCATATGCATATGCATTGCATTCATTTATGCATTTCATATTTGTACTCATGAAAACGTTCTACCCACAGAAACAGAAGGCAAGCTGGTTAATCATCGTTACTGGACGCGCCTGCAAGCTAGAAACATGGAGAACAATGAAGGCAACGCCGGTCAGGGCGATCTACCGCCCCCTCAGAATAATGAAGTTCCAGTTGTTCAGAATCTTAACGGTCAGGGTCCGCAGGGGGAGAATCAAGCTGTTCAGGCTGAGTTGGAAGTCTTGAAAGCCCAGATGGCTGAAGTTATAAGAGTGATTAGTGCCTTGAGGGATGTTGGCACCGCTGAAGCTACTGCTGCCGGGATAAACAATCCCCCTCCACCTCCTGGGTCCGGGGTCTCCCAGGCCCTTCAGGCTGTACAATGGCCTCTTTATGGTCTCCCACTAGGATATGTGCCTCCAGTTGTTGATGCGAATACCGGAGGAGGTCCTTCAGGGACTGCAGAACAGGCTCAGCCCGATGCTGTCGTGAATGAAGGGGGGACAGGGACTCCTCAAACTCCGGTTCAGATCCCAATCCCTGCAACTGCTTCAAGAACCCCAGTGGGTTTTAATTCGCTGATGACTGTTTACCCGCAAATGCAGGGCTCTATCCCTCAGAATGCTGTTCATCCGCATATGACTCCGGCTGTGGTATCTGTGAATAATCCTCAGTACGGTGCTGTTGGTTTCCCGCAAAATTACCCAGTTGCAACTAAAAGCCAGTATCAGATGTTGGAGGAAAGGTTAAGGGCTGTTGAAGGAGTGGGTTTCCGGGCCAGAAATGCCCATGAGCTGTGCTTGGTTCCCGATTTGGTCGTCCCCCCCAAATTTAAAGCACCCACCTTCGATAAGTACAGAGGAACAACTTGTCCCGTTAGTCACGTAACAATGTATTGCCGAAAAATGACTGCTCATGCTCGCAATGATGACTTGATGGTGCACTGCTTCCAGGAAAGCCTAGCTGGGGCGCCTTTGGATTGGTACATGCAATTGGAACCGACTCATGTCCGATGCTGGAAAGATCTGGCGGATGCTTTCATTCGTCAATATCAGTATAACAATGATCTGGCTCCAAATAGAACTCAGCTGCAATGCATGACCAAGAAAGATAACGAGTCGTTCAAAGAGTATGCCCAGAGATGGAGAAATCTTGCTGCTCAGGTGAAACCCCCTCTGCTGGACAAGGAAATGGTTCACATGTTCATGGAAACTCTTCCTCCGGCGTACTATGATAGGTTGGTCGGTAGTGTGGCCTCGAATTTCTCTGAGATGGTCGTCACGGGAGAAAGAGTAGAGAATGGTATGCGCAGTGGAAGGATAGCTCATGGTTCAACACCTTCCTCCAGTCAGAAAAAGCCTTTTTCCGGATTCAACAAGAAGAAGGAAGGAGAAACTAATGCAATCATCGGAGCCAGTGGTCCATCCCACAACAACTCTCCGCAAGCTGTTCCTGTCCCCTCTCAGGCACCACCTGCACAGCATTTCCAATCCAACTATCAATATCGGAATTACAATGAAAGAAAACCTGTTGTTTTCGATCCCATTCTCATGTCCTATACGGACCTGTTTAATTATCTCATCACTAATAAGATAATTAACACTCGTCAAATGAAGCCGTACCAGCCTCCTTACCCAAGAGGGTATAATGCAAATGCTACCTGCGCCTTTCATTCCGGGGCAGTGGGTCATGTGGTAGAAGATTGTAAAGCATTCAAGTACGTAGTGCAGGAATTGCTTGACGCAAGGACCATATCATTTCAGCAACCCAATGTGACCACAAATCCATTATCGGGGCATGGAGGGCCTTCTGTTAATGCTGTTGAGGATTTGGGTGGCCAGTGTTTGGTTAGAAAGGTTGATCGCATCAAAATGCCTTTGGACTTTATCCATGCTGAATTATGCCGTCTCGGCGTCATTAAAGAAGGGTGTGCTAGGAAAGACACCTGTGGTAATCTTCGTTGCATTGGGGCGTGTGAGGGTTTTAAGCCAGTCCTCCAGGATCTTTTAGACAGACACCTGGTCCAAGTAGGGGTCCAGGAGAAAGAAGAAAATGTATTTACCTTGCAGTCTGGTAATAGAGGCTCCAGAAGGCCGTTTGAGATTCCTTGCAATCTGAATTCCAGTCCAGCTGCGACAAGGCCTTCAACTATCATTATTCCAGTGCCCGCTGCCACCCCTAGTGGAGAGGTTAGGTTGGTCCCATGGAGTTGCAATGTACGAATGCAGGCGGAGGTCCCCAAGGGCACTGTGGACGTAACCAACATTGCTGGGAATAGCGGTATTACAAGGAGCGGAAGGTTGTATGCTCCTGAAAACCTCAGGGGAGAGCCACCCAAATCAGGAGAAGGAGGAGCCTGTAAAGGAAAAGGCAAAGAAACTGCAGAAGTTAGAAAAGTATCAGATAAGGAGGCTCAAGAATTCTTGAAGGTGATGAGGCAGAGTGAATATCAGGTGATAGACCAGCTGAGTCAAACCCCATCTAAAATTTCAATGCTTTCTTTGTTGCTCAGTTCAGAGGCACATCGTGCAACACTGCTAAAGATTCTGAATGAAGCTCATGTCTCCCAGGACATTACAGTGGGTCAGCTTGATGGGATTGTCGGCAATATTGTGGCATCCAATTATTTGACCTTTTCAGACACTGAACTTCCTCCGGCAGGGAAAAATCATAATCAAGCTCTCCACATCTCAGTCAAGTGTGGAGATTATATACTTGCCAGGGTGCTCGTCGATAATGGTTCATCCTTGAATGTGCTGCCTAAGTCTACCATGGATAAGTTGAATGTAGATTGTTCATATCTGAAACCGAGTTCTACTCTGGTCAGAGCGTTTGATGGGTCGGTTAAGGAAGTTTATGGAGAAGTAGAAGTGCCGCTGCAAGTGGGTCCCGAAGTGTTTTATGTTGTCTTCCAAGTGATGGACATCAGGTCCTCCTACAGTTGCCTATTGGGACGACCTTGGATACATGCTGCTGGGGCAGTGCCATCTTCGCTCCACCAGAAGCTCAAGTTTGTGGCTGAGGGGAAGCTGATAGTGATCCATGGGGAAGAGGAAACATTGATAAACAGATCACCACCTGAATACTATGTGGAAGCAGCAGAAGAATCCTTTGAGACCGCCTTCCAAGGATTGGAAATTTCCAACGCTGTTTTTGTTGAAAGTAAGCCTCCGTGGGAGTCTAGGTGGTCCAGAGCTGATATGATGGTAGCGAAGGTGATGCTAGGACAGGGATATCAGGTTGGTAAAGGCCTAGGAAAATCTGCTCAGGGAATTGTGAGACCCGTCCAATTAAGGGGAAATATTGAAAGATTCGGTGTTGGGTATGTCCCAAGTCTTGCCGATAGGGAGAGGCTGGCCAAGCTCAAGGGAAGGATACCCAATCAGGGGAAGATGGTCATCACTAACCTCAAGAACAATTTCCAGAGTGCCGGTATGCTAAACCCTGACCAGGTCAATGTGATTGAAGAAGGATCAAGCTCGAGTGGCCGTGCTGTCGGCTTGGTGCGCTGCTGCGCTGCTGGAGAGAAGCTGCAAAACTGGGAGATCATGGATTTCCCCGTGTTTTTCAATTTAAAGTAATTATCTTTGTAATGCAAATCCCTCGGCTCTGCCCAAGGCCCTGGGATATTTCATTCGGGCACGTATGTTTTATCAAAACTCATCAATCAATAAAATGTTATTTTGAATAAAATTTTTGTCTTCGTCTTTTATTTGTGTGTCTTTTCTTCGTTTTTATTTTCTGTTCCACTTTAATGCAGATCGAAAATAATCTCTGAAAATAATAATGCCCATAATTCATACTGTGATTTTGATTACCCGGTTAACCAAGCCGAGGAAGATGCTGAGAATGATTGGGATGCTCCTCCGGAAATCATGAGAATGGTAGAACAAGAAGAAAAAGTCATTGAGCCCCATGAGGAGTCTACAGAAATGATCAATTTGGGTACTGGAGAGAATAAGAAAGAAGTCAAGGTCGGTACTGCAATGAATAAAAATAATCGCACAAAGTTGATTCAGCTTTTGCGTGATTATGTTGATATCTTCGCATGGTCGTATCAAGATATGCCTGGCTTGGATACTAACATTGTAGTACACAAGTTGCCCATCAAACCGGAATATCCGCCAATCAAGCAGAAGTTAAGGCGGATGAAGCCTGAAATGTCTCTAAAGATTAGAGATGAGGTCAAGAAGCAGTTCGATGCAGGATTCTTAGCTGTAACAAAATATCCTGAGTGGGTAGCCAATATTGTCCCGGTTCCTAAGAAAGATGGGAAGGTTCGAATGTGTGTTGATTACCGTGACTTGAATAGGGCAAGCCCTAAAGATGATTTCCCTCTACCTCATATCGATGTCTTGGTGGACAGCACTGCTCGGCATTCAATGTTCTCCTTCATGGATGGATATTCAGGCTATAACCAAATCAAAACGGCTCCAGAGGATATGGAGAAGACCACTTTTATAACTCCTTGGGGAACTTTCTGTTACAAGGTTATGCCTTTCGGGTTGAAGAACGCCGGGGCAACCTACCAAAGAGCAATGGTAGCCTTATTCCATGACATGATGCATAAGGAGATTGAGGTCTATGTGGATGATATGATTGCCAAATCAAAGACTGATGAAGAACATGTGGTTAACCTACAGAAGCTGTTCGAACGTCTCAGAAAATACAAACTCCGGTTGAATCCAGCCAAGTGCACCTTCGGGGTTAGGTCAGGAAAGTTGTTGGGTTTCATCGTTAGCCAGAAAGGAATTGAGGTAGACCCGGGCAAAGTGCGAGCCATTCTGGAGATGCCAGTGCCTAAGACAGAAAAAGAAGTCCGTGGTTTCTTGGGAAGACTGAATTACATCTCTCGATTCATCTTCCAGTTAACTGCAACTTGCGAACCAATTTTCAAGCTACTGTGCAAAGACCAAGAGGTAAAGTGGAATGATAAATGTCAAGAAGCATTTGAGAAAATCAAAGTGTACCTGCAAAATCCACCAGTCCTAATGCCACCGGTGCCTGGAAGGCCTCTCATTATATACCTCACTGTACTAGATAGTTCTATGGGATGCGTGCTGGGGCAACAGGATGAGTCAGGAAAGAAAGAGCATGCGATCTACTACTTGAGCAAGAAATTCACAGACTGTGAGACAAGGTATTCACCATTGGAGAAAACTTGTTGTGCTTTAGCTTGGGCTGCGCATCGGTTGAGACAATATATGCTGAGTCACACTACCTGGTTGGTATCCAAAATGGATCCGATCAAGTACATATTCGAGAAACCTGCGCTTACCGGTAGAATTGCTCGTTGGCAGATGCTTCTGTCGGAGTATGACCTTGTATATGTAACACAGAAGGCAATCAAAGGTAGTACACTAGCAGACTACTTGGCACACCAACCGGTTGATGATTACCAATCAATGCAATGTGAATTCCCAGATGAGGACATTATGGCATTATTTGACGAAGGAAAATCTCAAGATGATGAAAGGTGGAGAGTGTTGTTCGATGGTGCCTCTAACATGTGGGGGCACGGGGTCGGAGCAGTACTGGTCTCTCCAGACAACCGCTTCATACCGTTTACTGCCAGACTAAGCTTCTACGTCACAAACAATATTGCAGAATATGAGGCGTGTATCCTAGGTATTCAAGCAGCCCTCGATTGGAAAGTCAAAAGGCTCGACGTGTATGGAGATTCAGCTCTGGTTGTCCACCAGGTGAAAGGAGATTGGGAAACAAGAAATCCTGATTTGATTCCTTACCGTGACTATATTCAAGAATTAATCAAGCCTTTTGAGGAAATCACTTTCCAGCACATACCCCGCAGTGAGAATCAGTTGGCAGATGCTTTGGCAACCTTATCATCAATGTTCAACGTCAGCTGTGACAAAAGCCTGACGACCGTTAGAATTCAGCACAAAGGTCTACCTGCATATCATTACTGTATGGCAGTCGAAGAGGAATCAGATAATAAGCCTTGGTACCATGACATCAAGCAGTACATCACAAACAGAGAGTACCCGCCCGGAATTACAGAAAATGACAAGAGAACACTTAGGAGGTTGTCAGCAGGTTTCTTCTTGAGTGGAGACGTCCTTTACAAGAGAAATCATGACTTGGTACTCCTCAGATGTGTGACAGCAGAAGAGTCTGTAAAGATTATGAGGGAAGTACATGAAGGCTCATTCGGAACTCATTCAAATGCGCCTACCATGGCTAGAAAAATCTTGAGAGCTGGCTATTACTGGCTGCAGATGGAAGGTGATTGCTACAGTTTTGTTCGAAAGTGCCATAAATGCCAAATTTATGCTGATCATGTCCATGTGCCGCCTGCCAAGTTGAATGTTATGACTGCGTCCTGGCCATTTTCAATGTGGGGAATGGATGTCATTGGTCCCATTGAACCCAAAGCATCAAACGGGCATCGCTTTATCTTGGTCGCCATTGACTATTTCACGAAGTGGGTTGAAGCTGCCTCATATTCTAGTGTAACTAGCGCAGTGGTTGCCAAGTTTGTGAAGAGAGATTTGATTTGCCGTTATGGTCTCCCCAACAAGATCATCACTGATAACGGCAGCAACCTGAACAGCAAGATGATGAAAAATCTGTGCGCAGAGTTCAAAATCCAGCATCATAATTCTTCCCCCTACAGGCCCAAGATGAATGGGGCAGTCGAAGCAGCCAACAAGAACATCAAGAGGATTGTGCAGAAGATGGTGGTCACCTACAAGGATTGGCATGAGATGCTTCCTTTCGCTTTGCACGGTTACCGTACTTCAGTACGTACGTCGACCGGGGCAACTCCTTTCTCTCTGGTATACGGGTCAGAGGCAGTCCTCCCCATTGAAGTTGAGATCCCCTCTCTCCGAGTGATCATGGAAGCCAAGCTGGAAGAAGCAGAGTGGGCGCAAGTTCGCCTAGATCAGTTAAATCTCATTGAGGAAAAGAGAATCTCAGCTTTGTGTCATGGGCAGTTATATCAGCAAAGGATGAAGACCGCTTTTGACAAGAAGGTTCGTCCCCGTGAATTCAATGAGGGAGATCTGGTGCTCAAGAAGATCTTGCCGATCCAGACAGACCCCAGGGGCAAATGGACTCCAAAGTATGAAGGACCTTACGTGGTGAAGAAGGCATTCTCAGGAGGAGCTTTGATTCTGGCAAACATGGATGGAGATGAGATCCCGAATCCAGTAAACTCAGATGCTGTCAAGAAGTATTATGCCTAGAGAAATAAATAAAAAAAGAGAAAGATGAGCCAAGCAAGAATTAGCTCGCTAGGTTGAAAACCCGCAAAGGGCGGCCTAGGCAAAATCAGAGCGACCCGATGGATTGAAAACCCGCAAAGGGCGATCCAGGCAAAAATTAGGGTCAGAAAAGTTGGACTTGAAAAAAGAAAAAGGGCAACCAGCACTCCCAAAGGTTTGGATAAGAGGTTGGTCAAAGTTATGAGTATGGACGGTGGGCACCGTTACTTCAGAGATGAAATTACAAGATCTGTTCCTTTTGCTTGTATTTTTTCAGTTTAAAAGAAAATCATAATGTACTTTTAATTGGCGTGACTTTCTGCGCGTCCAATTTCTATATCAATAAAAGTCCAACTTTTCTTCCATATATGTGCTTTTCGTGTCTTTGCTTTCTTCTATTCGGTTTCTTTCAAAATAATGATTTTTATGATTGATGAAATTGAATTGCAAAACATGTGTACATTCATAGCATTACAGGATCATTACGAAATCTTTGAAAATACAGAAAGAAATGATTTCCCAAATGAATAAAGCTGTAAACAAAGCAGTTGTGACAATTCGATGCGCAGTCCTTGTGTAATCGTTGTCCCGAGACAGCATTCGTCCAGTAGAGTGATTTAACCAGCAAAAGAGTGCCAAAAAAAAAAACAAATAAGCAGAAAACAGAAAGCTGCTCAAAGCAAACAGAATAAACAAAAAAACAAACAAGCAGAAAAAAGAAAGCTGCTTAAAGAAAACAAACAGCATAAACAAAGACAGAAGAATTGCAGAAAACGGAACATAAAAAGAACACACCATCTTCATATCATTCATCATTCTCATACCATTCATACCATTCATCGCTTCATGGCATCAAACAGTAGTGCATTACACTTTCAATTTGTATCTCAGAAGAGCGAAGAAATAACAGAAAAAGCATTCCACCAAAGTCAATCATTGCATTCATATGCATTCAAGTGCATACGTTTCATGTACCAGTCAAGATAGAAGTAGTTACCTCAGACTAGATAGTCTCAACCCAGAGTTAGTAAACTCCATCAACCCAGAGTTAGTGAACTCCATCAATCCAGATCACAACATCGTGTACGAGCACGCGATGGATCCATCCGACTTCGTCAAGTCCTTCGGATTAGTTATGTCAACCTAAGGCATAATGGACATCCTTTGATCAAATCAGTTCCGGACATGATGTTGATCGGCCGCTCGAGAAGGCCACCCCTAAGCTCGGACTCAACAAGAGTCCGTTAGAAGGTTTTTAGGCAACCTCCGAATTCAGGACCCCAGCGTCCCTTCAGAACCCCAGTGTTCATTCAGGATCCAAGCATCCCTTCAGGACCCAAGTGTCCATCCAGGTTACTTTCTTTACTGCTTTCTTAATAGCTTTATTTCCTGCTTTTTGAGGGCGGGCATTTCATTTAAGTAAAAAAAAAGAGAGAAAATTCGGGTTTTCCCAAGCAGACAAAATCAGTATAATTTCTGAATTCTTTATTTCTATTTTACCTCGGAATATGTTTCGGCCAATTCATATTCCTTGTCAAAATCCAAATAAAGAGGGGCAGCTGTCATACCCTAATTTTGTCCGCCTAGGTCGAAACCCTAATTTTCAAACAAAAATAAGTAAGTTAAGGTTTAGCATTCATTCATAATGTCATGAAGACCATCATTCATGCATTTCAAAGTTTTGAAAGTCATCTTAGGATTAGGGATGCATTGCATTGCCTTTTATAGCATTTTCAGAGTTTTTCAAGACCAAGGGCATTTTGGTCATTTTCGAAAAATGAGACATTTCTCAGCAAAAAAAATCATTTCTTGCATACATTTTAGATTTTAGGGCCATTTTAGAGTTTTGAAGTAATTCTTGAAAAGAAAATGCATTTTGAACAAGGATTAGGGTTTCTAATGATCAAAAGGGCATTTTGGTCATTTCGCCAAAAAATTCAATTTTTCATCAAAAAATCACAGGGATCTATAAGGAATCACTTGAGGTGAGATGTGCTTGATCATACATATTTTTGGTAAATACATTGTTGATTTATGTAAAAGAAAGAAAAAGTCAAAACCGTAAAGTCAACAATGGAATATTCTTCAAGCATCTTCAAAGTGGGGCACCCAAATCAATTTTGGGATGATGGTAGCATTTATTTCTGAACCCAATGATTGATCATAGGATATGGCCCAAAATGGCAAGAATTTAGAAGAATTATCTAGAAGGGAATAAGGAATATCCCTTTGAATTTTGAAAGGTCAAGTGTAGTACAATAGTACAAGTTGCAATTCCACTCACTCTCTCTCCCTTGGCTGCGAATATCAGCTCCATATCCACCCAATTTTGATTTATTTTATTGCTTGATAATCATGTTTTGATCATAGCCTTTCATTTGAATTGTAAATGCAATCCCAACCCTCCATTTGAATTAAAATGGCATTCTTGCAATATGAACCATTTGGAAAAACATTTTGGTAAAATGATTTATCCTTCACCCTCCCTCCTTATGCTGCGCCCCTCAGCCCCCTCTCTCCTCCCTTTGTGCTTCTTGACTACCCTCAATCCTTGTGACAATTGATCCTAACCATTGATCCCAAATAAAACTCTAATCCTAGAGCACAAGTGAGATGAAGTGACATAGTTACCCTCAACTTTGAGTGGCCTCTATAAATACCATTTTGTGCTCAGCTCACAAGGACCTTTTGGCTGATCATTCACTCCTCAAAAAACCCTAGCACACTCTCTCAAAAGGGCCTCCAAAACCGTGAGCACTCTCCATCATCCACCCATTGTTCCTTTGATTTTTCTTCACCAAATCACTTCCAATCCACTCCCATTTCGCATATCTTCTTCCTACCATCTTCAAGTTCAGATTCATACCCTCAAGAGCTTAGGATTTTGAAGGTTTTCAAGGGCTTGGTTGGTGTTCTTTTGAAGATTTGGTTGATTGGTTCACTAGCTCTCCATTTTCGCATAGTTTAGTGAAGGCTCTAGGTAAACTCTTAGAACCCTTTGCATTCATAAATTTTTTGCATCAAAAAGACTTATCTCTTTTGCATATTCATCAAAATGTAGATTAGGGGGCTGTTGGGGGAGATTTGGTATCTCACCCCTTTTGAATAATTTGTGTTATGTGATCTTTGCATATCATCATCTTTGCATCTTTGTTTCATGAATAAAATGCTCTTTTCTCTTTGATTTGGCTTCGGCCTCATGTTAGATCTTAGGGATCTTGTTTCTTCTAGTTCATTTCATGTCCAAAGTGTGAATAATGGTGGGATTTCAAGTATGTGTAGCTTCGGGTTTAACTTGTAGAAATTAAGGTTTTGATGTTTGTTTCATTTCCTTAATTTTTTTTGTGTAAATAAATGTATGTGATACTTGATCTTTATCTTATAATCTCATGTGCTATGTTATGTTTGTGTTTGATGTCACTTTTATGCATCAATTTATGTCATGTTTGGCATGAAATTTGTTGGTGAATATTGCTTGCAAGCATTCGGCCAAGGCCACTTTTTATGACCTAGCTTTTGTTGCAATTTGCTTTATTGATTTGGTGTGTGCAAATAATTTTGTGTAAATGTGTTTTTTTTACCATTTACCAATATACTTTACTATTCACTTAAAAAATTACCAAAAAGTTAAAAACATTTTCATTCTTACTTTTCACTTCTTACCACAAGCTTTTACCTCATTCATTAACTCTTTACTCAAAAATACAAAAAGATTTTACCATTCACTTTTTACCATTTACCTTTCACCTCTCATTAAAATATTTTCACTTGCCTTTACACTTGTTTCACTATTTGCATATCACATCATGTTTAATCACTTACCTCTTGTTGATGATTGGGTGATGTGATCCAAATACTTATGCCTAGTGCATATCCTAAGTAGAGGAGATCACCCAAAGTGAATCAACCCCTTTGTGTTTCATTTGCATAGTTAATTACTTGTCTCTTGTTGATGATTGGGTGATGTGATCCAAATACTTATGCCTAGTGCATATCCTAAGTAGAGGAGATCACCCAAAGTGAATCAACCCCTTTGTGTTTCATTTGCATAGTTAATTACTTGTCTCTTGTTGATGATTGGGTGATGTGATCCAAATACTTATGCCTAGTGCATATCCTAAGTAAAGGAGATCACCCAAAGTGAATCAACCCCTTTGTGTTTCATTTGCATAGTTAATTACTTGTCTCTTGTTGATGATTGGGTGATGTGATCCAAATACTTATGCCTAGTGCATATCCTAAGTAGGGGAGATCACCCAAAGCGAATCAACCCCTTTGTGTTTCATTTGCATAGTTAATTACTTGTCTCTTGTTGATGATTGGGTGATGTGATCCAAATACTTATGCCTAGTGCATATCCCAAGTAGGGGAGATCACCCAAAGTGAATCAATCCCTTTGTGTTTCATTTGCATAGTTAATTACTTGTCTCTTGTTGATGATTTAGTAATGTGATTCAACACTAATGCCTAGTGCATGCCCCGAGTGTTGAAGATTACTTGAAAGTGATTCAACTACTTGCATCATTTACTTACATGCTTTGCATTCATTACTTGTGTGCTCATTGTGCTTGAAAGTATTGAATTGGTGTTCACAACTTGGTTGTTTTGATTTTCGCAAAGACTTTGTAAAGTCATAGACTTATTGCTGCTCGATAGTAACACTTCAAACCTCAAAACCATGTTGTATGGGAAAGACAATTTGTTACTCGTTAGTAACATCTACAGTTTTAAAACTTTTAGCACTCAAGTTCAAAAACAAGTTTGTCACTCATTAGTAGCAACTTCAATTTTCAAAAACCTTTGCATTCATAATTAAAAACAGTTTTTGCATTTGCACTCAATCAATTTCAAACTCATAAAAACAATGTGAGCAAGTAATGATCACCCATAGCCTTAGCTAGTTTGATCATGAAAGCTCTCCCTTTTTCAAAAGCCATGTGAACTAGTAAGGATCACCCATAGCCTTAGCTAGTTTGATCATGAAAGTTCCTTCCTTTTTCAAACACCTTCTTCAAGGCTTCTTTTTCTCGCTCCAAGAACTACGTTGCTTTGATTCCCACTTGGGATACGTAGGAGCGAGACTTGTTCTCGTCAAGCACATCACATCAAAAAAAAAATCTTCACTTTCACAACAATAAAAAACCTCCATTTTCAAAACAAACAAAAAAATGTTTTCAAACCCATTGTCGTTAGTAGCTAATCAGAACCGTAGTTCGTCTAGCTATTGACATCGATGTCCTTTCTCCAAAAAGAACAATAAGTGATGACCACCCATAGCCTTTGCTAGTTTGGTCATCAAACAAATCAATCCTTTTCAAAAAAGCTTTCAAAAGGAGAATAAAAACAAGTTGTTACCAACGGTCACCCAGAACCTTAGTTCGTTTGACTAGCGGTAGCGACTCCTTTTGAGTACTTAGCGGTGATTACCCATAGCCTTAGCTAGTTTAGTCACTCGCTAGTACTCGTCCGATTTCGAAAACTCACCTAAAAAGTAAAAAAACAAAATCCAAGGTAGAACTACGTAGCTCTGAATTCTCCATTGTACCGGGAGATACGTAGGAGCGGGTCGTTACCCCCGTCGAGCTCTTTTCTAAAAAACTCTCTTTTTCCCCCTCTTTACATAAGTTTTCCATTAATTTCCCATCCATCTTCAAATAAGGATAAAATAGGCAAATCTAAGTGTTCTTCAAATCAAACATTAAAACCACACAATTTAATTAGAGGTTCCCTTTCAGTAGAAAGGAGGAATGGGGTGCTAATACCTTCCCCATTCCTAACCGACCCCCGAACCCATATCTCTATTTTTCAAAAGACCACCCGCCTTTTTGTAAAAGACTTTTTTCTAATGTTTTGGTCTAAAAACTAAAATATTGGTGGCGGCTTCACAATTTTCTACGTTGTACATTGAAGAACCCTAAACGGGATTTTTCGGGGTACAACACCTTTCCAAATAAGATCGGTGAAATTGGATTTTCCACGTTTTAATGGGAAAGATGTAATTGGATGGATCTTTAAAGCTGAACAATTTTTCTCATTTTACAATACCCCTGATGCAGAAAGACTAACAATAGCTGTTGTGCACCTAGATCATGATATTGTGCCTTGGTACCAAATGATGCAAAAGGTGAAACCTTTTGAATCTTGGGATCAATTTTGTAGAGTTATTGAATTAGACTTTGGACCGTCACCATATGAATGTCCTCGAGCCAATCTTTTTAAACTAATGTAAACGGGTAATGTTGCTGACTATTACCTAGAGTTCACCTCATTAGCTAACAGGTCCGAAGGGCTGACCAGTGAAGCCTTGATGGATTGTTTCCTAAGTGGGTTGCAAGACGATATTCATAGAGATGTTAAATCACTAACACCGGACACCATGTTGAAAACAGTAGCCTTAGCCAAATTGTTCGAAGAAAAATACCAAAACATACACAAGCCAAAGACAAAAACCACTCCAGCAAAAGCTAGCTATACAGGCCCAAACACCACCCTCACAGCTCACAAACCACAGTCTAACCAAACAGCACCCACAACAAAATCAAACTTGCCACCACTATTACCCACCCCTCAGACCAAATCAATTAACCAGAACCAAAGAAACATCAACTTTAAAAATATATCAGCTGCTGAGATCCAACTAAGAAGAGACAAAGGACTGTGTTATTTCTGTGATGAGAAATTTTCTCACACTCACAGATGTCCCTATAGACACCAAGTCCTGATCCTCCAGTTAAATGAGGAAGAGGAAGTTGAGGCAAGCCCAGAAACTGTTGCTGACAGCAAGGCAGAAGATAACACACCTAGAGAGCATCACTTGTCTTTGAATGCAATGAAGGGTGGTATAGGCACAGGCACTATCAGATTTTCAGGGAAAATAGAACAGATTCAAGTACAAATTCTAGTAGATGGGGGCTGCTCTGAGAACTTTATGCAACCAAGGATAGCTCAATTCCTCAAACTACCTATTGAACCAGTGCCTAGTTTTAAAGTACTAATAGGGAACGGTCAGCAGATGCAAACTGAAGGGTGGATAGAAAATGTAACTGTGAGTGTCCAGCAACATGAATTACATATTCCTGTTTATCTGCTACCTGTAGTTGGAGCAGATTTGGTGTTGGGTTCATCATGGTTAGCTACATTAGGACCACATGTGGCAGATTACAAAGCTGCTATAATCAAATTTTTCCATGATGGAAAGTTTATAACATTGCAAGGTGATCACTAATTGCAACCTACAGCAGCTCACTTCCACCAGCTAAAGAAGATGCAAGTAACAGATGCTCTGAGTGAATGTTTCACGGTACAGATGGTCACTCCACGACTTGAAAAGGATGAATTATTGGAATTACCAGATGACTTGGATCTTAAATTGGCCCTGCTACTTCACAGCTACAGAATTGTGTTTCAAGAAAACATAGGGCTTCCTCCTGCCAGAGAACAAAATCATAGAATACTCCTACCACCAGATAGCAAACCAGTGAAAGTGTGACCGAACAGATACCCTCACAGCCAAAAGGAACAGATTGAGACTATGGTGCAGGAAATGTTAGATCAAGGCATAATTCAACCAAGTACTAGCCCCTTCTCTTCACCCATTGTGCTAGTCAAAAAGAAAGATGGAAAGTGGAGATTCTGCACAGACTACAAAGCTCTAAATGCAATAACTGTCAAGGATAGCTTTCCAATTCCCATGGTAGATGAATTACTAGATGAGCTGTTTGGAGCCAAATACTTTTCTAAACTCGATTTGAGATCCGTCTATCATCAAATCTTGTTACAAGAAGAAGATAGACACAAGTCTGCATTTAGAACCCATCATGGACACTATGAATGGCTTGTTATGCCATTTGGACTTACAAACGCACCGAAAACTTTTCAGAGTTTGATGAATAATATTTTTCAAAAAGAATTGAGAAAATTTGTACTTGTTTTTTTGACGATATACTTGTTTACAGTGCGTCATGGCAGACTCACTTAATCCATTTGGAGCTGGTGCTCAGAACATTACAATAACACAGGTTGTTTGCTAGGATATCCAAATGTTCATTTGGATTATCTGAAGTGGATTATCTAGGCCATAGAGTCACGGGTGCAGGAGTGGCAATGGATCAAGATAAAGTACAAGTGGTGAAAGATTGGCCGAGACCTACAACTGTGAAACAAGTGAGAGCATTTGTGGGGCTCACAGGATATTATCGACGATTTATCAAATCCTATGCTTCAATAGCTGCACCTTTAACTGACTTACCAAAGAAGGACAGCTTCAAATGGTCTCAAGAAGCTGGGGATGTATTCACTATTTTGAAAACAACAGTGACTTCAGCCCCGATTTTAGCCTTGCCAAACTTTGCCGAACCCTTCACATTGGAGACTGATGCATCAGGTATTGGAGTGGGAGCAGTTTTGAGCCAGCAAGGACACCCAATAGCTTATTTCTCTAAGAAGATGGCCCCTAGAATGCAAAAGCAGTCCACCTATACCAGAGAGCTGTTTGCTATAACTGAGGCTTTAGCCAAGTTCAGACATTTTTTTAGATTGGCAAGTGTAGTGGTTAGTGGGTTAGGTGTTAGTAGTTAGAGGGTGGGGGTATGGGGATAGAACCCCAGTTCTCCTGCATAAACTCCATTGGGTGTCCCATTGGCCATTAGGCCAACCTATCGGGGACGCCAAATTCAGACATTATCTCTTGGGTCACACCTTTGTCATTAAAACTGATCAAAAGAGCCTCAAAAGCTTACTTGATCAATCCCTTCAAACTCCGGAGCAACAAGCTTGGTTGCATAAGTTTATGGGATACGATTTCAAAGTTGAATACAAATCGGGCAAAGAAAACTTACCAGCGGATGCTCTATCTAGAATTTTCTTCATGGCATGGTTTGAACCTCAATCTCAATTTCTACAAGAACTGAAAACAGAAATTCAAAAGGATGAGAACCTACAAGCAATCATACAGCAACGTCAAAATAATGAGGCTACTAACAGGGAATACAAAATGAAAGAAGATTTGTTGTACTATAAAGGCAGACTAGTGATTCCTGAGAAGAGTGACTGGATACAAAAAATTCTGTTGGAATACCATAGCTCACCTGTAGGAGGGCATGCTGGGATTGCACGAACAGTTGCAAGAATTACTGCCCAGTTCCACTGGCCTAGATTGAAGGAAGATGTGAAGTTGTTTGTGCAACAGTGTGTTGTGTGCCAGCAAGCAAAGGTGCCTAATACAGCTCCAGCTGGATTGGTATAGATAGATTGTCTAAATACGCCTAATCACAGGGCTACCCAATTGTCATGGATTTACTGTCAACATGGTAGTCATAGACAGATTGTCTAAATACGCCCATTTTATACCTATGAAGTCTGCTTACACCAGCAAAAGTGTAGCAGAAGCATTCATGAGTAATGTGGTGAAACTACATGGATTACCAAAGTCAATTGTATCAGATTGTGACAAGGTCTTTACGAGGACATTTTGGCAACATCTTTTCAAATTGCAAGGCACTACCTTGGCCATGACATCTTCCTATCATCCTCAATCCGATGGGCAATCAGAGAATTTAAATAAGAGTCTAGAAATGTATCTCAGATGCTTTACGTTTGACAATCCTAAGTCTTGGTTCAAATTTCTGGTATGGGCTGAACTTTGGTATAACTCTTCATTTCATACAAGCTTGGGGATGACCCCCTTTAAAGCCTTATATGGAAGGGAACCACCAAATTTAATCAAACCCAGGATAGCAGATACTGATTCCGCTGAAGTTGTAGCTCAATTGCAGGACAGAGGAACAATATTGCAGCAACTGAAAGACAACCTCAATAAAACACAGCAACGGATGAAAGTACAGGCAGATAAGAGGAGAACTGAGTTGAACTTATCCATTGGAGACTTAGTGTTGGACAAGCTTCAACCGTATAGACAACATTCAGTGACATTGAGGCAAAACCAGAAGCTGTCCATGAGATATTTTGGCCCATTTAAGATCATACAAATGGTGGGATCAGTAGCATACAAGGTAGAGCTTCCTAGTACAACTAAGATCCATCTTGTATTCCACATAAGCCAACTCAAGCCATTCAAGGGAGTGACTAATAACTCTATTTATAAATTTCTCAAATTCAAGTAACTTAAGTGTTAAATATAAGTCTATAAATAAAATAACATTCTAAGTTTCAAATAAGGTTATGTAATGATTTAAGCATTTTGTATATATATATTGGTATGTTTGATGTGTTTGTTCAGTGCACCTGCAGTTGAAGCACCTGCACTTGATGCAGCTGCACCAAATTAAAACAGTGCACCTGCACTTAATGCTCCTGCACTGAAAACAGATTTCAAATGCAAGAAGCACCATAAAATCATACCAATGCACCAGCACTTCATTGATGACATCATGCTTAGTCATGGATCACATGGAGCTCATGCAACTTGCAAATTTCGGCGCCCACCATAGAAGTTAGCTTTGAAGAGTCACTCACTTAGGGACACTTGGCCATCCATTAGTGGACCTCCATTTGTGTTTGAGTGCGCAATTCAATCTACTGTCTGAAGTTCAGAAACTTAACCATAGTTAACTTCTCAAGTTAACTTAATCTCCAAGGAAGTCTCACTTTTTGAAGGCTATAAAAGGACCCTCACTTCTCATTTGAAAACACACCTCAAGATATCAACAAGATATCCTTAGAATTAGTTTTAGATAGTTTTTAAGTTTCAGGAAGGTAAGGAAGGAATCGAAAACTTCTTTCTTCACTTCCACGTAGTACTAGCTAAGTGCAGGAAGTCAGTGCACCTGCATTGCTTGGGAATTCATGCAAAGGAACTCCAACTCGTGTAACCCATACCTTGTGGCTTTCTTTTGTGATTTCATTTATATAAACATGTTCTATTCAGTTTATATATGTCTTGCAATGTCTAACATGAGCTAAATTTCTTTAGTTGAGATGTTCTAACCTTATAATGATCTTTTAAGTAAGTTGTTGTGCTTTTATATGATGTATGCATTTTAGTTCTTGTGTAACACTTCTTTCAACACTTGTTTTAAGGTTGATCGCTTGAAATAAGTATATTTGTAAAAGCAGACATGGTTTACAATTAAGAACTCAAGAACTAATAAGGATGAGTGTTTTAATAAAGTCTTTGTTAACTTGTTTTAACAAAGAAACCTTTGTTAAATCCATGTTAAGTCCTAGACATAAGATAACGTAGTCCTTAGGGTGATTCTGTGAGTACTTAAGAGGCATGAGTGAACTTATTTAGTATGCCTAGACATAGGAAGCTTGTAATGAAACTCTGAAGAAAGTGACTGAAAAGCACATACTGATGCAGCTGCATCCAGTGCACCTGCACCAGTTAAATGCACAAAACTCTTGAAAGTGACTTATTTGGTAAAAACATCTCAACTCTCATTCTCAACTGATTTCCTCTACATTCTATTACTTATTTGCATTCTGTTTACTTATCACCATCATCCCAATTTGTGAGTAGTATAGTTCACACTAATTTATATACTTTTAAGCTACAAGAGTTAATCCAATCCCTGTGGGTTCGATCTTTTATACTACTTTTTTGTGACTGTGTATACTTGCACATTATCTTTTTCACACACCAAGTTTTTGGCGCCGTTGCCGGGGATTGCCATTAATTTTTGTTGTTTAGATTTATAAATTAGTGTTTTATTACTCTGGTAGTTTGTTTCTTAGTGCAGGTGCACAGGATGCACTAGCTTATGCACAGGGCCAAATCACCAGAATTTTAATTAGATCCATAGATAGAGAGAAGGTTTAGAAATTTGCTGAGACTCCAGAAACAAAGATTACAAAGCTGCAGAAACTCAATATCTCATCAAGGTGAAGGACAAGGCTCAAGACCAGCCTCTGTTAGAGGAGGTCCAGGCACACAACCAGATTTTGAAGCAGATCACAGAAATCGGTTCATTCACATGGGACCAATAGGTATGATTAATGATAGAGATAGGCCCATGAGGGATTATGCTATGTTTAATCATAAAATATGCAAACAAGTATAGCAAGACTGCATATTGATGCTGTGCATTTTGAATTTAAACCCATGATGTTCCAAATGCTACAAACAATTGGTCAATTTGGTGGATTTCCTCATGAGGATCCCCATGAGCATTTAAAACAGTTTTGTAGAAGTATGTAGTAACTTTATCATTCCTGGTGTTAGTGAAGATGCATTTAGACTTAAGCTATTTCCATATTCTTTGAAAGACAAGGCTAAATCTTGGTTGAATTCATTAGAGCCTAATTCTATTCATTCATGGAATGAAGTGGCTGAAAAGTGTTTAACAAAATATTTTCCACCTATCAAAAATGCCAGAATGAGAAATGATATTACATCTTTTAGACAAAAAGAATTCGAATCATTGTTTGAAGCATGTGAAAGATGGAAAGAGCTTTTAAGAAAATATCCACATCATGGTCTGCTTGTCATTATTCAAATGGAAACTTTTTATTATGGTTTAGAACCCCAAACCAGAATAATGCTTGATGCATCATCTGGGGGTGTGTTATTAAACTTGTCTTTTAATGGAGCATGTGAATTGATTGATAGTTCTAGTTGGTCTACTGAGAGGGTGAGTGCCCAAAAGAGACCATCAGGGGTACATGAAATTAGTGAAGTATCAGCCCTATCCGCTCAAGTAGCCTCATTAACAAACATGTTTAAAAACTTCACTTCAACCAGTGCACCTGCACCTGGTGCAGCTGCACCAACAGAAAACACTGCAGCAGCCATAGAACAATCCCCTTCAGAATCTACAAGTTGTGTGTATTGTGGAGGAGGTCACTTGTATGAGGAATGTCCTAGCAACCCTGTCTCTGTCAATTTTGTAGGATACAATAGGAATAACAACCCTTACTCTAACACCTATAACCCTGACTGGAGGAACCACCCAAATTTTAAATGCAACAATACTAGTGCACGTGCACAAAATGAAGCTGCACCAGTCACACCACCAGGATTTCAATCTTAGAACTACCAAAGAAAACAACACCTGCCAATGATAACTCCTTAGAAGCCTTGCTCAAATCCTTCATTAGTGAAACTAGAACAGCAAGGCAAGCACAAGATGCATCTATAAAGAATTTGGAGAATCAAGTGGGACAATTAGCAACAGCTCTATATCAAAGACCAACAGGTACACTACCATCAAACACATAAGCTACCACATCCCATATGCCAGGTAAGGAACAGATGAAAGCCATTTCTCTTAGAAATGGAAAGGATCTTGCAGAACCTTATGAGATTGAAGGTGAATGTAAGGTAGAAAATGAAAAAAATAAAAACAGAAAAGGAAAAAGTTTGCAAGATGCAGAAGCACCTCATGCACCTGCATCTCAAGAAATTCAAATGCCAATGTTAGTTCCTGAATACCCTCCTCCTCCTTATCCTCAAAGATTAAAAAAGGCACATGAGGAGAAGCAATTCAGTAAGTTTCTTGAAATTTTAAAACAATTACACATCAATGTTCCCTTAGTTGAAGCACTTCAACAAATGCCTAATTATGCTAAATTCATGAAAGATGTGCTTTCAAAAAGAAAAAGATTAGAGGATTTTGAAACAGTTGCTATGTCTAAGATGTAGTTTAATTTTGCAAAATGATAATTCATATTTATATGAGTTATTATATTCTTTAGGCTTAAGTTAATGTGAGTTCTTAAGTAATTATGTGGTTAAATATGTAAATATGTGTTAAGAAGTGTAAAAGAAGGGTTAGGAGATAATTTGTTATCATTTGACACATTTGGTGCCTTTGTGAGTATTTTAATGTTTCTGATAAGTGCTGCAGCGGTAAGCGCTATAGCGCTATATGACGGTGGGACAGCTGGGCAATATTGGAGCATACTACTATTTGATGAGTCATCGTGCTAATCCTCTGCTGAAAGTCTGACAAGGACACTTCCAAGTGGAAAGTTTGGACACGTGGCGCATTTTTAGTGATAGATTGTTTTTAAATGATGAGAAGTGTCATTGTCACCTTTTTGAAAAGCTACTTTATGAGATTAGGATAATATCTAACTCTATCTTCCCCACACTTCAGAATTCAGAATAGGGAGGAGAGTTTTTGGAGAGAAAAACTTGACACACATTTCCTCCATTAAACCTCCATCTTCAAGCTTTCATTTTTTGTTTATTTTCTTATCTTTCTACACGGTGAAGCCACGCTATAGCATCATCCAGCTGTGCATGACTTGGAATCTACGGAGTGCATCTTTTGTAACCGTTTATTTCTTGTGTATTTACTGTAATATGAGCCTTTTGTCTTGTATTGTGTTGATGATGCTTATCATGAGCTAAACACTTAGTAGTTGGATTGCTTCTAGTTTGTAATGAACCTTGAGTAGTGTTAATATAATATTGTGATGTTTGCGTTTCAATCCTTGTACTTTAATGCTTTCAAATTTGTTTTGGGATTGGCCAACTGAAATGAGTAGATTCGTAGGTTCAGACATGGTCTACGAATAGAACTCAAGGGTTGATATGAACGAAAGGTTGGTTAAAGACATTTAATCCATTTTTGCTTAACTCTAGACATAGCGGAGCAATAGTTCATAAGGTGAATACTGTGGGTTCTTCATTATACAGGGGTGGACTTATTTAGAACCTAGACATAGGAGTCTTGTAACAAAACCCTGGCGTTAGTGGCCGAAAGACAAAATGCAGTTGTACCAGTCACACCACCAGGATTTCAATCTCAGAACTACCAAAGACAACAACACCTGCCAATGATAACTCCTTAGAAGCCTTGCTCAAATCCTTCATTAGTGAAACTAGAGCAGCTAGGCAAGCACAAGATGCATCTATAAAGAATTTGGAGAATCAAGTGGGACAATTAGCAACAACTCTGTATCAAAGACCAACAGGTACACTACCATCAAACACAGATGAAAGCCATTTCTCTTAGAAATGGAAAAGATCTTGCAGAACCTTATGAGATTTAAGGTGAAGGTAAGGTAGAAAATGAAAAAAATAAAAACAGAAAAGAAAAAGTTTGCAAGATGCAGAAGCACCTCATGCACCTGCATCTCACAAAAAATGGGTTGTTACTAATGGTCACTCTGAGTTAGCTTGTTTGATCGTTAGTAACAACTTTGATTTTCAAACGGGCTATGAGTAATGACCACTCTGAGTTTTACGAATGCCTATCCCAATTTCAAAATACTTAAAAAATACCAACACACAAACTTTTTCTACCCAAGAACTACGTAGCTTTGATTTCTCCATCGCACCTGGGGATACGTAGGAGCAGGGGCCCACTCCTGTCAAGCGCAAAAAACTAGATTTTTTTATTAGGTCTTCCTTTTCAATTTTGCAAATAATAAAAAGGGTAAATTAGAGTGTTTTCTTTGAATTAACTTTTTTCTACACATTAAATTAAAAGGTAACCTTTTTTTGAAAGGATTTTGTGGGGTGCTAATACCTTCCCCACACATAATCGACCCCCGAACCCAAAAATAAATGTTTTTTCAATGTTTTTCCTATTAAATAAATATTGATGGCGGCTTCATTCCAAATGACGAAGAATCCCTCCTTCGGATTTTTCGGTCGGTACAGCTGGCGACTTCACTGGGGATCATTTAAGAGGGTCAAGCCTAATTTAATTAAATGTGTAGATTTTTGTTAATTTAGTACTTTGTTTACCCTTAACGCTTATATTTGCATGTCTATTTTATTTATTTATTTCTTTGCTTTATTGAATCTTAGGGTAGAAGACCTTTGTACTATTATATCTGTATTTCTTTTGCAGCTTTAGTAGTCTAGGTATTATGTCCATATCACACACATCACTTACACGTGTTTACTCACACACTTCCGAGTGGGGCCTTATACCCGGGTCTGAAAGCAACCTAGGACGAGTGAAGATTATTAGTGATAGTCATTCTGGATTTATCTGTCTGACTATCATGAAAATCTCAGTCAGAGTACGCTTTTTACGGTATCCCACACCTGGTAGCCAGCTATCGTTGTAGATCATATCATGAAAGGGATTTTAGCTCTTGAGACCTTTGTGAGGAAGTGAATAGAGCCACCTGAGAGATTGATCACATAAGTGGCCCTAGACCATAACATATATGTAAGACATAACCTGTTTAGGACACAAGGGCATTTCACCTATCCGCTGCATCATTACAGATAATTTTTTCTCAAAAAAATCAAATCATCACAACCATTTGTTTCTTTTTCCTTTTTTTTTACATATAGTTAATGCTTTCTCAAAATTAAATCACCAAAAACCTTCTTTTACTTTTCATTTTTCTCCACACGTGTGACATCATTCTTTCATTCATCATACAAAATCATTATTTCACAAAAAAAAAATGATAAAAGTCCTTACATGCATTCATTTCATTTAGGTTTGCCGGGAATTGTAAAAGCTCAAAATTGTCAACTACCCCACTGCGATATGTACTCACAATTTCTGGCAAAGCATAAAACCCATACACATGCATGTTCCCGTTCATTCACTTGTACTTCATGCATTACTCATTTTTCATTCATTCATATACTCATAGCATGTATCCCATCAATAGAGTAAGGGACAAGCTGGTGCGTCAACATCGTTATTAGACTCGTTCTCAGGCTAGAAATATGGAAGCAAATCAAGAAAATCTGCATCAGGATAACCCAAATCAGGACAATCCACATCAGGATAACCCAGATCAGAGTAATCAGAACCTAGGAAATCAAGAGCTTAGGGCAGAAATAGATGGGATGAAAGAACAGATGGGTGAAATCTTAAAGGTTTTACAAGCTTTGAGGAACGGAAATACAGATGAAGATGTCTCCGCTGGGAACACTGAAAATCAAGTTACCAACTCTTTTCTTCCTAGTGAACCCGGGATCCCACATCCCGCATATCCTACTGGAGCTAATGGTCAAAACTTTCAAGCTATGCAATGGCTTGCCTACGGACTTCCGCAAGGTTACACACCTCCAGCAGCCGATGCCAACTCAGAAGATGGTCCCTCAGGAGTCGTGGACCAAAAACAGTCTGCACCGATAGGTCACGATGGTAATACGGGGGCAACACAGACTCAAATCCTGAGCCCTGTCGTCGCGCCACAAAGATCCCAACTTGGCTACACTCCACCGCTGATAGCTGATCCTCCAGCTCATGGATCCAATCTCAGGAACCCTACTCATTCACATATCCCAAATGTGAACTCAGCCATAGTTCCGATGATTCATCCTTACTATGGTATGAGTGGGCTCCCTCAAAGTTACCCTATGGAGAACCCTCAAGCCAAAGACAAGTTACAAATGCTTGAGGAACGATTGAGAGAAACTGAAGGATCCAATATTGGGGCAACAGATGCTTATGACTTGTGTCTCGTCCCTAATGTGGTTATTCCTCCCAAATTCAAGGTGCCAGACTTCGATAAATACAGGGGTGTAACCTGTCCTGCTAGCCATCTAACTATGTACTGTAGAAAAATGGCCGCATTTGCACATGACGACAAACTGCTCATTCACTACTTCCAGGACAGTCTAGCTGGGGCAGTCTCAAGCTGGTACATGCAGTTGGAACGCACCCACATTCGATGTTGGAAAGATCTGGCTGATGCTTTCCTAAAGCAATACAAATACAACATCGATATAGCTCCCGATAGAGCACAGTTGTAGAATATGGTGAAAAAAAACAATGAATCATTCAAGGAGTATGCCCAACGTTGGAGAGGACTGGCGGCGCAGGTAGCACCACCTTTACTGGAGAAAGAGATGGTATCCATGTTCATGGACACTTTGCAGTCATCCTTCTATGACAGGCTTATTGGGAGTGTATCCTCTAACTTCTCAGACATGGTCACCATAGGGGAAAGGTTGGAAAGCGGAAATGAGAAACGGGAAAATTACTCACGGTTCAGCCAAAACCAATAACCCAAAGAAGCCCTTCTCCAGATTCGTTAAAAACGATGAAGGAGAAACCAATTCCATAACAGGATCCGAGAAAGTCTCTTACACTTCCAAAAACCGTTCTCAAGCCCTGCACTTCTCTACCCAAACCAGTAAAAGTCATGGACCACCAAACTATCCAGAAAGGAAACATGTACAGTTTGATCCAATTCCCGTATCCTACTCAGACATGTTCAACCACCTCACCAGTCACAACTTAATCTCCCCCCGCCCGATGAGACCCATTGAACCTCCTTTCCCAAGAGGCTATGACCCAAATGCCGCATGTGAATTTCATGCAGGCGCAATTGGGCATTCAGTAGAAAACTGCAAGGCGCTGAGACATGTGATTCAGGATCTGATCGAATCCAAATGGTTGAACTCCAATGAAGATGTTCCAAATGTAGGCAATAACCCCTTGCCAGGGGCATGAAAAGTCATTTGTCAATGCTATTGAAGGCGTTCAAAATGCTGGAGAGGACATCATCAACCTTGCGCGCCTTTATCATGCAACTGAAGCACTTATGAATTGGGAGATTGTTGATTTTCTTGTGATTTTCAGTTCAAAGTAATTTTCTTGCAATGCAATCCTATGGCTCTGCCCAAGGCCTTAGGACATTTCAATAAGGGCACGCATGTTTCTTTTCAGTATCAATATTAATAAAATAGCATTTTGAATTCTCCAATAAACTTCTTCTTCACTCATTCACTCGCTTCGCTTCTTCTTCCATCCGTTTTCAATTTCTACTAATACAGATCTAAATAACTTGTCCTTGAAAATAACAACATCGTTAACTCATATCATAACTTTGATCACCCCAAACTAAGGAAGATGTAGAAGATAATTGGGAAACTCCTCCAGAGGTAATGAGAATAATGAAACAGAAGGATAAAGTGATCCAGCCTCGCGTGGAATCAAATGAGATGATTAACTTGGGCATAGAAGAAGATAAAAAGGTGTTAAAATTAACATCATACCAAAAGGACAGTGTCGCTCGCATTACCTTGTCTGACACAAGATACCCACTGGTGTAAGAAAATCCGTGATTGTCAAGAAATTTGGTCTGCCGTTACAACCTTCCAAGTAAGATCGTCACGGACAGTGGCGAAAGGGTTGTGTGGAGACCCCAAGTCGAGCATCATAATCCCTCCCCGTACCGCCCAAAAACGAATGGGGCAGTTGCGGTAAGAAACAAAGAATATCAGAGATGATAGTAACCTTCAAATGCTCCATTTCACCTTATATGGAGATCGGACCTTGTTTCACACTTCAATAGGGGCAACCCCGTGCGATGGAAGTAGTACTTCCATTAAACCTTATCAAACAAAAGGATGGTTGTCTTGTGTCATATCGGAAAAGAGCAAAGAAAGCTTAACAGAAAAAGGTTCGTCCCCGAGAATTTCAAGGAGACTTGGTGCCCAAGAAAATCATACCCATCCAAAAGGATTCCCGTGGAAGATGGACCCCGAACTATGAAGGACCTTATGCGGTAAAGAAATCATTCTCTGGAGGGGCCTTAATCCTCACGAAAGTAGAGGGTGAAGACTTCCCACCCCCGATGAACTCTGATGCAGTCAAGCACAATGCCTAAAAAAATGTATATAGAAAAAAGAGTTCTACTTGTTTGGTCATTACGAATGCCTATCTCAATTTCAAAATACTTAAAAAATACCAACACACAAACTTTTTCTACCCAAGAACTACGTAGCTTTGATTTCTCCATCGCACCTGGGGATACGTAGGAGCAGGGGCCCACTCCTGTCAAACGCAAAGAACTAAAACTTTTTATCAGGTCTTCCTTTTCAATTTTGCAAATAACAAAAAGGGTAAATTAGAGTGTTTTCTTTGAATTAAATTTTTTCTACACATTAAATTAAAAGTTAACCTTTTTTTGAAAGGATGTTGTGGGGTGCTAATACCTTCATTCCCCACACATAATCGACCCCCGAACCCAAAAATAAAGGTTTTTTCAATGTTTTTCCTATTAAATAAATATTGATGGCGGCTTCATTCCAAATGACGAAGAATCCCTCCTTCGGATTTTTCGGTCGCTACAATATTTTTGGTTTACAATCATAATAGGTTTATATTTTGGTCAAATGGAAATGTAGGGCCTATCTAGAACCACCATGTATATCATTTTGGTTGTTTTTGCTTCCTCTAGATTGTAACATTTGATCAGAAAGAGATACTGTGGTCTACCCAACTGTTTTACACTAATTTAAATATTTGAGTGTAATTAATTTCACAATCATAAGGACCATAATTGTATCGGAGCATAAAATAAAACAATAGAAAAGTGACATTTTCAATTTACAAAAACAGGATTGAGTTGAGTGAAAGGAAGACAGTAAGTGAGTAAGTGAGTGAACCCCACCAAGCACCAATATGGTACGACCCTTGCATGAGTTATTAAATGGAAGGCATGTGCAAGTATGCAACCAAAAACTTTACTAGCTTATATATAAATGAAAGTTCATCAGACTAATTAATTCAGTTCATTAACTTCTCCATCCCGTTGATCAGTGCATGTAGAGGACCAAAATGCTGAGCCTGAGGTGCTTTTCCTTTTTCAGGTTCAACTTAAGTGTGGGAAGTGCCTTTTGTTGTGACTGCATTAAAAAGCTGCTGGACCATCTCAACTAATTCATTCCTTCTGTAAGACTAGCATTAGAAGGTACTTTATCTTAGCATGTAATATGGGCA
The DNA here is from genome assembly GCA_039519185.1 of Astragalus membranaceus. Classification (NCBI taxonomy): domain Eukaryota; kingdom Viridiplantae; phylum Streptophyta; class Magnoliopsida; order Fabales; family Fabaceae; genus Astragalus; species Astragalus membranaceus. The sequence goes on along the minus strand of CM076850.1, from coordinate 141,521,587 downwards.
TTCACTAAGTGAAGTGAAAATGACTCAGCCTTTCAGAGGGGCTCTACCCTAACCTTCCTAGGGTCAACTAGTTGTTTCCTTTCTTTACCTACAAAATTATGGTTTTGTATTTTTTTTTTTAGAAAATTAGAAGATATGTTGCTACTGAACTTTTTCTTGTTGGGACCAAATTGCCTAAGGTAACAAAAAAAACAGTCTCTGCAATTTGATCTCAATTGGATCAAACATTGATAAAAAAAGTGAAGGAATTTGGGCCATCTGTTAGAACAACAAGTAAAAGAAGAAAATAAAGAAACGAAAATGCAAAATAGAGACGTGATCTTGATCACGGAGTTCGGCCAAAATAGGCATACGTCTGCGAATACAGAGTAGTTGTAGTTCCGTCTTATTTTAAGATGAATTAGAGTTTCAATGTTACAACATGTACTTATAATAACTGAGTCCAAATTACAACAATACCCCTGAATCATACTGCGGGCCCCCAAACAGTTTGGGCCCAACCCACGTATGAGCCATACCCAACAACGTCTGATCTAGATTAGACGATTCCTATTATGAGGTGTGTAAGTCAAACTTAAAATTCAACCTTAGAATGTAAAATTGTCTGAAATCAATCGAACAACTCGAGTTTTTCAATCGTGTGTTATTGCATGAAATCTCCATTAATCTCAATTGGATTGCTCACAGTTTGAGGTGATTAAATCAAATTCAAAATTCAAGCTCATAATGTGGGTTGTCCGATCGTGAACAAATGACCTGGATTATGTGACCGCAACAACCATATTTTTTTAGAATTAATGGCCTATTTAATCTCAGAAATTTTTAAAAAGTTCAACTTGTTCTGAGGCTTTTCAAATGATGCTAATAAGTCCCCCACTTTTACAAACATGTATCAATAAAGTCCCTATGTCAACTACCGTCACTTAACAATGTTGATGAAGTTCACGTGAAAGTTAAATGTTCATGTGGCAAATTTGAGGACTAAATTAAAAAACCTAAAAATAGAAGCAAATCCACGCCAGCATGCCACGGGTTATGTAAATGTTTGGGAGTAAATTGAAATTTGGGGGACTAAGTTGATATTCCTTTTTTTTAAATGGTTGTCTTCGTGAGGACAAATTGATACTAAGGTATATCCTAGTTGATATTTAGTACTCCATCCGTTCCCGATCTTTGGTACTTTTGGCATTTTATTTTTGTTCCAAAACAATGGTACTTTTAAAAACCCAATGTACAATTCACCAAATTTTTTCAAATATACCTTAATATGTATTGAGTCTTTTAGAGTCCCAAAGTATGGATTAATGAACCCAAGACTCTTTTATTTTGATTTCAATTACCCCAAGACAATTACAAAGAAAGTATTTTAGTACTTAGCTAACACAAATTAATGGTACATTAATTTGTGTGTAACAAGTCAAAAGTACCAAATATTAGAAACAAAGAGAGTTATAAAAGTCAGAGACCAAAGTACTACTGCTTTTTTTAGTCATATATGGTTCAATTTCTATAATTAACCCCGCTTATATTACATTCTATTATTCTAATGACAACTTCTATTTGAGTACCATATGATGCATCAATAAACTGCTGTTACATAAACTTGCCAGAAGCAAAATAACATGCAATTACATAAACATTCAAAATTACTTGGATTAAAGTCAATCATTTATACAGTGTCTCAATTGCTGATTGGTTTCTTGTGTAAAATATTTTTACACTTTCGGTGCATACAAATAAAATTCTTTCAAATTAGGATATAATTAGTATAAACCAATGTTATATAGATATTTTACGTCAACCAATTAGAGTTTTATACATCATAAAAATGTTTGGCTTTTATTCATTTATTTTGAAAGTCATACATATTATGATATCTAATTGATCGACAGTGTAAAAAAGCTTTACAAGTTGGTACATACCAATTAAACTTTTGAAATTATAAGCAAGTCTATGAATTCAATAATAATTTTTTTAAGAGTTTAATTGGTATGCATTACTGGTGTAATTTTTGTACACTGTCAATTATAAACCATAATATAAGTGACTTTTAGGGCAGGTAAAGTGAAGTCAAATATTTTTATGATGTGTCATTTTGTGATTGATCGACTATGTAAAAAATCTCTTACACCTTTGGTGTATATAAGTTAAATAATTTTTTAAATTAAGAAATCTTTTAAAAATTCTTAAATAATTTAATGACATGTAGAGTAATTTGATTTTTTTTACTCATAGTAAGTGTATTCAAATCTAAATCAACCCAAATAAAAACTACAAACCGATCCAAATCGAAAACTGCACAAATTGCTTTGATTTGGATTTTTTTGTGTCACGTTTTCAATTAACTGATCAATTCGATTTTGATGATAATGTTTTTTCTTACGGCCAAATCGAACCACACATATTATATATTATTAAAAAAAGAGAAATCCTTTTTGATATGATACAAAATGATAAGAATGAAGGGTTAATTGTAACCAAAAAAAGAATGAGGGGTTAATTACTTATAAGTTTTTTTATTGCATCTATAACGGTGTGGTTTTATTAAAATACTTGTGTTTATTACATTTCATCAGACCTCTTTCATACGAATATCACCTCTCTACAAAAAATCCTACACATGATCACATGGACAATCACACAGAAGACTTACCTAGACACACACGATCACATGGACGATCACAACACTTAAAATTGAAATTACAAATTAAAACAGATGTTCAATGTGGTTTTTAATTTGAACCGGACTCTGCAATGGGCGATTGGTTCCTTTGATTAGATAAGTAAGTCGCTTTGTTGATTCTTTGGGAGCGAGAGGCGTTGAGGTCGGCCTCGAGTTGAGGCTGGTCGCGTTCAGAACTCTCGCGGGGTGTACCTGTAATGGTACTCCAACGCCCAAGTCAGTGGGTTGATATTTCAGCAGAGTAACCATCTGAATAGTGTGTACCTGTCAGGTGAGGTTGGACCTCTATATATAGTGTCAGAAGACTAAGACTATCGTTGGCCGTTAGATCTTGTATGGGTCGATCTCGACCGTTGATCAAGCGAGATTGGTCTTTGATCATCTATCTTGCGTTCTGGGCCGCCCTTGGTCGATCCATAGGTGGATTGAGCCTCTTTGACCCAGTCCAAAACATAATTCAATTTCACTATATATATAAATATATATATATATGATTTATTACGTATAATATTTTTGTTTGTCAAATATTACGTATAATATTGTAAGTTGTTGTTCGTGGCTTTCGCACATTAAATTTTTCATGTCTATTACTATATTTTAAGTTTAATAGTTTATATTAGAAAAAATAATAATCAATTTTTTTTTTAATATTTAGATTTAAAATTAAATTAATTAATTTTAACTTTAGATCAAATTATATTTTAACTCTTAAAAAACCGAACTAAACAGGCCAATCCAAATAGTTTGGATCCAATTGGTTTTGTTTTTTAGGGAAACCGGTCAAACTACCTGTGTTTTTATCATCCGGTTTGGATCTTTTTGGTTCGAATCGAGCCGAACCGAATCGTGAACAGTACCAACGTCAAACCGAAACAGGGGCAACGAAAACCACAAACAACGACACAGAGACCCCAATTCCCCGAATCGCTCCATGCTCAAACCCCGCCACTTGCCCCTGACTGACCCAGAGAGATCCACTCCTCCCCTACCCTAAACGCATCTCCTACAACAATAAAGCCTGCCACCGTAGCTTGCCGCGGTGCAAATTCTCAAGTTCGTTTCTTTTTTAAAAAAAATTGGGTTCTGCAATGCAAAGGGTATCCTCAACCTCGAGAATTTCGAGGAGCATAGCTTCGAAGGCCAGAAACCTTTTCAATGACCCATCTGCCCGCTATTTCTCTGTGGTTTCTACTGCCCAGAAATTGCAACAACCGGAGATTCCCTGCAATTTCCAGAAATGGGGTTCGCTTGGATTCTGCAGGACGTCAAGGTTCGCTACTGGGTTCAATCCATTGCAAAGGAAGACGTTGGATTCTATTGTAGATGTCGAGAGACTCAAGGATCGTTATCCTGAGGAAGTCACTTCAATTTGGGATGATGTAATATCTCATTTCTTGTTATTTCAATTAAATTACTTGTTCTTTATTGTTTTCTCTTATTTGATTTGAAGACTGTGATGTCTGTGTGAGTGTGAGAAGCTGTTTGTTACATCAATGTCTATGAAGTAAGAGAGGATACTCAAAATTTAAACATCATAGTGCAATTTAGCATGAGAGATTCTGGTCTTGGTTGGAAGATTATAACATAGTATTAGCTCGTATTAGGAGAAGGGTCAGAGGAGTCTCAACATTTGTTTTGTTTGTCTATGCCACTTGCTTTTGTTAGACTTGTTTCAGTAAGTATGAAAAGTATAGGTTGCATATCATCTCCAAGGAAGAAGAATAAAGGAAGCAACACAAGAAAGCTTTGTAATAACAATGAAGTTGTTGTTTTTCGCTGCTGGTCTCTAGAATTTTCTTTTGACCCTGCTATTTAGTACTTTGTTGTAGGAGTAAGGCTTATCACGAGCTTGATATAATGTTCACAAGCTTGATATACTGTGTTGTGCATTATATGCCGGAGATTTGTATATGGAGCATGTTTTGTATCATGTCATGTTTATTTGAATTACCAACTTCACATATTTTGTAAATTTTGATGGAATGTTGATGTAACTTATGGAGTAGGTGTTGGGCTGTTTTGCAATTATAAATCAAATAATGATTCCCTTGTTATTTTAATTTTAGTTGTATGATTTGGCTAATTTTATTTCAGTATCACATTGGTAGAGGTCATATTGGCGCATCGATGAAAGCAAAACTTTATCACTTGCTGGAGTATAGAGCTAAGGAATGGTATTCATTTTGATCACTGCTTATTCTGTAAATGTGTGCTCTTATAGATTTCGTGTTCTTACTTTTATTTGTCCTTGACAGCCGATATTTTGTCATTCCTTTGTGGAGGGGAAGTGGTTATACAACAATGTTTGTTCAAGGTTTGATAAACTTACCCTCTCTTATCATTTATTTAAATGAATTCGATAATATTTGGTTAATCAAAACTGTATTGTACCCGATTGCTTGTGTGTATTGCACCTGATTTTTTGTTATCTATTACTTGGATGTGTGTAGTATATGAGAGAACTTGAAAAATTGAAGGGAATGAAAAATATGAAAAAAAAGGGTCATTCTAGGAAATTGTAGGATTACCTGGAAAAGAGAAAGCGGGATAGAGATGGAGTTCGAATAACGTACAAACATAGTGATTCTTAGCTCTATTGTACTGTTTACTATTTATCCACAAAATACAAAAATAATCTAACAAACATAAGAATTTGAACCTAATTTTAGTTTTCCCTGCTGACCAGGTAGAATAGAACTCCATGCTTGATGAAACATTTGGCGAACCTATGCATATTCCAAAATGATTTTGTAGGGGGTGAATTTTATAAATTACTCCTTCCGTCCCATTTTGTATGTAGTTTAAGGTTTTGGCACACCCTTTAAGAAAAATGATTAGTAATCTAGGTTTTATAAAAAATGTTGTCTAATTTACTATTTAGCCCTTTATCTCTCTACATAGATAAATGTGAATCATTTGGGACAAGAATATTAAATGCAAAAAAATTGTCATAATTAATAAGGGGTATGAGTGGAAAAGAATATTAAATGCTTCCTTGAAAATGTAAAACAACAATCAATTTGGGACAAATTGATTTTGCTAAAAGAACATACAAAATGGGACAGAGGGAGTATACAATAAAGAGATTCATGGAATGTCTTGAGAGATTTCTTTATTTGGAAATGCACTTGTAAAATATATCAGTTTGTGATTTATTCATTCAATTATTTTAAACAGAAAAGGGTTCGTGGTGGTAGTGCCATGAAATTGGACAGATTATGAATGATGGAAAGCAAAAGATCTAAATTTCAAGTAAAAATGGCGGATCATATGATTTCAGTTGGGAACACAAGGACTGATAGAAGTTCTAAACTAACCTTGAAGCTGAATGACTTAGCCAATTCAGCTATGTTTTGAAATCAATTTTTTAAATTTCAACAATGGAAAAGGCAAAACTGCATGCCCAGAAATGGGAATATTAGAATACTGATAAACCTAAAGTAGGAGTAATTGAAATCTCATATTTTAATAACTTAGAAGAAAATAAATGTATCAGCTTAAATTGCTTCCTAACTTATCTTCAATATTTTATAACAGTTTTTTAACCTTTTTCTGTTACTGCTTATGGTATTCTCCCCATTTTTATTTCTGAAAAACTTTTTTTATTGGCAGCTCTAGGGTCAAAACTAGTTTCCAGAACTTAGTAATTTTATTGTTTTAGATACTTTAGATTACTCAGATTACTCTCCTTCTGGTCGGAATCTTGTCCACGTATACGATGAAGGTGCTGGAGAGTATTCCTTTCACTTGTTCTCCAACCACTATAACCGTGCATCTTTTTTACAATATGATGGAAAGTTTTGAGAAACTTAAATATACCTTCAAGCAATTGGGAATGGTTTGTAAGTTAGCTGTAGATCTCCTTGATATTTGACAAGAAAATCAAAAGCCTTCAACAACTTTATATATGTTTGTGTTGTTGTTTTGGGGGGGGGGGGGGGGGGAGGTGATGAAGATTTCAAAAATGGATCTTCCCTTCAACAAATTTTACCTTTACCTTCAAAAACTGGAACAAAGCATGTGGAAACAAACAAATTGTTTTTTGAGTTAATAGGCAGTTGGTACCCCAAATTTCATAAAATTTCAGTTTAGTCCATAGCATTAATATTATTAATTAGTCTCTGAAATTTCCACATGTTATTCAGTTTAGTCCCTCAAATTCTCGATGTTTGTTTCGTCCTTGACTTTTAACTTAATATCAATTTAGTTCCTGATTTTTACAACTTAGTATCTGTTTGGTCTCTGATATTTTGAAAAGCCAGGGATTTAGGTTATATGAAGTTGTAAAAGTAAGGTCAGGGACCTAATTGATATTAAGTTGTAAAAGTCAGGGACTAAATTTAATAACGTTTGGAAATGTTAGGGGCTAATTAGTAGTATCATTAGTGTCAGGGACTAAATTGAACTTTTATAAAATTTGAGGGCCAAACCGGCTATTAACTCATTGTTTTTTAGTTTTCCTGTCTGTTTTTCTTCTTTACACTTTAATTGTTGTCTCACTGTGACAGTAATAATATATGTATTTACCTTTTTACCTAGTAGGTTTAACTCTAGCATTTCTATGCTTTTGTCTTGTTGTGTGACTCACTATGATCTAGAATATTCCTAGGGTATGACTCACCTAGTTTCTAGAAGCTAGTATAGCATCTAGGTTAGAATATTTTTAGCATCTAGCATTGAGTGGCTAATCATGTGTAGCCTCCTTTGCCTATATATTAGGACAAGCATGTAATGAATGAATCAACCAATCAATATCAAATCAAATACCTCTTATCCCTAAAAATTCTCTCTTTTATTCCTCTCAACTCATGAATCAACGAAGGGTATTCATCCCATTACCTTTCCTGGCTTGAGTTAGGATATTATCGGAGTTCATTCTCCCTAGTATCCGTTTATCCGGTTACAATTGGTATCAAAGCACCGACCTGGTGTTTCCGTATGGATCCTGTTACTTTTTCCCGTCTTCGTCAATCCGCTTTTGAAAGAATTTTTGAAATATTAGATGACTATGACAGAAAATATCGCTGCCAATCACCTTCCAAGAACCTTGGGTGCGTGAATGAGGAAGAAAAGGAACCAGAAAAGGAAGATGAGGAGGAACTCGCGAATGAAGAAGAGCGTGAACGTGAAAACGAAGCTCAGAATCCAGATCTGTGTTCTCCGACCGAAGGCCCAATCGTTGCTCTGGTAGATGCTGCACTCCCTGACCATCGTGAAACCGTCGACGACGGTGTTGAAGATCCTGCCTCCGAAATAGTTGATGAGCATAGGGAAATAGTCTCGCCGTTCACCCAGGTACAGGTTCTCTCTGACATTCCCCTTCACTGCTCGAAGATCCTTAGTGTCGCCAAATCCATCACGCACAGGGAGTTCGTTCCACAAGCCTTTCACAACCATGGCTTTTCCAAGCTCCAGCAAAACTCCAACGATGATCCTGCTGAACTAGCATCTCATACTGTTGATGAACACTTGGATAAAGATCCACCGCCTACGATGCTGACGCCGACAACGATTCCGCCACCAAAACCACCAGATAGGATTGCCACTCCGTCATCGTCACTCAATCTGGCCCAGGCGCTTACCATCGCAAAACGTTTCTCAACAATACAAATTCCAGAACACGGGGTGTTTGATGGAATGCCAAAGAGACACCAGCTCACAACAAAATGGAAGAACTCACCATTAGGTACTTTCCTAAATGGGCTTGCAGCAATTCAGCACCCTAATATTTGTTTCTGCTCAACAATGCTAAGTGCACACCATGTGCTTGATGAAATTCCTGAACAAGATGTTGTATCTTGGATTGCACCAATTCAAGGTTGTTTGGCTCGAGACAATGCTTGGGAAGGTTGTGTCCCACCTGATATGGCTGTCATTCGGATCCCACCACTCAATCTATCTCAATTTTCTTATGATATAATTAAAGAAATCCACGTGCGAGCATCTCTGTTATTTCACTTTCAAGAATTGGACATGCAATGCTTTGCACAAAGTGATGAATGGTATTTACTTGGTCCAGCATCCCTGCTTTTTCAAGCTTCGAAGCAACCCCTTAAGAGGACAATGGCTACTACAATTGAAGATGTGAGAATGGAGGGGAAAACACTTCAAGCCTTAAACTGTGGCAGATATTCCGTACAATCCTATGATCTAGTTGGCTACCAAGAGAATGTCAACATACTAATGGAATCTTGTGTCAGAGGCGATCTAATGGATATGGTGCTATCAAGAGAAATAAAAAGCTTAGAAGGGGATACATGGACAGGTCTATCTTTTAGAAGTTGGAACCATCTCCCAGCTGTCTGCACTGGTGATGAGTTGGCAACCTCTGAGGTAATTGTTGATCATCCTTCATGGTTTAAACTCTCTGCCTTATATTTGTTAGTTGATTGGGTCTCTAAAAATTGGGAATTAATGTCTTTGTCTTGGCCCTCTCTCGACCATAGCAAATTTCATGGTTTAAAATTCAAGACGATTAATGATGTTTGGGTGAGAAACTTTAAGTACTGGTTGAAGGAAATTGTTACAAACTGGAATGAAGGGTTAAAGATCTATAAAGGAATCACTTGGCCCTACTTGTTGGTATTGCATAGTCACTGTTCTCTTCTTATTAAAGGTTTTAATCTTCATTTTGTTGGAAAATATTCTGTTGAAATGGCACACAAGCTTTCAAGGAAGATATTGGTTAGAACAACTTGCTCAAATTGTTATATTCTCTATAATCCCATGGGAGAAGCTTGGCAACTGCTATTTGATAGGGACATGCTAATTGAAAAATTGGTCTTGTGTGGTGATAGAATAACAATCAGGGGACTAGTGCAAGTAATAGAGATTGGTGGAAGTTGTATGGGATTAGTGCAACCAACTACAATCTCTTCCATTTCACATAGGAAAAAGGTCCAACATGGAACTATTGTTGTTACTGATATCATGCTCACAGTTGGATTATTTAATAATGTTGCAACAATATCACTGCAAGTCTTGTATACATATGTGGAAAGGGTGGTTGGAGAAAGGAACAAATATGCAGCTGTCTTGCATAGGAAGATGATCTATAATGGAAGTGTTCAAGCTACTAAAGTGTTGATCAAATGGAAGGATTTACCTCCTAAGTGTGGCACATGGAAATATTCATCCTTGAGGACAAGGATGTTTGAAGGGGCGGGTATTGTGACAGTAATAATATATGTATTTACCTTTTTACCTAGTAGGTTTAACTCTAGCATTTCTATGCTTTTGTCTTGTTGTGTGACTCACTATGATCTAGAATATTCCTAGGGTATGACTCACCTAGTTTCTAGAAGCTAGTATAGCATCTAGGTTAGAATATTCTTAGCATCTAGCATTGAGTGGCTAATCATGTGTAGCCTCCTTTGCCTATATATTAGGACAAGCATGTAATGAATGAATCAACCAATCAATATCAAATCAAATACCTCTTATCCCTAAAAATTCTCTCTTTTATTCCTCTCAACTCATGAATCAACGAAGGGTATTCATCCCATTACCTTTCCTGGCTTGAGTTAGGATATTATCGGAGTTCATTCTCCCTAGTATCCGTTTATCCGGTTACACTCACATACATAATCATTATTTTCTTGCAGTTCAGATGCCACACATAATTATTACTGGTCTTGAAGATTACAAGGCTAGGGGAACACAAGCATCACCCTACATTACTGTGTCCTATTACACAGAATTTGCAGAGAGCAAGGACTTGGTACTAATCCGTGGGGATGTTGTATTTACCAGCAAGCTGACCGACACAGAGGCAAAATGGCTTTTGGAAACTGTTCAGTCTTTTTATTTGAATGATGTGAGGTACAAATTAGTTGAGAGGTTCAACAAAGAAACACGTGACTTTGAGTTCAAGGATGTTTTGCAAGCATTGGACATGCCTATTTTGTAACCATTTTCAATCACCCAGCTGCTTAACTAATTTATAGCAATTAAGCAAAAGTTGAAGGGTTGATTAGAACAAGGATAAGTTGGGAATGTGGAAGAGGAGGAGACAGAAAGGGAATGCCATGAGAGATGTTAGGAGAGGGGTTTTTCATATATGTACTCTAATCAAGTTCCTTTTTAAGGTTATTTGTCCTTCACTACAAGGAAGGTATTTGACTTGAACTTTCTGTTCTAGTTTTAGAACCAGTCTTTGTTTTCCTTCTTGCTGAACATTCCTTTTCTAGTTTTAATAATGATATCTTGGATTGAACTTTTGCCTGAAAGTATAGATCTATATTTGTTTTGTAATTACAAAAATCATTCCATGGACTCAAACAGGCAAGTTGCGGAATGCCAAACTTGCACAAACTCATTTCCTCAGGCTCCATGAATCAAAAGTTGATTGTTCCTTATTTGCCAAATGTACATCATCTGCTTTTACTGTCCTCCTTGTATACATGGATAATTTGGCCATTGATCATCGTGATTGGTCTCAAATTTAGTACTCGAAGACTTTGCTTGACACTAAGAGCATCTCCAGCGGGTGTCAACTAAGTCGCCCCTTAGATAGTTGTTACCGTCCCTTAATGTTTTAAGCATTGGAGCATAAATCCGTGGCATACATGTCATCTCAAATTTTGTTGTCGTCTCTTATGTAAGGGGCATTTCTACCCAGAGAGAAATGGCTTGTGAAACATGGCCTACCTCTTCTTCTCTTGATTTTGAGCTACATGCATGTTTGTACACATGGAGAACCCCAAGTACCATGTCTTTTTATCTTTGGGGATTCTTTGTCTGACAATGGCAACAACAATGATCTTCCAACATCTTCAAAAACCAATTATAAGCCATACGACATCGACTTTCCAAATGACTCATCTGGAAGATTTACCAATGGACCAACTGCAATTGACATAATAAGTAAAACTAAATGCAAATTTGTGCACATCGACTTTGAGGATAATGCTGAGAGTTTTACTTATTATGTCAATTGCAATTGGTCAATTGGTAAATCTTCCAGATGAGCCATTTGGAAAGTCGATGTCGTATAGCTTATAATTAGTTTTTGAAGATGTTGGAAGATCATTGTTGTTGCCATTGCCGGACAAAAAATCCCCAAAGATAAAAAGGCAAGGTACTTGGGGTTCTCCATGTGCACAAATTTGCATGTAGCTCAAAATCAAGAGAAGAAGACGTAGAATCAACCATGTTTCACAAGCCATTTCTCTCTGGGTAGAAATGCCAATTTTGATATAGAAAATGTTAGGATGCCTAATCATATAGGAAATTAATGAGGAAAATATTTTCTGAAGCAAGAGAATGAGGAAAATATGTGAGGCACAAAAGATTCAAGGTGTATATATAGGGTACGTGTTTGTAGCCAAATTAAACAATGAAGGACAACAAGTTTGGCAAGCTTTTTGTTATTTTATTTTATTAAAGATAAAGTCCATATACGAGTAAAAAAAGGGAAAATGTTTAGAAACTTTATTACCTTTATACATCTTATGAGGCAAAATGGCTTCTTTATTTGTTACAAGAACTTCAAATCCCCCATTCGCGCAATAGTATGCTCTATTGTGATAACCAATATGCATTCTTTATTGCTAAAAATCATGTATTTCATTAATGCACGCAAACATATCAAAATTGGTTGTCATTTGGTGTGTGACAAAGTTCAATCTAGTTCACTTAAATTACTGCCCATATTCAGTGAAAACGAGATTGTCGATCTAGTCCTCTTGTTTATCTTCATACCCATCTTGGAATGTTTGAGTACATTCTAGCTTAGGGATGTCACGAGATGATTGAGGAGCATGTCACGACATATGACGTCCATATATGGTTTGTGCTTCTTTATTGTAAACTTCATTATTTCATGGAAAAGCAAGAAACAAAACAGCGACGTCGTGCTCTTCTGATGAACCAGAATATCAGGCCCTTGTACAAGGTGCCTATGAGGCAAAATGGCTTCTTTATTTGTTACAAGATCTTCAAATTCCTCATTCCCACGATAATATGCTCAATTGTGATAACCCATATGCATTCTTTATTGCTAAAAATCATGTATTTCATGAGTGCACGCAAACATATCAAAATGGATTGTCATTTGGTGTGTGACAAAGTTCGATCTAGTTCACTTAAATTACTGGCCATATTCAGTGAAAACGAGATTGTCGATCTAGTCCTCGTTTATCTTCATACCCATCTTGGAATGTTTGAGTCATTCTAGCTTTGGGATGTCACGAGATGATTGAGGAGCATGTCACGACATATGACGTCCATATATGGTTTGTGCTTCTTTCTTGTAAACTTCATTATTTCATGGAAAAGCAAGAAACAAAACAGCTACGCCATGCTCTTCTTATGAACCAGGATATCAGGCCCTTGTACAAGGTGCCTATGAGGCAAAATGGCTTCTTTATTTGTTACAAGATCTTCAAATTCCTCATTCCCACGATGGTATGCTCTATTGTGATAACCAATATGCATTCTTTATTGCTAAAATTCATGTATTTCATGAGTGCACATAAACATATCAAAATGGATTGTCATTTGGTGTGACACAAAGTTCGATCTAGTTCACTTAAATTACTGCCCATATTCAGTGAAAACTAGATTGTCAATCTAGTCCTCTTGTTTATCTTCATACCCATCTTGGAATGTTTGAGTACATTCTAGCTTAAGGATGTCATGAGATGATTGAAGTCATTTAATTTATGCCATTATATAAAGAAAATAACCTCAACTTATTATTTTGGTTTCCTAATTTCTTTTCATTTATACCCTTCATTCCAAACTACATTAATAGACATTTAATATTTGCGTAATTTGTAAAAAAAAAAATATTTGCATAAGTAAAGCAGTCAAATGTTCCTCTAACAAATTTAGCCATAATAACTAATATTTGTTCCAAGTATTTGATAAATTATTTTAACATTTCTAAGGAAACATGTTGTTACGAAGATTTTAAAAATTATGTACCGAATATCATGAAAATACACTTTCCCTCCATCTCCATTAGAAATAAATCCGTTTTTAGAAGTTAGTTCATTGTCTGGAACTTTTACAACAGACTAATTTTTTCAAACGTCGTAACGAATATAGAAATACCAATTCTCTATTTGTATATTCACGTGAATGCAATTGTCATTCATGAAACAAACACTCCCTATTGTGAATAATTTTTTCCATATATAATTTTTTTAGAAAAACCTATAGTGTAAAATTTTATTCTTGAACGTGTGTATACAATTATTATTTTTTGAAAGAATGTAAAAACTTATTTTAATTGGTAAATTTGATAAATTATTTTGACATTTCTAAAGAAACATGTTACAAAGAGAATTATAAATTACTTATAAAATATCGTGAGAATGCTTTTTTTTCCTCCCTATTCATAAGAATAAACCCATTATTAGAAGTTATTTTATCGTCTGGAAATTTTATAACAAACTAATATTTTCAAACGTTGTCACAAATATAGAAATACTGATTCTCAACCCGTATATTGACGTGAATGTAACTGTCCTCCTTGAAACAAACACTCCCTAATCTCAAGAATTTTTTAACATATATAAAAATTCTCAAAAAACCTATAGTGTAAAATTTTATTATTGAACATGTGTATACAATTAATTTTTTTGAAAGAATGTAAAATCTTATTTTAAACGATTGGTAAATACTAAATACTAACAATAACAAGCATGGAATTGCCATGTGTCTTAGAAATGATACAGGTGAATTTGTTAGAGGCGAGACAATGTGATTTATTGGCATTCCAACACCTCAAGAGGCGGAAGCAATGGGTCTTTGGCAAGCTATTCTTTGGTTTGGCGTTTTGGGACTACCGTATGTCTCCATAGAGCTGGATTGTCTTTCGGTTGTTGTTCTGTACCGTATCTCTGAATTGGTATCCGATCTTGAAACCAAGTCTGGTCCGAGATATATAGATGGTAGTTGTGTTCTTGGTCAATCCGAGTTTGAGCTCCGACCCGAGGTGGGGTGGTACCTGCAATAACACTCTGACGCTCAAGTTAGTGAGTGGGTCAATTGCAAGTGAGAGAATTGGAAAGTGTGTACCTTTAATGCTAGCATTAAATGCTTATTTATAGGTTTTGGGAATCAACGGGAACCATTGAATGTAGGTATTTGATCCTCACCATTGGTTGGTGGGTTTGCCTTTCGTATTGGGCCTTAGTGCATAATGTCATTGTGACCCAATCCATAACAGTTTCCCCCCAAGTCGATTTGCCCTAGGGCGAGCTCGACTTGATGCGTTGTCCGGGTTTGTGGTACCTTCTGAACTCGACCCGGTCTTGTCAATCTGGAAAACATGCCTAGCTTTCGAGGCCGAGCTTATACTATGGTCAGTGTTTTGTCTCCAGCCTCGGAGCACTTTGAGGTTCAGGTTGCGTTCTCCTTTTTAGAAAATCGAGCTTAAAGTGCTCTGCGCGAGCTTGCATGCGGATGGCTGTTATTTGCGATGACCTTCCGAGGTTCGGAGAAAGCGAAACCGAGTGACTTGAGGTTTTCTCATTATGACGACGCTTTGATTTCAGCGCTGTCATTAATGTTATTGATGGGGCGTGTCGTTCGATGGGGAGTGGCGTGTCGTCTAGGCCCAGGCCCAATTCGTAGCCGATGGAACACTATAAATAAGTGTGAGTAGCTCACTCATTTGCACTGGTTTTTTGCAAATTGCTCTGGGTACCGACTTTAACATCGTTATTCTGTGCTTTTGGTCTTCGAGCCTCCCTTTCAACTTACTGTGGCGAGGGTCTCTGCCTTTCAGTTCATTGAGGTCGTCAGAGCACGCGAACAAGTTTAGCTTCGTCGAGCTTCCGGCTTCCAAGGTTAGTGTGCTTCCATTGTTTCTTTTTCTTTTTGCCTTATGTTTTAGCCGGCATTCCTGTTTGCACGTTTTCATAAGCACGGAGTGGGGGTCGTCAGGTCAGGTTCCGACTTGGTTGTGGACCCACTGTTTCGCGCTTAAACTTGACTTGGCATGCCCCCATTTCTGCAGGTCCGATCTGGCTAGAACAAAACAAACCCGTCGGGTTATCAACATCGTCCAAACGTTGCCAAACTGATGGCTTCCAATCCTAGAGACTCGGAAGGAGTTCGCACCGATAACCTTAGATCGGTCGAGCCCGATGTTCACGAGGGATTTAATTCAGCTCCCAACAGCTTCCAAGCGGAAGAGCGCTCTCCCGAGATTCCTGATAATGAACTGATGGAGGAAGGTCGCGCGAACGAGGTCTGATCTGAAGACGTAGTGGTCATTGAGTCGGATGAGTCTGATGCTGACGGTGATGGGGAAGAGCAAGGGAGCACCCACTCTCGCTGGAGTTCTGATGATAGTGAGGCCGAAGTTGAGGCTGAAGTGGAGGGTTTTGCCGAAAGTCGGAATAACGAAGAAGATCTCTCTGAAGGTCGAAACAAAGGGGAAGATCTTGCCGAAGGTGGTTCCGACGAGTACCCCAGCACCGGGGTCGGCTTGGTCGATGTCCCCCTACTGTTGCCTTTAAGTACTCAACGGGAATATTCCTGGGTGTCAGAGTCGTTGAGGGCGATCCAATCTGTATATAAGGCCAGAGATGATATGAGCCATATCGTTAAACTGATTGCCGGGAGGAGAGGAGATATATGGAGAGCGGAAGGCATGGGAGAAGGTCAACATGTCGTCGTTTGGGCACCAGCCCTCAAGTTCGTGATGTACGAGGTGACGATCGTCACTATGAACCTCCGACCTCCATTTACCGCCTTTCAGCAGGAGGTTTGGGGAAGGCTGAACCACGCTCCTAACCAAATCCACCCCAATGCCTGGGCCTTCATGCGGGCTTTTGAGCTGATGTGCATTCATTTGGAAAGGCCGGTCTCTGTTAATTTGTTTTTCTTTTTATTTGAAATAAATAGACGGCACGAGGAGGGGTCTAAAGATCGGTGGGAGCATGTGAGCCTCAGGGCCAGAAGAAATACCAAAGTTTTCATGCTCTATTCTGACTCTCTGAAGGGAAATTGGAAAGACAGATTCTTCTCTGTTGAGCCTGTGAACGACGTGGCCGTGAGCTACCTGGGTAAATACAGTGATGATGGACAATCTCTGGAGTCCACTAAGTTTCCCATCGGGTGGTCTCTTTCTCACTTCAATCGCCCCCCAAATTCCTATACGGTCAACTTAAGCAGGCTGAGTGACGAAGAACAAGAATCTTTGGCGATCTTGACGAACTTTGCTGATCTGATTCCTTGGAGAGATCCGAAGAAATTTGGTATCAATACAGCGAAGTTGGTCGAGGCGGGCTCGAAGTCACAAGTTTTAGCGATGCTCGGTAGGATCGGATACTAATAGATATGTTTTCTGCTTTTGTCCTATTTCGAGATCGGTATTCCTGAACTCGGCTTTTTGTTTTTCTTTGGAAATCAAATGGCTCCTGACAAATTCGCCATTCTAAGGGTTGCTGCAGAATGGAGGGCCGCCCTTCAGGAAGGCAGCTCCGATGCTCCTCCGATCCCTCAGGGAACCCCGAGGCGGGATGATCTTATACCAGTTGTGCCAATTAACACCATTACTCACTACAAGAAAACTGGCAACCGGTGGCGGTTCAAAAGGCATTCTGCGGCAGTTTTAACCGCTGCTAAATGCATCTCGCGGCGGTTCCAAAACCGCTGCAGTTTTCTCCGCCGCGAGGTAACTCTGCGGCGGTTTTGACAACCGCTGGAATAACCGCCGGGAGTAGCATTTAGCAGCGGTTTGTGTGGCGGTTTGACATCTGCGGCGGTTCCGAACCGCCACAAAACAGTTGCTAAGTTATAGAACACCCAATTTTTTTTGCAGCGGTTCGTGGGAATTTAGCGGCGGTTTCTATTTGCGGCGGTTTATAACCGCCCCTAAACAAATGGAGTCAGAATAATCAGTGTCAATCTGCAGCGGTTTATAACCGCCGTAATTAATTGCTTTTTTTAAAAAAAAAATTATTTTTTATTTGGCTGCTGGTCGAATCGTATGGAATGCTAAAAATTATATAATTACTATGATAACAACTAAAAATATAAGAAAACAACAATTAAATTAAAATTGACTTCATTACTTCCAAAAAATTATTACAAACAAAAATTCTACTCAAAAATTACATAGGTACCTAAGACAAGTATTAGAGAGTAAGTCGTTCAATCATAAACAAAGAACTAAACATAAATCTTGTGAATTCATTGGATTGGTGATCAAGTACCAAACTGGGAAATATATTCCTCTTGAGAGTCCTATGTGCTAGTTTGATGACCAGAAAACACCACATTGCAACCTGAGTGTCATACAAAAGGTTAGAGCAAAAGAAAGCATTAACAAAGACAACAAAATGGAGATGAAACGAGACACAGGGGAAGTCCTAAAATCAAGTCTATGTAGGAGAGCTATCCCCTAAAACAAATCTTGAAATGTAGTTTTGAGTGCTACTAATTAAACGTGTGCATCAACAAATTAATTTGTGTATCTCTTCTTTATTTATTATCAATATATATACGTGTGTGTATTTCCAGCTTAAATGGAAGGAACAAGGAGACATTCAACAGTTAAATTAGGAGCAGTGGATCATAAGGAGAGAAAAAGCATCAGCTTGTGGACATGTATGTGGAAGATCAGAAATTGTTTTTTGATATTCAAAGTAACACCATCATAGGCCTCAGGATAAATTGCCCATACTCATACATAATTCCATAACTGCTTACAAAATTCTAGGATGGATAGAGGCACTGCATAAATGCAACCACTGGATTCTAACCTTGTGTTGTTTTTCCGCAAGTAGGGGGAGGAGGTGCCTCAACAATAACATGTAAATAATTTAAATAGCCGGTGTCAGTTGATTTTGTTCCTAAATAATAAAACACCTACAAAACTTACAACTCGGTACCAAATCCTGGGTGAGGCTAATGCTTCTTCATTGGAATAATGTACTTACTTTCAGTACTGATCAAAAAAATGTACTTACTTTCAGTTCAAAACAAATTATGAAACAATAAATGCAAAAGCAATCAACACAGATAGGATAGACAATACAATCAACAAAACAATCAATTTAAAGTTGCCTTACCATTATTTTCAAAAACTTGCTTGGATTGGCGCTGTTCTTGGTCCTCAACAGATTCCTCGCTTCTACCTTCTTTTAACTTTCTTTCTTTTTCCTTTTCCTTTTCCTTTCTCCGCGCTCTCCTTCCGGCGAAGTATAATGCTGTCAAGGGGATACCACTTAATGAAAATTTATTGGGATTAGAAGACCTATCGCATAATGTGACTTCAAAGTTTACCACGTCGATGAAATTGAACAAGACGATTGACGAAAAGTAATTGTGGATTATCTCCACAAACTTAGCAGCATATTCAGTAACTGGCAGGTTTCCCTGCTTCAGCTTAAGGAATTCAATTTCCTTCTTACCCCGAACATCCTCAGGGTAATACTTCCTCATAAATTCCCTACGGAACACAACCCAAGTGATCTCTTCACCTGCAGAGTCTAATCTCTGACTAGTCTCTAGCCACCAGTCATCAGCCTCTTCTGCCAACATATGAGTACCGTAACGAACCTTCTGCACTAGAGTGCAGTCCATCACACGGAAGATTCTCTCTATCTCCTTCAGCCAAGCCAATGCTCCATCAGGATTATACCTGCCTTTGAAGGTAGGCGGATTCTCCCTTTGAAAAGTCGCCAAACTACGAGACCCAGCATTTTCGCCAACGTTCGGCTGATTCTCCAAAGCCTGCACCATAGCCGCCAAAGCAGCAGCGATAGCAGCATCATTCCTTCCAGCCATCTTGACTTATTACTGTAACACAAACAATAGTTAGAACTAAATGACAATACTCGATTGTTAAATGACACAACAACTCGACAACTTGGCCGTACGGACCGACTCGCTTTGATACCACTAATGTAACACCCATTTCTACCCGGTAATTAATACAAATTCAGAGTTGCAAAATCTCCAACGAACAAATGGGATGTTACACTTTCGACTTAGAAAAAACATAATCAAATCGCCTGTAAAATCAGATACATAACACTCTGATTTGGATGAACTAATAAACAAATTTGTTTAGTCTTTAAAAAAATAAGTCAACTTTCGTTACTACGCAGCGGATTCACAAAAAATTCAATTCAAAGTAGTCGTGGCATCTTTACCCAACGTAGGACAACTCAGAAATAGCAAAATTCTTGATAGCAACAACTTTAAATCCCAACAATAAGGAAACATGCGTTCACACCCCCCCCCCCCGAGTGCTACGTATCAGAGCGACGACACCGACTCGAACTAATGAAGGTAAATAGCTTTCATTTGCGATTACCAGCACGTTACCAACAGGGGGTAACATTCAAACAGAAGGGGTGAGATGTCGAACCATATAATAGGACATATGAAAAAGAATATATTAGATTCAGGAAATGTAAATTCACCACTTCACAGCTATCAAACAACTTCAATCATCACGAGTCATCAACGTAACCAATTAAATACGCAACACGGAATGCCACTACAAAAAAAACACTGATTAGCGACGGACATTAGCGAGGGACTTGTTGTCCCTCGCAAAAACAGTCATTAGCGAGGGAATTAGCGAGGGCATAGAGCTGTCAATTTTTTTGTCATTAGCGAGGGAACTGTCCCTCGCTAATGACTGCCCTCGCTAATTCCCTCGCTAAATTTTACTTTTTCAGATGATGGGACTCAACGCAGGGGTTGGTAAAGGTGCAGAAATTAGCGAGGGACAGTTCCCTCGCTAATTCCCTCGCTAATTCCCTCGCTAACGTTAACTTTTCAGATGATGAGACAGTTCCCTCGCTAATTCCCTCGCAAATTTTTTTCTTTTTTCCTTTATATCCGTTTACACCCTCACTCTTCTTTCTCACTCACTCACTCTTCACCATTCCTCTTCCCTTCCTCTTCCCCCTTCCACTTCCTCTCACACCCTTCTTCTCTCTTCACTCTTCCAACACCACCATCATCACCACCTCCTCTCACACTCTTCTTCTCTCTTCACTCTTCCAACACCACCACCACCACATACCTCCTACCACTCTCACTCACTCTCTCTTACTCTTCACCACCACCAACCCACCACCCCACCACCCCACCACCACCACTCTCACTCTTCTCTCTCTCTCTCTCTCTCTCTCTCTCTCTCTTTCTCCCTTACTCTTCTCCTTCTCTCTACTCTAAACCACCCATCACCACCACCACGCCACCACCACCACCACACCACCACCACGCCACCACCACCACACATCACCACAAAATTAATAATATAATATAATATTCATTAATTAATATATATACAAAAAAACAAGCCATTCAGCACTGGACACGTGTCATTTTTTTTTGAAAACTGCAGTCTTTAGCGAGGGAATTAGCGAGGGCAAAAGCCGTCGCTAATTCCTGCGCATTTACCAACCCCTGCAACTGAGTCCCATCACCTGAAAAGCTGCAGTCATTAGCGAGGGAACTAGCGACGGCATAGTCCCTCGCTAATCCCATTTGCGAGGAGGGAATTAGCGAGGGAACCAGTCCCTCGCTAAGTCCCTCGCAAATGACCATTAGTGAGGGAATCAGGTCATTTTGTGAGGGAACTGTCCCTCGCTAATGACTAGTTTTTTTGTAGTGTGCGACTCATTGCCATGCACATGAATGTGGTACCATTGGAGCAGAACTCCCAACTTAAAATCTGCCAATAAATAGTGGCATCAACAAGGCATAAGCCTTCAACTTAATTTGCCAGTCCAGGCCAACTTATTTGAGCATCGGGTCCAACTTGAAATGCTATGCATGTGACGCGATGTGAATGCCCAAACAATCAATAATAATAGTTACATAGCAAAACAACAACAAGAGGAATTCCACGTTGGCCATAGGTCTACAACTTAATATTTTGCCAATAAGTAGAGGCAATCCAACTAGATACGACATCACCTGCAAATTCACCACTTTCGACAAAGAACACTGCTTAACAAATTAGCCAACATAAACTACAAACAAACGCTTAGTTATTCGGGCCATTTTCGACCATATCCGGTTAATTACTTACCTTCTAATTTTTTTCTATCCAGTACTGCTAATTCTATCCTACACTATTACTAAAGTCTACACTGGTTATTAGTCGCACCTGTCAAAATCATTAGGCTACTCGTTTGCGGCTTCTACTACTAAATTCCTCTGCTACCAAATGTTCCTTATCACAGCATTATTAGTTCGGCTGCATTTGAATAATCCTATTGCTAAACAATTATCATACCAATTATTAGTGTCGTCTTGGTTACACTATTACCAGCAGAAATGTACTAATCCTATCACTTTTATACATCCCAATGTATCTTGGTTTAGGTGCCTAAATAATTCAAGGCTTAAATATGTTTTAGGCCCCTGCAAATATAGAGTGTTTTGGTTTAAGCCCCTGCAAAAAAAAATTTGTTAAAAGCCATTGCAAAATGAAATATTTTGTTATAAGCCCTTCTCAACATATCCAGCAATCATAGCATTCCATGTTAAGGCTAACATTTTAGTCATAGAAGGGCTTATAACAAAATATGTCATTTTGCAAGGGCTTTTAACAAAAAAAAAATTTGCAGGGGCTTAAACCAAAACACCCTATATTTGCAGGGGCCTAAAACATATTTAAGCCATAATTCAAGTAGCTGTTACTAACAATTACGCCCCAAGAAAAATATATACGGTGCCTTTCACCGTAGACGGTGCGCCCTACCGCACCAACATACGAGACGCCCAATTCGCCGGCAACCATGTGCCGCTCCCCACAAGGGGTGCGCCGCTCGGCCTCCCCTCCCCACTCGCTATGTGCGCGCGGCGCAAGGGCTTCACCGCCTGGCGCCGTCCGTCCCCGTTACGCGCATTCCGTTTTCTTCTCTTATGATCCTTATCTCAGATTAACACAACCATGGCGACACACAACCAATCGCATGAAATAGTTTCCAGGGCCAACAACATAGAACTCGATAACATGACAATTAGTTCGACAAGAATAATTTTTCGGTAACATACAAACAACACAATCATACACGGTGGCAATTCATAATTCCAATTCCTACATATAATCTTTCATGTACCCTGTTATAGAGTTAGAACCCCACCCTTACCTTGGATTGAAGGTTGCGCAAGCTCCATTAGTTTTGCCTCTTGGTTCTCCCGCAACCGTAACCGCTATGTTACGTGATCTCCCAAATCCTCATTTCTTCTACTGATAAAACCTAAACTAACTTCTTACTGCTACTTATACTCCTCCTTTTATTATTCAAACTAATAAGTATAATAACATTATTATTCTATTTAGTCTTATGCGCCACTCTCTACACCCCCCAATCTTACTACTCCTAACATTAAAATAGACTCATGTAAAATAATATATTATTACTCTAACATTATTTTCTACAACTTAATCAACATATTAATTAAATGATAACCAACGTAGCAACTATACCAACAATTCCCAACTTCAACAATTTCCCACACTTAATTCCGAAATAATTTAATTAAATATCAGGATTTACAGGGTCTCCCAAGGTGTCAAAGAAAGGTCGTCATGAAAAAGATGGCTCAAAGAGACGCCGATCTTCTAATCTCCCAATTGATGACGACTTTTTGAGAAAAAACCTTGAGGAGTACCGGGTTGATCCGGTGGAAGCCGCAGCGAAACTCTTTAGGCATCTGGCCGATGTCTCTAAAATGCAAGGGGAGGAAGCGGAAGCCAGAGTCAAACGTAATTGTGGGAAACCGGCGTCTCCTTCCCTTGCTGTTTTTTGTCGTTTTACAATTATAACTTAGCTTTGCATTCTTTTCATTTCAGGGGCCCTGAAAGAGAGAGATGACGAGCGAGCTCTGAAGGAAGCGGAAAGGAAGAAATACGAGTCGCTCTCTTCCACTCTAGCGGCGGCTCAAAAGGATCTCTCCGATCTTCGGGCCTCTGCTTCCAACAAGGCTAAGGAGCTCGAGCTTCGGATTTCCGAGCTTGAGACTAAAGAGAAAGAAGCTGTGGAGTTGGTTATGACTTTGAGGAACCGGATCTCTGATCTTGAGGCCACTCTTCAAAAAGCTCGGGAAGAGGGGACCGATCCCCAAAGTCAGGTTGCAGATCTCCGGGAAAAGCTGAGGCAGGCTGAAGAGAGAGCTCGGAAGGCCCTGCTTGAAACTGCCGATATAGCGGAGATGGCTTTTGGGATGGCGGGGGAAGGCTTTAACAAAGCTCTTGACTAGGTCGCCTTGGTTCACCCTTCACTTCCTCTTGATAGAGAGGTGCTGAGCGTTGATCATTCCGTGGAGGGGAATGAGATCATTAAGACCGACTCTGCTTCAAATGAATGTGTGATCATTTACTCTCGCCGATCCGATGCTTAAACCATGATTGGGGGTGGACGTTTCCGGGGTTCCGAGTGGAACCGGTTTGACTAAGGTTTCGGGTTCCAGGCGGAACCGTCGTTTCGCCTTGTAATTTTTTGATTGTCTTTTGAACATGAGGAACCGGCCGAATCCGGGGTGGTCTGTAATTTTTTCTTAATTTAACTGCCTGCAATTTCAGTTTTATTTACCTCGGCTACGTTTTACTCTTTGCTCGTTAAAATTATGCACTTGCGTTCTAATTCGCTCAAGTGGTGGACGTCGCCTTCGGGGCAGTTTACCGAGACTCGACCCAGATTGAACTCGCCCCTTTGGGTAGTGGAAACCTCGGTCAACTCGTGCGTTCGTGTTTACTTTGATCACGTAACGCATGTCGCCTTTGGGGCAGTTTACCTGGACTCGGTCCAGATCAAACTCGCCCCTTAGGGTTGTGGCTGCCTCGGCCATCGATAACATCGGTAAACACCGTTCTTTGACACAACTTAGAATAATATTCTTGGTATACCCCGTAGCTTAAAATAACATTGGTATACACCGTACTTTATAGAAGGGGAAATTAACATCGGTATACACCGTACTTTGTCAAAAAAAATAATAATAACATCGGTATACACCGTTCTTCATAAAAGGGGAAACTAACATCGGTATACACCGTACTTCGTCAAAAAATAATAACATCGGTATACACCGTATTTCACCAAAGCGTAACTCAACTATAGTATTTCTTTAATTTGGTGGCGTTCCAAGTCCTTGGGATCGCTTTTCCGACCAAGGTCTCTAACTCGTAAGTGCCGTTACCGGTCTTAGACACGACTCGGTAGGGTCCTTCCCAATTTGGGGAGAGCTTGCCTTGTGCGGCGTTTTTTAAGCCGACGTCGGCTCTTCGGAAGACTAAATCGTCGACTTTGAAATCCCTTGGGATAACTCTTGAGTTATACTGGGCTGCTACCCTTTGCTTGATCAGGGCTTCTTTGAGAGATGCCCGTCCTCGAACCTCGTCGACGAGGTCGAGGTTCTCTTTTAGGGCCTGGTCATTTTCTTCAGGCGATTTTGGGTGGAGAGTCCTCCAACTAAGTTCTCCAATTTAGACAGGAACTACCGCCTCGCTCCCGTATGAGAGTCGGAAAGGGGTCTCCCCCGTTGAACTATGCGGGGTTGTTCTGTAAGCCCACAACACATAAGGTAGTTCCTCAACCCATTTTCCCTTGGCTTCATCAAGCCGCTTTCTCAATCCATTGAGGAGCACCTTGTTAGCGGCCTCTGCATGTCCGTTAGTTTGTGGGTGCTCTACCGAGGTGAACCGGTGTTTAATCTGAAGATCGGACATGAGTTTCCTGAAGCCCTTGTCAGTGAACTGGGTTCCGTTATCCGTGATTATTACCTCGGGTTTCGTTGCACTGATAATGGCTAGAGGCTCGGCTTCAATCCATTTTTGTGGAGTAGTCTACAGCCACTATTAGGTACTTGACCTGACCGGGGGCAGTTGGGAATGCCCCTAAGAGATCAATCCCCCACCACGCGAAAGGCCATGGCGAGGTGAGACTAGTGAGTTCGGCAGGAGGTGCTACATGAACCTTGGCATGAACTTGACACTTCTTGCATTTTTTGACATAGTTTCTTGCATCGGTTTCCATGGTTGACCAGAATTATCCTGCCCTTAAGGCTTTCCGAGCTAGAGACCGACCTCCAAGGTGTTGTCCACAGATCCCCTCGTGGATCTCAGCTAAGACGTAATCTGCTTCCTTTCCTTCAACGCATTTTAATAGTGGCGCGGAGAGGCTTCTTTTGTATAGTGTTCCATCGATTATGGAGAAAGACGAGGCCTTCCTCCTGATTAATTTGGCTTCGCGGGAGTCCGGAGGCTTGTCTCCCGACTGGATGTACTCCATTATTGGTGAAATCCAACATTTGCTTTCCTCAACTACATTGATGGAAAAAGCGGGCTCCGGGTTGGGGAGAACGCTGGGTTTGCTTAGCGTTTCCTGGATTATTGATCGGTGATTTCCCGGAACTTTGGTGCTGACGAGCTTGGAAAGAACGTCCGCTCTGATGTTTTCCGTTCTAGGAACGTGCTTAACCTCTGCAAACACGAAATAGGAAAGCAATTCCCGCACTCGGGCTAAATACTTCTGCAAGGTCGGATCTTTGGCTTCGTATTGTTTCCCGATTTGCGAGACTACCAACAACGAGTCCGTGTTTAAAGAGAGTCGAGTAATTGGAGGTCTATGGCAAGCCGGAGTCCTGCTATGTATGCCTCGTATTCTGTCTGGTTGTTCGAAGTAGGGAAACCAAAAGTGAGGGATACCTCGATTACAACACTCGTCGGGCTTTCAAGCATTAGCTCTGCACCGCTCCCCTTTGGATTTGAGGATCCATCTACATGGAGCGCCCACAATTCGCCTTCTGGGTCGGCCGGGGTCATCTCGGCGACAAAGTCGACAAGTATCTGAGCTTTCATGGCCGGCCTGGTCTCGTATTTACTGGGTCCGCCGCAGTTCCCGTTCCGAACATTCCATCGTTGTTCTTGTCTTGATCCTCAGTTCTATTTTGAAATTGATCATCCTCACGGCGTTGTTGCTGTTGCTGTGCCATATTAAAGTAGTGAATGTCTACAGAAGGTATAAGCTTATACGTACAGTGTTTGTCTTTATGGATATATGATATATCGATCGTAGGCATTGTAGTATATATTTGAGAGCTTAAGCGGTGAGCCTGCTACTCTAGTCTATACACCATCTTACACGTTGGTTTGGATGAATTGGACACACTTATGAATTCTCAACACGTATGTAATTATACTCTCTAGCTAATCTACTATAGATGTATACAAATTCACCACCTATGATTTTACCAATACCCCCATTCTATCTAAAAGACACCTCAAATTTTTGAGGGTAAAAATGCCATTACACTCTATTTCTTTTTTTTTTCTCTTTATTCTTACACTCTCTTTCTTACTTTTCACTTTTCTCTTACACTCTCTTTCTTCCTTTTTTCTCTTTCTTCTTACACTCTCTTTACTCATTTTCACTTTTCTTTTACACTCTCTTTCTTCCTTTTTTTTCTTTTTACTTTACTTTTCCCATAAATAATTATTCTCCTTCTCTTATCACTTCACTTTAATTCTTTTAACTAAATTTCTAAATTTATACAAACACTATTTTAATTAAAATTTTTGAAGACTACTACTATAAACCTACTATCTAAAAAACAAGAAGAATTAATGACTATTTAAATTAGTAATTAATATTTAAAACAAATATCTCTTATAGATAATCTAATATCTAACTTTTATTATCTACTATAATCTACTGATCAACTAAAATAATCAATTAAAACTACGAGATAACTGCACTGATAAATAAAAAACACGGGATAACTGCAGTGAAATATAAAAAAACACGGGATTAATATTTATCATTGATATTTATAATTAATATTTACCATTGATAATTATAATTTTGGAAAACTACTATAAAACTACTATCTAAAAAAACACGTGATAAATGCAATAATCTACTATAATCTACTAATCAACTCAAATAATCTAATATAAAAATACGGGAGAACTGCAATAATCTACTAATCAACTCAAAAAATCAATTGAAACTATGAGCTAACTGCAATGATATATAAAAACACACGGGATAACTACACAAATATATAAAAAGACAAAGGATTAATATTTGTCTTTGATAATTAAATTTTTAGAAGACTACTATAAACCTACTATCTAAAAAACAATAATATTTAATGACTATTTAAACTACTGATTAATATTTAAAATAAATATTTCTTATTGATAATCTACTATCTCTCTTTTACTATTTACTATAATCTATTAATCAACTAAAATAATTAATTGAAACTACGAGATAACTGCACTGATATATAAAAAAACACGAGATTAATATTTGTCATTGATAATTAAATTTGTTGAAATCTACTACTACAAACCTACTATCTAAAAAATAAGCAGGCTTAATGACTATTTAAATTACTAATTAATATTTAAAACAATTATTTCTTATTGATAATCTACTATCTAACAAATTTACTATCTACTATAATCTACTATCAACTAAAATAATCAATTGAAACTACCAGATAACTGCACGGATATATAAAAAACACGTGGATAACTGCAGTGATATATAAAAAAACACGGGATTAATATTTGTCATTGATAATTATAGTTTTTGAAAACTACTATCTAAAAAAACAAGAAGGCTTAATGACTATTTAAACTGATTAATATTTAAAACACACGCGACAAATATTTGTCACTAAAACCTAAAAAAGGACAAATAATTGTTACTGATATATAAAAAAATACGGGATAAATATTTGTTATTGATAATCTACTATCTATCTTTCACTATCTACAATAATCTACTAATCAACTCAAATAATCAATTGAAACTATGAGCTAACTGCACTGATACATAAAAAAACGCTGGACAACTGCAGTGATATATAGAAAAACACGGGATAGTTGCACTGATATATAAAAAAACATGGGATAACAACACTGATATATAAAAACACACGGGATAAATGCACACATTGTTTTTAAATGATACTTTTACATTTTGAGTTTTAATATTTATCAATTTTTTATTTGAAACTCCTTTTTTATCTACTTTAAATTTTTCTTTATTTTCACGGGGTAATGTTCAGACTATTTAAATACTGTCTAAATTCATTCCTAAAAAGAACACGACAGCACCTGTCCGTATGCAAGTCATCCTCTATATTTTACAATTGATTTTAAATTAATGAGATTTCAAACTAATGTTTCTATTTGAGGTAATTATATGACGTAACGCGATCGGCCCGTGCGGATGCACGGGTATAGTACTAGTTGGTATCTAACTTCTGATCCCTGTAAAACTTTTCTCACAAAGTATACTGGACTCTGACCCGTCCCTGTTTCCCGAATGAGTACGGCGCCAATGGCTTCTTCCGAGATGGCTAAGTATATGTATAAGATTTCCCCCGGGTTTGGCCGAGACAGGATTGGTGGCTCGGCCAAAGCCTTTTTAAGCTGGGAGAGGGCCTCGTCCCGCTCCGGGGTCCATTCAAACTTTGCTTCCTTTTTAAGCAGCTTAAACAACGAGAGCGATTTGAACGCAGCATTGGAAATGAAATGAGATAGCGCAGCAATCATCCCGTTAAGCTTTTGAAGCTCTTTCTTGGTAGACGGGGTGCGCATATCTGTCACAGCCCGACATTTGTCCGGGTTGGCTTCAATGCCCCTTTCTGTGAGGTAGAAACCAAGGAATTTCCCAGCCCGGGCTCCGAAAGTGCATTTTTCCGGATTTAGCCTCATATTGTTTTTTCGGATTTCTGCGAAGATCTATTCAAGGTCGACTATGTGGAGGCTCTCACCTTCGCTTTTCGCGATCATGTCGTCGAGGTAGACTTCTACATTACGCCCGATCTGCTTTCGGAAAACCTGTTCATCATTGTTTGATAGGTAGCCCCCGCATTTTTTAATCCAAATGGCATAACCCGGTAACAGAAATTACCGCGGTCAATCATGAAGGCTGTTTTTTCCCGGTCGGGGGGGGGGGGGGGAGCATCAGAACTTGGTTATATCCGGAATAGGCATCCATAAAAGATAGTAAACGAAAACCTGAAGCATTATCGACGAGACGATCAATGCTAGGAACATGAAAGGTGTCCTTAGGACAGACCTTATTAAGATCGGTGTAATCAACACACATTCGCAATTTTCCATTACTTTTCTTGACAAGTACAGGGTTGGAAAGCCAAGTTGTATACTTTACTTCCTTTACAAAATCAGCTTTAATTAAATCATCGACGACCTTAGCTGTGGCATCTGCTTTCTCCTTGCTTTGAGCTCTTTTGTGCTGGGCAACCCACTTAGCCCTGGGGTTGACAGCTAGCCGGTGACAAGCGACTTCTGGGGGAATCCCGGGCATGTCTTTCACCGACCAGGCGAAGAGGTCGGCATGAGCCTTTAGACATAAAGCGAGCTTTGCTTTAACTTCATCAGAGAGGTCGGATCCGATCTTGACAGCTTGGGTTGGGTCATCACCCAACTGGACTTGCACGAATTCACCATCAGGTTGAGGTTGCCTGATTTTCTTCTTCAGCTCTCGGGTGAGATCATCATCACTCTCCTCTTCAGAGCTGCATCAAGATCTGTGACATTGACCTCGGCAGCGCTGTTGTTCCTTCTCTTTTTGAGATCCTTCCGGGCTTCATCTTCTTCGGGGGGGACCTCCTCCTCTGAGGCTCGCCTATCTTCTTTTTCGTGCAGATAGAATAATCTATGGGCAGACTCTAGGTCGGCATCAAGGGTAATAACTTTGTTGCACAGAGAGTAGAAATTATAGCTCCGAGCCTTCCTAGAGTTGGTCTTCCGATAATACAGTTGTAAACTGAAGGGCATGACAAAACTGGGAATTTGGTCTTGACTGTCCTTTCCAACGGTTCTTCGCCGTAGGTGGCCATTAATTCCAAATAGTCGAGTGGTTTGGTCCGGGACCCATTGAAACCTGAAAGGTCAAATCCCCTGTACGGGGTGAAGTCCTCCTCAGAGATTTGCAGCTTTCTTACAAGGTCGATACAAATGATATCTGCCAAGCTTCCCTGATCGACAAGAATTCTTCTTATCTCGTGGTTGGCCATGACAGTCCTGATCAAAAGAGGTACATGCTTGTTGGGTTTGCCATCTAGCAAGTCTTGATCGCCAAACGCCAAAAGAGGTCGGTCCGGGGTCAAGGTTACCGCCGAGGTGGAAGCAGCACTCATGATCTCTTTCCACTTTCTTTTCATAGTCTTGCCTGAAGCTTCGACGGGGTATCCACCGGAGATGACCATCATTACTGGCCGACCTTTAGACTTCCGGAAATCGCGCTCGTCTTCCGAGCTTTCCCGATGAGCCTTCCCCTTCTTTTTAGGGTCATCCTCCTCTTCTTTAAACTCTACCTCCTGTCGAGGTACTTTGGCCACATATTGATTCAATTTCCCTTTCTTGATCAAATCATCAATGTCGTCTTTCAGAGCGTTGCAGTGATTGGTGTCATGTCCTTTACTTCGGTGATACCGACAGTACTTATTAGATCGCTGCCCCGGTCTGTGCGGGAGTGGATCAGGGAATTTAACTTCCTTGAATTCCGCATTCATGCATTCTGCTAAAATTCTACCTCTTGTTTCGTTAAGATCGGAATAATGTTGGCGACGGTTGCGAGACCTGGGTTTAGTATCGTTCCGGGCCTCCTTCTCATTCTGAGGCTTGATCATTCCTAGGTCGGCGTCCGACTTTCTCGCAACCGCTCATTCTTCGTGGTCGATGTATTTCTGAGATCGCTGGAAGAACTTGGCAAGCGACTCGGTTTGATTTACTCCGACATCGATTTGGAAAAGACTTCATTCTCGAAGACCGGTTTCCATGAAGAAAAGTCGGAAAGAATCATCGAGGTTCCGAACCTGAGCGGCTTCCTTATTGAACCTCTCAATATAGTCCCGGAGAGACTCGTTCTCCCCCTGCCAAATTGCTTGCAAAACTTTCCGAGATTTCGGCTTCATTTTGAAGTGGGCGAAATGGGCAGAAAATATCTTGGCTAGCTGGTCCCAAGAGGATATTGAGTTCGGCTTGAGGGCTCTGAACCAGTCCAAAGCCAACTTCTTAAGCGTGAGGGGAAAAATCCAATATTTGATTTCCTCTGGGACGTTCTGACATTGCATCATTGTATTGAAGTAATCGAGATGGCGGTCAGGATCACCAGTCCCATCATGCATCTTTAAACCTTCGGGGGGTTTCTCAAGGTGCTTTGGCACAGGAAAATAGTCGATCTTCGCCGTGAAAGGTCCTTTCCGTGCTGTCGATCTCTCCCTCGGAAGAGCTCTCTGGTTAGGGCGCCTAACCGGGGACCTTCGAGAGTGAGGGCGCCGACCTTCATGCCTCGGGGATCTTTCCCGGCTTATAGAACGTCGCCTCGGAGAAGAGGATGCGAATGACGAGCTTCGGCGAGGAGAATCCTCAGGATAATAAGTGTCGTCCTGTGTCTCGCTTGGGGGAGTTCTAGATCCCCGTCTTCCTTTTCGACGGGGTGGTGAACGATGGTGGTGCCTCCTCCATACTGGAGATCGGTGACGCCTTTGACTAGACGTTCTTCTGCTGGGAGAATGGTTTTGAGGAGAGGACCGATCCGGGATGTCGCGAGCTCGGATCTCGGCAATTTCAGCTTCCAGTTGGGAGTAGCACTGACTCCTCTGCTGGTCAGCCCCAACCTGTCTTGTCAGCAGCTGGACGAGCTGTTGAACAGCGTCGACCGACACCTGGACAGTCTGGGGAGGAGGTGGAAGTTGGTTCCTGGCGGAGCTTATGGGAACTATTGTTCTGGACGAGTTGTGGCTGTGGGCCGAGCTACGGGGCAGAGTGACTGCTACTCCTTCGGGTGTTTCCTGCTGTTGATCGGGTCTTACAATAACACTCGAGACGTTCATCTGACGTAACACTGGAGTCATCGCTGACCAAGGAGATGGGGAATGGACTAGAGTATAAGAGCTCCCACTGTGGTCGCCAATGTTCTGTACCGTATCTCTGAATTGGTATCCGTGAATACCAAGTCCGGTCCGAGATAGATGGTAGTTGTGTTCTTGGTCAATCCGAGTTTGAGCTCCGACCCGAGGTGGGGTGGTACCTGCAATAACACTCTGACGCTCAAGTCAGTGAGTGGGTCAATTGCAAGTGAGAGAATTGGAAAGTGTGTACCTTTAATGCTAGCATTGAATGCTTATTTATAGGTTTTGGGAATCAACGGGAACCATTGGATGTAGGTATTTGATCCTCACCATTGGTTGGTGGGTTTGCCTTTGGTATTGGGCCTTAGTGCATAATGTCATTGTGGCCCAATCCATAACAGTTGTAAATGGAGCTCGAGAGGGCTTGAACACTAACACAGAATTTGGTTTACTAATTTCTCGTTGTTGTAATCTTTTAAAGCAATTTAATGGCTATCAAGTTAGCTTTGTTAGGAGACAAGCAAATTGTTTCGTTGATAGCCTTGCAATGATGCAAGATTTCATGCTTGTTCGGTTGTTTTTGATCTTATCGCAACCTGTATTGACTCTGTTATTATCAATTAAATGATGTAGGTTTTCTATCGTAAAAAACAAATACTAAATTATTTTTTTAAAAGAAAAAAAGAGATGTATGTTTTTTTGCTTCTCTCGGCGTTCAAGTAAGTAGTAGGTCACGCATTGTGAGAAACGACATGTCGTCGTGTATGTAGTAGAGCTGGAGAGTTTCGTATTCGTTTGCGGAGAGATAAGAGGAGCGGAAAGGGATTAAGGTAAGGTCGTCCTCATCGAAAAGGAACTTCACCCTTCCTCAGATCACTGAATTACCTACTCACACTCACACAAACAGAACCAAACACTCTCTTAACCTTCTCCATATACAAAACGAAAAGAAACCCTTATTCACTTCACTTCAGGTCAGTTACCTTCTCTCTCATTCTCTTTCTTCCCTCACATCATAACAGGACTGGATCCTCTCTCCAGTAACTGGAAATTCTACTGCAAAATACCTTTCTCTCTCTTTCTCTTCCAATCTTCGCCTACTGATTTCGCTCTTCAACTTTGCAATCGCAATTGCAGAACCTTTCAATGACTGACCCTTCTGAAGAAGCTGCTTACATCGAGAAGCTCTATGAATACGGCGAGCAACTCAACAGTGCCAAGGACAAGTCTGAGGTCACTTCTCATCTCCCTTTTTCAATACACACAAATCAATCGCTCTTCAACTCTTGTTCTTTCTTTTAAATTTTTTGTTAGGGTTTTAGAATGTAATGTTCGATTCGAGTGTTTAATTAGGGTTTTGGATTGTCGTTTCACACCGTGTGTGTGCGTTTTTCTACAGAACGTGAAGGATTACCAGGGAATCATAGATGCAGCCAAGACGAGTGTCAAGGCGAAACAACTCGCTGCACAGCTTATTCCGAGGTTCTACAAGTTCTTCCCTGACCTCTCCGGCCCCGCTCTCGATACTCATCTTGATTTGGTTGAGGCTGAAGAACTCGGGGTATGTGATTTGCTCCATAGATTATGCATATATAATAGGCATATGCTATCCTATAATTTGAATTTGTGTCTCTCACTTTCTTTTCTTTTGTTGCTGGTCAAGGAACAGTGTCCTGTTGTTACTATATTTATACACATTCTTATAAATATCTTGTTACTATGTTGCTTCCCTCTCCATGTTTCTCAAAGCAATGACTTCTTGATGGGACATGGTCTGATTTAAAGGAAAACAATGCCATTTGTAATTTGCAATATAAGTATAAACATAACACGGTGAAGGAGAGGAAAAAATACTTTTGAACATCTTGGGGTTTGTTTTCACTTTTTTTGGGTGTTCTTCTACTGCTGTACAGGTTCGGGTTCAAGCGATCAGAGGACTGCCTCTTTTCTGCAAGGATACACCTGAAAATATTGGAAAGATGGTTGATATTCTTGTGCAAATTCTTGGGTCTGGTAAGTTGTGGTATTTGAAGTTATTGCATTGTTTGAGACTGGAGAATTTGGCTATAATTCTGATATTTTCTTTTTTGACTCATTCTTTTAGAGGAATTTGTGGAGCGTGATGCTGTGCATAAGGCTCTTATGTCTCTGCTGAGGCAGGATGTGAAAGGTATTTTGATGTCTTTGATTTTGGTATTTCACCAGTATGATAAATGCTGAGTTGCATGTTCTAATCTTTCGCGAACAAAATATATCGCCAATCTAAAATCCATATTTGTTATCTGATAGTAACCTGCATAAACTTGAATTTGACAACTCTTTTGGCGTCTCAATCTTGTTGATGGTTTGATCTTTTCCCTAGCAGCGGCAATAATACTGGCCAACAAATCTATATCGATATCGATATTAAATACTTAGAAGAGAAATCCAGTCTTACAATGGTCTTAGTTTAGTTTTGTATGGTGTACTTAGTGTGCATAACTTTTTCATTTAAGAAATAGGTTTTCATTGAAAATATTGGTCTTGCAATGGGCAATCTTCTTGATATATCTAGGATTGAATAGTTTGCCATATTTGGTTTTTTATGATTCCAGTAATGATGATCTCCTGCAGCTTGTTAATGTGGTGACTGCTGAGGAACCTTTAGGTTGTAGTAAAACTTGAAAAATTTGTACCTGAGATTAAATGTGGAAGTCCAACAGTTTTGTGAGACTGTCACGTGCCAACCTGATGATGCAGACTTAGGCTTATTGCTTAGGTGTTATAGTTACACAAACTTATTGGCTGTGGAAACTCAGTTTTTTGTCAGTAATCACAAAACATGCTTTCCAAATTCTAGACATTGATAATTGGTGCTTCATTTTGGTTCTTTCCTTATAGTATAGTTGTTAATGCAGCTTCTTTGACGGCCTTGTTTAAGCACGTTGGCAGTGTTGAAGAGCCAAGCACGGATGATGTTATTCGTGATGTTATTCGTGAAAAGGTTATACACTTTCTAAGAGATAAGGTGAGAAACATGTTTTTGATTATAATAATAGTTATAATCAAGGTAGTCATAATCGAGATTATACGTATAATCGGAAGGGGGATGTAAAATTGTAAATCGTGGAATCGTAAGTATAATCGTAAGATTATACAAAATTCATCAAACACATATATTGAAGGTGTATTATATATAAATACTTGAAAAATTTGATTAATATTAAGCTAATTAAGCTATTAAAAAACAAGACACTCACACCTAGACCCAAATCAAAAGTCACCAAAATTAAAATCATACTCATTCAAAAGATTAGGCTCTGTTTTGAAATCATAATCAGAAATACAGAAATGAAAGAAGAGAGAGACACATAAAAAAATAGGCTCTGTTCTAGAAGAAATACAAAAATGAAAGAAGAGAGAGACAGAAATGGAAGAAGAAATTGGTGAAAACCTAGGTTGCTGAGAAGAGATAAGGCGATGTTCTGGTTCTGTTCATGAGCAAGAACCTTAACCTGGGTTGCTCTCGCAACTATGGAGACGAGAACAAGAGAGAGAGAGAGAAGCGTATAGAAACTTGCTATTTTTTTATTTTTATTTAAAAAAACAATTAACTGAACGTTTTACTTTTTACTCGGTAAAATGTTTTACTTTTTATTTTAACCTAACAACTTAAAGCTAATTTACTAAAGGGAAATCAGGTCACGAACTGGGTCTTCTTTACCCGAAAGCTTGTCTTCGTTACCCACATTTCTTGTTAGGGTTACGAACAGAGGGCGCCGCACCACCAAAAGGAGCGCTCGCCAGCAGCGACCAGAACGTTTGCAGACTCGCAAAAACACCAAAGATTACACGATTTTACGATTTTCATATGCGATTCCACCATTTTACGATTCTACTAAGCATCATAATCGTTGGAGGGCTGTGAAATCGTTAAAACGTGCGATTATACGATTATAATCGCAATTCTGAGTACCTTGGTTATAATGATCTCTTTATGTTGTTGCATCTTTAAATTAGAAATGAACACTAAATTCTATAATATCTTCATTATAGGTGTTCCCTATCAAAGCTGAACTTTTGAAGCCCCAAGAGGAAATGGAAAGACACATAACTGATCTAATAAAAAAGGTATTCACAATTACTTCGACTCACTAGTTCTATTAGCTCATTTGTTGTTTAAATTTTTCTAACATAATAGGAGTTGATGTATGCTGTGGTTGCATTTAATTAGAGTGTAGACGACGTAACTGGTGTAGAATTTCGAATGTTTATGGATTTCTTGAATACTTTGAGCCTATTTGGAGAAAAGGCTCCACCTGAACGGATGAAAGAGCTGATGGGAATCATTGAAGGGCAAGCTGATTTAGATGTGCCATTCAATGTGAGCACTTTTTCTCCTCTTGTTAAACACACATGCAAAACTCACATGCAGTCATTTTATATATAAGAGTCTGTTTTAATTAATGAAAGATTTACTGGAATTTTGACTAAAATACTAGTAGATATATATGTCCAAGCTTTGTAAGTAATGTTTTCGGGGTATCATGTTAATTTTTTTTATTTAATTGGGGATTTGTAGGTTTCAGATGCCGATCATATTGATAGGTTGATATCATGTCTTCACATGACACTTCCATTTGTTGTGGTAAGTACCGTCTATACGGTTCATATTTTCTTATTTGTTTCTGTTTAGTTTTTCTCAAACCAACTAAATTTTTTCTTGCAGAGGGGTGCATCTAGCAGCAAATTAGTCAACTTTATAAACAAAAATACGATACCTGTTTTTGATCAGGTAATTAAATCATTTAGTTTGAATGGATTGGATGGTTTGTGCCCAAGCGTATTGAGTTTTTGGGAGGGGAGGGCTTATTTTTCTTTTCCAAATTAATGATGCTATCAAATGTTCCTAAAACTGAAGTGTAATTGAAATGTTATATGCTCCTCTATTATATTATTCTTTCAATTTTTTTAAATTTCAAATATATATTAAAATATAGACTTAGCCCTCCAAAATCTCCCTCCCAAACACACCATGAGGGATTCTTTCTTTCATCGTCATATTTTATCATCATCTCAATTTGGGTAGCTTGACTGGTAAACAAAAAGGTTGATATTTGATACGGTGGTTATGAGCGGCCTCGTGGCAGTATGAGGCTTCTAATACTGTGGGGGTCTATTGGGATCAGATGTATGTGTAGAACTTCACCCCATATGCAGAGAGCCTATTTCTGTCAGCAATGCACAGACACATTATTAGTGTTGGATACAGTATGTGTCGGCTGTATCCAATACAGCTATTCTTGAAAAACATGTTATGATACATCAAGAAGAGACATATGTAGACATGCATAAAATATAATAAATATATAATTGCAATTTAAAAAATTCAAACCAAGAATATACTCCTTATAATAACTAATAATTAATAAAATCGCGAGCCCAGACCCATGTCGGATGTGTTGGCCAGGTCAAATGGTCAATGCCTCTCTCCTTTTCCTGCAATTTCTGATGCTGCATGTGTGGCTGGTTGTGTGCGACACACAAATCTTGATACAGACCAACACTCATGCTAGGTCTTGGTTAGGGAGAAGAATGTAAGGGCCCATCTGCAGAAGAATACAAAGTAAAAAGGCATCATCAAACAAATTGGCCTTTGAGCTCCTTAGACTTTTACAAAGAAATAATAGTAGTAATAAACCGATAATAAAATAACAAACTAGCATAATATAAATCTCATAAAAAAAATACTGTTTTACAAAAATAAAGTAACAAAGTAGTATAATTAAATCTCAAAAATATTGGTAAAACTTAGTATTCTGAAATATTTTTGGTTTGGTTATCAACTATTATTATTTGTATTCATGTTAATGCAGTTTTCAATGATGCCTAAGCAAGGAACTTGTGGTCCTTCTCCTTCATAGACAATTTGCATCTTATATATTTGCAACCAATCATTTATCATTTCGAGGAGGGGTAATAGTGTTTCATTGCAACAAATATGGATTAATTTTTTAAAAATAAGACATGTATTTGGATATTTCCCTTCAACACGACAAAAGGAATTTGATTATTTATTTGAACATGAATAATTGAAGAGAACTTTTTGAAATTGTTTAGTTTCATTATTCTAAACAGCAAAGACTCGATTTAGTATTTAGACGTATTTCTTATATAAACGGTTATATTAACATTTAGTACTTAGATATTGCTTACTTGTATATTGTTAGTATTAGTATTTTTTGTTTAAAAATGGTTAGATATAGGTAGAACCATAAATACTATCTGAAGGGTGCTTGATAATATTCCATTCCCCGCGAGTTTGGCATGGTGAGCCCAAGTTACGGCCGCTTTGGGGTCTCCCCTTTTGGTCATACCGTTATCATCCAAAGAAAAGAATACCCGAAGGCTCTTGCCTTGTGTAAAGGGGAAAGGAGTGGTAGTATTATTTTTTATATGTCTTTTTGAAATTAATACTAAAGCTTATATCATGAGGAAAGAACTGGAGTATTAATTTTTTGATATATATAAAACGACATTAGAATAGAGGTCATCCCGCTATCCTACTATAGCGTTTTTGGGGTTGGCTGTTCCCCGCACCATCTGGAATTGACAACTATGTTATCATGAAATTTTGAAGCTGACTTTAAGCTTCATCCCTGTTTAGTGTTATATAATATGAAATTAAAAACATCAATATAACACTGCATTCTGCACTTAGTATTGAAATTGAAGACCCTTACTCTAATTATTTGTCTTGTAGGATAATATTCTTCAATTAAGTTAATAATTTTTTTTTGATTTATTTTTTCCATGTATTGTTAAAAAATTTATAATGATTTTATATCTGTCAGCTACCTGGAGAGCGGAAGGTAGATTTGCTCAGAAGCCTTGCGGAATTTTCGCCTTACACAACACCACAAGATTCACGCCAAATGCTTCCTTCTATTGTTCAGTTGCTGAAGGTAAACCTTTGTTGAAGAATGTCATGATTGGCGGATATCAAACTGTTGGATACTGCAGTTCTGCTATGACAATATCAGTGTTTTTTTTTTTCTTTTGTTCTAATTTTTGCTGTTACTTGGAAGTTCCAAGCACATTCTTAACTAGCTAGAGTGGGATTTCAATGTGGCTGCGTTGGTTTAGTCGCACCATTTTTTTAGTGAAGTGTATGTTATTAAGATTTGAGGTCATCTATGTTTTATATTTGGAGCTGTGTTCCTGCTCATTATCTGCGGCATTATGTTATCGAGTGAATCAATGTTTGATCACCAAAATAATGGATTTGCACTGATATAGTCCTTGAAATTTATTTGCCTCAATTGATCACATCAATCTCCAAATTTGAATAATTTGAGTCCAGTTATGTATTGCAGTGATATAAATCTAAAATTTTGAGGGCACATTCCCTATTAATTGAGTGAAGTTTAAAGAGTGATAATTAACCGTTTTAATGATCATTGTAGGATTAAATCACATTTAAACACTATCTCTCATGGAACAACGTCTACTTATATTATATTCATTAAATTATTTAATATCATCTACTTCTGTTTTTGCTAAGGTTTTTGCTTTGCTCTTTTCAGAAATACATGACTTGGAAGAAGACTGGAGAAGAGATGAACTTTACCTATGTTGAGTGCTTGTTGTATACATTTCATAACCTAGCTCATAAGGTGAGCCTTCATCTGTGCATTAAGAAAATATAAAACTGTCGCGGGTCGGTTATATGCAGCGCATAATTGAATTTGGTTGTTGTGTAGGTTCCTAATGCCACAAATAGTTTATGTGGTTACAAAATTGTTACTGGCCAGCCATCTGATAGGCTTGGAGAGGACTTTTCAGAACATTATAATGATTTTACTGAGAGGTATTCCCTTTCTTTGGTATAGATATTAAAAAATTTACCTTGTCGTTAGTTTGCATTTTTTGGATTATTTAATTTGTAGTGTGTGCGCGCGCATGAACATGTATTTCGTATGGAGGGAGATTGTCCAATTCCAACGTTAGGGCACACAAGCCTTTGTGAAGGCTTATGAGTTATGGCAGTTCTTATACAGAACATACCAATGAAGGACCACCACCAACAAGAATCCAATACCTTGAGTTTAGGGTGAAATATTGTTAATTTATGAAGCAAAGCAAATTAAACAAGTTATGTTATTTAAGGGTAAAAGCACAGTAGGGGTTTCATTTGGATTCACATTCAGAAAGCCCCATTTTTGCCTTAGGATATAACCAATTTAAGAATTCTGCAATAAATTTTCTGTATGAACTGCAAAGCATTTAATCTTTAAGATTTCAAACATGCTTGTCCTAGAGACAGTGTAGTAGGACGTTACCTTTTAATAAGTTAGCATAATACTTTGTCGCTCTTTGGGATACTTGGGTAGTGTCAAATAGCGGATTGAGGTCAATGAGTATAAGTTTTGCCTTGGCTATGAAGTTTTGGGTTGATTAGTGTGCGTGGTCAGTATTCAATTTGAGATCTATTAGTTGGTCTGTTTAAATTTGAGGTGTTAATGTTGCTTTTCTTAAGATTTGTGCTTGTGATCATTCTAAGTTTTATAGTGATATAGGTTATAAAGAATGCCACAATTGCATTTCTATCGAGTAGTTTTAGATAGAGTTATTCCAATGATTTGGTTCCGTTGAGTTGGACAATTGGGAACAAAGTTAAAGCAAAATCTGATAGGTTTTTAAGACATCGTATAAGTGGTAGGGTCTGGTTTACATTATGATTAAGATTTAAGCGGCTTTTTGCAGAGTATCAGTGTAAACAACCTTTATATTGTATGCTTGTAAATGTAACATGGATCCCACTTGTCGCCTGTATTGTAAGATTTAAGCGGCTTTTTGCAGAGTATCAGTGTAAACAACCTTTATATTGTATGCTTGTAAATGTAACATGGATCCCACTTGTCGCCTGTATTGTAAGTTTACATTGGTTTGGGAATAGTGAAAGCGTTTGGTTGAAACTAGGCCATTTTCTAATAAACTTTTTATTTATTTATTTGGCATTGTCTGCTCTTCTCTTCTGTACCCATCTACCTTAAGGGTTTGTTGGTCATTTTGGGGTGTTCTGGTTACATTTTTGGTTCATTTTCTTTTTTCAGATTGAATAATGTTGAGGAGTTCACCCGGGCTACCATCAAAAAGTTAACTCAAGGAATGGCTGAAAACAACAAATCTATGGCAGATGCTAAAACCGACGAAGAAAAGGAAAAAATTGTGAGTTTTATGTTTTGGTTTGTTAGTTCTGTCATCGTGTCATGCCTTTCTCTTATTATGTGTATCATGCTTGCATTTTACATGATTTTGCAGAAAACTAAAAAACAGAATGCTACAACTGGCTTGCGTACCTGCAATAATATTTTAACGATGACAAAGGTAAGGAATGCAACTTTTTTTTTTTTTACTTTAGCTAGCTAATGAGATAGTGCTCGAATGATTTTCAATTGATTCCCCCAACCCACCCAAATTTCCCTAATTGTTTGGTTTGTGTGGTCAGCCATTGCACGCAAAAGTGCCTTCTTTTATTGGAGATAAGAGAATCAACCTTTCTTGGAAAGAATCATCCAAAACTGCATCACCTGCCATAGCAGCTGCTGGGTATGTATTTTTTTTTTCTTTTAAAAATCATTTTATTCTTTTTACCTTGTCCCCCTCGTTTCTTTTAATTATCCTTAGCTCTACTTATCAATTTGCACACATAGTTGGTAAGCAGTGATTTGGACAACATAAGTAATTGAAAGTGATCAGCTTATCTATTGGCTTTTTACTACTTCAGAGCAAAACGGCCTGCTGCCTCTAACAATGGATCCAACAATGTTGCATTAAAGAAGGGTCGAGGTGCTGGTGGTTTGCCAAATCAGCTTGTCAATAGAGCACTAGAAGGATTATCTGGTGGTGGAAGAGGTGGTACAAGGGGCCGGGGTCGAGGACGGGGCCGAGGTTGGGGTGGTCGTGGAAGAGGAAGAGGAAGAGGGCGTTGGTGACTCTGCTGCAGTTATGATATAGAAAACCTCAAATTTCACGGGACCGTACCAGAATACGAATAGGACTTGCTAATGTATTAAAATTCTTTCAGAGAATTTTTTTGATTATAGAGGTCGATGACTTTTTATATTTAGTTGTACTTTCTCCAAAGGTTGTTTCTATAGAATGCCGTGTTATTGATCATTTACCAAGTCCTTTGGATGCAAGCAGCTGTTGGGGTATATCAGTTGACGGAACCCTTTATGCACGGTATGCATGTAATTTAGTGACAGTGTATTTATTTGAAGACCATTTCTGTTGCCCGTTTAGAGCAATATGAAATTAATTGGGTAATTTCTCTATACAGATGACTCTTAACCGTGTCAATCTTTAATCATTCACACCCTACAAATATCTTTACAATAAGCAGCAATTCACAATGATCATCAAACTTCTAAGTTCAGTAACTGTTATGGTTTCAAATCCTTAATAAAACTGGTGACCAAGGATCAGAAGCATGATAATATCTAATACTATTTATATATTTCCTAGTTGTTCAGGCGATGTCATTTACAACTGTGTTGGTGGGGAAGAGATCGTTATGATTTCTTGTGTTGGTGGGGAAGAAACCATTATGATTTCTGGTAGTTGAGGAGTCGTTGTTTGCTGATGCTCAGGGCACGGGCAATCCTCAACATCCCTCTTGGCCTTGCTTGCTCTATAATGCTTTATGCTACAAACTTGCTTAGTTAATTCAAACACCCTTTTCCACGAGGAGCCATTGCCTTGTGCCCCATCTTTGGGTGTTTGACTGGATTTTAGTGAATGGATGGTAGAAAGTATAAAACAAATAGTAGAAGTGGCACCGGAAATCACATAGAGAATCCAGAAACTTTTAAGCTTCAAACTTTCTGTAGTCTTGGAGGTCACATCGTTGAAGCACTCACCTCTGGGATTCAGCCATATATCTTCTAACCTCTTTATTTCTCCCTGCTCTAAGAGCTGCAAAATAGCTTTAGAAACATCTCTGGTCAAGGGGGAGCCTTTCTGGAACATCTGCATCATGATGTTGATAAGAAATTGAGATAGATTTAACATGCAAAGAATACATAACAACTGTAAGTGGCAGTGATTGCAATAGATAATCCTAGGTTGTACTTACAAATCCAAGTCCACCAAATCTGGTGGTAGGTGTTGAGGCAGAATACCCCTTGCAGTATTTACTAATGTATACTTTCTCATATGGAAGTTCAAGAAAAGCAGCTGATATTGAGTAGTTTTTGAATGCACTGACATAATTGTTTTCGTTATTAATGTTTATGATGTTCTCTGGCTTGAATTTTTCGACTTTTTCTAGGTATGTCCTGACAAACGAATCTCCATCACAACCAATTTTCATGTTATTCTTCTTCAGCCACTCAATGTCTGTCACATTTGCTCGCAGTTGTTGAACTGTGAGCATTGAAGAAAGACTAGCAGTGTAGCTTGAATTAAGAATCAAAACTAGAAAGAGCCATGATACCATCACTACGCGGGATAAATTGTTGTGCATTTTCTCCCCTGCAATATCAAATCATTTTCATCAACGTAATGTTATTTAACCATATACCTAAGCTGACTATAATGTTAATTGAAGTATATGAGAATGATACTTACTATGAGCAAAGAATAGAGAGGAGAAAGTAAACCAAAGAGTTGTGCTGATCTGGTTTTTCCAATTGCCTTGAAACTCTGAATTGGATTCCCGCTCCAAGTACCATACTACAAACATTGTGTAAATCAAGATTGCACCAGTTACAGCCCACATTTGCCAAGTGAAGGGCTTCATAAACATCCATGCTGATTCATTAGACTTTTCAGTAACTATCATTGACAACCCTGATTCTGCATATGGCACTGTGAAATCTACATATTGCAATCTTTCTGCCAGTACCGTCATGTCGCCGACAACCGCATCATATGTCTTCATTATTATTAAACCACCACAACCATACAAATATCATCATGGTTAGTAAAGAATAAACAAGGGGAAAAACTAGAGATAGTGTAAAATCAGAAGTAAAATAAGTAAGTTGTTACCTTGTTATAAACAAGTTGAATCAGTTCCGGATAGGTTGCATTTATAGGTACATATTCATATGGCAGAGGCAGGCCATCATGCTCCAAAATGTTTAACACTTTATCAAAAATTTCAATGCAAAATCCAGTACAAACTGGTTTTTCTTGTTCATCATAATCAACCTTGACAAAC
Organism: Astragalus membranaceus; assembly: GCA_039519185.1. Lineage (NCBI taxonomy): Eukaryota > Viridiplantae > Streptophyta > Magnoliopsida > Fabales > Fabaceae > Astragalus > Astragalus membranaceus. The sequence goes on along the minus strand of CM076850.1, from coordinate 141,476,858 downwards.
TTAGAAAATGAGGTTCTTCCAGGGACTGCAATTCTCAATGGTTTTTGTTTAGTAGGAAGATTCCACCCTTTTGGAACTCTCATCAACTTTCCAGGCCAAATTACTGCATCACTTAAACATTCTGAGTTCCTAGAAGCACTACTATTTCTACCTTGTTCTATAGAAAGATTACTAAAGAACCCATTTTCTAGAGTCCAAAAGTCTAATTCTCTGTAACTCTTCCCACCTACATTTACAATCCTCAAGGTAGGAGGATTCTGCAAGAGCTGTTCTGACTCAAATTGAATTTTTCCACTCAAACCAAGAAAATTGCTAGACAATATTTCTTCTAGCAAAGTCGTATTCTCATTACTATTGCCACTTTCCATTCTTTCCACTGCTTGTGCAACAATTTTAATGCTATCATATGTTTGCAAAGCATAAAATCCCGGATTTCGGTTATCTTCCTCAGGAAACTTGTCGCGAAAAGCTCTCCGGAACTGAGCCTCAAAATCTTGATACTCACTACTACTTTCAGAGTAATAGGTCTTGATTCCTAAAGCTCCTTCCATATAGGAAATAACAGACTTATTAACAGAATCTAACAAATTAGTTATGCTCTCTGGAAGTATCCAAGCTGATTCTTTATCCACAAGTCCCATTTGTGAAGCTTCTCTAAACAAATGAACTCCCATTTCTAATGATGATTTCAGCACAATAAACACCCGAGATTTTGTGTTTTCGATTAACTTAAACAACTCTTCGCGAATAAACTCTTTAGGATTAGGAAGATAAGTAGGTGATGGCAAAGCTAAACGGTATTCAATCATTGAACCAACATCTTGGAGAGCCTCAGATAATAGTGCTAACATTCCTGAATCTCCACCATAGGCATCATTTTCATAGATGACTACTACTCTCTGCCAGCCATAAACATGGACTATATCTGCAATGCATTTTATATAAGCATTTGCATTGTTAGCTAGTTTTACCAAAGAAGGCCATTGAATATGCATCAGTGGTGGAGTAATGGTAGGTGCTACAAATGATACGATAGGAAGTTGAGTTTGGTGTGCTAGTTCTGCCACTGAAGCTGCTTCTGTCCATTTGTGCATCCCTACAATCACTTGCACCTTCTGCATTTTAATCATCTCTTCAGCTGCAAGAAATGAGTTTCCCTTTCGTTAATTTAGATATTTAACTAAGTAAACTGAGTTAGTTTAGATGATTTTTTCAATAAGTACTTGTAAAAAATAAAAAATTGAGATGATCTTACAATATTCACTGGTATTCTAACTAATAACTTCTTATGAGTTCAAAACTTAAAATCCACTTACGCACCTTTATTTTTTCAAAAGTTTTCTCACGCAGGTTCTTCATAAAAACTTATGAAGTTACTATTAGAATTTGGGTTTTGGCCCAACTCAACCCCAAAACTAGCTTATGGGCAGGAGGGGTGTACATGGTACAAAATCCATATCACACCACACCATACCACGTTCAAATCCAGTTTTGGTTTACCAATTTTCAAAAAACCGGTTTTCATTCATAAACCGGTTTGAAACCGGTACGTAACCAATTCAAAACCGGTTTGGTTTTGAATTGGAGTGGGAACTCAATTGGAAGTGAAGAGTTGGAGTGGGAACTCAATTTCTTGCGGTGGAACTCAATTGGAAGGGGAAAGAAGTAAAGAGACGGGAAAGTGAAGAGTTGGATTTTATTAAACAAAATGGATCAGTATTTTTAAAAATGGTAAAAGGGAATTTTAAAAGGTACAGTCCAGTTTTTAATATGGTTACCGTATACGGGTACTTTTGCACACCCCTAATAAGCAGGGTGCAGAGCTAGCATAAATTTTATGAGAGTGAAAAATAAAGAAAAAATAAAATATATTATTAAAATTAATAAATAAAAAAATTCACAACAAATTTTAGATATAAAAAAAAGTAAATTAAAGCTGTAACAGAGAAAGAAAAATGTGACAAATAATGGTTTGTGGGTTATATTTATTTGGGCTAATAATAAATTAATAGATTTGTGATTGTTCTTTTATCTCTTTGGATTAATAAATTTATTTGAGATAACTAAATAATATATTATTCGATGGTAATTTATTTCTCAGATGTTGCTAACCAAGAGAAGTGGCTCTGAAGGAATCTTTGGTGGTTTCCTGAAAATAGAGAGCCAGCTTGTATGTCTTTGAAGTGTTATTGAAACTTTGAGCTGCAATGTCCATGGCTACTCGCTGTTCTTTCCCAACGCGAGAATTAACATCAATGATTGCACCTATAGATATAACTTTGCCGTCTTCATTAGTAGCCTCAGCTTGGTAGCCATTAAAGAGAAACAAGGAGATGACTAAATAGAAGATTGAAATTATTATTGGTAGTACTTGAGGACTAGTTGATGGGAAATGCATTTATTAGCAATTTTGTGTATAAACAGGCTTCCTATGTAGTCTCATGCAATGCAGGCAATATGTGAGTAAATTTATGAAGAAAGAAGGTTGGGAAGAGAAACTATATATAATGATGGTGGAGGCAAGGAATTTGATTTGGTCAATTATTATGAATAGTTGACTTTCACACTTAAAGACAAAGTTGTACTGTTTGAAAAGACGGATGGAAATGTGGCTATGACTAGAAGGGTGGCAAAACACAAAAGGTTTGTCTTGGAATGCAGAAAATTGAGCACTTGAGAACAAAGAATATGCTAAATAGCTCAGAGCCTTAGGAGATTGGAGACTTTGAAGACAAGCTGAATGTTTCTGTGAACCTTCACAGATTGGTGACTTTGAATGCTAAGTTGGACATGTGGTTTTGGGATATTAAGCACTCCAAATTTTGATGATACTGACTAGTTCAAGGTGGTGGACATTTATTTTGCAACTTAATATGGTCCTCATAATAGTTTTATTGTTTTTAAAACCTTTTCTATGTAACGTTAAAAGTGTCTTTTGTCCCCGAATACGCGCTTATATGAAGTTGAAACTAGAGAACAGAAAGCAACAGCACTGCAGCCATATTAATTAGGTACTTGACTTGATTAATTAATGAATCAATCTTAATCTTAATTTTATAATTAGGTACCCGACTTGATTGATTAATATTAATCTAAATAACATTGATCTAAAGAAAATATTCAATCTAAAAATATTGATTTTGTCAATTGTGCTAAGCCTTACGACCTTTTAACAAGCATGAAAATTATGTGTATGATAGACGATATAGATTTTTTTTGACTCAACTATATGCTAGTAGAGAAGTTGTACTAGTTCATGTGTAAGGATAGTTTAGACATTTCTCCTTTGTGGGAAGTTGCACAGAAATTTAACATGATGAGTCTAGATAATTAACTCGAGGTGACGAGGTCATACCGAAGGGGATTTTCTAAGATTCTAGAAGAGATTCCAAAAAATATAACTTTTTTATAAGTAAGAGATTCCAATAAATATAACTAGTTCTAACACCCGTGCTCTGCACGGGAGCACGGGATTGCCCTTTTTAAATTCTTATCTCTTAAAAAAATGGGAATACTATTATTATTATTATTATTATATTATTTTTTTAACCAAATTTATTATATTATTATTAATGATTATTATTGTTATATTATATATGATGTCTACAATTATCAGAACGGTATTATTATATTCCACAGGGTGCAAATAGCAACTTTTTTTGCATATTTTACACACACCGCTTAACATCTCACTTTGCATATTTTATTAGGAAATTATAATTTTTTCACCAAACCGGTTATTGATGAACAAACTTTGCGCAGTTGAATAGTTAAAAAATTTCCGAACTCTACAGCACCCCAAAACACGCGTCGCACTTTACGTATGTTTTACCCCAAAACGCATTTTTTCCATCACAGTTCACATATTTCGTTACACAGTTATTTTTTTCACCAATCTGGTTATTAAGTAACAAACTTCATTTATTTGAACACTTAAAAAAAATTGAACTCTAAAGTACCCCAAATCACACTGCTTAATTAGTATCGCACTTTACATATTTTGTCACGAAGCAATGAAGGAGTAGAAGATCGTGTGATTGTGAGGGAGAGAAGCAGAGAGGAAAAAAATAGAAAATGGAATGGAAAAAATAAAAAAGAAGAATCAGTGGGACCAACAACTTGAAAGTTGGGCAACAATGGTGTGAGAAGGTCCAGAGAGAGAAACCGGGAAGAAGAGCCGAAATATTGGGTGTAGATGGAAAGACTTTACGTTACATCAATGGGCCTACCACACGCGTGAATTGGGATAATAATCCAGTGCAATGCACATTTTCAATTACATTTCTAACTGCAGGACGTAATAGCATTTAGATTGGAGCACGTGTCTCTTCAATGGGTATCATGCAAGGTTTATTGAAAACTCACCAATAACACAAAAGCACTTATACAAAGTTAAAAAGAATAGGAAGGATGTTCTATCGTAAATGTGGTTGAAGTTCCCGTGAATAAAAATTAAATTAAAACTACCAGTTAAATAAGAAGATTATAAAAAAATGAACATTAACAACGAAATTGGAATTGTACATCCATAGTTAATAATAATAAAAAAAGTCTAAAGAATTTTAATAACATAATCCATATTTATCAAGTGTAAATATAAAAACTTAACCCATAATTAGAAAGAAAAGAAGACAACACAATTAGAAGGTGAAACACTTGAGTATCATGAAGAGTTAGATGAAAATCACCAATAAAATAGAAACAACTATATAGAGTTGAAAGAAAATGATAGGGTTTATGGTAAATGTGGGTGAAGTTCCCGTGGGAGTAAATGTTGCAACGCGGTACTCGAATAAAAATATAAACATTAATTTAAGTATGTTTCTAATACACGTTGGTGCGAAATGACAAAATAAAAAGACATTACAAATAGAAAGTAAAACACGTGGATATCATGTAGGATTAGATGAAAAACCACTGATAAAATAGAAGCACATATACAAAGTTGAAAGAGTGTGATGAGGAGTTCTATTGTAAATATGACTAAAGTTCCCGCTGGAGTAAGTATGTATGACATATTATATATTGCAAGACAAAAAAACAACTTTCAGTAATGATGGATGCAACTAAACACGAAGAGATGAGTTTCTGAACCATAAAGTATAACAAAACACTCTCCTTACCATTTAACTTTACATATTTTGTCATGATATTAAAAAAATCCACTTAACCAATTATTGAGGAATAAACTTTCCACATTTGAAGAGTTTAAATCTTTTTTTAACGCTAAAGTACCCCAAAACACACTGCTTAGCATCATACTTGATGTATTTTGCCACGAAATTATTTCTTATTACCAAATCAGTTATTGATGAATAAACTTTGCTTATTTGAACCGTTAAATTTTTTTGAGTCATAGAGTACACCAAAATACACCGCTTAATATCTCACTTTACATATTTTGTAATGTCACCAAAACTTCATATTAAAAAGTCGTCAGCAAAATTGTGTGGAAGGTGAGAGAATATTAAAATAATGGGTTGCAACTTGAAGGAAGAGACCTACCACATGAAGTAATATTATTTTTTTGATCATTAGTCATGAAGTAATATTATACTAATATATAGCAATATAATAGTCTACTACCAAAAGCAGAATAGTTGAAAATCCAACTGTAGGAAGAGATTGGAATTTGATATAAGATAATTTTTAAGTGGGGAGCTGATAATCTTAACTTGTTTATTAAGGATAGTTTTTTTTATAAGCAAAAAATTCATTGAAGGGAGCACAAGGGGTGCCCAACCCTTACAATGGAGATATAGGAAAGGGGGAGAGTCTCCTTAAAACCTTCCTGAGCCAAAACCCAATGGGAAAAAGACTCAGGAAGGAAAAAGAGTACCTCGTACAACCTGCACCACAGTGGGAAAACACCAACCTAGCCCACTGTTTCTCCCCCTACTAGATTACAGATTGTTAAGGAATGTAAGTGGGTTAGACCACTATAGAGATACAGACAAAGATGAATTACAGTTGAGTTTATAAAGACACCAACTCCAAGATAAGTTCTTGATCCGGTTAACAACCCCCTCTATATTTGGTTCCTCATCTTTGAATATGACTCCGTTCTTAGCTAGCCAAATGCTCCAACAAGTAGTTAACCAGAAGAGATGTTTCACCCGCTTTGCTTTCTTCCCTGTACACCACTGGCCACAATTACTAAAGAAATCATCCACACCCAGAGAGACATCCACGTCAACAGCTAGCCAAGTACCAACAATATGCCAAACAGAACGCGCAAAACCATAAGAGATGAAAAGATGTTCGACAGACTCGCGAGAGGAATTACAAAACGAACAACCAACTTCTAGCTCGGAGTGGATGACGTTCCTGTGCAACAGCTGCTCACGCACTGGTAAAGAATCTAACAGTAACCTCCACTCGAAGACTACAACCTTCGAAGGGACAATAGATTTCCATAGTCCCCCCTAACAAGTGCTGATGGTTCGAAATGTTGGAAGATATGTCACTACAAGACAGCTGATGATAAAAAGATTTTACCGTGAAACTCTTAGAAGTATCATGTGGCCATAGCCATGCGTCTTTCCTTCCTCTAGTCGGCTTAACTGACTGTAAAATGCTGTCCAAAATTTGGCCTTCAGCCACCCGAACCGAATCCGTGTGATGCTGCCACGGTGTAGACCACACCCAAACTTCACCATTCCAAGCACCCAAGTCAGCCACCAAGAGCTGCTGCTTCCCTTCCCCATCACATAACAGCGGAAAAACTTTGAATAAAGGCTCTATGCCTAGCCATTGATCCTTCCAAAAATTAATGGAGGTTCCGTCACCAAGCCCCCTTTTAATACACCACGCGAACCTTCGCCGTTCCTCAAGAGTGTCATCCAACTTTACCAAGTCTCTCCACCAAATTGATCCCGAGTTCCGGCTAGATATACCTTCAGCCGAGTTATGAACAAAAGTAGTAGCATAGTCCCCATAACGATGTCTCAACAAACGGCTCCAGCAGACATTAGTATCCGTCAAAGCCCGCCATTTCCACTTAGATAACAAAGAAATATTGAATAACTCGAGATTTTTAATACCAAGACCGCCATCCTTTTTTGCTTTTTTAAACTTTATCCCAAGCAACCCAACACATTCCCTTGTCTCCTTCTTTGATACCCCAAAGGAAATCCCTTTGAATTTTGATCATCTTCTTAATCACCACTTTCGGAGCTTTATAGAATGATAGCATGTATAGAGGGATGCTATTCAAGACGGAGTTGATGAGAGTAACCCGACCACCGATCGACAAGAAACGACCCTTCCACAAAGCCAAACGTTTTCTAAGCGCAGCAAGAACGGGGCTCCAAGTAACTTCCCGTCTAGGATTTGCACCAATCGGAATACCCAAAAACTTGAACGGTAAAGCTTCCGTTCTACAATAAAGGAAGACGCTAGCTCTTTCCAGAAAATCATCCGGGGTGTTGATGCCAATTAACTTACTCTTATGGAAATTAATCTTCAAACCGGACACTAATTCGAAAGCACGAAGTAAAGACTTTATGCTCCAAAGATTTTCCCACGTGGCCTTGCCCAACAACATTGTGTCATCCGCGAATTGTAGAATAGAAAACCGTACCTCACTAGAAATGGTAAAGTCTTGAAAGGAACCAGTCTCCACCGCTTTCCGCATTAATCCCGACAATCCTTCGGCAATGATTAGAAAGAGGAAAGGTGACAAAGGGTCCCCTTGCCTCAACCCCCTATGTGCTTTGAAGTCGTGAGTAGGGCTACCATTCACAAGAACCGACATGGAGCTATTGCACACACAAGATTTTATCCACGAAATCCATCTTTGGGGGAAACCCATACGCTGTAACATGTAGACCAAGAAGCCCCAAGAGATGGAGTCATAAGCTTTCTCAAAATCTACCTTAAACAACAAGCACTCTTCCTTACCTCTCTTTGCAAAATCCACCACTTCGTTAACAATAGCGACCCCGTCAAGGATTTGTCTCCCCCCTATGAAAGCTGATTGGTGGTTGGAGATTATGCTAGGCACCACTTTCTTAAGACGGTTTGCCAATACTTTGGCCAAAATTTTATAGAGGCAACCAATCAAGCAAATAGGCCTGAACTCACCTAAACCTTGAGGATTGTCCGTCTTTGGAACCAAGGCTATGAAAGACGCCGAGATGGCTTTGGGAAGATAAGCATTAGCAAAAAATTCGTTAAAGTAACTCACCAACTCCTCATTCAACATATTCCAACAAGCTTTTAAAACCCACGAGGGTTACATAGTGACAATGGCTAGTGCAGAAGTTTATAAAATGCGAGACTTACATAAAATAACTCTTTTGTCAAGGAAAAAAAATTCTTATCTAAACTTAAAATGCAATAATATTTTTCTAGTATAACTAAACAAAGTTAATTTAAGAAAAAAAATTACCATCTTTAGTTGCTATTTTAAGAATATTTTTTGAGCCAAAACAACTGGTTAGACTAAACAAAGTTGGTGTATGTTTTTTTATACGGAAAAATTGCTTCATTTACTTTTGGGAGAGAATCAACGGTGATTGTGGAAACATGAAATTGCATTCATGTTTGGGTGTTTTAAGTAAAACTGATTTCAACTTGAAAAGTTGAAACTAATATTTGTAGTTTATGCTTCTAAAAGTAATTTTTGCTCTCAAATTCAATGACAAATTCACTTTAAATGAATTGATCCAAACATAAGTCATTTTACATTCAATTAACTTTTATTCAAAATCATTTATACAAAATTAATTTATTCAAAATCAATTTTCACTAATACAGCATCAAACACACAGTTCATGGTCTCCTATTAGGTATATGGATATGATGTTTCTGTTTAATGACAAAAATGAAAAGTAAGCTCTAGATGAAAAATTAACTTCTCTCAATCTTTTATTCAAAGAAACCCCCAAGCTATAGAATTGTTGGGGGAGTCCGGAAGAGCACTAGGAGCAATAACGAGCTAGCCAACGAACCAGACCACCAAGAGACTTGGATGCCACATCTCCACCCAAAACCTTAATGAGATTGTTGGGAATTCCAGTGTGAGTGTTTAGTCCCACATCGGCTAGGAATGAGCTAAATGAGTGATAGAAAAGAGATGGGACCCATATATCTCTGATACTGAAATTGAACATGGACCTGAAGATTCAGGTGGAGTTCATGATTACTCTCTAGTACGCGACATAAAGCGTCGTCAGATCAAGCCACCAGATAGATATGGGTATGAAGACTTAGTAGCTTATGCAGTTCTTATTATTTCTAGAGATCCGTCCACTTTTGAGAAGCTATAGCTAGCGAGGAGAAAGATGAGTGGATGGGTGTTATGGTGGAGAAGATAAAGTCCTTGAAGAAAAATGAGACATGGGATCTTGTTCAGCTTCCTAAGGGGAAAAGGGCTATCGGTTGCAAGTGGGTGTACAAGAGGAAACCAACAGTAACAGAAAAAGAAGGGGAAAAGTTCATGGCTCGTCTTGTAGCAAAGTGGTACTTATAGCAGAAGGGGATTGACTATGATGAGATTTTCTCTTCGGTCGTTAGACATACCTCTATCAGGGCAGTGTTAGCCTTGGTAGCCAGTCGAGACATGCATTTAGAGCAGATGGATGTGAAGACAACTTTCCATGGTAATCTAGATGAGAAAATTTACATGGAGCAGCCAGAGGGTTTCAGCGATACTCGACGGGGCAGACTAGTTTGTAAATTGAAGAGCTCTCTGTATGGTCTAAAGCAGTCTCCAAGACAATGGTACAAGCGCTTTGATTCATACATGCTTCAGATTGGCTACAAAAGGTGCGAGTATGATTATTGTGTTTATGTTAGAAGTCTTGATGACAATTCTTTTATTTTCCTGTTACTGTATGTGAATGATATGTTGATTGCTACTAATCATTTACATGATGTAAATCAACTGAAAATCATGTTGGAGAAGGAGTTTGATATGAAAGACTTAGGTGCTGCTAAGAAGATTCTTGGGATGGAAATTCACAGGAATAGGAGTGGTAGAAAATTATGGCTCTCCCTGAAAAGCTATGTTGAAAAGTTGCTAGACAGATTTGACATGAGCAATTCGAAGGTTGTGAGTACTCCATTGGCAAGTCACTTTAAGCTCTCATTGGATCAGTGTCCAAAGACAGATGCAGAAGCTGAGTACATGTCAAAGGTTCCTTATGTAAGTGTTGTTGGTTGTTTAAGTATGCTATGGTCTGCATTAGACCAGATTTGGCACAAGCTGTAAGTCAAGTGTGCAAGTTTATGTCCAAATCGGGAAAACATCGTTGGGAAGCAGTCAAGTGGATTTTCAGGTACTTAAAGGGTACAATAGGTAATGGTATCATGTTTAGTAGTGAAAGAGGCGATCCTTCAGTTGTGTGATATGTTGCTTCAGACTATGCTGGTGCTATGGACGATATGAGGTTTACAACAGGATATGTCTTTACTCTTGTAGGTGAACCCATCTGCTGGAAATCATTAGTTCAATCCATAGTTGCAATGTCAACAACTGAAGTAGAGTACATGGTAGTAGCTGAAGCTGCCAAAGAGGCCTTATGACTGACAGGATTAGTGAAGGAATTGGGTGTTGAGCAAGGTGGAGTTCAGTTGCATTGTGAAAGTCAGAGTGTCATTTACTTGGCAAAGAATCAAGTGTATCACGCCAGGACTAAGCATATTGATGTGAGGTTTCACAAGATTAGAGAGCTACTTGCTTCCAGACAGATATTACTTGAAAAGGTCCATACTTCAGAGAATGCAGCTGATATGTTGACCAAGTCAGTCACCAGTGACAAGTTCAAGCACTACTTGGACTTGTTAGATGTTTCTCAATATTAAGCGGGAGCTCTACCTCCAACACCAAGGATGTGGACGCCATGCAGTAAATCTTCATAGGGGTTTCATATTCGCCAAGGTGGAAATTGTTGAGTATGGCTCATACTGGGCTTGGCCCAAACTGTTTGGGGGTGTGAGGGGCGTCAGCCCACCACGGTAGGGTTCAAGGGTATTGTTGTAATTTTAACTAAGTTATTATAAGTACATATTGCAACACTGAAACTCTAATTCATTCAAGCAATAAGACAGAACTACAGCTGCTCTGTAGTCGCAGACGTAGGCAAAGATTGGCCGAACTGCGTGACCAATATCGTGTCTCCTATTTCTGTTCTTCGTTTCTATTATTATTTCTTCATTTTCTGTTGCTGTTACAACAAGTGGTATCAGAACCATGGTTCGGCTTGATGGGGGAGCGGTGAGCGGGATCCTGGTTTGGATCAAGACTAGCGATGTGGGTGACTCACACTTGTGGGGGAGATTGTTGGGAATTCAAGTGTGAGTGGTTAGTCCCACATTGGCTAGGAATGAGCTAAATGAATGATAGAAAAGAGAGGGGACTCATATACTTGATGCCTTAGCCATGGCTAGTCTTGATCCAAGTGTGAGTCACCCACATCGCTAGTCTTGATCCAAACTAGGATCCCGCTCACCGCTCCCCCACCAAGCCGAACTATGACTCTGATACAACTTGTTGGGGAGACCGGGGGAGCACCAGGAGCAACACCGAGAAATCCAAAATTTTTGAGGTGTTTCCGGAAATCCAAAATTTTGGGGAGACCGGGGGAGCACCAGGAGCAAAATTGACTTCCGGAAATACCCAATTTTGAGGTGTTTCCGGAAATCCAAAATTTTTTTCTTCCGCTTTTACCTTCTATGGGATGTTTCCGGAAAGTTTTAAACAATTGCCATCCGGAAATACCCCTGTTTCCGGAAAGTTTAAGGTGAAAAACTTACTTTTTCCGAAAATAAGTGTAAATGAGGAAAGATTTCGTTATTAAAGTGTTCCAAAGGGTATTTTTGTCCATTTGACATATTTGGGGGATATAGGGTATAATGGGGGGGGGGGGGGGTTACAAAATATAAAACCCTAATATTTTCTAGGGTCTTTAAGAAATTGGATCATTGATTCAACATTATGTTTCCATCCTGTTAATGGAGCAAAGCACTTCATGAGATTCTAAACACGATAGTCAAGAAAGACATTTTCTAGACCCTTATAACTATCTAGTTTCATTCTCTTGCTTTGGGTGGAAAGGATTTGGGATAAGGGGATGCAGTAGGTGAAACTTAAAGGGGGTGGTAGGTGTAAAACTAAGTAAACTAACTAAAACCAATTATTTATGAAACGAGAAATTTGATGTAAAAAAATCTGACATAAACTAAAAAAAAAGACCTCTGCGAGATTCAATAAAAAATTACAAAACACTGTTCAGCATTCTTTTAACAAATACAATTAATTCCAAGCAGGTAGTTCAGTTGGCGGGCTAAGAGATATCGAAGGAGTGCACCAAAAGAGTGCAAGAAGGAGGTCAGCATTTCAGGTTGCCCAATTAAATCTGAACCACATAATTTTTTTAACTACAAATCAATGACTTAGAAGCCCACTTGTGCATTATACACAAATTATAAACTTGTGCATATGATCCTCCACCGTTTCTGGTAGTCTATATTTATTCATCAGTTCACGAGTGCCTACACTTTTTATGAATAAACTTACTTTGCTTATTGATAAAACTAGTAACATACCCGTGCATCCGCACGGGTCGATCGCACCAATGCACCCACTACAATGTTGTTTCTATCAGCATCTCAGGAAGTGATAAAATGACAAAAAATCGTGATGTCAGAGACATACAAAGTGAGCTTTAAGAGGATCCTCTAGCAAAGAAATTCTATTTTTTTTTGTTTCAGACACAAACTTTAATTTGCAATTAAACCAAGTATTAAAGGATCGATTGCAATCACCCCAAATAATGTTGAATTGCTCTTCAATAGCTCCTGTCCTGAAAGTGCATCTGAATCTTCCCAACTTCAGGACCCACTTCCTGGAATCATGCATGGGAAGGGAAAATAATTATCGAAATAAAGCAAAAACTATCAAGTAAAACACACACCACCATGATAAGAGAAGCTTACCATTGTACTCTCTTGCCTCCATTTGTAGGTTCTCCAAATTTGTCAGCACCTGTTGCACCTCGAAAAATCCCGGTTTGGGTTTCTCAATGTACAACGTGGAAAATTTTTGAAGCCGCCACCAATATTTTAATTTTAAGACCGAAACATTGAAAAAAAGTCTTTTGAACAAGGCGGATGGTCTTTTGAAAACTAGAGATATAGGTTCGGGGGTCGATTACGTGCGAGGAAGGTGTTAGCACCGCGCACGTCCTTTCTACCGAAAGGGAACCTCTAATTAAATGTGTGGTTTTAACGTTTGATTTGAAAAATACCTAGATTTGCCTATTTATTTCTTGTTTGAAGATGAATGGGAAAACTTAATGAAAATTTTTATTTTTGGCGAGAAATGAGGGGAAAAAGGGTTTTTAGAAAAAGTGTTTGACGGGACATGGCCCGCTCCTACGTATCTCCCGGTGCGATGGAGAATTCAAAGCTACGTAGTTCTTGGTGTTTGGTTTTGAAAATGTTTGAAAAGGGGCAAAGCTTTCATAATGATCAAGCAAGCAAAGGCTTTGAGTGATCATTACTAATGACTCTGGATAGTGTTCATGACAATCAAACAAGCCAAGGCTTTAAGTGATAGTCACTAATAACAATGGGTTTGAAAATGACTTTTTGGTTTGTTTTGTGAAAATGATTGGTTTAGGGTTGCGAAAAGGATTTTTATTTGTTGCGCTTGACGAGAACGTGACTCGCTCCTACGTATCCCAAATGGGAATCAAAGCGACGTAGTTCTAATGAAAATGTTTTTTGAAAGGGTTTGAAAGGGGAAGAGCTTTCATAATGATCAAGCAAGCAAAGGCTTTGAGTGATCATTACTAATAACCCTTGATGGCGTTCATGACAATCAAACAAGCCAAGGCTTTGAGTGATAGTCACTAATAACTCGCATTAAATGGAAAAGAGTTTGAAAGATTTTTGGAAAAAGGGTGAAGTTATTATCAATGATTGGTTACAAAGTTCATGCACATTCAATAATCACGGAATCATGCATATGTTGAACATTAATTAAGACTGAACATGCCAATATGATCAAAAGATTCACTTATCAAGGATGCAAGATAAAGTTCTCAAAGAAAATGTGTGTGTGTAGGAAGGGGTGTATTTACCCTAATGACTCTATGCTACAACATGCATGTAGACTTACGTCTTCATTAGGAGGTCATACACATAGATGGAATGGCATATAATTGAATCAAGACATTTAAAATGCATCAAAAACAAACAAGCAATTGATCATAGGCATAGAATTGTCTTAATTAAACTAAGGAACATATGAGCAACGATTTCTCAATAACATGAACAAAAGGAGAAATTGCATCAAGGCTAAGGTAGGCCTATCCTTTGCATTCATGAATAAGTACCCAAAGGCTAATAACACAATCAAAGAGGAGGGAGCATCAAGATTTTGGGTAACCTATCCTTTGCAATACCCCATGGACCTTAAACCATAAACCTAACTATCTCATCTTTTATTCATTAAGAAATTGAAAGGAGAAGGTTGAATCATCTAAAACCATCCTCACCACTTAGAATATGATGCACTAGGCATAAGTGGGAATCATGTGATTTATCATCAACAATGGACAATAATAAAATTAGAATACAAGAGCAAGTAAATAAACACTAAAACTAAGTTGAATCACATAGGGCAATCCTCTCACTTTGAGAAAAGTGCACTAGGCACTAGTGAGAATCAACTTGCCTATCATCAACAATGAACAATAAGCAAATTAAAAAAATACAAAGATTAAACAAACACATAACTAGGTTGAATCACATAGAGCAATCCTCTCACTTTGAGAAAAAGTGCACTAGGCACTAGTGAGAATCAACTTGCCTATCATCAACCACTAACAATAAGCAAATAAAAATACAAAGATTAAATAAACACATAACTAGGTTGAATCACATAGAGCAATCCTCTCACTTTGAGAAAAGTGCACTAGGCACTAGTGAGAATCAACTTGCCTATCATCAACCACTAACAATAAGCAAATAAAAATACAAAGATTAAATAAACACATAACTAAGTTGAATCACATAGAGCAATCCTCTCACTTTTGAGAAAAGTGCACTAGGCACTAGTGAGAATCAACTTGCCTATCATCAACAATTTACAATAATCAAACTAGGACACAAAGGTAAATGAACACATAAACTAAATTGAGTCATTTCTAGCAATCTTCACCACTTAGATCAAGGTGCACTAGGCACTAGTGGGAATCATGTTGCTAGATCATCAACCAACAACAAAAAAAAATAACATCTAACACTAAAATAAAATACTAACAACAAGATTAAACATCACTAAACAAAGAACAACAAAATCAACTTGGAAATATTTTTAGATCTATAAGCATGTGAACCAAAGGAAACATAGATCCACATTTTATTTAATAAAGAAAACACCAAAATTAACACAAAGCAACATAGATCTATTTTTTGCAAGGATTTATATGATTAAGCAAGGAAGTGCAACAAAATCATATCAACCCTAATTTTTTCATGATATGCGAAAATGCTAAAGCCCATAAACAACAATTTTATTTATGAAATCTAGTGCATAATATGTAAAGATGCAAGGGAAATTATTCAAGTAGAAGAATAACTCCTTCAAGGCCAAGGACCCATCTCAAACACCCAAAGCTCCCTAAGTCTTTGTCAAAATGTTTGAAATGGATCCTCAAAGCAAACAACAATCAAGAAGGAGTTTGGAGTAGAGGAGAGAATATGCAAGAAAATTAAATATGAGGTGCAAAGCTTCAAGGATTACCTCAAAACTACAATGAAAAGAAGAAGGAGGTGATAAGCTCAAAAATTACTAGCTCTTAGCAATTTGATGATGCAACCTTGAAGAGAATGGAAGGAAAGATGGTGATCTAACAAGAAAATGGAGGATTGGTGGTTGATTTTTGAAGAAAATATATGGAAGAGGGGAGGGAGGGGGTACGGTTTTGGTGAGGAAGGAGAGGGGGAGGAGGTGTGCTAGGGTTTTGTGTAGGAGAATGAGAGACTAAAAAAAAGAAGAGCCTCTTTTAGGTGTGGGAATGAGGGAGTATTTATAGGATGAAATTAGGTCTAAGGGTAGTTTAGTCTTTGTGCTTTTAATGTGCTCTAGGATTGATCTTTGATTTTGAATGGAGGGTTGAGATCACTTATCACAAGGATTGAGGGTGGAGAGAAAACACAAAATGTGAGAGTGAGAGAGTGGGGGGCGAAAGTTAGGGGGAAAAAAAGAAAAGAAAAAAATGAATTTCTTATTTTGGAAGAGATATTTTATGTGAGGTAGGGTTAAGGGCATTTTAGAGAAGAATTGTTACCAAAGAGGGAAATTGGTGTTTTCTCATGAAGAGGTTAGTGTAAGTGAGTGAGGTAATTTACCAAAGAGGGTATAATGATTACAAAATGGAAGAGTGTGGGATAATTTTGTGAGAGGGAGAGAGAGAGAGAGGATTTCGAATATGAGGAGAGGAAGAGAGAAAAAAAACTTGTTTTTTGGTCTTTTGTCTTATTGAAGACACTTCCTTATTTTGAGTTTGAATTTTGGTCATGGGAATAAAAATGCACCTATTGGAAATGTGTCACATATTATATTTTTTTTTTGGGCACCGTAAAATATTCCCTCTAGTCACCCATGACAATAAAAATTGTCACTTAAGAATTGAGGAATATTTAATGGTCCCTTTTTTATTTTTCTATGCACTAAAAATGGAAAAATACATTTTTAATTATTTTTGACTAGGGTTTTCTTTCTAAAAATTGTACAAAAATTATCCTTGATAGAATAAAAATGTACTTTTTGTGGATGTGCATTTTTTGTGAGAAAATCATCTTTTTGCGAAAAATGACCAAAATGCCCTTTTTGACCCTAAAACCCTAATTTGCCTAAAAAGTGCATTCCAACCCTAAAAATGATTTAAAGACCTTGGAATGACTTCTAGGACCCAAAATGCAATGCATGATGCTCTTCATTCTTCAACTTATTTTTTTTTTGTGGAAAATTAGGGTTTTGACCTAAGCCGGACAAAATTAGGGTATGAGAGCTGCCCCTCTTTATCTGAATTTTAACGAGGAATATGAATTGGCCGAAACTTATTCCGAGGCAAAATGAAGATAAAGAATTCAGAAATTATACCGATTTTGTCTACTTAGGGAAACCCGAATTTTCCTCTTTTTCTTTTTCTATTTTTTTTTGAATAGATGGGCTTGAGAACAAACGGGGAACGGTTAACACTTGGCGCATTAACCGAGAGAGAAAATGACGGACCACTCGGGATCTGAAGGAGCACTAAGGCTCTGAAGGACCACTCAGGGTCTGAAGGAGCACTAAGGCTCTGAAGGACCACTCAGGGTCTGGAAGGCTGCCTAGGCCTTAATTGAAGGACCATCGTGGTCTGAAGGAGCGCTACTAGCTATGGTACTAGTAAAACGGTCTGAGGGGGGGCCTTTGCATTCGAGCGGCCATGATGGGTCAAGATCAGATCCGGAACTGATATGTTGACCATGAAGGACGTCCACTGTGTCTTAGGCTGACACAACTAGTCTGAAGGACCACTCGGGGTCTGAAGGACTTACCCGCAGCTCGAATACGAGGTGAAGTCTGCTTTTGAAGGGACACATGGGTCCTGAAGGGATTCACGAATCCTGTTGATTGATTGATTGAAATGACCAATGCTGCCGCACTGGATTGAGGTACCTGCATACGTCAGTTGATGCAAGGAATAGTGCATGGAGTATGGGTGCATGTTATGCAAGGGCATGTTATGCATGTGCATGCAATGCTATGATTTTGGTGTAATGATGAATGTGGTGAAATGCTATTCCTGATTCTTCATCTCTTTGATTTTTCTTTGGTCAGCTTTCTTTTTTCTGACTGTTTGTTTTTCTTTGCTTTTTCATTCTTTGATCAGCTTTCTTTTTTCTGATCGTTTGTTTTTCCTTTTGCTCTTTTTTGAATGATTTTACCTGATCAGCTTTCTTTTTTCTGATCATCTGTTTTTTTTTGTTTGCTCTGTTGCTCTTTTGGCTTATTTTCTTTTGCTGGTTCGACCAACCCATGACGAGACTGAGGAACCCATTAGACTTGTGGTGGCGTATAAGCCCAGTGCAGGTTTGCCTTATGATTTTTCTTTTGAAGTGATTATGAGCGCAATTATTTCCTTGCGAACTTAATTCACTTTAAGAAGTTGTTTCCTTCCCATGACTTTTAGAAATTTCGCAATGATTGTGATGCTCTATGATTTATGCACATGTTTTACAGATCAGTGTTACCATCATCATAAAACGTTTATTTTGAGCAGAAAAAAAAGCAAAAATAGAAGACAATGAGATATGAAAAGGGTGGACTTTATTGATATAGAAGCCGATTGTACAGAAGGTTACACCGACTATTCAATACATTTGAAAATTTAAACTACAAATAGACAAGAAAAAGAGGAGCAAATCTCGGAATGTCCATCTCTGTGGAACAGTGCCAAACACTTATGCTCATGACCTTGACCATCCTCTTATCCAGACCTTCGGGGGTGCTGTATGCCTTTGTTTGCTTTCATGCCCTAGTTTTCTGACCCTAATTTTTGCCTGGATCGTCCTTTGCGGGTTTTCAATCCACCGGGTCGCTCAAATTTTGCCTAGGCCGCCCTTTCGGGTTTTCAACCTAGCGAGCTAATTCTTGCTGGGCTCATCTTTCTCTTTTTTCGTTTATTTTTCTTAGGCATAGTACTTCTTGACAGAATCCGAATTGACTGGGTTTCGGAATTCTTCTCCATCCATATGAGTGAGTATCAGCGCTCCTCCGGAGAAGGCTTTCTTGACTATGCACGGGCCCTCATAGGTGGGAGTCCATTTTCCGCGGGGATCACTTTGAATAGGCAGGACCTTCTTGAGCACTAGGTCTCCCTCATTAAATTCTCGGGGACGAACTTTCTTGTCGAAAGCGGTTTTCATCCTTTGCTGGTATAGCTGCCCATGACACAAGGCTGTGATTCTCTTCTCCTCAATGAGATTTAGCTGATCTAGGCGAGCTTGTACCCACTCTGCTTCTTCCAGCTTAGTTTCCATTAGTACCCGCAGGGAAGGTATTTCAACCTCGATAGGGAGCACTGCTTCTGACCCATATACCAGAGAGAAAGGGGTTGCCCCGGTCGATGTACGCACTGAAGTACGATAGCCGTGTAGAGCGAAAGGAAGCATCTCGTGCCAATCTTTGTAGGTTACCACCATTTTCTGCACTATCTTCTTGATGTTCTTGTAAGCTGCCTCGACTGCCCCATTCATCTTGGGCCGATAGGGTGAAGAATTATGATGCTGGATTTTGAACTCTGCGCACAAGTCTTTCATCATTTTGCTGTTCAAGTTGCTGCCGTTATCAGTGATGATCTTGTTAGGAAGACCATAACGGCAAATCAAGTCTTTCTTCACAAATTTGGCGACCACTGAACTGGTTACATTGGAGTAAGAAGCAGTTTCGACCCACTTGGTGAAATAATCGATTGCAACCAGAATGAAACGATGTCCATTTGATGCTTTAGGCTCTATAGGGCCAATGACGTCCATGCCCCACATTGAGAACGGCCAAGATGCAGTCATGACATTTAGAGAGGCAGGTGGCACATGAATATGATCAGCGTAGATTTGGCACTTGTGGCACTTTCGGACGAAGCTGTAGCAGTCACCTTCCATCTGCAACCAGTAATAGCCGGCTCTCAAGATTTTTCTTGCCATGGTGTGCCCACTGGAATGAACCCCGAACGACCCTTCATGGACCTCTTTCATAATTTTTGCTGCCTCTTCCTCTGTCACACACCTCAGGAGGACCATGTCATAATTCCTTTTGTAGAGAACTTCACCATTCAAAAAGAAACTCCTCGACAATCTTCTGAGCGTTCTTTTGTCATTCTCTGATGCCCCGGGGGGGTATTCTCTATTGATGATGTACTGTTTGATATCATAATACCATGGCTTGCTATCAGGCTCTTCCTTAATTGCAGTGCAGTAATGATGTGCCAGGAGACCCCGATGTTGGATTCTAATATGAGTTAGATTTTTGTCGCAATTGATGTTGAACATTGACGACAGAGTTGCCAAAGCATCGGCCAACTGATTTTCACCTCGAGGGATATGCTGGAAAGTAATTTCGTCGAAAGACTCCATCAATTCCTGGACATAATTACAATAAGGGATCAATTTAGGATCTCTGGTCTCCCAATCACCTCTCACCTGATGAGTAACCAAAGCCGAATCACCATACACATCGAGTCTTTTAACCTTCCATTCAAGGGCTGCCTGAATCCCTAAGATGCACGCTTCATATTCTGCGATGTTGTTAGTGACATAAAAGCTCAATCTGGCAGTGACCGGAACGAAACGGTTATCTGGGGAGATCAGTACAGCCCCAGCTCCGTGCCCCCACACATTGGATGCGCCATCAAATATCATCCTCCACCTTTCGTCCTCTTGAGACTTCCCCTCATCAAACAGTGCCATGATGTCTTCATCGGGAAAATCATACTGCATTGATTGGTAGTCTTGGATTGGCTGACATGCTAAGTACTCGGCAAGTGCACTGCCCTTGACTGCTTTCTGCGTGACATACAAGATATCGTACTTTGACAATAACATCTGCCAACGAGCGATCCGTCCAGTGAGTGCTGGCTTTTCAAAAATATACTTGATTGGATCCATTTTAGATACCAACCAGGTTGTATGACTCAACATGTACTGCCTTAGACGATGAGCAGCCCATGCTAAGGCACAACAAGTCTTTTCTAGCATTGAATATCTCGTCTCACAGTCAGTGAATTTTTTACTCAAGTAGTATATGGCATGCTCTTTCTTTCCTGATTCATCATGCTGCCCCAGCACACATCCCATCGA
This sequence comes from Astragalus membranaceus, assembly GCA_039519185.1. Lineage (NCBI taxonomy): Eukaryota > Viridiplantae > Streptophyta > Magnoliopsida > Fabales > Fabaceae > Astragalus > Astragalus membranaceus. Next base: position 141,455,999 of record CM076850.1, on the reverse strand, counting down.
ATTGTCTAGCACGGTTAGATACAGGATAAGCGGTCTTCCGGACACTGGCGGCATCAGAATTGGTGGGTTTTGAAGGTAATCCTTAATTCTTTCAAAAGCTCTTTGGGAATCATCATTCCACTCTAATCTTTGGTTCTTGCACAACAGCTTAAAGAGAGGCTCGCAAGTGGCGGTCAATTGGGATATGAACCTTGAGATGTAGTTCAGTCTCCCAAGGAAACTACGGACCTCTTTTTCAGTCTTTGGTGCTGGCATTTCAAGGATTGCTTTGACTTTATCTGGATCGACCTCTATCCCTTTCTGACTGACGATAAATCCCAGTAACTTTCCAGATCTCACACCGAAGGTGCATTTTGCTGGGTTTAACCTGAGCTTGAACTTCCGTAGACGTTCAAAGAGTTTTTGCAGATTAACAATGTGCCCCTCATCAGTCTTGGATTTTGCAATCATATCATCTACATACACCTCAATTTCTTTGTGCATCATGTCGTGGAGTAATGTCACCATTGCTCTCTGATAAGTCGCACCGGCATTCTTGAGTCCAAAAGGCATCACTTTGTAGCAGAATGTTCCCCAGAGAGTTATGAAGGTGGTTTTCTCCATATCTTCTGGAGCCATTTTTATCTGATTGTACCCTGAATACCCATCCATAAAGGAGAATAAAGAATGTTGGGCTGTACTGTCTACCAGAACATCAATATGAGGCAGAGGGAAGTCATCTTTGGGGCTAGCTCTATTCAGATCCCTGTAATCGACACACATCCTGACCTTGCCATCCTTTTTCGGAACAGGGACGATATTTGCTACCCATTGTGGATACTTGGCCACAGCCAAAAACCCTGCATCAAACTGTTTCTTGACTTCATCTCTAATCTTTAAAGACATCCCAGGCTTCATCCGCCTCAACTTTTGCTTCACTGGAGGACACTCTGGCTTCACTGGCAACCTGTGTTCAACAATATCAGTATCTAACCCTGGCATATCCTTGTACAACCACGCAAAGACATCAGCGTAATCACGCAAGAGTTGGATTAGCCTTTTGCGTTCACTATCTTCCATGGCGGTACCGACCTTAACCTCCCTTTTATCCTCTTCTGTACCCAAGTTGATTATCTCAATCGACTCTCCATGAGGCTGAATGATCTTTTCTTCCTGCTCTATTAGTCTCGTTAATTCTGGAGGAGTTTCCCAGTTATCCTCAACATCCCCTTCAGTTTGGTTAATTGGATGATCAAAGTCATAATAGGAATCATTGGCATTGTTATTTTCAGAGATAATTACTTTTGATCTGCATTCGTAGAAGCAGAAAGTAGAATGAAAAGCGAAACAAACAAAATAAAGCGAAAAGAAAGAAAAGATAAATGAAGAAAAAGAGATTTTATTGATGGAATTCAAAACAAGCGTTTTTATTGATGATGGTGTCATTGAAAATAAAAACATGCATGCCCTAACAAACTATCCTAAGGCCTTGGGCAGAGCCAAAGGATTGCATTACAATTCATTACTTTGGACTAAAAGTGACGGGCAAGTCGACAGCTTCCCAATTCTTGAGTTTTTCTCCAGCAAGGCAACGACGGACTAGACTGGTATCGCCTTCTTCATCCTCTGAACCATTCTCAATAGCAGTGATCTGGTCTGGATCTAGCAACCCTGCACTCTTGAAGCTCTGACTGATGTCACCGATGGGGATCCTCTTTGACCATGGATCCTGGCCTCTCAACTTGGCCAACCATTCACCTCTTCTCTCTTCAGCCAACTTCCTCCTTTCAGCCTCACTTGGGTAATATCCCAACCCGCAACGATATTTGTTTTCTTTCAGCTGGATAGGAGCAAGAATTCCTTGTCCAGCCTTTCCCAAGCCGCGTCCCAGCTGGTATCCCTGATCCATCATGATTCTTGCAACCATCTCTTCATCTTTTGACAACTTTATCACAGGCGACGGCCCACCCCCTCCAAATACAGCGTTGGCAATTTCGAGAGACTGGAAGGAAGTCTCCAGGGATTCTTCGGCCGCTTCCACATAACGGAAGGGGGAAGGGTTGTTGACTAACATTTCCTCCTCTCCGAACACTACCACAATTTTATCATCGACCACAAACTTGACTCTCTGATGCAGAGAGGAAGGGATGGCTCCGCCATATGAATCCATGGCCTTCCAAGCAGACAACTGTAGGACGAGGAGATGTCTATGATTTGAAAGTTAACACAGAATGTCTCATGACCTATCTGAATGGGGAACTCCATCTCCCCTATTACCTCTTTCTTCGATCCATCAAACGCCCTTACCAATGTCGAGCTAGGTTTCATGAAAGAACAATCCACATCCAACTTGTTTACAGTGGACTTTGGCATCACATTCAGAGAAGAACCATTGTCAATCAGAACACGAGCCAACACGAAATCCCCACATATAACAGAGATGTGTAGGGCTTGGTTGTGTTTCCTTCCTTCTGGAGGAAGTTCGTCATCAGCAAAAGTCATATGGTTCGCAGCCACGATATTCCCGACTATTTCGTCAAATTGGCCCACGGAAATATTTTGAGCAACATGAGCCCCATTCAGTACTTTCATTAGGGCAACTCGATGCGCTTCTGAACTTAGCAACAATGACAGCATTGAGATCTTTGCTGGGGTCTGATTCATCTGGTCAACCACCTTATAGTCACTTTGCCTTACAATCTTTAGGAACTCATCAGTTTCTTGTTCTGCCACTTTCTTTTTCTGAGCATTCTCCACTCACCACAACAGAAAAGGCCATCAGGGGCGCTTTTTTTTATCCATTTGGGGCGTTTTCGGGCGCCCCTAAAGCTTGCGCTCCTGTAGGTGGTGACCAACTGGAGCGCTTGTAAGAGGCGCCCCTGATGGCCATATCGCAGGTGACCAACTGGAGCGCTTGTAAGAGGCGCCCCTGATGGCCTTTTCTGTTGTGGTGAAAGAACACAGTGGAAACTGAAATAAACACAAACACAAACACATAGAGTGCATTAAATAGAAGTTCCATTATCATTATCAAACACAGTGATAATGATAATAGTCAATACAAAAACTGAAGAACGAAGAAGGAAAATGAGAGAAGAAAGTACCTAGTATCTTCTCCTTCTTGTAGAAAACAGAGTTCTCCTTGTATCTTTTCCTTCTGGTAACTCGCGTAACAGAGAGAGAGGGAGAGACAGAGAGAGCGAGCGTTGAGAGAGATAGAGAAAAGAAAAAGGAGTAGGAACCTGAAAGATGGCGAGAGAAGGAGGTGTGAGGAGTGGAGAAGGGGCAATGGGAGGTTCTGCGTTGACGGCGACGGTGGCGTTGACGGTGGCGGTGCGCTTCCGTTGTGTTCTTAGGGAGAGAGAGTGAGACGTTGAGTGTTTAGGTTTGGAGAGGGAGAGTGAGTCGTTACGGTGGAGGGAGTGAGATCTGATGAGAGGGAGATGGGGAATTTAGAAATTTTAATATAAGGCATCAGGGGCGCTTCTAAAAAGCGCTCCTAAAGGCCCTGCGTGTTTTGGCCTTCAGGGGCGCTTTTCTAAAAAAGCGCCCCTGAAGGCCAAAACACGCAGGGCCTTCAGGGGCGCTTTTTAGAAAGCGCCCCTGATGATGGCCCCCCTTTTTAACAATTCTGTTGTACTGACTTCTTTATCCTTCCCTTTGCGAGCCCTATCTTCATCTTCTTTGGATGATTCACCCTGAACGAGATTGGGGGTATACATACGGCCACTCCTTGTCATTCCACTTGCCCCCATTATATTGGTAACAACAGAAGTGTTTGGAGAACTCTCTACTGGAGGCAGAGTACTATATATCCATGGCACTGCACTGTCCTTCTCATATGGGAATGGAGCAGGAATTCCAATAACCACTGGCTAACTTGGGCTGGTTTTGGATTGTACAATATCTCAATTGGCTTCCTAGCCTCTTTACCATCATTGAACTGCAACATCAGCACACTTTCTTCCTTTTCAACTACTCCCACTCGAACCACATAACGATCCATCAAGTCTTGCAGAACTGACTTGAAAACTTCACAGGCACCTACACATAAATGATCAGTGCATACACAGCCCTTCTTGATAACACCACAACGGCACAGCTCAGCGTGTATATTTTCCAGAGGAGTCTGGATACACTTAACATCTTTTATCATTGTCTGTCCCACAGAATCCTCTACTGCATTAGCGGATGGTGTCCCATGTCCCGGTAGGGGGTTTGTAGTTGTGCTTGGACTGTTCGGCTTGAAAGAGATCCAGTTGGCGTCAATCAAATCCTGGACTACATATTTGAAAGCCTTGCAGTCTTCCACCGTGTGACCGACCCCTCCACTATGAAAGCTACAGGTAGCATCAGCATTGTATCCCCTAGGAAAGGGAGGTTGCATAGACTTCATGGGGCGGGTATTGACCAAATTCTTTGAGACAAGGTGATTGAACAACTCAGTATAGGTTATTGGAATCAGATCAAAATTAGCACGCCTCTTCTCTTGATAGTTCTGGGCTCTGTAGCCTGAATTAGTTTGCTGTGGCTGAGCTGGAACAGATAATGGTACTGTTTGCGGAGGAGAACTGAAAGATGGGCTTCTCCCTCCAGTAATAACATTGGTCTCCCCTTCTTTCTTCTTGGGGAAATTGGAAAATGGCTTCTTTTGTCCACTAGAACTACCAAAACCACCAGCAATCTTTCCGCTACGCAATCCGTGCTCTAATCGTTCCCCAATGACAACCATATCCGAGAAACTGGATGAAACACTCCCCACCAACCTATCATAATATAGCGCTGGAAGAGTTTCCATAAACATGTACACCATCTCCTTTTCAGTCAATGGCGGTTTCACCTGAGCAGCTATGCTCCTCCACTTTTGGGCATATTCTTTGAATGATTCTCTATCTCCTTTACTCATGTGCTGTAATTGAGACCGGTCGGGAGCAAGGTCCATGTTATACTGATTTTGTTTCAGAAATGCTTCAGAGAGATCTTTCCAACTGTGAATGTCGGAGGATTGCAGCTGCATATACCAATCTAACGATGCCCCAGTCAGACTGTTCTGAAAATAGTGAATGAGCACCTTGTCATCATGAGCATAAGCGGCCATCTTTCTAACATACATCGTCAGATGGCTAGATGGACACCCGGTGCCGCGATATTTATCAAAGTCAGGGGCTTTGAATTTAGGAGGAATGACAACATCTGGGACAAGGCACAACTCTCGGGCATCCCTGGCTCTAGTACCCGATCCTTCCACAGCTCTTAAACGCTCTTCAAGCAAGTGATACCGATCCCCATGCTGAGTGCTCTCAAACAAATGACCTTGTGGATAGTTCCCCGAACTGTGATAATAATCCCCATACTGAGCAGGGTTTCCCATATGATGGACAGCATTCTGAGGATTCACAACAACTCCCGGAGTAGGAGTAGGTGAACTTCTTGGCAGCACAATACCAGGACTAGGAGTATGAATTTGTGGTCCCATGGCAGCTCCACTAGGTATAGTCATGACAGGTTGACCCGACCCCACAGGAATAGCTTCAGCAACGGACGGCATATAACCCATCGGCATCCCCCAAGGATATATCTGTGCATTCAGATGACCCTGTCCGCTCGCCCCTGGAGAATGGGCAAAGTGACTGGCCCCTTGTCCATGAGAAGTGTGAGTAGTTGTAACTTCAGCGGACACCGGAGGAGAAACGAAAGTAACAACCCCTTCAGGATTTACAACAGCGGCTCCACCCTTCAGATTCTGTAGCATGCTCATTACTTCGACCATCTGTGCTTCCATAGCCTCAACTTTAGTCTTCAAGGCCTGATTTTCCTGAGCCAGTTGCTCATGGTTAAGAATCTCCACACCCAACTCATCTTGACTCAGGTGGTCCTCATCCCCGAGATGCTGATTGCTAGCCGTCACTCTTGCTTGTAAACGGGTGTAATATCGGTGTTGGCGAACCAGCTTGCCTTTCGTTTCTGTTGGTAGAACATTTTTATGAGTACAAGTATGAATGCGTAAATGAATGCAATGCATATGCACATGGCCTTATGTTATTTTTGTGTTTAGCGCCAGGAATCGTGAGATAACTCGCTCTTGTCATAAGCAAACGTCGAAACATTTTAAGAGCGTGACGAACATTGGGATCAACAAGCGATAGGGCATACTTCCTTCGAGTTTTAAGCCAATCATAAGAAAGAAAGAGAGTACAATAATATTAAGAGTGCAATACAATATCTCTCAAAGAAAAATACAATGCTCTTAGAAAATTACGACATTCTAAAGAAAAATTATAACTTCTTAGAGAACATTCTAAAAAGAAAATTACAATGCACTGAAATCTAGTGGCATATGGTCTGCAACTTCTTTTTCTTTTCTCTTTCTTTGCTTGCAGCAGCGGCTCCTTCAGCCTTTTCCATGAGCTCCTCAGTCAGGGCCTTGCAGAAATTCACAAACTCATACACATGTACTGGGGTATTGAAGGGGAGCATCTCAGCTTTGGCCCTCCTTAGCCTTCTGGGGACATCCCTTGCAGCCTGATTAGCTAGCCATGCCAACTTTGAGAATTTACCCCTCCAAAGTCGGATCTCATCTCTTAGCTCTTTAACAATCTCTTGCTCTTCTATCTTGCCAATCAGTGCTAGGAAGCGCTGCTCCCAGTACCTGCTCTCCACTTGCACCTGCCTGTAAGACTCTCCTAGGTACCGGAGATTCCTTGTCAGTTCATCAGATCTTTCTTGCTCATATCTCAGCATTTCTTGATATTCTGAGAACATTCCCAATGGAATTTCTTTCTTGTTCAAGATTCTTCAGCTGCCTTTTCAACTCCACCACCAAGTGAGGTTCTTGTCCGGGCTCAGTCGCCACAATCTTCCATTCTTTGGCTTCTTCAAAGGCCTTTCTTGTTTTCTGCTTGTACCTTTGGAGTTCATCCCTAGCCCCTTTTAGGTATTTCTGAGCTTCTAGTTTACTCTCCTTTTCCGCTTTGAATCGCTTGACACTTTCCTCAACAGCTATCATCTTGATTTTGTTCTCTTCCTCTAACTTCTCCTTTTGTAGGGTTACTTTCTCCAACCCTGCTTGCAATGCCTTTTTTTCTTCCTCCGCCTTTGCTAAGGCAGATTTAACCTCATTCAACTCCTCAGGGGTAGGAAGGCGAGGCTCTGGCATCTCTTTCTCGACTGGCAGTGCCTCTTGGGAAGGTGGACGAGCACTTTGAATTCTTTCATGCAACCATTGGTAAAAAGTGACATCGCCAACCTTTTTCATGAGCTCATCTCTATCTTTACGGACCACAGTTTCCCATCCCTTTGAGATTTTTCGAAGTAAACCCTTGTTCTTTGGATCTTCTCTGTCAAGGAAAATGGGAGTCAGCATGTCTTCGGTAGGCATATTCCTCATGGGGTACCCAAGCTGTCGGATAATCAAGGAAGGATTATAGTTGATGCAGCCTTGAGTACCCATTAGGGGCACGTTCTGAAAGTCTCCACACTGAAACACAACGGAGGGTCTGTTCTTCCAACATGAAGGAGTGTACCAGCGAACCTTGAGGGCATTGAGACTCCCTAAGGTATGCACCCACTCCTGAGCACTTTTGACCTCTACCTCACAATTCAAGGCATAAGCCAACAGATCTGTAGCTTGATTCTTGTGAGCGATGACGTGGTTAAGGAGCCAAGCATATAGTACATGAAGGGAGCAGGCAATCTTCTTTTTCCCCAACACTCGATGATGCGTAAAGGAGTAGTAAGTGTCTGCGAGTACGGCTGGTACTGGGTTAATTGGATTATCCTTGCTTATGAAGGCTAACACCCCAATGGCAACCTCATCAATGAACCTTTCAACTTGTGGGAAGAGGACAATCCCAAAGATGGTTAGTGCCAGCAACTGCTTAAAGGGACCCCATCTGTTGGCTTGAGCATGAGACTTCATTAGGTCTTCAAAATAACTCAGTGGAAACCCCATTATACGGTTCTTTTTCTCTTTTCGAAGTTTTAACTCCCCCACTTCGACTTGCAGTAGCAAAGAGAGCCTCTGATCTGAATATTGATGCCCCTGGCACTGATAAGACGTCGCTTCTGACTTAAGGAAACCTAAAATTTGCTCATACTCTTCTAAAGTTGGTGAGAGTTGGAAATCCTTGAAGATGAAACAGCGGATATCCGGATCATAGAACTGACTGAGGGCTTTCACAGCATTTTCTTGAAGATCCAACTGCAGCAACCGAAGAATATTCCCATAAGCCTTTTCAAATAACCCACGCTCATCCGGTCCCATTAGAGAGGCGCACTCTATCAAACTGGCCACATCTGCTTTCTTTACTACTGGAAATCTCGAATTTAGCATACCCTCGCTTCTTGATCCCATGTTGTCTCGTTTTTCACGCCTACGACAAGATTCCAAATTACTCCAAGATTACCGGCAAACAAATTAGATGCATGAGGAATGCTGCATGAAGTTTTTGTTTCTGAATTTTGCTTATGTAATGCATGATGTTATGATGCAAAGTGCGGATGATGAGGATGCTTTTTCATGTTATTTACATAAAGAAAGATATTTACAGGTGGGGGTTTGAAAATTTAGGGCAGTATACCCTATATGCCACCTCATATAGGTATTTATGAAAGAGAAGGAAAAATATATTCTTTTTGATTTTGTTGTTTTTTCGAAAATCGTTGAAGGAAAAGAACTAAACTAGATGTAATAATGCAACACACAATTTTGGAAAAGCCCTTGTGACCTAAGAAGAGGTGAGACCTACGATCTAGGGCAATTTAAAGGGTAATCCTCCCATGTAGCTCTATTCACTCCCTCACAAGGCCACCAGAGCTACAGTCCCTTTCACAAAACTCCCCACAAATGCAGCAAACTGCTAGGTGTGAGGCATCATGAAAGAGCACAACTCTGGTTGAAACTTTCGCAAGTAGCCAAACGGACAAAGGTCCTGATGGGCTCTCACTACTCGAATCCACTCTCCTAAGTTTTTGCAGACCTGGGTTATGGTCCCACTCAAAACACATAGTCACAGGGTATAAGTGTAGTGTGTGTCAAGGGCATTTTCCCTAGCACTACCCCTACCTGAAATGAAAACCAGAGCAGTCCAGACAATAGCAAGCAATAACAAGTTATCTACCCTAGGGTTCCATACCTAGGATATCTATAAACAAAGATATTGCTTACCTTAAGAAGAGGAGCCAAGAAGAGGGGACATGATAGAATAGGGGGAAGGATGCATGAACTTACCGAAGAAAGGGAGCGAAGAAGAAGGGATCATGGGGATTGGAAGAATGCATGGGCATAAGCAATAAAAGAAAAGGAGTAGAAGAGGAGATAGAGAACAACAAAGAAGACAAATGCATATGCCTACAATCAATGATAAGAAAGAAAGGCAAACAAGGTATTAATCAAATCAAACAATACATTAAACCACACATCTTAATTAGTTAAGCTTGACCCTCGTCTTTTTTTTAAAAAAAGTCCCCAGTGAAGTCGCCAGCTGTTGCACCCCGAAAAATCCCGGTTTGGGTTTCTCAATGTACAACGTGGAAATTTTTTGAAGCCGCCACCAATATTTTAATTTTAAGACCGAAACATTGAAAAAAAGTCTTTTGAACAAGGCGGATGGTCTTTTGAAAACTAGAGATATAGGTTCGGGGGTCGATTACGTGCGAGGAAGGTGTTAGCACCGCGCACGTCCTTTCTACCGAAAGGAAACCTCTAATTAAATGTGTGGTTTTAACGTTTGATTTGAAAAATACCTAGATTTGCCTATTTATTTCTTGTTTGAAGATGAATGGGAAAACTTAATGAAAATTTTTATTTTTGGCGAGAAAGGGGGGGGAAAAAAGGGTTTTTAGAAAAAGTGCTTGACGGGACATGGCCCGCTCCTACGTATCTCCCGGTGCGATGGAGAATTCAAAGCTACGTAGTTCTTGGTGTTTGGTTTTGAAAATGTTTGAAAAGGGGCAAAGCTTTCATAATGATCAAGCAAGCAAAGGCTTTGAGTGATCATTACTAATGACTCTGGATAGTGTTCATGACAATCAAACAAGCCAAGGCTTTAAGTGATAGTCACTAATAACAATGGGTTTGAAAATGACTTTTTGGTTTGTTTTGTGAAAATGATTGGTTTAGGGTTGCGAAAAGGATTTTTATTTGTTGCGCTTGGCGAGAACGTGACTCGCTCCTACGTATCCCAAATGGGAATCAAAGCGACGTAGTTCTAATGAAAATGTTTTTTGAAAGGGTTTGAAAGGGGAAGAGCTTTCATAATGATCAAGCAAGCAAATGCTTTGAGTGATCATTACTAATAACCCTTGATGGCGTTCATGACAATCAAACAAGCCAAGGCTTTGAGTGATAGTCACTAATAACTCGCATTAAATGGAAAAGAGTTTGAAAGATTTTTGGAAAAAGGGTGAAGTTATTATCAATGATTGGTTACAAAGTTCATGCACATTCAATAATCACGGAATCATGCATATGTTGAACATTAATTAAGACTGAACATGCCAATATGATCAAAAGATTCACTTATCAAGGATGCAAGATAAAGTTCTCAAAGAAAATGTGTGTGTGTAGGAAGGGGTGTATTTACCCTAATGACTCTATGCTACAACATGCATGTAGACTTACGTCTTCATTAGGAGGTCATACACATAGATGGAATGGCATATAATTGAATCAAGACATTTAAAATGCATCAAAAACAAACAAGCAATTGACCATAGGCATAGAATTGTCTTAATTAAACTAAGGAACATATGAGCAACGATTTCTCAATAACATGAACAAAAGGAGAAATTGCATCAAGGCTAAGGTAGGCCTATCCTTTGCATTCATGAATAAGTACCCAAAGGCTAATAACACAATCAAAGAGGAGGGAGCATCAAGATTTTGGGTAACCTATCCTTTGCAATACCCCATGGACCTTAAACCATAAACCTAACTATCTCATCTTTTATTCATTAAGAAATTGAAAGGAGAAGGTTGAATCATCTAAAACCATCCTCACCACTTAGAATATGATGCACTAGGCATAAGTGGGAATCATATGATTTATCATCAACAATGGACAATAATAAAATTAGAATACAAGAGCAAGTAAATAAACACTAAAACTAAGTTGAATCACATAGGACAATCCTCTCACTTTGAGAAAAGTGCACTAGGCACTAGTGAGAATCAACTTGCCTATCATCAACAATGAACAATAAGCAAATTAAAAAAAATACAAAGATTAAATAAACACATAACTAGGTTGAATCACATAGAGCAATCCTCTCACTTTGAGAAAAAGTGCACTAGGCACTAGTGAGAATCAACTTGCCTATCATCAACCACTAACAATAAGCAAATAAAAATACAAAGATTAAATAAACACATAACTAGGTTGAATCACATAGAGCAATCCTCTCACTTTGAGAAAAGTGCACTAGGCACTAGTGAGAATCAACTTGCCTATCATCAACCACTAACAATAAGCAAATAAAAATACAAAGATTAAATAAACACATAACTAAGTTGAATCACATAGAGCAATCCTCTCACTTTTGAGAAAAGTGCACTAGGCACTAGTGAGAATCAACTTGCCTATCATCAACAATTTACAATAATCAAACTAGGACACAAAGGTAAATGAACACATAAACTAAATTGAGTCATTTCTAGCAATCTTCACCACTTAGATCAAGGTGCACTAGGCACTAGTGGAAATCATGTTGCTAGATCATCAACCAACAACAAAAAAAAAAAAACATCTAACACTAAAATAAAATACTAACAACAAGATTAAACATCACTAAACAAAGAACAACAACAAAATCAACTTGGAAATATTTTTAGATCTATAAGCATGTGAACCAAAGGAAACATAGATCCACATTTTATTTAATAAAGAAAACACCAAAATTAACACAAAACAACATAGATCTATTTTTTGCAAGGATTTATATGATTAAGCAAGGAAGTGCAACAAAATCATATCAACCCTAATTTTTTCATGATATGCGAAAATGCTAAAGCCCATAAACAACAATTTTATTTATGAAATCTAGTGCATAATATGTAAAGATGCAAGGGAAATTATTCAAGTAGAAGAATAACTCCTTCAAGGCCAAGGACCCATCTCAAACACCCAAAGCTCCCTAAGTCTTTGTCAAAATGTTTGAAATGGATCCTCAAAGCAAACAACAATCAAGAAGGAGTTTGGAGTAGAGGAGAGATTATGCAAGAAAATTAAATATGAGGTGCAAAGCTTCAAGGATTACCTCAAAACTACAATGAAAAGAAGAAGGAGGTGATAAGCTCAAAAATTACTAGCTCTTAGCAATTTGATGATGCAACCTTGAAGAGAATGGAAGGAAAGATGGTGATCTAACAAGAAAATGGAGGATTGGTGGTTGATTTTTGAAGAAAATATATGGAAGAGGGGAGGGAGGGGGTACGGTTTTGGCGAGGAAGGAGAGGGGGAGGAGGTGTGCTAGGGTTTTGTGTAGGAGAATGAGAGACTAAAAAAAAGAAGAGCCTCTTTTAGGTGTGGGAATGAGGGAGTATTTATAGGATGAAATTAGGTCTAAGGGTAGTTTAGTCTTTGTGCTTTTATTGTGCTCTAGGATTGATCTTTGATTTTGAATGGAGGGTTGAGATCACTTATCACAAGGATTGAGGGTGGAGAGAAAACACAAAATGTGAGAGTGAGAGAGTGGGGGGCGAAAGTTAGGGGGAAAAAAAAAGAAAAGAAAAAAATGAATTTCTTATTTTGGAAGAGATATTTTATGTGAGGTAGGGTTAAGGGCATTTTAGAGAAGAATTGTTACCAAAGAGGGAAATTGGTGTTTTCTCATGAAGAGGTTAGTGTAAGTGAGTGAGGTAATTTACCAAAGAGGGTGTAATGATTACAAAATGGAAGAGTGTGGGATAATTTTGTGAGAGGGAGAGAGAGAGAGAGAGAGAGGATTTCGAATATGAGGAGAGGAAGAGAGAAAAAAAACTTGTTTTTTGGTCTTTTGTCTTATTGAAGACACTTCCTTATTTTGAGTTTGAATTTTGGTCATGGGAATAAAAATGCACCTATTGGAAATGTGTCACATATTATATTTTTTTTTTGGGCACCATAAAATATTCCCTCTAGTCACCCATGACAATAAAAATTGTCACTTAAGAATTGAGGAATATTTAATGGTCCCTTTTTTATTTTTCTATGCACTAAAAATGGAAAAATACATTTTTAATTATTTTTTACTAGGGTTTTCTTTCTAAAAATTGTACAAAAATTATCCTTGATAGAATAAAAATGTACTTTTTGTGGATGTGCATTTTTTGCGAGAAAATCATCTTTTTGCGAAAAATGACCAAAATGCCCTTTTTGACCCTAAAACCCTAATTTGCCTAAAAAGTGCATTCCAACCCTAAAAATGATTTAAAGACCTTGGAATGACTTCTAGGACCCAAAATGCAATGCATGATGCTCTTCATTCTTCAACTTATTTATTTTTTGTGGAAAATTAGGGTTTTGACCTAAGCCGGACAAAATTAGGGTATGACAGCACCCACTTCAGGATAGGAGGTCATGAACTTTTTGGAATCAAATTGGTAATACTAAAACTCCCAAGCAAAGTCAAACTACAAATGAGAACCTAAATATTAGATCCTAAAATGATGAGTAGATAAAGGCTCAATATATTTGGGCTATTCAATTGTTAAGATCATATTGACAAATTTATGATCAGCATAGCATTTTTCTACCAGAGCATATTGACAAATTTATGCATCTACATCAGATGTACATAATAACAATAAGCCCGCCCATATTGTGAGACTCGATAGTTAATACCATAGATCTTGTAAGATATTTTAAGAAATTCTCTATTATGAAGGCAAGGTGCAACATCTCCCTAATATATATATATATATATATATATATATATATATATATATATATATATATATATCAACAAAATCTACTTGAGAGTAACAAATCTAATTCTTCGAGTATGAAAGAATTGGGAATAAGTTGAAGAAATAGACTCACGAGGCAAAGGAGTAAAATTAATGTCCTTGAATATTTCTTATTGTCTAGATACTGCCAGCAAACATAAACAAATCCATGTGGTTAAGAACTTTTGCTTGGAATTAAAGAAAATAGTTGAAGAAAAAAAGTTCTGGAAAAAGAAAATAGTTGAAGAAAAAGAGAAGATGCCTCTTATAAATAACACTTTTGACAAAAGCTGTGCAATTGGAGATTGGAGATGAAAATAAATCTTCTACCCGTGGAAAAATTGACTTGTACACAACAACCTTAGAATAAGAAATAAAAAATGGTTAAATAGTCTCACCATAAATAAGAAATAAGAAATAAAAAAAGCATGCATGAGATGTCACGTAATTCCCATAACTCCCCTCAAACTGTTACTGCAAATCATCGGACATCCAAACTACACATCTGAGATAAAATATGAAGAACTAAGCCTGTTAATTGTACTCTCCTAAATCAAATCAATTATGCATATATTAGTTGATAGTTTCAAAAATTTCTGCCCGTCAATTTACGCTACTACCCGTTGGAGTTTTATTAGGAAAAGCAGGTGTCAAGTAAAAATGGAAGCTTGTTTGGGTAGTTTAAGTGTGTGATAGATTAGTAAAAATATATATTAGATCGTTTAGATCATGATTTTGCAATATAGTTATGGCAATGACAACTGATGAATGTGTCTTTGATTTGTGAAACAGAACTTATGCCAATAAATCTCAGAAAAAAGCATGCTACATTAGAATCTTGTGAGATATTTGACTTGTGCATTGAATTGATCATTTAGTTAAGGCTATTTAACATATATCAATTTGAAAGACATATGTTCCTTAAAACAGACCCCACGCAATGGCAAAGGAAAGTGAAAAATTGTGTTACTTTTGTTGAGATGAAGCAAAATTCGTGACTGCAGAAGATTGTTTCTGTAACACCCCGATAAATTCTAACATGTAGAATCACCGAAATGCACTAAATGGCATACATCAGAGTAACTTCCTGTTATTGAAATATTGAACACAACTAAAACTTTGGATAATACATATCAAATGGTTCTCTGAACCTCATAAACTTCCTAAAAATGCTTAAGTTTCAAAACTTAAGACTTGTACATAATCCTGGTGTTCAATACTCAAAACATAAAGTAGCAGAAACGATTTACAACTGATACATGACGGTTAAAATTGGGTGTTCACAAGTACCTCGCACAATAGAAAAGATGTACAACAATGGGAATAAACGGTCCTAACCCATTGCTTCTCCCCCGCCTAAAAAGTGACATACATATAGTTTAAACGTCACAAGTGAACAACATGGGACTACAACATAGATAGACAACCCAATGGGCAGTTAAACCAATCCGACCATTCAACCCCGCACCTCCTTCCTTTTCTAGCTTTGAACCAGCTCCACGCACTAAATTTAATTCCGGTAACAATTTCTGAAATTGTGCTCCTTTCACCTTTGAAGATTATTCTATTCCTTGCCATCCATACGTTCCATATTACGGCCAACCAAATTAGATGCTTAACTCTCTTGCTTTTCTTTCCCTTGATCAACTTACCAAATTCTTTAAAATGAGTAGACATATCCTCACAAGCCCCAAACGGTTTCCCCATCCATTGTGAGATTCTCTGCCACACCACCCGGACCGTTGCGCATTCTAAGAACAAGTGTTTTGCCATCTCATCTTCATTGGAACACAACACACATCAGTGGTCACGCTGGTTGTGTAAAATACCACGTCGAAATAAGGCATCACGCGTGGCCACTTTGTCCAATAATACCCGCCATCCGAAAATTAACACTTTTGATGGAGCATCATTCCTCCATATTTGTTTGCACACATCAGCTGTGGAGTTCTCCAGTCGTCCTCTATCCCCTGCAAAAAAGAGAATCATCCAGCAATAACAAGATTTCACAGAGAAGCCAGCAGCTGCATCGATGGTCCACAACCATCTGTCATCGGCCTGTTGTTCAAGCTGAACAGACCGCAGCAGCTGTTGCAGATATGCAACATTTTCTGCTTCATCGGCCACCATTTCCTCCGCCCAACGCCAGCTCCAATTCCACCCGTTTTCATTCCAATATCCCATCTCCAATACCGAAGCATTCTGCACACCACACCTGCTGAAAATTGTTGGAAAAATAACGGCAAACGTCTCCGTTCCAAGCCATGAATCGGTCCAAAACCGGACTTTGTCTCCTCTTCCCAATTTTAGTTTTGCTAACCTCTCAAACCAACCCGAATCTAGATTTGTTCCTTCGCCTAACAAATTTAAATCACGCCACCATAGAGAGTGTTTGCACCAATCTCTCCGTACTTCGGTTGTTGCTGACGTTGATGGAAGTGGTGAAATCGGGAGATTAAGAGTGTACCTTTGAATGAAGCTGAACAGAACAATGTAAAATTTAAAACGATTATTCAGAAAGACGTGAAATATACGAAAGGGAGAAAAGATGGTTCAATGGAGAAAACAGATGAAGATTGCGTTGACAGATGAAGTGATTCCGGTTACCTCTCGTTTTCGCAGAAAGACAGTTCAATGGGGAAACCAGATGAAGCTTGCGATACCAGAAAACACACTGAAGTTAAAAATCGAAACTTTTGTTCCAGATTCGCAAGTTTCACGGAAGATGAAGCTTTAGAACTAATGCTACATCGTGTTGGAGGAATAATACGCTAGTGAGGAAGAAGAAATGTGTAGAAAAATGAGAATTTGTTGAAATGAAATCAGGGTTCACGTGGGAAAGGGAAAGCTTTTGCTGTGGGAAGTGTTGTTGAAATGGAACCAGCTTTAGTAAAGGTGTATTGGCCCGTCAAAAGATACAGTGAGAGATAAATTTTGAATTGGCAATTAGTTTAATGACTTAATTTTACGATTATAACCCTAAGTTGGAAAAAAAATTGTAAATCAAAAACAGGTGGCATTAATTAGCGGGGTCTAAAATTGTAAAATTAGATGTGATTAATTGGTATTAATAGATATTAGATTAGATGAAAAGTCCTGATAATAATATATCATTTACGTTTATTTATTTGATATATTATTATCAAATAAATAAGCGTAAATGATAATAATATAGGACTTTTCATCTATTATTTCAGTTTTTAGTATCACTGACACTCACACATGACATATGGTTTCCATTCTGAGAACAATAACAACGTCGTTATTACCCAGATCATCGTCCGTCTTCAAATTCATGGATTCTTCTTCCAACGCCTACAGCGGAGGATCTCAGAGGCTCTTAGCGTTGGCACAACACCTTCGTCTCTACAAGCCACCGCCTTTCCCCGACGATCTTGTAGAACAGAGCATTGAAGAGAATGGTGGCAAGGTCGTTTCCCAAGTAGGTTTTCAAGAATCAGCAACCCCAATTCCTCAAAACCCAGAAAAATTCAAACCTAAAAAAGCTGCTGTTTTGATCTGCCTCTTTGAAGATGATGCTGGTGATCTAAGGGTCATACTCACTAAACGCTCTTCCAAACTCTCTACTCACTCGGGTCAGTTCACTTACTAGTTTCAAATTCCATCATTTTTTGTTTTGTTTCAATTTAAGATCTTAAAAAATTGTTTATTTTTCTTCCTCTAATTGTTGCAATTTTGGTTATGTGAATTATGAGGGTTGTGTTGCGTGTGTTTTTTGCAGGTGAAGTGGCATTGCCTGGTGGGAAAACGGAGGAGGGGGATAAGGATGATGGGGACACTGCAAAAAGAGAAGCAAATGAGGAAATTGGGTTGGACCCTGAACTTGTCAATGTTGTGACTATTCTTGAACCATTCTTGTCTAAGGTATATGTTCTATTTAACACTTTACTAGATGAACTCTGAAGTAACTTGTACAACTATCGATGAGCGTCTGTTCGGGATTGCTTGTAGCTGAAAGCATAATTGAGTATGCTCCACTTATGTTCATGAAATACTTCTGTGCTGGAAGATTTTGATTTTTTGAAGCATTGTTTACATCATGATTTTGAAGAAGATTGCATGCTATTTATTATTAGAGAAATAAATGGCTATTAGACAATGTGTCACTGAATAGATGTGAGATGGAAGGTTATAATTTATGAAATGATAATTTGATTATTTGATAGAAGAATGTCTAAAGTTTAAAACTTCATTCTTGATTAATACTGGTGCATTTCATGTAAATTTTGAACAAACTCATATCCGATGTCTACAAAAATGAAGTGCAGCTGCCAGCTGAGGTGGTTAGGATTTTGTTGATAAACCTTATTGTGATTGTTGTCTTGGACTCTTGGATGCTAATTGTTTCATAAACTGTACACGTGTGACAAATAATGTGATGGCCAGTGGGGAATGGGATTGACCTAAAGAATCAGATACATAACCTTTTTTCGTAATTTATAATTCAGAGTTCTATCCTGTTTATTGTTTTTAGGGATTTTTATCTGGTTAGGTTTCCTCACTGCCTACAACTATGGATGTAAAAAGCAGTAAAAACCTCTGAAAACACCGACACTTCTTAGTAATTTCAAATTAAAGCCGTGTCTGTGTGTCTGCGTCCGATGTCCATGTCTGTGTTGGTCCTTCGTAGGTAAAATCTAATAAATGTTACATTGAGTGGTTCGTTATGGCCTTTGTTCCCTATTGAAGAAAATCACTGAAATGTCATTCTTGGTGCCACCAGTTGTAAAAGTTGTGTATCAATGCAGATCATCAAACTAGGTATTGTTTAACGAGCCCAGTCCATTGCATCGAACTTTTTTTTTCAACTGGGTATAGATGATGTCTTGATAAGAAATTTTACGCACTTAAACTAACAGTAGAGACCAATTTACTGTTCAGAATAAACAGGTAAGTGTATATGTGCTTATCGGTGACACTGTACATTTATTTATGACAATAGCAGCACCACTAGCTGTTCAAATGTTTGAATAATAAACAGTATGTTCTTGGATTAATTTTGTTTGACAAACATTACATGTAAATAAGTTCTTATTAGCAAATAGCAATGATTGGTGCGATGAATCAAGTTGATAAAATGGTTCAAAATTTATTTGTTGGACAATTACCATAGATTCAAAACTTTCTGCATTTCTATATTTAAAATAACCCTGTAACATCATTTGTTTTATCTGAAAACTGTAAACTAGAAATGATATTGATAGCAATCGCAAGAGATATGGCAAGGTGTTTGAAAGAAAGAAGAAGCGAAAGGGAGGGTGCACCGTGAGTCATGTTGCAGGCAATCCAAAATAACTGTCACAGGCAGTTACTGAGAGTGAGTGGGGGAGTGGCAGTTGTGGCTTAGGAGGATAAAAAGGATAGTGGGAAGTTAGGGAGATAGGGGGGAAAATTGGCTTAGTCTATTGGGAGAGTTCAGGCCTCTATAGTGCCTATTATCTTTACTATTTCACTTGTAATTACTAGCAGAAGCCCACTGATTCTTGCTTATTTTCAACAATTCATCAATACAATTATCCTGCACTGTTAGCAGGGTTGTTTAATTTCCTAAATACTAGATTGATTCTATCAATTTGGTATCAAAGCACTCGTTTCCTGGTGCTGTGTATGGTAGTGACGCGAAGCAACATGGAGAACAGAATTACGGCTCTTGAACAGAGATTTGGGGGAATGGAGACTTCCATGACTGAGGTCTTGCAGCGATTGACTGAACTTACCGTCATACCACGACGCCGGCGAACTCCGTGCAGTGGAGATGTAACCGACGAAGAGTCAACGCCCCCACGACGTTCGCTCCCACGCAGTAGAAGCAACACTCCCAATTATAGGAGCGGACGGCGCAAGTTGGAAATCCCAGTGTTCAATGGAGATGACGCGCATGGCTGGCTAGTGAGGGTGGAACGGTACTTTCGCATCAATGGGGTACATGAGCGAGACAAGTTAGACGCTGTTGTCATTGCGATGGAAGGCAGGGCTCTGAATTGGTTCCAATGGTGGGAAGATGAAGCCCCTCTGCGTAACTGGGACAAATTTAAGGATGCGGTGAAGCGACGATTCAACCCAGGATTGCTCAATAACCCTATGGGCCCCCTTTTGAGTTTAAAACAAGAGGGAACAGTTATGGAGTACAGGGAGAAATTTGAATTACACATCGCTCCATTACACCGTCATGAACGTGTAATGCTTGAGAGTATTTTTCTCAATGGCCTGAAGGCTGAGTTACATGCAGAACTGAAGTTAGATGACTACGCTGACCTTGCTGATTTGATGGATCGTGCTCCGTTAATTGAGGAAAAGAATTGTGTTGAACAAGAAAAATGATCAAAGGAAAGAGAGGGGTGAATGGAAGGGTTCTGGCTCCAAATTTCGTACCACTTAGGGGAACCCTAGTGAGAAGAAAGATGGAGGGAATGGAGGAAAGAGTGTAGTAGAGAAGAATGAGGGTTTTAGGGGAAGGAAATTAAGCCCAGCAGAGTTGGAGGAGAGACACAAGAAAGGTCTATGTTTCAAATGTGGAGAGATATGGGGGAGAGACCATGTATGCAAATTCAAACACATGAAGCTACTGCTTTGTGATGTTGAAGACGAATCTGAGGAGGAAGAGGATAACACTCAGGAGGAGGAGAAGGAAGAGATGTTGGAGATGAAGACACTTCAGATATCATTGCATAGCAAGGAAGGGTTGACATCTAACAAATCTTTCAAAGTGTGGGGAGTGATACATGGCAGGAGGGTGTTGATACTCATTGATTCAGGAGCTACAAGCAATTTCATAGCCCCTGAATTGATCATTGAGCTGAACCTGGAAGTGGAGGACACTCCAGTATATTTGATAGAAATTGGGACAGGAGAACATGTGAAGAACAAGGGAGTGTGTAAGGAGTTGAAATTCACTGTACAAGGGGTGAATTTTCAGCAACATTTCTTTTTAATGGAGTTAGGAGGTGTGGAAATGGTGTTGGGAATGGATTAGTTGGCTAGCTTTGGCAACATTGAAGCAAATTTTAGAAACCTTAGTCTGAAATGGACACAGAATGATCACAGTTTCTCCATTATTGGTGATCCTGCACTCTGCACAGTGCAAGCTTCATGGAAGACAGTTATGGAAGCGATGCAAGGAGAGGGCATGGGGTTCTTTGTGGAATGCTCAAAGACTGATGAAAGAGAGAAAGGGACAGAAGCTGATGACAGACTCTGGGAAGAGATACTTTGAGTTTCCAGAAGTATTTCAACCACCTACTGGATTACCACCTCCAAGAGCTCAGGATCATGCTATTATCATGAAAGAAGGTGCAGCAATACCGAATGTACGACCATACAGGCATCCTTTTTATCAAAAGAATGAAATTGAGAGAATTGTGAAAGAAATGCTACATGCTGGGATAACACGAGTCCTTTTTCAAGTCCAGTAATTCTAGTAAAGAAAAAAGATGGTGGTTGGAGGTTCTGCATTTATTACAGAGCACTAAATAGGGTAACTGTACCCAATAAGTTCCCAATTCCAGTTATAGAGGAGTTGTTAGATGAATTGGGTGGAGCTGTAGTCTTTTCTAAGCTGGACCTGAAGTCTGGTTATCACCAGATACGTATGAAGGAGGAAGATATAGCCAAGACAGCCTTTAGAACTCATGAGGGGCATTATGAGTACCTTGTGATGCCTTTTGGACTCACAAATGCTCCCTCAACGTTCCAGGCTTTGATGAATGAAGTGCTAAGGCCTTACTTGAGGAAGTTTGTATTAGTCTTTTTTGATGACATACTGATTTACAGCAGTAGCATGAAATTGCATTGTGAGCACCTGAGACAGGTTCTGATCTTGCTGAAAGTGAACCAGTTAGTGGCAAATAGAAAGAAATGTCTATTTGGCCAAGAACAGGTGGAGTACCTAGGGCATCTAATATCTGGGAATGGAGTGGCAGCAGATCCTAAGAAGATAGAAGCCATGATACAGTGGCCTGCACCTAGAGATATTAAATGACTCAGAGGATTTCTGGGCCTCACAGGTTACTACAGGAAGTTTGTTCGAAACTATGGGAAAATAGCTTGGCCTCTAACACAATTGTTGAAGAAAGACAGCTTTGGGTGGAGTGAACAAGCTCAGAAGGCATTTGAGACACTCAAGCATGCTATGACAACAATACCAGTACTAGCTGTCCCCAATTTTGAGAAGGAGTTTGTGGTGGAAACAGATGCTTCAGGGAAGGGACTAGGTGCTGTCCTAATGCAAGAAGGCAGACCTATTGCTTTCATGAGTCAAACACTATCTGACAGAGCCCGAAGTAAATCAGTGTATGAGAGGGAATTGATGGCAGTGGTGAGTGCAGTGCAAAGATGGAGACCTTATTTATTGGGAAGACATTTCAAGATACATACAGATCAAAAGAGTTTGAGGTTCCTCACTGAGCAGAGGTTGATGGGGGAGGGCCAACAGAAGTGGATCACGAAGTTGTTGGGCTATGACTTTGAAATTAAATACAAACCAGGGAGAGAAAATGGAGTAGCTGATGCTCTATCCAGGAAGATGCAGTTTTCATCCATAACTACCGTTCACTGTGAAGCATGGGAAGGCTTAGAAGAAGAAGTACTGGCAGATGAACACTTGAAGAAGATCGTACAGGAGTTACTTGGGGATTCTAATAGCCACCCAGGTTACAAATTGAAGCAAGGCAGATTGTACAAGGATGACAAAATTGTTTTGCCAAAGAATTCACCTAGAATACAGTGGATTCTAAAAGAATTGCATGATACTGCCATAGGAGGCCACTCTGGCTTATTTAGGACTTACAAAAGAGTTGCTGGCCTAGTGTATTGGGAAGGAATAAGGAAGATGATTCAAGACTGTGTGCAAGCTTGTGAGGTTTGTCAAAGGAATAAGTATCAAACTTTGAGCCCAGGGGGGTTATTACAACCACTGCCAGTACCTACCCAAACATGGAGTGATATTTCCATGGATTTCATAGGAGGGTTACCCAAAGCTATGGGCAAGGACACTATCTTGGTAGTTGTGGACAGGCTTACTAAATATGCTCATTTCATAGCTATTTGCCATCCATATACTGCCAAGGACATTGCTGAGATTTTCGTGAAGGAGGTGGTGAAATTGCATGGATTCCTAACTTCAATTATTTCTGATAGAGACAAGATCTTCCTCAGCAGTTTCTAGGCAGAGATGTTCAAGCAGGCAGGGACACAGTTGAAATACAGCAGCTCTTACCATCCTCAGACTGATGGACAGACCGAAGTGGTAAATAGGTGCGTGGAAACTTATTTGAGATGCGTAACAGGACATAAGCCTAAGCAGTGACCCCGGTGATTGAGTTGGACTGAATATTGGTACAACACCAATTATCATGCTTCTCTCAAAACCACTCCTTTCCATGCTCTATATGGAAGAGAACCCCCAATCTTGATTAAGGGAGATGTGAGTAAGTCTGCTGTGGAAGAAGTGAATAGGTTGGTTGCTGAGAGAAATGAGATGCTGAAGGAGTTGAAGGATCAATTGGTGAGAGCACAAGATGTCATGAGAGCACAAGCCAACAAGCATAGGAGAGAGGTGAATTATCAAGTTGGAGATATGGTTTACTTGAATATTCAACCATATAAGATGAGGAGTCTAGCTAAGAGAATGAACCAGAAACTGAGCCCAAGATATTATGGCCCATATGAAGTGGAACAGAAGATTGGAACCGTGGCTTACAAGCTGAAGCTTCCACCAGATAGTAAAGTCCATCCAGTTTTTCATGTATCATTGCTCAAGAAAGCAGTGACTCCCACTCACAGCTCACAGCCACTGCCTAGCTGCTTGAATGAGGAATGGATGCTGGAGGTGATCCCTGAGGAGGCTATAGCAGTGCGAAAAACTGATCAGGGAGAGTATGAGGTATTGGTGAAGTGGAAGAATCTTCTAGAGTTTGAGAATTCATGGGAGCAGAATTCATGGGAGCAGCTGGAGAAGATACAGACAGAATTTCCTGAGCTGATCCTTGAGGACAATGATGGTTTTGAAGGGGGAGGGAATGATAGCAATCGCAAGAGATATGGCAAGGTGTTTGAAAGAAAGAAGAAGCGAAAGGGAGGGTGCACCGTGAGTCATGTTGCAGGCAATCCAAAGTAACTGTCACAGGCAGTTACTGAGAGTGAGTGGGGGAGTGGCAGTTGTGGCTTAGGAGGATAAAAAGGATAGTGGGAAGTTGGGGAGATAGGGGGGGAAAATTGGCTTAGTCTATTCGGAGAGTTCAGGCCTCTATAGTGCCTATTATCTTTACTATTTCACTTGTAATTACTAGCAGAATCCCACTGATTCTTGCTTATTTTCAACAATTCATCAATACAGTTATCCTGCACTGTTAGCAGGGTTGTTTAATTTCCTAAATACTAGATTGATTCTATCAGATATGCAAGAGTGTCGTTCTCAGTATCTCTGTATACAAGTATGATCATTTCAGAAGTTGGTCTACTGTCACTTGTTATAAATTTGTACTAATGGTAATGATGTTTAAATTCCCTGGTGTTAGTTTGCACAGCTATTAGTTAGTCTATTTCTCATCTGCTTCGGTTCAATGGGGAAACTTTACCAGTACTTCTCACCTATCATTGTTTCTTTTATAGCACCTGCTAAGAGTAGTTCCTGTCATCGGCATACTTAATGACAAGAATGCATTCAAACCTGTTCTTAACCCTGCAGAGGTGGAATCAGTATTTGATGCACCTTTGGAAATGTTTCTCAAGGTCCATGCTTATTTTTATTTTTATCTCTTGTTATCTTCATTTTTCACATTCATTCTAGAAGTTGTCTGATGCCATTTCTTTAACCAGGATGAAAACCGGAGTCAGGAGGAGCGAGAGTGGATGGGAGAGAAGTATTTGATACATTTCTTTGACTATGAGATTGAGCATAAAAAATACCTCATATGGGGTTTAACTGCTGGGATTTTGATTAGGGCTGCATCAGTTGTGTACCAAAGGCCACCAGCTTTCATAGAACAGAATCCCAAATTCAAAGTTCCACAAGTTGTAACCAAGGATAGTGAGATGCGGTGACTTGAGTTCAATATCTATATCTATTGTATTATATTGTCCTTAATATATGTTCTTTTCTTCATCCTACAATAATATTCTTCACACACATAGTGGTTTAGAATCCTATGCAGCTGTTTATATATTTACGGAAAAAACGAAAAAGGTCTGTGAAAACTGAAAACACTTGGAACCAATGTTTTTAAAACCGGACCGGAGATCGAACCGGCGAGGCCTTCGGTTCATGGTTCAATCGGTTCAACTGGTTCAACCATGGTTGAACCGGATGAGTAATTTATTAAATAAAAAATAAAAAATATTAAACTTTGGAGAAAAAGTAAATTTAAAAATAAAAAAAATGTATTTCGGGCAGTTCAATTTGGTTCGATTTCCGGTTCAAAGCGGTTCTTCCCCGGTTCGATAGGACTGCGGTTCAAATGGGGTTGAATCAACCGGCCGGGGGTCCGGTTCCCGGTTCAACCGGTTGAACCGGCCGGTCCGGTTTTTAAAACATTGCTTGGAACTCTTGTGCCTGCTTACTGAGTAGGACTTTCATAAAGTTTAGGGAGCCACGTACTCATGTACATTGAATCACTTCAGGAATATCAATGATTTCTAGAAGCATTTGCAGAATAGTAACTTATCTTAGTTCTTTAGGTTAATTTGACCCTTATCATTTGAAAGTTACTTGTGTTATGTTTGGGTATTGGTAGAATCAAATGGAAAGGTATGAGATATAATGGGGAAACAAATTCCGGACTAATTTTGGATGTAGTAATGAAATGAAGTAAATGCTTTATTCTATCATCTTTTTTGGTTTAGTTGTATTATTTTTAATATGTTTTTTTTTTTGATAAGCAATGTTAGTGGGGGTGGGGGAATGTTAGTTTCCGGGGTTTGAACCTGGGACCTCCTTTTTGCACTCTTTTGGTGCACTCCTTCGATATTCCTTAGCTCGCCAGCTGAGCTACCTACTTGGGATGTATTATTTTTAATATGTAGATGTGATAACATTCCAACAAATAAACAATTATGATATTTAAAATATGGATTAAATATGTTTTTTGTCAGTAAAATTTGTAGTTTCCATTTTTAATCCTTACAAAATTTGTCTTCAACTTTTGGTCCCTACTTATTTTTTCGCCGTTATTAACTTACCAAATTAAAAATGAGCACAATTTAATAGTTTTATTTAAAAACACATATAAAAAGACCATAAAAATCAATTACTTATAATATAATATGGAGTATATCTATAATAAGAATATTTATGAAATATTTTTGTTATGGGGGGCATGGTCTCGTCTCCATCTCCGAATTGACCGTGTGGGAATTTTCTCCCCCGTTCCTTATGGGAAAAACTTTTACGCCACAGAAATACCTACACACAAATAGAAACTTCCACCCCTACCGATTACATATCCTAAAGAGTAAGGCTGTAGCTTTGGTACTAATTTAATGCTTGTGCTGATAAGTTGGCAGGTCATGGTACTAACGTACATTGAATCACTTTAGGAGTATCAATGAGTTCTAGAAGCATTTGCAGAATAGTAACTTATCTTAGTTCTTTAGGTTAATTTGACCCTTATCATTTGAAAGTTACTTGTGTTATGTTTGGGTATCTAATGATTGGTAGAATCAAATAGAAAGGTATGAGATATAATGGGTATTTTTAATGCTTGTGCTGATAAGTTGGCAGGTCATGGTACTAATTTAAGTGGATTTGTTTGGTGGGATCTGACTCCTAGCTTTATTGCGGAAGATTTTATTAGGAATAGGTTAGGATTGCCTTGCTACAGGTTTTGCTAGTACCTTTCTTGGGTTTTGTGTTTTCCTTTGGTTGGTTTGGGTTTTTTCGTTTGCTTCCTATTTTGGTGTGCTGCAAATGATTGTTAATGTCTTTGGTGCCAACCTAGTTGGGATGAGAGTCATTATAGTGATGCCTTTGCACATCCTTATAGGATTGTTTTTATTTCACCTCGGTTGCAATTCTGTAATTCTTTTTTTTTCTCATGGGTTTTGGCCTAGTTCCCCCCTGTGTTTGTTTTTTTTCTTTTTTTATTAATAAAATTTAGGGGGAGTGCTCTTTTTCCTTCTTGATGTTTTTTTTCCATAATGAGGGTTTTGCATCAGAAGATTTTAACGAGGCTCTATATCCCTTTCTTTTGTTTTAAAAAAAAGGATGTAGCTTTGGTCAGTAACTTGATCCATTAGGGTGCGTTTAATTTGCTAAAAAGTAAGAGACTGGACGGGACAACTCCAACTGTACCCTATTTGATTAAGAAGTTGTTCATGGTACTGAACAAAAGTGGGAGCAAGAGACTAGACTAAAACTCAAATTTTTGTCCCTTACAAAACTGTAATACAACTTTCTGTCCCGTACAACTTTCTTTATTTTTGTCAATGTCCTGTACAACTTTCTGATCACCCCAAAAATATACCAAAATTTTATTTTTATTTACTACTCAATTAATTTCTCTCTCTCTCTCTCTCATCTCATTCTTCTCTCTTTCTCCCCCCCTCTCCTCTCACTTCTCTTATATCTTCTCATCCCATGACCTCTCCCTCATATCTCTCTTTCTCTCCCTCTCTCCTCTCATCTTATGACCTCTCTCCCTCATCTCTCTCATTCTCTCTCCTTCTCTCTCTCTCTCTCTCTCTCTCTCTCTCTCTCTCTCTCTCTCTCTCTCTCTCTCTCTCTCTCTTCTCTCTCTCCCCCTATATTCTCCACCGCACATTTTTCTTTATAATTTTTAAATTATAATATAATTATGTTACATAAAATCATTATAAATATTAGAAAGAGAATTATAGTAAATTTTATTTTTTTTTGCTTGTGGTGTCCAGTATTCACCAAATAGTGTACGGAGCAAAAAGTTGTTCAATACTATTTAGTCCAATATTTTACTGTTCAGTCCAGTATTCGCCAATTTGCAAATCAAATAGACCCTTAGAGTTTGATATATAACTTGGGAATTAAATTGACTAGTCTCTTTTTTTTGGTGAAAGCTGATTAGTCTCTTGTCAAAAAAAAAATTTGGTGTAATTTTACGAATAACAAAGTATACTATTCTTAGAACATCAGAGTGTGGATATAACTAGACTCTCACCCGTGCTCAGCACGAGTCTTAGTTATTTTTATTAATATATTAAAAAACAAAAATAAATGCAAAGAAGCAACACAAATCTTCGTGTTTTTAACAAAATTTCGAAAACATCATCAGCTATTTTTGTCTTTATCCATAAATAATTGCCCTCATGTTTGTATCAAACTTTTGAAAATACCATCAGCTTTTGTTGTAATTTTCCTGAAATAATTGCCTTCATTTTTTTATCAAAATTTTGAAAAGACCATTACATATTTTTGTCTTTTTCCTGAAATAATTGGCCTCATTTTTCTTTTATCAAAACTACAAAAAATGCGATTACATATTTTTGTTTTTTTTCGTAAATGATTATCCTTTTTATCAAAACTACAAAAATGCCATTACTATCTTTGTCTTTCTGGAAATGATTGTCCTGATTTTTTTTATCAAAACTACAAATATGCAATTACACACGTTTGTCTTTTCTCGAAATGATTGTCTCATTTTTATCAAAACTACAAAAATGTCATTAATTTTTTTGTCTTTTACCGAGAATACTTGCCCTCATTTTGTTGTTAAAACTACAAAAATGTTATTACATATTTTTGCCTTTTTCTCAAAATGTTTGCCCTAATTTTTTTAGCAAAACTACAAAATTGTCATTACTTTTTCAGTCTTTTTCTAACTCCGCGTTTTTATACGTATAACACGTATAGCATAATGGTGCTTTTATATGGTTTTTGGCCAATTAGCCTTATAAAAAGAAGGCTAAATTATAGTTTTGGTCCCCCTATTTTCAAAAATTCAGACATTTGGTCCCCCTATTTTAAAACTCAGACATTTGGTCCCCCAATTTTAAAAAATCAAATACATTTAGTCCAAAGAGGGACCAAATGTCTTTGATTTTTAAAATTGGGGGACCAAATGTCTTTGATTTTTTAAAATTGAAGGACCAAATGTCTTTGATTATTAGCCATAAAAAACTGAAAATTCCTTATGGGACTAAATGTCTTTGATTTTTTAAAATTAGGGGATCAAATGTCTGAATTTTAAAATAGGAGGACCAAATATCTAAATTTTTGAAAATAGGGGGACCAAAACTATAATTTAGCCTAAAAAGAAAGGGATTATGTAAGTAGATTCCCTTTCTTTCGCCCAAGTAGATTCCCTTTTTTACCATACAAGCATAATGAAAGAAGCACCCATGTAAGTATATTCATATTTATTCCATAAAAAAGAATGAGATGGTATTATTTATGGTGGGAGTGAGAAGATGGTATTATTTCATCCCGAACCGTTTTTGCCTCCTTTTCCCATTTGTTACCGCCTTCATGAAGTTCGGACTTAGAAGCCGTTACTATTTAAAGCTATTTCAAGAGCACAACGCCACTTCCCTTACCTCTTCACGCTCAGAGCTTCCCCGTTCTTTTTCTTTACCGCCAAACGGAGAATTTTTCGCATCTCTCTTCTCATCATAACCAATTAGAAACCCTACCTCTATCGATCGTCACTCCCATTTGGTTGCTGAAATTGCAAATCACCGCCTTCTCCTCAAGCTCTAGAGCACACGGTATTCGATTCTGCCGATTCCACTACGTTTCTTGGATCGGCAACTCACGCATTTCGTTTTTTGTTGTGATTATATCTTTCTGCGAAATCTCTAGATTCTCTACCGCTTCGTGCGTGTGTGTGTTGTGTTGTTGCGTACTTGCGTTTCATTTGCAATATCAATTTTGTTAAATTTGCTATCTATGGAGTTCAACTAATGCCAATTGCTGCAACAATCATAATAGATTCATGTTTACTTGCTTTATGATCAGTTTCTGTTTATTTTTTAACGAATTATGGAATTGTGCGGTTTGCTTGATCTTTAAGTTTGTCTCACTGAATCTCTACTATTTCTGGATTTGGCGTCTCCATGTAATCAATTCGGTTGCACTTTGACTTCTGAATCTGAGTTATTCATGGATCGGCACTGTTGATTCTTTGTTTCACACCATATTGGATTTTCTATAATGTTTTATCAATTTAATGACTTAATCTGGAAGCAACATCTTACAGTAGAGAAGATAATGTTATTCTACTGTTTTTCATAATACATTAGGTTAGTTTCTCCTTATTACTAATATTCTAGGTAGTTCTAATTGGATCATAAAGAAAGAAAGAAAGAAAGAAATGATCCAATTGTACTCGAAAGCGAAGCATGAACAAGATTACTACCTAGGTACAATTGGATCATTTGAATCGTGCAAATAACATTTCAGAAATTTTCCTTTAACTTGTCAAATTGCACTTGATATGTCTTATTGGTCAACAACTTTCAATGATGCTTCATATGCAAATCTCATCAACTATCCTTTGGTTGAAAACATCCTATGTTGGAAAAATGTTCGATAGGATGCTCTATTTTATAATTCTCCCTATTCTATTATTCCGATTAGCTATTAGTGATTTTGTATTTTCTTGTCCTATTTCTGTAGATATTTGATGCCATTCTTTTTTTGTTCCCCTCTCAAAACAGCTATCATTCTCAATGATAGGTATTGTTTTTACTGGTGGTTGGATTTATAGGGTAGAAAGTTTTGTTCCCTTTTTATATTTGGAATATCGCAGGTTTTTCCTAGCCAGAGGTGTGAATCAGAAAAATTTCGACCTCAAGTGATGGCAGAACAGCACAAGGAATCCTCACCGGCAGATTCTAAGGAAAAAAATTCATTGCTAGGTTTTTATCTATATTGATTCTTACTTACTTCTACAATGTAATGAGTATTACTTGTAGATTCTTCCGTTCTTCCTTAAACTTGTTTCTACTACATTGTTTCTCTATCCTAAGTATTGATGTGATATTCTTAGATGCACGTAAGGATTACTTTTGCTTTTCCTTTCGATTTTTCAATTCAAACAGATGATGAGATCGGAAAGGAATTTCTTGGCTCCTGGAAATCCATGTCAATGGCAGATGATGATGCCATGGATTTCAGCTTTGACACAGTTTCTAAAAGCAAGAAAAAGGCGTTCGACTTTGAAAAACTGTAAGCATTCCTAAAGTAAGTTTTGGTTATGCGAAGTCAAATATGGATATCAAGGTCTGTCATTGGTTTCATTCTGAAAATTCAGTTTTAAAATATTGTTAGGTCGACCGATTCGTTGGTTAGTTTTGCAGATTAATTAAGTGTGCGATATTTTAATTTTTATGCTTACTTATAGTGATTATGATAATTTATGTAAAATACTATTTCATTTCCGGAATAGACTATCTGGATATACATATACTTATGTAGTGCATTTGTGAGTTTGTAGTTCCTTACTAGCTGTTACGAATAATCTTTGGTAGGGACATGAATTTTAATCTGGACAGTGAGTTCGAGAAGATATCATCGTTTAAGGTGGACATGTCAGACCTTGATTTTACATGCCCACCCAAAAAATCTTCCAAGTCCACTGAGAAAAAGGGAGAAGCTTCAGGTGCAAAAGCAGGGAAACAAGATGGGTTTAATTTCAACTTTGATTTTAATGAGTAAGTGTGGTAAATATTCAAGTAAATAATCATTTAATGCACAGATATGTTAATTTTGGGTTCTGCAACATCAATAAGGTATAATTATATTCTCATATTATTATGCCTTTTATTGGTGCAGGTTGGATAGTTTCAATCTTGATTCAGGCTTAATAAAAGTAGACACTAATGTCGACAGTCACCAGAGAAAGAAAGGAATTACGACAGAAGGAAATGATAATGAAGGTGCTAAAAAGCCCAAAATCATTGATGATGAAGGTGTTCATGCATCTATTGATAATATGGCTATGAAACCTCAAACATCAGAGAGGGTTGAAACTCTGGAGGTTGAGACTTCAGTTGGCAACCTAGGGAATCTAGGTTCTAGACAGGACGATTCTGTTTCCAAAATTTCATCCTTTGGGAATCTTGACATTCCAATAAAGAATCAGACTTCAGGTATGAGTAAAAGCACAAGTATAAAAGAAATAGACCAAGAAGGAGACTTATCTGAAAAGACAAAGTCAACAGAATCAAAATATGAGCAGGTTATCAATAAGGTACCTTCTCAGTCGGTAGATCAAAGTGACTCAGAACAAGACACTATCTCAGAACAGCATACAAAAGTTTTTTCATCTGGAACAAGAGTAAATAATGTTTCAGGTGATAAACAAGAGGTTAATGATGAGGCAACATTTGTGGATTCTGATGGTGTAGAGTTACAGTTAGAGCATTCATCCCCACCTCTCACTGAATCTGATGGCAGTGTTAGAGAAGCAATCAATCTTGCCAGCAGTGCTAAAGGAGGTAGAAATGAGTGTAAGCCAGAACAGAGTTATACAAGTTGTGAAAATATTACCAAAATTGATGCCTTGAGGAAGAATTCAGGTGACAATAACATCAGAGAAAACAAAAGATCGGCTTTAGAGTGTCATCATTTGGCTACAGCAAGCAGGTCAAATTGTTACTATCCTTCTTATAATCATTTCTTTATAAGTTTATTGTAATATTAGCTGAGTTACTGAAATTCCTATTCTGTAAGTTAACAAGGACATGAAAGTTATTTTTTGACAGGTATTTACTGTTTTTCACCTCTTTCACTCATTTAATGCAGTAAACTCATAGTTGATAAAGTCACACTGATTAAAGATAAAGAACACCAAGTAGTGCAGTCAAATATGTTAAGTATGCCAGAATACAAAAGCTCTTTAAGGCATCCTTCATCAACGGCTGGGACAAAGAGTGTCTCCTTTGACTGCAAAAGAAATGCTGACATACACCTCAGATCCATAACCCTAACACGGTGTGTTGTGCATATGCTTGCCATAACAATTGTATTTATTGGGCTTTCAATGGTAGAATGTTTCATATACACATCTCTTAACAGGGACAGCTTCAAATCAAATGATGCAAAATTTGGAAGCAAAACAGTAAGCGATTCACTCCCAGGTTCCAGCAAACCTGTGAGGGATGTACATGCACCAGCATTGCTTGGTAGCAAAGATGATCTTAAAAGTTGTAGTAATGCCAGGTAATATATGTGCTGGCATACACCTCAGATCCATAACCCAAACACGGTGGGTTATGCCTATGCTTGCCATAACAATTGTATTTATTGGTTTTTCAATGGTAAAATGTTTCATATACATATTATCCCTTGACAGGGACAGCTTCAAATCAAGTGACGCCAAATTTGGAAGCAAAACAGTAAGTGATTCACTCCCAGGTTCCAACAAACCAGTGAGGAATGCACATGCACCAGCATTGCTTGGTAGCAAAGATGATCTTAAAAGTTGTAGTAATGCCAGGTAATATCTATGTTCTTGGATTTCTGTTTTACGTTTTCCCAACAGCATAGATGATATATTTTGTGGAAGTTAGGTTGTTACTTCCCATTAATGAATGTGTCTGTTATTTCTGATTATGATCAGGGTAGACAGTGTTTTTGATGTCACACCAAGTGCAGGAAAGTTGGCTGGAAATATGTTACATGAAGAAGTAAATAAAAGCAATGGCATAATTCTAGAAACTGGCACGCCAACGAAAGATGCTAATATTTTGAGGTAAGGCTGCTTCTTTTGAGTGTTGACTTGTGTTACTCAAGTTAGTGGTAGAACTAAAAACCATACCAGAGTCCAGATAATGTTTTGTTAATATGACTTTGTTCGTTGACTTCCCTAACCTCTGCTCTATCAAATTATATTTGTGGCTTTTTTCCATTCTTTTA
This sequence comes from Astragalus membranaceus, assembly GCA_039519185.1. Taxonomy (NCBI): domain Eukaryota; kingdom Viridiplantae; phylum Streptophyta; class Magnoliopsida; order Fabales; family Fabaceae; genus Astragalus; species Astragalus membranaceus. The sequence goes on along the minus strand of CM076850.1, from coordinate 141,422,250 downwards.
TTCAAACTACAGAAACATTAGAGATTGTATTTGTACCCCATTACTACAATGGCCAAGCTTTTATTGGTGGTATTTGCCTATGCTTCTATTCATCTCTATAACCTACAGATAGGGCTGTTCAAAAAAACCAATTAATCAAACCAAACTTCTGAACTGAACCAAACTATCTGTTAAAAAACTGAGTTGTTTCTGCAGTTTGTGAACTGAACTGACAATTGAAGTGCAGTTTACTAACTGAACATGTAACCCAGTTAACTTCGGTTAACTGTTGCCGAACTGAACTAAAAGCACCACCAACTAATTTTGAACAAAAACCACCGCCTGGGGATGTTTTAAGAACTTCTCAATAATATCTCTTGTCTATGAGTAAAGTATTCTTTAAATAGTATTTCTAATCTTGATAAAAAAGTTATTAAATTTTAGAAATTTTAAATTTGAAAAAAAATTATATAATGTCTTTTTTCAAAAGGAGTCCTCTACAACCTACTGTTGATGGTACATCAATGAACAGTAAAAAAATCACTCTATTGCCGTGATAATAATTTCATATTAAATTAACAAAAAAAACTACAGGCATCTTTAGTCTCTTCCGTCTAATGTTTTTTTTACAATATTCCAATTTACAAAAGTGGTAAAAGTTTTTGTACCAAAAAAAGTGATAAAAGTTAAGCATGTTATTGTATACAAAAATAAAATTGAAGTCAAATATTACAATTGAATATCTTTAAAAATTGATGTAGTCTGCACTTAAACTAAAAAGTCGCAGACTCCATGTGCAACCCATGCCGGGAAAGGGTTTTAAAAAAAGTAAACAAACAAATTAAAAGACATTCAGAGGTGGCAAGTGACAAGCGAGAGAATGAGAGACTCTTTTGTGAGCGTTGAAGTTCCACGCCAATTGTCCAGTTCGGTTAAAAATAATAAAACCAAGTGCACTGAACTGAAGTCTCGGTTTGGTTCAGTTTGAGAGGAAACATAGCAATTTCAGTTTAGTTCTGTGAACTGTCCTTCAAGTTCAGTTTGGTTCAGTTTAATTTTCCTCATAAACTGAACCATGGCCACAGAAAGTAAGAGAGTCTGTAAGAGAGGTTGTACACCATTACTGCAATGGCCAGGAACACAAGGAAGATGTAAACCTCATTGTCTACGTATACCCTCAAGTATCTCCCGCAAATACTGCAGTTCCATTTTACCAACATGATATTAATTCATTTTTAGTAGGTGAATGGTTAATCTAGTTGATTTAAACTGCTAAATATGAGGCGACAATTATGGACAAAATGCTTATGTGGCAAAATAGTAAAAATTCAAGTTGTTGATTGAGATAACATCTTCATAGCCAGCCTTTCAGGGTTAGTATATCAAAATGGATATAGCCAAAAGAAATGAGTTTCAGTTGAATGATTATGACAATGCAGAGAAGTCAAATTTTCTATGTCCTGGATTAATTGAAAGAAGTTAACTGAATGGGAAAAATAAATATTGGAGAATTGTTTCATGGAAGAATTTAAAGATCATGCATCTTCTTCACACACTTTTGGATCTCATTCCCTGTAGTCTCTTGTTTAAGTAGTTTGTAATTTAGATATTTTTTGGAGTGTTCTTTTACCAATATGATAAAAACAATTCAAAGATGTTTCTCTGATATTGTGAAATTTTATAATGTATCATTTTAGGTTCTTCACCTTGATCATTGACCAGTTTTTCCATTAAAGTTTAACATCGCCTAATTTTCATCAAATTTATGTTTTTTCCTTAGTGCCTCAATGTCTTATTTTCCATTATTTGTGGATTTTTTCAGTTCTGAAGTTAATCCTGACTGCTTCACTGAGAACACGGCTAAAATTACCACCCAGATATCTGTAAATTCTCAACCTGAATCTTCAGGCAAGGAGTCCATTCAGAGATCAAGGATCACTTCCATAGAAGGGAATAAACTTTCTTCTTTCAAAGCTTGCAAGACCACTCCTGCTTTTCCCAGCTTAAAAATTTCAAGGTCTGGTACTGAGATAATTGCTCTCTCTAAACTCATGTGGGGACTTGGAATGACTATCTTTATGTTATCTCAGCAACATTGGAGCTAACTCGGTTCTAGCACCTTCTTTACACCAAAAAGGGGCAAACTCCTTGATTAGGTTTGAACAAACTAAGGAGATACATGGTATTAAAGCATCAAAGAATGACCATCTGACTGACAGTGGTGACAATCAAAAGCCCTTGACCCCGTTCTTGAAGAGGAAAAGCATTGAGGTATGACATGACTTATTTTCCTTTTGAACAATTGAAGGGAGAAATTATCACTGAATGATTTGATACCACAACCTATACCTTTGCTCTTTTTTCCCCAACTATCATATCTGCAACTGTCTTCATTTAATGTCTCCTACTGTGTACTTTTGGTGCATAATTCTTCCCTTGGTCCCTCTTCAATTTCATAACTGAAACTAATATTTATTTCTTTCAAGGGAAAAAAATAGAAACGAAGATCATAGATTTTCACCACTATGGTACTCTATTTAGTAACTTTTAATTTGGAAAGAATCATCAGAAAAAAATTAGAATATCTTTAAAACTCAATTTTGCAGGTTTCTCAAGCAGATTTGACGTCCTTGAGGTCCCTGAAGCGCTTATCTCAGTCTCCTTGTAATAGCAGGTCCTCCTGCAGAACAAAGTGATTCCTTTTTCTTCTTGCATAAATTGTCTGTTCCTTTTATTAAATCTTCTAGACAACTCTTAACAACTGCAGAAATTCTAAAGAATCTTCAGAAAAAGCTGTTGTACAGGTAAATTTATCAAATGTTGGATATCATTTTATCTGATGCGTTGCTTTATATCTTGATGATTACTGATAAATGCAAGGAGACTTGGGGATATTTAAGTGTGATGGTGGTTGTCAATACCGGTTACTTTTTCTCTGCATATTACTTGAATTCACTTATATATGGAAGCCAGGTAGAGAGCAAGCCCAATGACTTCCTCAACAATTATTCAATCTCTGGAATTGAAAGTCCATCAGAGATTAAAGCAACAGAATTGGAAATGCCTGATTTTGTACTCATGGAAGATAGCGGTAATGTTGAAAAGGCTGAAGCATACATGAAGGAACTTGACAATGTAAGTGAACTACACTACTTTTGCCATCTATAGACTAGATAATAATCTTTAGTATTAAAAATTATTCAATTTACTGGGTTATCAAACTTTTCTGAAAAAAATAAGGATCTGCTGGGTAGCCAAGGTTAAGGAAGATACTGTATGGTGAGTTAGTCTATCTTATTTTAGTCTAGTATTTTTTGAGTCAATAGGAGAGTGTACCCTTATCCTGTTAGCCATGGGTTTCCACTCTTACTCTTGACCCTCTCTTCCTTCCTTGACTATCTTTTTCCCAACAGCAGCACTTGCTGCTTGGCACCCTCCACCACCACCTCCAAAACCTGCACCCTCCCATTGCAGCCACCTCCTCTGTTTCGTACTCTCTGCCTCTGTTGCTTGACATCTTATACCACCACTACCCTTAAACCATTTGGCACTAACATCACCTTCGCCGCCCAACACCATCTACCACTTACCGGCACTCTCTGTCAGGCACTGTCTGTCACTGCTACTCGACATCCTGCCCAGCGTTGCTGTTTGATGATACCTTTTAAGGCCTTTGCCACTCAACATCAGTGGTGTTCATGGTTGGTTGTTTTAGAAAACTGTTCCCGATCCAAGTTATAAGCATTTATATGATTTGAATATTAGAATCCAACAACTTTGTTTTCCCTTCCCGTAACCAGTTTCAAGTTGGTTTACAATCTGTTTCAAAATGGTCAAGATATATAACTAAAGTTGATTCGTGTAAGGGAATAATCTTTGGGATAAGCTAAGTGATGTAGATTGTTGTGCATAGAGAAAGAAGTCGACTGGAGTCAGTCAACCGAGTCAATTAACATAAGCTACAAGGGGAAAATGGTAATACTGCACCTCGTGTATATCTTTTTAAATGTTATTTCTTGCAGATTTGCAACATGCTGAAAAAAAGGCATGAGGAAGCAAAAGAATTACTAGTTCGAGCCATTGTGAATGACAATAACTTGCTGATGCTTAATCATCCCATTCACGAAGAAAAAATATCCTTCCATTCTTTTATCGGTCATTTCCTGGTTGTCATTTAATTTTAGATATAAAAAAAGCTGGTTGTTTCCTTAACTTTTTTTTAACATTCGGAAGGTTCAGAAATTTGCATCTCAGTTGATGTCTAAGACGGTTCAAACTTGATTAGCAACAAATTGTTGCATTCGAAGGTATTTAGCCTATTCTGCACAATAAAATGTCAGGTTATAAGTCACCATTTGAAGAGGGAGAAGGTATTTAGCCTATTCTGCAGTATAAAATGTCAGGTTATAAGTCACCATTTGAAGAGAGAGAGAGAGAGAGGGAGGGAGGGAGGGAGAGAGGGAGGGAGGGAGAGAGGGAGGGAGGGAGAGAGGGAGAGAGAGAGAGAGAGAGACTTCATTACAAATTTTTAAGTAATTGAATATTTTCTTTATAGTAGGTTCTTTTAGGTTATAGGATCATTTTTGCATTTGTGTAGGAAAAGAATACACAGTTGGAATTGATTAGAAATTGCAAACATGAAGCTTACAAAGCTTTGATGAACTGAATATTCTTGATTTCCAGGTAATTTTAGGTTTTGAAAGTGCAGTATAGGTTCTTTTCAACACATGTATATTTGAAGGAGAAACAGAAGGTGAAATAGAAGGAAAATGGAAAATCTGATATTCCTGTTTGTTTAACGAGTAAGTGGGTCATTATTTTGAGAATTTGCATAGCATACTTCTCAAGGATGTAACCGCTCTCTTTACCACTCATTCATTCCTTTGAGTAGTACTGTAGTACTGTAGTAGAAGGAATACATGTCTGAAGTGTGTGTGGATCAATTGGTTAATATAAAATGTTGAATTGAACAAGAAACCATGACAATAATGCTGATGTAACATAAGAGAATAACAAATAATTACTTTAACATCAGTTTATATTGTATCCCAATAGAAGACCTCCTCTAAAACAAAATTACCTTAAAAATCAATAAGTAACTCTTGTCTTTGTATAATAATCCTAATCCATTATAAGTCAAAGATAAATATACTTTTACTTATTTACTTTAAAAGAAAGACCATTTTTAAAGGAGCCTTGTTGTATTGCATCCATCCTGTTTGCCATCAAATGTTCTTAAATCATGCTTATTCCTAACCTCTAATGAACTAAAAATTAATAAGCAACCTTTTGTAAATTTGGTCTACTTGCTGAACCCATAATTCTTTATGCTAAGTAAACATCAAATGTGAAGCAAGGATGCGTGATAGTTAGCTCCCCATAAACACCATGAAAAATACATAATCTAAATTGCTAAGCAAGCAAACTACGCATATTAGTTAACTCCAAGGTAAGTTTGACAGCAAGTCGTCATAGATGGGATCGGAAGGCAATGGGTACTCACTACTCAGTGAGACTAGATTTTTTTTTAAATTTTTTTCCACATACGACATAGCTACACACTCATTAGGCAACATATATTAGCACTAGGGAGGTGAATGATGTGGTTGAGGATCGAATACAGCAATTTTGGCTCTACTTCTTATAAATCCAAAATGTATCTTTTTAACATTTCTCCAGACAGAGACTCGTATATATTTATATTTAAGGTATACGGACAATAAAAGCTTTTGGCGATTAGTTGGAAGTGCTCATAAAGATACAAAAACAAATTGCACGACATACTCAGACAAATGTTTTGATGTCCTTGGACTTCCACTTGGATTACTAAAACATAAAATTGTGAATACACCGAATGCTTATATATATGTGCCTTCGTTGCTTGGATATAGCAAGTTGTCTAGCATTAGTTTTACGAAATTTTGAAAGAGGGAAAATGGCTAAACTGAGTTTCCATCTCTTTACTTTGCTTCTGTTGGTTTCGTTCTCTGTGTCCGAGACTAGGCCACTGAGAAATTGCGATCCAGTTTCTTTTCACTTTCCTACTAGCTTTCCGTTTCTTAGCACTGTCAAACACTACCTTTATCCAGGATCAGAAGAACAAAGACTAGCCAAGATTGATAAAATGTTGAACACAAGTTCTAAGTTGGCTTTCAGCATTAGTTTCAGAAATAGTAATGCAACAAGAAGCGCACAGTACTACAAACCCCGTCGAGTGAGTCCAGGAGGCCCAGATGCTCACCATCACTTCAAAATAACTGTTAGTGGGGCACATGGGAGGAGATAGATCAACTGTGTGCATGAGGTATCCGTTTACTATGAGAATGTTTTATCCATGACATGATCATGTGATGAAAACGAAAACACGAGCAAAAATATCAAATAAAAAAGACTTCGTTTGGTACCTGACGTGGTACGCGATGTCAGTGAAAGGTCCAAGGAATATTTTGTTAGACCTTGTAAGTTTGTACTAATGAATCTTTTTGATCCCAATAAAAAAGAGATATTTCCCTTTTTGTGAATTTGTGACCATCAGTCAGCGATGGTGATTACATAACTATCGAACCAAAAGATGATAGAGGCAAAATATTATGCCCACCATTGATTACTCTTTTCATTTAGATTTTGGTTGTGGAAAGTACTTTTTTTTTTCATTTGCCATATGAGTTAACGAGGTAAAGAAGAAAGGCATACATTTGAGGCTTATTGATTTAAACAACCACCAGCATTATGCAATTCCATTTAAGATGCTCTTAATCACTAACTCCCTGCTAAAAAAATTTAGAAGACCAATAGAAATTAACCGATAAAAAAATGAAATCGCCAATCGTTAAATATTAGAGACACCAGAGTTAAATAATAGATTCGTTTTTTCATCTTTAATTTAAGTCATAATTCAACTTTTTATAAAAGTGAGTATTACTAAACACGAATTTTTTCAGAAAAGGGCGCTTAAAGCATGTTACTTACGCTGCTTCATTTTCTCTACTCTTCACCCCTATTTATGTGAGAGGAAAAAGTGGTATGAAGAAACCTTTTATTTTCTTTTATGGGTAAGGCAAATAAAAGAAAATAAAAGTTTATGGGTAATGCATTACACATGAGTAAAAGGGTGACTGACCAGCATTACCCATAAACTCATACACGCAAAGTAGAGATTTTGGTTGTATTTGTGCTAGGTCTTACAAAGATAAAAGTGACGCGCAATATATATTAATCGGCCGCTATCATTGCCAATGGATTTAGGCATCTCAGAAGGAAACAAAAGATAGTAGTTTGTTTGTACTTTTTAAGTGGAAAATACTTTATGCATGATAAGAAACTGTACCTAAAAATAAAGATATGAGAGTCAATGACGGTATTGTTGAGTGTGTGATAAAGATAAAAGCCACACTGATGCCAGTTAAGCAGAGGACAGTGAGGATAAGGTAAAGAATATTATAGTAAGATCGTCCTCTCCTCAAAGTGGATTTTCTCTCTAAATGATATAATCCTCCTGCAGTAGCACCCAAGATACTGTACTTAATTACAATTGCATGCCTCAAATCTACAGATTAGCGAGTTGTGCCTAGACTAAACTCATTTATCATATACAGATATTAAGTGCTAGTCAAAAGAATATACAGATATTAAGGACAGGACGGAATCTAATTGTCGGTCTTTTATACAATGCCGACCAACATTAACAAATACTGCAACTCCAAGCACTTGCAATGGATTGGGTTTGTGGGGTATAAGGTTGAGCTTTTTATTAATTTCAGTTCATTCTTCTTGATATTTATTTAGTACAAGGTCACAAGTGCTCTTTAGCAATGTTACAAGAATTGAAGAGATCATAATGGAACAGTTTTAAAACTCACTAGAAGATACAATTCAATTAATTCTCTGGCATGGCATGGAGGAGTGTAATTTGGCTGCATAATAAAATGTAGATTTATTAGAATTGAGATCAGTTAGTTTAATCCAAAATCCAGTTTTGGGATTTTTGATCCATCCAAGTATATGTATATCACACACTACAACATAATTGGAATTTACTGACATTTGAAAAATGTCATAAATGTTAACATTTAGATTTTGTTCCGAACAGAACTCACTGAGATAATATCGTACCTCACAGTGGTGATGCTGATATTCGAGGTGGATTTAGCTCCGAGATGAAGCGCGGGGAGGCCGCCACCTGCAAGCACTCCGACGCCCAAGTCAGTCCATAACCAAGATGGAGCATATGAGAGGAGTGGAGAAAGTGTACCTTACTTTAGAGGGTGGAGTGGTATATATAGTGGTGCAAATGGGCTTGCTTTAGATAATGGGCCTCCCTATTGAGGATTGGGCCAAATCCGTAACAGTTGCCCCCCAAGTCGGGTCGCCTGTGAGGCGATATTGACTTGTAAGTTTGTCCAAGCTCCAGAGCCAAGTTTACTTTCCTGAAGACTACGTTGACCCTTTCCCAGAGTGACTGGGATTTTGTTCCCTAGCTGCGATATTTCACGAAGTCAGGCTTGTGCTCACGTGAGTTTTTGCCCCCAGCGCCAACCTTCACGAAGTCGGGCTGGTGCTCACGAGACAAAGATGACCGTTGAGTGACTCAAGATTCCTCTGAATATCCGGGATTCGGGAATGATGTGGCCACCGAGTGGCTCGAGGTGTCAATTTAATGTCGCCTCAAAGAAGAGGAAGTTGGGCCGAGGGGAACCCTCAGGATACTAGGAATCGTCAGGAGTTCTGATCCTGTATGGAGTTCCAATCCTAGGTGGAGTTCCAATCTTTCCTGGTTTTTGGAACGTCGCCTCGGAGAAGAGGAAGCGAGAGACGAGCTGGGCCGAGGGGAACCCTCAGGACAGTAGGAATCATCAGGAGTTCCGACCTTGGATGGAATTTCGATCCTGAATGGAGGGCAAAGGTGAGTGTACCAAGTCCTGATATCCCCGTTGTCGAGCTCGCAGGCCCAATTCTAAAGTCGAACAATTGAATACTGTGAGATTCTTGTTACTGGCCCCGAGTTGGGGGTGAGTGGTTTGCGCCAACAAGATATCTCTCTCGAGCAGAGCGTAACGAGGTGAACATTGTGAAAACCAGAAAGAATTTCACCAAGCAACTAGGTGAGATGAACTCGCATGGAAGATAATCAAACTTTCTTTAGTCGTAGTGCCAAACTGGGTTGTCAACATTAGTAGTGCGATATCGACAATATCAACGTCAGATCTGGCAAGATAAGTCAAGGTCGGCAGGCGTTCCAAGATGTGGGAAGTCGGATCAGTATGATACTGATTCGGTATGGCAACACATAGCCTCCGGTATACATATGCGACGAAGCTCTTTTCATTCAGTTAGATCTAGGGGTGAGCCTGACTTGTGAGCTTGTCTGGGTTTTGTGTATGCTTTTGAATTCGGTGGTCGACCAATATGGCGACCTTCTTCAAGGCCGGGCTTCTACCTTCGAGGGTTTCTGCCCCTTACCTCGGAGTGCCGAGATTCGGGTCCTGTCATGTCGCATTTACCTTCTCTAAGGCCGGGCTTATACCTACGAGGGTGTCTGCCCCCAGCCTCGAAGTGTCCAAGAGTCGGGTCTTATCGAACTCGCCTTTCAGGGTAATGGCAGCCTCGGCCATTTTTCTCCGGGTCCGAGCATGAACCTACGAGGGTGTCTGCCCCTTGCCTCAGAGTTCCCGAGATTCAGGTCTTATGCCTTTAGGACAGTTTACTAGGACTCGGCCTAGATCGAACTCGCCCTTCAGGGTAATGGCAGCCTCGGCTATGTTAAAATGTGATCACCTGAGTGGCTCGAGGTGTCAGTTTAATGTCGCATTCAGGGCAGTTTACCAGGACTCGGCCCAGATCGAACTCGCCCTTCAGGGTAATGGCAGCCTCGGCTATGTTAATCGTGATCACCTGAGTGGCTCGAGGTGTCAGTTTAATGTCGCCTTCAGGGCAGTTTACCAGGACTCGGCCCAGATCGAACTCGCTCTTCAGGGTAATGGCAGCCTCGGCCATTTTTCTCCGGGTCCGAGCTTGTACCTACGAGGGTGTCTGCCCCTTGCCTCAGAGTGCCCGAGATTCAGGTCTTATGCCTTTAGGACAGTTTACTAGGACTCGGCCTAGATCGAACTCGCCCTTCAGGGTAATGGCAACCTCGGCTATGTTAAAATGTGATCACCTGAGTGGCTCGAGGTGTCAGTTTAATGTCGCCTTCAGGGCAGTTTACCAGGACTCGGCCCAGATCGAACTCGCCCTTCAGGGTAATGGCAGCCTCGGCTATGTTAATCGTGATCACCTGAGTGGCTCGAGGTGTCAGTTTAATGTCGCCTTCAGGGCAGTTTACCAGGACTCGGCCCAGATCGAACTCGCCCTTCAGGGTAATGGCAGCCTCGGCTATGTTAAAACGTGACCACCTGAGTGGCTCGAGGTGTCAGTTTAATGTCGAAGGATCTCTGTGAGTGAAGGCGCCAACGTTCCTGCCTCGGGGATTTTTCCCAACTTCCGGAACGTCACCCTGGAGAAAAGGAAGCCAGAGATGAATTGGACTGAGGGGAACCCTCGGGATGTCGCCTCGGAGATGAGGAAGCCAGAGACGAGCTGGGCCGAGGGGAACCCTCGGGATAGTAGGTATCATCAGGAGTTCGACTTGGGGGAATCCCCGATCCTCGCCCTCCTCTATGACGAGGTGGAGAGCGATGATGGTATCTCCTCCAAGCTGGAGATCGGTGCCGCATGTGGCTATGAGTCCTTCCACTTGAAGAGTTGCGCCGAGAGGAACTCCGACCTGGCCCTCTTTCGATTCAGTTTTCCAAGACTCGGCTCGGCCTAACTCGAATCACAGCGAGGAGCGACTACCTTTAAAGTCGCCTGAAAGTCGAGATGAAGGTCAGCTTGTCGTTGTACCGATGAGGCTTAGCACCTCTGCAAGATTGCATTGAGCCGAACCGATGGTGTGTCTCCACAGCCTCAGATCCTCTGCTAAAGGGTACTCGGTATCTAACCGACTGATCGGTTTCTTGTGCCCTTAGCAAGAATCTTTGGGTGAACCTCGTACCTGAAATGACACAACAGAGAGCATACAGGATATTTGTAGATGAGATATAAAAATGAAATGGGAAACACAAGTGTTCCGAACACTCTGTATCTTCTAAGGCGCATCACCATGGGTGCAAGTTCCTTGTGCCGATCTAATGTAATACAACATCTCGGCATAGGTGCACCGAGCCGAAGTAATGGAAATCGGTTCATGTAATTTGTCTACATAAGCCATAGGCACCGATTCTACCAAGGTGTCGACCGCATTATCTATAGAAGCTGGGTTTGCTTTAACCCCTATTCCTTTCGAGCTGTTTTGCTCTTTTGAGTGGGTCGCCTGCAATCATATTTATTCACATAAACTTGGTAATATCTTAAATACAAAGTTAGGTCCCCGCACATCATTTTCATCGGAAGGGACTTCTCTACAACTTCAAGTAGGCATGTCAATATATAACACATTCATGAAGTTAGATTGCACTCTTTTGCTAGAGCCAACCTTCCTGTCTGTATAGGTGCACATGACATTGATTTAGGCCAGGCTCTCTAGTAGCCCCCACTCTACATTAATCCCTGTCATAAAAACCAGACAACAACTCTAAAGAAACACCTTGTTGTTAGAGTGACCGATGTCAAGTTAGCCGGGAGAGCCATAATAACACAAGTGTACCGAGCACATTTTATCAAATATAGACAACGTGATGCAATAAAGAAATAGAGCAAATCTTGATGCATCATATCGGCCGTTCAAAACTATGAGGACCTAAGCATGATTCTAATGATATGGTGATTGTGCATGCTTATCCTTTATGCTCGCGCAATGGCGGTTTAGAAGTGAATGCAATGAAAGAGATTACTAAAAGTAACTACTAAGTCAATACTTTGATCAAAATTCATTTGACGACCTCAAAATGATGTAGGCATTTAACTCGACTAATGCTGTAGTACTTCATATATTGACAAAATTATGACATGCGTAAAGCTCCTCTAGCTCATGCTCAAAGGAAGTGTGAGCTTAACTTGCCAATCATTTATACGCATCACATGGTGATGAGCGGCATAAACGTGGCTAAGAAATGAGAAAACAAAATCATCTTAAAGCGTTTTTATCTCAACCACGTGATAAGAAATAAATAACATTTATCGGTAATTTCTATCACGCATGTCTATAAGTGCATTAAGCAACAAATTATTATGCATTGGTGTTGTGGTGTGTAATGCAATAAGGATTTGCAATCAATTCAGAGTCTCAGCAATTGTTTAATTAATGTCTACTACCCTAGTGTTATCAAATGGAAAGTGAACCTGGATGTCGAACGTCGCACTGAGGCCAGATTGGAAATTGATGTCGGTTAACAACTCAGTTAACACATCACTTCCGAACTCTAGATCTCATTGATGTCACTGGTGTGGCGAATGTATCCAGACTGGATGTTGATGTCCAGAGACGACGCTGCTACACTCGCATTAGGATTTTATAGCTGAACGAGTCAACTCTTCCAAGTCGGCGTTCACCGAATGGTCCAACCCGTTGTACCTGCTTCGGTCCAGTTTACCAAGCGCTAGGCTCGATGTCAAACTCGGAGCGAAAAGGTTGGACGCAAGGCTTCGTGCTGGATGTAGGACATCGTGTCGAACTCGGATTACCAGTTGATGTCGATCAACGCATTGATTTAACATGTTCTTAAATCCCGAACCTCCATGATGTAGTTGGTTTGGTGAATTGATCCCAACCTTGGTATTAGCACCTTGGGTCACAAACTCACCAAAAGAAAATGAATTAGCCATAAATTATATATATAATTTAGTATTGCTTTGATAATATAACAAGAATGCAATAGCCCAGGCCTTATTCATTTATTCAGCTCACTGCACATAATGAATGTGCGACTGTCATTCACAAAGATGGGCCAAAGAGGTAGCTTGAGTTCGACTCAATCTACAAAGTGCAACAATCCCTGACCAATTTTATTGGTGGGGCACTCCCAAGGTAAAACAACTTAAGGCTTCAGCAGAAATAAGGGAATAGCAATCTGCCCATAACGAACCTGGACAAGATGCCAAATTCATTTTACAACATCAAGTTTAGAGCTTGCATCGCATCAGGATGGAGTTACGACAACTCAACCAAAATCAGACGCAGGAGTGCGGCATGTCGAGGCCCGTTCCGTGGTGCTGACCTCGGCTCCGAAGTAGGATGTTGGTACGAGACGACGAACTCAGCAATAATGGATGACAAGCTGAACCCGATAATGGCCGATGTGGTTGGGAGTGGTAAAGTCATCTCATCGAAGATTAACTGCATGCTGACGTGAAGGCGAGGTCGAGGTCGATTGAGCGGATCGAAATATGGAGATAAGATCGGCGAGGAACTGATTAGACCGAGGTCGCAACAGTGGCAAAACCCAGGCACACAGGTCTCGCGCCCGAATTGGCGGTAGTAACCTTCGACTTTGCATACAGAACTTGCGCCGGAGGAGAAATGGACATGAATCTTCGTCAAATCTGAAACGGTGGCGTTGAATAAGATATGAACTAGAAAGGAATTTAAGCTCTTTCCCAGATCAGCCCCAAGCAAGATCGGATCTTGATTCTAAGATCTTGATCCCTCACAAAATTGGATTCCCGAATTGTTGAAAACAACAAGAACAGATCTGAAACGCCATGGATTTCCCATCACTGAACGAGACCAAATTTGACCTCCGCTGTTTGGGAACAAGACCTGGCGAAAAGATGGAGCATGAACCCTTCGCTCCCATCATTTCACGCCTTCAAGACCTGGAGTGCATTCATGGTGAGCGGGAGTTGAGACTGAACCAGGGTGTTGGAACTTCCAGATCTAGAAATTGATACTTCTAAATCAAGTTGACAACAGGATTTCCCCAGGATTAAAAATGCATCCTTGCTTGATCGTTTGGTTTGCAAGAAAAGGGTATGATCTAAATCTGAATATGAGAAAGGAGCCATTTTGCAAGGCATGGAGATTGATTTTTATGATGATCTAATCCTTCATTTCAGCGACCTCCTTTCGCAAATGAAGCCGTGAATCTTTGCCTTTTGGATTCACCGCCACTGTGAGGGAATTGGGAGAGGGGAAAGACCTCTCACAACGATGGAGATCTTTATTTTGCTTAACCTCCATGATCCAGATCCGATTCGTGAGATCTCTCCAGAAACTTGTGCTATCATTCCTCTCCTATTTCTGGGAAAACTTCACGCGAAGAAGGAGACCGTGAATCCAAACCACCGTGAGTGAAAGGAGAGAGCGACAAAGCGCTCCCACTGTGGTCGCCAATGTTCCGAACAGAACTCACTGAGATAATATCGTACCTCACAGTGGTGATGCTGATATTCGAGGTGGATTTAGCTCCGAGATGAAGCGCGGGGAGGCCGCCACCTGCAACCATTCCGACGCCCAAGTCAGTCCATAACCAAGATGGAGCATATGAGAGGAGTGGAGAAAGTGTACCTTACTTTAGAGGGTGGAGTGGTATATATAGTGGTGCAAATGGGCTTGCTTTAGATAATGGGCCTCCCTATTGAGGATTGGGCCAAATCCGTAACAGATTTAATAACATTTTAAGAAGTGTTAGATCGATAAAGCCACAATATTACTTAAAGGTTTTAGCAACACTTTACTGTATCACTAATACCTAACATGATCAATTAGGGATGGCAATGGCTAGCCTACTCATGAGAGCTTGGATAGGAAGTCACAAATATCACAACTCAAAAGACCAAAAGAGATTCAACACTCAAAGAAAATATACTTTAGTGTGTCCACCTTGATAATTGATTGACAAAGACACACTAAAGGTGACTATAAGGTTACTTTGGGAAATTCCTAGACATCAAAACTCTAGGGTTTTCTATTTCCTTGTAATTATTTTCGGTAAATGTAGGATTTCTTTTCTCTAGTGTAATGTGCTTTTTTGATTTGAGCCTTGTTGGCAATAGAATAAGCTAAGGCCTTTAATTACTTTGACGTGGCCATGAGCCTTGTTTTCCTTTCTCTAAGTGGATTGTATGTTGGGCTTAGGATCCATTAGACCCAACATATAAATACTATTTCACTCCTTGTAATTCCTTAGACTTTGATGAATGTGAAATCATTTGCTACATTTGCAAAAGCTAGAGCCGTGAGAGCCAAAGAGAGACGTGAGAGCTTGAGAGCATCGTAGAAGTGAGTTCATCATGTTCTCATTGGTTCTTGGAATGGAACCTTGAGCACCTACCTTTGAGACTTTGAGAAGCTCAAAGCGGAGTGTGGCATTCATCTTCTTCCCAAGGAAGAAGTGGCAGACATCATTCTCCACTTCATATCTACTCTTTCCACATTTGATTCTTTATTCACTTTTGTGTTCTTCAAGTAAGTGTCATGATCTAATCTTGAAATTGTGTTCGTGTTCATCATCATGATTTAGAGATTTATATAGATTTGTAATTTTCTAGATCCAAAGTTTAGTCACATTACACCCCCATATCTAGCGGCATCGGATTTTGCTCTTCCCATCCCCGCCTCAAACGGGGTCGGTTTTCCCACGGTCCTTGATTTCGAAACTATTTATAGAAAAAACAAAATTTATATTTACCATAATTAATATAATAAAATCATAATTATTATACAATTATAAAATACAGTTAAAAGTATTGAAATAAATTTTTTTTATTGAAAATAGATCGAATTAAAAATAAACAAAATATATGAAACAAAATGAATTAACTATATATGCATAAAACGAGATAAAAACTAATAATTAATGTTTAGTCGAACAGGGTGGGCACAAGCCAGGTATCGACATCCCCAAACCTGCCCCCACCCCCACCCCCAGTCAAAGAGGGTTTTCTCCGTCTAACTTGGGTTGGGGTCGGGTGGGTACCCGCGAGGTCAAGTTTTATTGTGATCCTTATTTTTTGGTCTAGGGGTCTTTGACCCCCTCCGGTGTCCAGGGGAAAGGGCCCCGAATAATCCGGAGTTCGGCAGGGAGGTAAGTAAAGCCTGACTCCCTGACTACCCACGGAGAGTCCCAACGCTTTCAACGAAAGACTAATCTCTGCTCGTGCTTATGATCAAATTTCGCACCTGCCAACACCGAGTTTGTCAATTGCGGGAATCGAACTCAGGAACAACGGGGCGACCCCTGTGTCCCATGGTAGATCAAGCCACTGGGCCAACCGTGTTGTTTGATAACACTCCTTTTAGTAACATTTTAAAAATATAATTGATTTATACTCTTTGGTATAACATTAGAGTATCATTAGTACCACTGGGCCAAAATCGTGTTCTGATAACCGTGCTCACCCGGTGTTTACAAATGGAAGCGTCGTCTTAAACAAATTTAAACGTTCAAATTTCATTTTTTTGACAAAATGTTATCTTAATTAAACATACATACAACTTTAAACAATAGAACCATCATGTAAAAAAACGCAGAGAACTCAAGTAAAACTCATATAGCATTTGTGTAACAAAGCATCTATACTCTTTATCTTATTTCTCTCTTAAATCAAATAATAGAAAATTACTCTCTCCTCCTTTTCTCTCTCTTTCATTTTTCTCTTCTACCAAACACATCCCACGTGATCTCTCACTATTAGAGCTTCTCCTTTGCTTCACCAATCCGACAACCTGGCTATCAAATTTTCACAACGATTCCTATGCCACTCATTGAACTGTAATTTGGTCAGCTTTATGTCTCCTACAAGATAAATGGGATTTTATTGATAATAATGAAAGTCACGGGCTCAAGAAAAGAAAAGTCACGTCCAATGCAATAACTGACAATATACATTAGGTTCAAAGTTACATGATCAAACACTAATGCCCAATATCAAATCACATGACAGTGTGATGGATGTAAAGGATAACTACCAAATTAGTACTATCACCCACCTATTTTAGCCATTCTTTGACACAATCTGCTGCTTGCTGACACTGGATGAGCATAAAGGATAACTACCAAATCTCTTTACCTCGTCATTAAAGTAGATTGAACTAACATATTGTTGGGTGAGTTCGTACGAACACCATAAGCAACAACGAACTAATGATCAAAATCATCAAAAGGTTTGGACGCTATATCTCAACCTAGAATTTTAAGGCATTAACTATGTGGATCGTGTTTTTTATATAGTCTTTATTTAGCTCATTCTCAACTGATGTGTGAGACTAAGTACTCACACTTAAATTTCTAAAATACATAGATTCACTTGCAAGCAGATAAAAAGGTATAAAAAAAGTATAATGATACGTACATTTGATGATAAAATTTCTCTATTCTCTCTCATTATAAAAAAAAACTTTTGACTTTGTTTTTTCCCTAACTCATCGTCCTAACAAATGGCTAATTAAAAAACCAATTAAAAAACCAAGTGGTTACCCGTAATTTGCCGACCTCGTAAAGTGGATATATATGACACATCAACCATTTGCAAATTGCACTCGTTGGCTGGGTTGGCAATGCAATTGCTGGCAGCGATGATTTCAGCTCAGCTCATTCACACTGATCATATTGATCAGATACACTCAACCGCACTTCATCAAGTGATGATAAATATACCACATGTAATTTATATATAATTAAATTTGATCTTAAACAATCTATAAATACCATATTTTTAGGTCTAATCTTTCCTGCATAAGCACCCGACTTAATTTCTGAAATTGTACTTCAATTCAGATAAATTTGATCGTGCGAGGAGGATATCGATGGCCATTCAGACGAGATATTTAGGGTCCATTTTCTTAGTCTTGCTTCTGAGTGCAGGAATTGAGACACGGACTCTGAACCCAACAATTGTAAGTGAGATGTCTGGAACCTCAAATTGGAAATCCATAGAACCACTTGTAGAAGAAGGTGGAAGGCGTGACGAGCAAAGATTGAGTCCTGGAGGACCTGATGCTCGCCATCATTAGCTGTTATTAATTACTTGTTCATATATATAAACCTTCATTGTTAAACCAACTCATGCAATAATTGGTTTGTGTGGCTATGAAATTTTTATTGCATATTCTCTACCTATGTACAACAATATTACAAATTTTGAATTTAATGAAATCATTCCCATAGCTGTTTAAAGAAATGCATCACAGGACTTTGGTTCCTGTATAGAGTTAAAATGCAAAGTTAATATTGGAAAGTCAATGGTAACATACGTAGCACCGACACTTTTGGTTGAAGACGTGTTCCGTATCCGGCACATATCATATTGGACACCGACACCGATACTTCAATTACTTGTATTTTAAAAAAATCAAATTAAAATCGGTGTCTGTGTGTCCGGTGTTCGTGTCTGTGTCGGTGCTTCATAGATGGAAACAAGTTATAGGTATGTTAAACGTAAAAATCTTTTGATTGTTTGACTATGAGGATTTTAGATGCGTAATTTACTTAACCTCACTTGTTTTCTTCGAAATTTGACATGTGTATCTCACTAATTTAATATCAATATGATATAAACGTACAAATTAATACACAAATCAATCATGTGGTTCGATGGAATTAATTACCTTTTAGTTGAAGTCTAGGTTGCTTTTGAAAATATGTGGGTAACTTACCCAATATCACCCGTGTCCACTCAAAAACTGACATATGTATCACACTAATTTAATATCAACGTGATGTAAACGCACAAATATATGTTAATTGATAGAGATAGTGGATTCCACGAAAAATTAAAAAGAGTGGCTGATTTTATTGGTACCACTTCATATTGGGTAAGTACCTACAATTTTCCAAGGGTAATTTAGAATTTAACTTCTTTTACAAAAGCATTAGGCAGAAGAAGAAATTGAAGATAATAACCTAATAATCGTTGAAAATCCTGACAAGGTTGATTTTGATTTCACAGTAGTCACATCTAAAGTTCAGAAGTACAAACTGCGGAAGAATACAAAAAAAGTAACTTTAGATATGTTTGATTTCTTTTATTTTATCTAGTATAGATTTATACAAAATTTTGAGGGTAAAAATGTCATTACACTCCATTTCTTCTTTCTTTTTTCTCTTTATTCTTACACTCTCTTTCTTACTTTTCACTTTTCTCTTACACTCTCTTTCTTCCTTTTTTCTCTTTCTTCTTACACTCTCTTTACTCATTTTCACTTTTCTTTTACACTCTCTTTCTTCCTTTTTTTTCTTTTTACTTTACTTTTTCCATAAATAATTATTCTCTTTCTGTTATCACTTCACTTTAATTCTTTTAACTAAATTTCTAAATTTATACAAACACTACTTTAATTAAAATTTTTGAAGACTACTACTATAAACCTATTATCTGAAAAAACAAGAAGACTTAATGACTATTTAAATTAGTAATTAATATTTAAAACAAATATCTCTTATTGATAATCTAATATCTAATTTTTATTATCTACTATAATCTACGAGATAACTGCACTGATAAATAAAAAACACTGGATAACTGCAGTCATATATAAAAAAACACGGGATTAATATTTACCATTGATATTTATAATTTTTTTTGACAATTTATAATTAATATTTACCATTGATAATTATAATTTTGGAAAACTACTATCTAAAAAAACACGTGATAACTACAATAATCTACTATAATCTACTAATCAACTCAAATAATCTAATATAAAAATACGGGATAACTGCAATAATCTACTAATCAACTCAAATAATCAATTGAAACTATGAGATAACTACAATGATATATAAAAACACACAAGATAACTACACAAATATATAAAGAGACAAAGGATTAATATTTGTCATTGATAATTAAATTTTTGGAAGACTACTATAAACCTATTATCTAAAAAGCAATAATATTTAATGACTATTTAAACTACTCATTAATATTTAAAATAAATATTTCTTATTGATAATCTACTATCTCTCTTTTACTATTTACTATATTAATCTATTAATCAACTAAAATAATTAATTGAAACTACGAGATAACTGCATTGATATATAAAAAACACTAGATTAATATTTGTCATTGATAATTAAATTTTTTGAAACCTACTACTACAAACCTACTATCTAAAAAATAAGCAGGCTTAATGACTATTTAAATTACTAATTAATATTTAAAACAATTATTTCTTATTGATAATCTACTATCTAACAAATTTACTATCTAATATAATCTACTATCAACTAAAATAATCAATTGAAACTACCAGATAACTGCACGGATATATAAAAACACGGGGATAACTGCAGTGATATATAAAAAAACACGGGATTAATATTTGCCATTGATAATTATAGTTTTTGATAATTAATTGAAACTACGAGATAACTGCATTGATATATAAAAAACACTAGATTAATATTTGTCATTGATAATTAAATTTTTTGAAACCTACTACTACAAACCTACTATCTAAAAAATAAGCAGGCTTAATGACTATTTAAATTACTAATTAATATTTAAAACAATTATTTCTTATTGATAATCTACTATATAACAAATTTACTATCTAATATAATCTACTATCAACTAAAATAATCAATTGAAACTACCAGATAACTGCACGGATATATAAAAAACACGGGGATAACTGCAGTGATATATAAAAAAACACGGGATTAATATTTGCCATTGATAATTATAGTTTTTGAAAACTATTATCTAAAAAACCAAGAAGACTTAATGACTATTTAAACTGATTAATATTTAAAACACACGAGACAAATATTTGTCACTATTACCTAAAAAAGGACAAATAATTGTTATTGATATATAAAAAAACACGGGATAAATATTTGTTATTGATAATCTACTATCCATCTTTCACTATCTATAATAATCTACTAATCAACTCAAATAATCAATTGAAACTATGAGATAACTGCACTGATACATAAAAAAACACTGGACAACTGCACTGATATATAAAAAAATACGAGGATAATTGCAATGATATATATAAAAACACGGGATAGTTGCATTGATATATAAAAAAACATGGGATAACAACACTGATATATAAAAAAACACTGCACTGATATATAAAAAAAACACTGCACTGATATATAAAAACACACGGAATAAATGCACATATTGTTTTTAAATGATACTTTTACATTTTTAGTTTTAATATTTATCAATTTTTTATTTGAAACTCCTTTTTTATCTACTTTAAATTTTCTTTATTTTCACGGGGTAATGTTCAGACTATTTAAATACTGTCTAAATTCATTCCTAAAAAGAACACGACAGCACCTGTTCGTATGCAAGTCATCCTCTATATTTTACAATTGATTTTAGATTAATGAGATTTCAAACTAACGTTTCTATTTGAGGTAATCGTATGACGTAACGCGATCGGCCCGTGCGGATGTACGGGTATAGTACTAGTTGCTTATTATGATTATGATATTTTTGTTTTTTCTTGCATGAATTTTGGTTCTTGTCCCCTCATGATTTTATTTCATGTTCACTTTTTAATAGGATTTTGGTGACTCTTTGTCGCCTAGCATAGAAAAAAAGGATAAAATTAGTGGGCAATACATTGATTGATCTACAATGAAAACATGTTGAACCCTCAAAATACCTCGGTGGACAAGATCATAAACGAAAGATGTTTTTTTCAAAGACTAGAGGGTTTTATTTATGTTGAATATTTAGGGTACTCAAACTCATTATATCAAAATCAAACTATCGTGAAACTTGATAGACCAAAAATCCAATTCGCCAAGAGGCCTAGGTAGTAGGGTTTCCCCATAACTAGTGTCTAGTAAAACCACCTAGTCTATATATAACTCTTAGGGTATGTTTGGGAGGGGGTTTTAGGAGGGGAGGGGAGGGTTAGAAAAGATTAACTTATACTTTAATGTGGATTTGAGATTTAAAAAAGTAAAAGAACTTGGTCAAAAAAAAAGATTTTATAAAAGATTAACAATTTTAGTCACACTTCATTTATGCTTATTGACATTTTATAGCTTACTTAATTTAGAATTGAAAAATAATTCCTCCCCTCCCCTCCCAAAACTCCCTCCCAAAACATACCCTTATATTCTCGAGGTACTCTCTAATTGGTCCATACGCTATTCATAGAAAAGCTATTTCCAAAAGTATAACTTGATTGAAATAGAAATACGCTCTGGGGAGCTCTGATAGGGTTTTGACTCTACGCGCCGTCATTGGCCAATATGGATGACAACCCCAATGATCTTTTACAAATCCCGACATGGGACCCGACCAGCTCTCCATCGCATCAGCCAGGTGCGTCGCATCCTGTTATATACACTGCCCAACCAGTAAACAAGTGCAACCCACAAACCCATAAAGTACTGACTACAGGTAATCAATGGAATCAATCTGTTGTGCTTTTGGCAGTGAATCTGCAACCGGCAGACTTGTTGTAGGTTCTGCAGAGCGCAGAAGTCCACCCCACACGGCACATCGTGAACTATGCAGCCCAACCAACGACTGAGTGCCTTACACGCGGCATGCATCCTGGAGCCTCAAAATTCACCAACCAAGAATCAGTGCTGCTTGACATGTCCACACGCCTCGATTTCCACCAAACTCACAGTTTCATCTCTCTCACGGGTGCATCAAAAGAACACGACCTGTCTTGAGCAATTTTCAAGCTTGAAACCTATTGTGTTTGATGGGGCACCAAAAAACAAAGCTTTGATTGTTGTATCTCTAAGTAAGACTGAACCTATTATTTTTGGAATCGTAAAATCTTTTGCCCAAGTTTTACAAAAACCGGATCATGTCTCATGTCTTTTTTTTTACACTCGTAGATTATTTACCTAAGTCGTGTCTCAAAGGAGATGTTTTAGCAATTAAAATATCTGAAGATGAATATTGTGCTGGTACTGTTGGCTGCAAGAATGTTCTACATGGGAGGCTTATTTTATCTAAAGTAGATAAGCCTTACCAAATTAAGAAGTTACAGTCCTCTATTTCAAATCTATGGGATCTCAAGTCTGAATGGTCCATGGTTTCTCTTGGAAAAAATTTCTTTGAATTTAATTTCTCTGCTGCTGAAGATCTTTGACATATATGGACCCAGGGGTCCTATAATCTAAGTTTTGGTGTGTTGTTCCTCTCGGCTTGGACACCTAATTTTGATCCTTTATCAACAAAACAGACTACTACTCAATGCTGGGTTAGACTACGTGATCTTTCTCTTGAGTATTGGAGAGCTAAACTTTTGTTTGAAATTTGTGGCAGCTTAGGTGTCCCTACTGCTTCGGATGCTGCTACTTCAAAGAGAACATTTGGTCACTTTGCTAGAGTTCTGATAGATATTGATTTAACAGCTATTTTGCATGATCAGTTATTAGTGAAAAGAGATGGATATGCATTTCTAATTGATGTGGAATATGAAAGGGTTCCTTTGTTTTACAAATCTTGTAAATGTATTGGCCATTTACACCAAAATTGTAAACTTGGTAAGTCTGCCAGCAAGGTTGAAGTGTTTGTGACAATCCTGCTAGTTCTTGTGACAATCCTGTTAGTTCTTGTGACAATCCTCTTGTGGTATTTTTCTCAGTTCGAAGTTTGTCTCTCGTAAACTCTCACAATTTGGATGATTTGGTGACACCTTCCTCAACAAATAAATCATTGAGTCAGCAACTGTATGAGGTTTATTTATCCTCCACATAACCCCCCACTACAAGACTAGATTCCCTACAGACCTCAGTTCGAATGCTATTTCCAATCTTGTCGTAGCTTCGAACTTGAGGATCTCGGGAAAATTTTGGGGTGATGAGGTAGATGAAGATGTTGATCCCATGAATTCTGATACCCAAGGTATAGTTGCTCATGATGGAAACTTTGAACCGATTTTATCAAAATCACAGGCATGAGCACAAGACAATATTTCCTCCATTCAACCTCCAACCAAGCTAGGTTCGCTAAATGCTTGAGTGTTATGCTACTTCTAATCCAGTAGTAGCATCTGATATGAGAATATTAAGAAAGCTTTGAGGTGATGTGCCAGATGATGTTGGTGATCCTATAGCCACCGATACCTAAGGAACTGTTTTGCGGTACGATAATTTTGAACCGGTTGCGTCGAGGACCCAAAAGTAAAAATTTGAGGGGAAAAAATAAATTGGTCGCTGGATATAGTACTCATTCAAGGGAGAATTTTGTCTTTGTCTTCTTTTGATCTGGTTATTGTAATTTAGTCCATTAAACAGTCTTTTAACTTGTCTTGAGGATTGATTGTTTTAGGGGGTCTTCAAGTTAGGATTCCCTACTATTGCTTTGACTTTATTTTCTTTTCTCGCCAATGGTATTAGTCTAGTCACCATTTGGTCTCTCTTTTGTCTTCTTTCTTTTTCTCTATTTTTTAATAAAATCAGGGAGAAGTATTTTTTTTCTTCTAGATGTTTTGTAACATAAGAAGATTTTAAAGAGTCTTCCTTCCTTTTTTTTTGCCAAAGAAAAAAGAGACTCTAAAAGATCTGGTATTTTATTTGAGAATATGCTTTCATTTATGGTTTTCTGGATAACTTAAGGACCACATGCCAAACCATAAGTAGTCTTCTTATTCCTAGTTGGAAACCCACCATCATTGAAGACCGGGAAGAATGTGTCGGGAGTTTGAGGGAGCACAGAGAGCAACTTTGAGATAATGACTAAGACCACCAAAAGACTTGGACATCACATCTCCACCCAAAATCTTAAGGCATTACGTATATGGGTCACCCCTTGTAATATATATATATATATATATATATATATATATATATATATATATATATATCCTTCAGTTAACTCATTCTTAGTCGATATGGGATTAACCATTCACCCTTGAATTTCCAACAATCTCCTTTCAAGTGTGAGTCTCTTACATCGCGATACTTGCATTGTCGTTATTAACCATCGTGACACACCGCCTAACTCCACTGTTAGGAAGACTTTCAATACAAGAATTCATTATAACTAAATCCACCCCTACTCCCCATCAAGCCGAATCTCGACTCTGATACCACTTGTTAGGGAGTCTGAGGAGTACCGGTAACAACAATGAGTTAAAAACTTGGACCACCAAGACACTTGGACACTATATTTTCACTCAAAATCTTAACACTTTAGGCGGAGAGATGTGGCAAAAGATCTTTTATCTTGTAGTGTATTTTATGGAAGATTAATGTACAGAGCCTCCATAAATTTATTTTTGAATATTTTTCATTTCCAAAAAAGATTTGTATATAGCATAAATGAGGCATTTTTAGTAAGCGATTCCCTTTATTTTATTTTAACCAAGAAAAAAGTTCTCTAACCAAGAAATGGGGCTAAAAGTTCTTCGTGACATTAATATGCTCTATCATGGAAGAGGAGACATTTGCTTTGCCTCAATCGGTTCTCTTTGCAATAGAAAAGTTTCACTTCAACTATACATTTATCGATCGATCATCAACTATCAACTATCAATCAACTCTACATTTAATCAAAACAAACACTATCAAAAGTACCAAAATACTCTTATCTAAAACCCACTTTTTGAGCACAATTATACATTTTCAATTATTTTATCTCACTTTTTATATTGTAGGTCTTACTTTCTCACACCATCTCTTAACTTTTTTTATCTCACATTTAAAACTTACTTTTCTCTTTCGTCTCTCACTCTTATCTTTCTCAATTTTCTCTCTCTATCTGTCTTCCATCTTTTCCCTCTCTCCCTCTCTTCAAATTTCTAAATATTTAATCAAAACACCCACTACTAAAATTTTTATTTTTCTTTCTCCTATTTAATCAACTATCAACTAAACATTTAATCAAAACAACCACTACCAAAAACCAACCACACATTTAATCAAAACAACCACTACCAAAACTACATACCATTCTCTAGACGGGAAAATATCTTTACTTTTATAAATGAATAATTTGTTTGTTAATAATTTTTTCTTATATGTTGTTGGTATAATTTCTTTATTCCTTATAAATGAACATTTTTCCTTTGAGGCGCAACAATAAAATACTAGATATTGTCGGAAATACCAAACTACTACTACTAAAAATATCAAACTACCCTTCTCTAAAACACACTTTTTGAGGACAATTATGTCATTTAAAACGACTTTTCTCTTTCTTCACTCACTCTTATCTTTCTCAATTTCCTCTCTCTATCTCTCTCCCATCTACTCCCTCTCTCCCTCTCTTCAAATTTCATATTTTTTTAATCTATCTATAACCTTTTTAATCAAAGCTCCTACTACTAAAATCTCTATTTTTCTTTCTCCTATTTAATCAACTATCAACTATACATCAATCAACTATCAATCAACTATACATTTAATCAAAACAACCACTACCAAAAAATACCAAAATACTCTTCTCTAAAACCCACTTTTTGAGGACAATTATGTCATTCTCAATTATTTTATCTCACTTTTTATATTGTAGGTCCCACTCTCTCACATCATCTCTTAACTTTTTTTATCTCACATTTAAAACTCATCAAGTATCAACTATTCAACTATAAATCAACTATTAACTATCATCAACTATAAATCAACTATCAACTATAATCAATAAACTATCAACTATAAATATACTCAAAACATCTACTACCAAAAATACCAAAATACCCTTCTCTAAAACCCACTTTTTGAAGACAATTATTTTATTCCCAATTATTTTATCTCACTTTTTATCAACTATCAACTATAAATATAATCAAAAAAGCACTACCAAAAATACCCTTATCTAAAACTCACTTTTTGAGGACAATTATGTTATTCCCAAAAATATCAAACAACCATTCTCTAACTTTTTTTATCTCACATTTAAAACTTACTTTTCTCTTTCTTCTCTCACTCTTATCTTTCTCAATTTTCTCTTCCATTTTCCCTCTCTCCCTCTCTTCAAATTTTTAAACATTTAATCAAAACACCCACCACTAAAATCTCTATTTTTCTTTCTCCTATTGTTTGCTGGTGTTTTTAGCAAACAATCACTGGTTTTATTAGAAATGTTTGTGAGATTAAACCAGAAATCTCCAAAGCAATTGCCTTTAAACACCGCAGTTTGTCAACAAATATATTTTAAAAGGGGGACAATTCACCATAAAAATGGAAATCAAAGAAAAAGAAGTAGTAAAATGGAACGCAGAAATATAAAATAACTTGTATTGAAAGCAATAATTTGCATTAAATGTAAAGAGAATGGTGCACAAATTCACATACGTTGTACAAGAATTCTTTTACTCTGTTTTCGCTGTGACTTGGAAGTTAGAGTTTCAGAACTGTGTGTTTGGTATAATAATTTGCCACCACCATTTCTACGTAAAAACCACTATTTATACAGAAAATAATGACTGAAATGTAAACTGCTATGGACACGTGGCTACGTCTTATTAACCAGTGATAGACTTCGTGCCACGTTCGATGCCACATACTGCCCACGTTGTATTAACCGTAGTCTTGAAATTCGACACAACTGTTTGCCAATAACTGCTTCACGAAGTCCTGAATACACTGTCTTGTCGAAAACTTTTCCCTGTCGAATTGGTGAAGACTTCTTCTGTCGAAAACATGCTGAGATGACTTAAATGTCACTTATTCTTTCTGAAGGCATTATGAATGATCTTTAATGAAAAATCAAACCCTATTAACTAACCACTCGAAAGCCTTGTCGAAATTCTAGGCTAACAAATTACCCCCCCAAAATATCTTTTTCGACAGCACAAGTGTTAAGGAAGAAAAAGAATATTTTTTAAGATTTCGAAACGTCACCTCCAACAACTTTGCATTAAATGGTGATAGGCAAAAATAATCATGACCTTACGCAGATAAAGCGAACCGTTTCATTGGGCCACGTCATTTGGTTGGTAGACCACGTCTTTTCAGAACCTCAAACGTGCGAAGCGTCGTAACTGTGCAACCGTTGCACCTCTAACGTATAAATACGTTTCACTTCATCTTCTTCATTCTTACGCTCCCTTTGAACCTTAAACTCTGAAAATTTCTCAGCTAACCTTGCCTCTTCACGAAAGCTTCAAACTTTTTCATCGTTTCGACATCTCCACTAAGAACACAACCCTCTTTGTTCGTTATTTACAACAGATGGCTTCTTCCAGCGCTCAACCTCAAAAACAAACAGTTGCTGTGCATGGCTTTGAAGGCTTCGTTGAAGAACCTTCACCAACTTGGTTTAATCAGATACTTATTCCATCTGGTAAACCTTTTACCCATGCTTATTTAGGTCCTCTTCCTGACCCCATAGAAAGCGAAGAAGTTAAAGCGATTTTTCCTAGTCACCGTAAACTTCAACCCAGAATTTTTGAAGAAACTCCTTTTCATTTGGAATTTCTGAAAAACCCCAACAGAGTATTTAGATCTGCTCCTAAGGTAGAACAAAGTGATTACATCGCATGGCTTGACAAAGTTCAAAAACAAAAGGAAACCATTTGGCAAGAACAGGGGATTTTCGACATTATCCAACTGTCGAAATATGGACCTAAATACGACAGCACTATGATTCTAGCAGCATTGCAGTTCTGGGATATATCCACTCATAGTCTCCATCTAAAGTGTGGCATGTTATCTCCCACTCTGTTGGATGTGGCTGCCATTACTGGCCTGAAACCACTGGGTGAAACCTTTGACCCTAAACTGGCCACCAATGACTATGGCTTCTCATTTAACAACCCTACCTTTAGTGCTTATATTGCTGATCATCATGATACTGAGAATGCTGAAGTATCTGATTTAGAACATATAGCTTTTCTTACCCTATGGTTGTCATGCTTTGTCTTTTGCTCCCGTTCTCTCCAAGTAGCAAAAGTTTTCGTTCCTTTGGCCATTCAACTCCATAAGGCCAAGAATATCAATTTAGCGAAATTGGTTCTAGGAAATCTCTATCAGCATCTTGATGGTGCTGCCCTCGAATTGAAAGAAGGCGAACCAACTGACAAACTGCTCATTGCTGGTCCTATGTGGCTTATGCAACTTTGGCTCTTAGCCACTTTTGAATCAAGGCTGAACTTGTTTATTCCCAAGGAAATTCGACCAACCTTACCAACTAGAAGAACAGAAGGAGTTCGACTAGCACAATTAAGGAATAGGGAGAAAAACTTGTCTTATGAAGAAGCGTTTTCCATGTACTTCGACATCTTCAACAAGTGCACTACTTTCGTTGATGCTATGGCGCCTTTTGTCAAATGCACTTTTGGACCATCTTGGTTCATCAACGAATTTCCCTCTAAATCAGCAGAAAATGCCGAAGAGATAAACCAAATCTGGCAAGCCTATCTTTCGCCCTCTCTTCTTTCAATAAGGCTCTCCCCAAGCAACAACAAAAACAATCTTGGCATTAGCAGGTATTTTCCCAGCTATTTTTCAAGGCAATTTGGGCTATGCCAACTTCGACCGGCCCCGGTCTGCTTGCACAGGAGAGAGTTCAACACTCCAGAGACAGAGCAAGCTTATCAGCAAATCTTCAAGAATTTTCGTTTCAAAGATTTGCTCTTTGAACCTGCTAAATTTCAACCAAACTTTTCTTGTACGAAGGCATTTCAAGATTGGTGGGGTGGATACTATACTAAAGCTTCTAGAGGAAAAACTGATGCAGAAATTTCGAAAATTTTGTATTCAGCTTTTCCCTCTCAAATTGCTGAGAAGAACAAATCCCCAGGTATCCTCAGATAATTGGAAACATAATTCTTCATTAGTTAAAATTTTAAAACCATTTACCTGATAAAATCTTTGCGTTATGAACAGCTGTTGTTTTACAGAAAAAACCCACTAAAGCAGCACCAAAGCAAAACAAGCCAACAGCAAGAACACCACCCAAAACGAAGAAGAAACTTGTGGTCAAATCCACTTCCAGCTTACCCCAAATAGAGGTATATCTTTGTAAATTGACTAGACCTTTTAAGTAGAAAGTTCGACCATATTTCATCACCTTTTTCCTCTTTCAGAAGAAGCCTGGAGTAACAAGTCCTCTTGCAATAGGGAAAAGCCTACTTGTTTCCAGTTCTTAGGTAACAAATATATCTTCATTTCTGTTTCAAATTTCTTCGACTCTTTTAACACTTAATTATGTTTTAAACTCATGTTTCTCTTTCGCAGGATACTGATAGTGATAGTGATAACATGCCTCTTATTCACCGGTCAAGCAAACGAATGCAACCCGAATCCCAAACAAGAGCTAAAGGGATTGTGATCAAAGAACCACAAGAGCAATCTCACGGACCTCCCCCTAAGAGACTTCACACATCAGTCGAAGTTCCTGTTTTCGAATCTGTAGCTGCTCCAAATGTTGCTTCGACTGAACAAATTTTGTCTGCACCACCAACACCTGTGGAAATTTCTACAATAACTCCAACTACCCAAAATTCTCCTATGGTTGTTGACGTTGAAGGAACAAACATTGCCACTAATGCGAATGTCGAAATAGAACTTGAGCAAACACCAGATGTGGCAGGCGCTAAGGATTCAAGCAAAGAAACGACTGAAATTGAGGCTCAAGAACAAGCTTCTACCAAGGAATCAACTAGTAGCGCCGTGAGTGACCAAGAGTTTTCGCTGATGAAGGCGACAAATCCTTTGGCTGCTCTTAAACACTTGCTGAGCCTTTCTTCTTCTTCCCCTGCCATGGTCTCCAGTGCTTCGACTACTTCTTTGACCTCTGTTACTCAAGAGTCTACTGAAGAATTGCTTCCGCAATTAAAAGCTAAGGTCTTGGAAGGCAATCTTTTTACTAGGATTGGAGATAACCCATCAGAAAGCTTTGCAATTAAGGACATCGCTCAAAAATTGCTACAATCAGAGCCTAATGCAAAACTTTTCGCTTTCTTGATCGAATTTTTACCAGTCTTTGAAACTTTTGCACTTCACATCAGTAAACGCTCTGAAATTTCCAGGTTGAAAAACCAAGAGGCTGTACTTCATCAAGAGAAAATTAATGCCTTCAAGGTTTCTCAAACCCCCATTGATGAATTGGAAGTTCAAATAACGAAGGATGAGCAAGAACTTGCTAACTGGAATTCAAGAATTCAGCACTATGATGAAGAGATAAGAATTCTCCAAACAAAACTGGCAAATGCTAAATACCAAAAAAGTTTAGTGCAACAAAGGATGGAGACCCCTAAGTCGAAGATTGAAAAGGCAGCTACTGAGGCTCTTCAACATTTTGATGATGCTCAAAAACACCAAGCCACTATTGCTCAACTGGACAAAGAGTTAAGCTTTCTGGAGTCTTCAATTGCTGTGGGCACCAAAATCCTCTACAGGCTCAAGCATTCTCTTCAAAGCCTTTAGTAACTTGTAATAGTGTAGAATTTCTTTTAATGGCTATGTAATTATTTTGATTGAATACATTACCATTTTGAATCAATTTACAGTTTTATCCTTGCTCGATTCTAACTTCGTTTAATGTTGGCTTATACTTTTTTAAATACTTGCCATTTATTTTGAAGATTCTGTTTTCGTCACCCAATTCTTCGACTTCGTATGCCCCATTAGAAAAACATTGCAATATGCGAAGTGGACCTTCCCAACTGGGTGACCATTTACCCAAGATTCTATCTTTTTTATCCATAGGCGACAACACTTTCCAAACTAAATCACCTGAATTAAAGGTTTTTAACTTAACCTTTTTGTTATAAGCTTTAGCTACTCTTTCCTTCTGTCGAATAAGCATTTCCAAAGCTAACAACCTTTCTTCGTCTAAATCAACTAACTCATCAAGCATCATATTCCAATAATGATCAAAAGGAATCTCATACTGTCTTTGAATTCTTGTTGATTGTAAACAGATTTCAACAGGCAATACTGCATCGTGTCCAAAGGTTAACCTGTATGGAGTAGCATTTATAGATTCTTTGGGTGAATTTCTACAAGCCCATAAAACTTGATCCAAAGTGTTATGCCAATTTCTGGGTTTTTGCCCAACATGCTTTTTAATCAAGTTAATAATGATCTTATTGGCAGCTTCCACTTGACCATTGGCTTGTGCATAATATGGTGTCGAAGTTAATAACTTAAAACCAATTTCAGAAGCAAATTCCACCATTTTTCGACCAGTGAAAACAGAACCCTGATCTGTAGTTATGGTTTCTGGAATTCCATACCTATAAATAATATGATTTCGGATAAACCGTATTACTGCTTCTTGATCAACATTGGTTAAAGGTATTGCTTCTACCCATTTGGTAAAATAATCAATTCCTACTAATATATACCTATGACCTTTTGATGATGTTGGTTTTATTTCTCCAATTATATCTAGAGCCCAACCTCTGAATGGCCAAGGTTTCACTATGGCATGCAATTCATTTGCAGGCACATGTTGTATTCCAGCATGCTTTTGACACTCTTGGCATCCTTTGGCAAACTCTATACAATCTTTCAACATTGATGGCCAATATATTCCTTGTCGAAATAATAGCCATTTCATTTTATGGCCTACTTGGTGTGAACCACAAGCTCCACTGTGTGTTTCAGAAACTGCTAAATATGCCTCATTTTCACTAAGACATTTCAATAATACTCCTTCAGGAGTTTTCTTAAACAATTCATTTCCAATTATCACATAGCTTAAAGCTCTGTACTTTACCTTTTTATTGGTATTTCCTGTGGGATTTTGCAAGTATTCTACAATAGGCTTTCGCCAATCATCATTGGCCATATTGTCAATAGCAAAAACTTCTGCTAAAACAACTTCATCAACAATGTGGTGTTGTTCAATACATTCCTCATCTGTATTTGTTGCCCCCCCCCCAGTTTTTTGTGTTGACAATAATGATGAAGAAATATCATCAGACACGAGTTTCTCTTTTATTTCGATTAATTCTTCAAGGCTTTGTTTTGAAACTCTATAACCTGATGCAATTTGGGCCAAATCATTCGCCACTTGATTATCAACTCGTGGTAAATGTTCTAAATGAACAGAGTCAAATCTCTTTAACAAGGAATTGGCCATAATAAAGTATTTAATAAGGTGTTCTTTAATACATTTATATTCTTTGGTCATTTGTTTGATAACCAATTCTGAATCACCTTTTATTTCGATACATCTTGCCCCTAGCTCAAGTAAAATTTCAAGGCCTATAATTAGAGCCTCATACTCAGCTTCATTATTTGAGCAATGATTTCGAATCTTACACTTGTACTTCGTTGGAATGTTATTTGGTGAAATAATTAAAACACCAATCCCAACTCCTTTTTTATGACTCGAACCATCAAAATACAACCTCCAAGGATATGTGTCTACGAAATGTAATGTTTCTTCGACAATAGAGTGGTCCACTATAAAATCAGCAACCACTTGTCCTTTAATTGATTTTAAAGGTTGATAAGTTAAGTCATATTCAGACAAAGCTAAAGCCCACTTACCAATTCTACTATGCATTATTGGTTTCGACAGCATATGCTTAATAATATCAGAATGCGAATAAACACAAACATTAGCTGGCTTTATATATTGCTTTAACTTTGTGCAAGAAAAATACAAGCAAAGGCACAACTTTTCTATAGAACTGTACCTAGTTTCAGCATCTATTAAGACTCTACTAAGGTAATATATGGCTCTTTCGACACCATTATCATCCTCTTGAGCTAACATGCTACCTATTGTTTTTTCAGATGCTGCTATATACAATTTGAGCACTTTGTTTCTAATAATAGGCATTAGAATTGGCGGTTTCATCAAATAAGACTTAATTTCTTCAAAGGCTGCTTGATGAACTGATTCCCATTTGAAAACTTCTTCTTTCTTCAGTCTCAATAATGGCGAAAATGCTTGAGTTTTGCCACTTAGATTTGATATGAATCTTCGTAGGAAATTGATTTTTCCCAACAGTGACTGAAGTTCTTTTTTGGTTGAAGGAGCTTTCGTTTCAATTATAGCTTTAGTCTTATTCTGATTGATTTCAATGCCTTTTTTGTGCACCACAAAACCCAAGAAATCTCCTGGCAGTTCTGATGAATTTGTTCTTGAACAACCTTTCGATCTCCTCTTTAATTTTAGTTAATATTTGAGGAGCAAACCTTCTTGGTATCTGCTTCACTGGCCTCTTCTCTGGTCGAATTGGTAATTGCAATTCCACAACGTCTCGACTCAATCCAGGCATTTCGTCATAGTCCCAAGCGAAGCAATCTTTGAACTCCCTTAGTAATGTTATAACTTGGGTTTTCAATGCAACATCCAGGTATGCACTAACAAAAGTTGGCCTCTTCTTTGAGCCATCTCCCAAATCTACTTCCTCCAATGGATCTTGAGCCTGCATTCGCTTTGTTGAATCTCTAGGATCCTTTTCAAACCCTAATGGCTCATTATCATAAATGCAATCAAGCTTTCCATTCATAATAATGCCATTTTCGTCTTCAGAACCTTTGGCTTCGACAGCCATTGTTTGATGATTTACTTCGGCTTCCATAGCCGCTTTTAACTTATTTTCGGCCATATAAGCCGTAATCTTGTTCCATGCATTAGGAACTGACATAGGAAACAATTTAAGAATCAGAATACCACCCCTCAGGTTGGGCAGTAGCATCTCCTATTATTTGCCTTTCCCAAACAAAACCATAGTTTGGATGCAAATTAACTGAAGCAAATACATTATCAGCAGGAATGTATGCCTCATTAGAAGATGGACATGGCGCAATGTTCGCCAATCTTTTCTCAAAATTTTCCTTGGTGATGTGATTCACGTCAGCACGAAAATAACTTTGGTCTGCTTCAATGTATTCGACAAGACCATCTTCCTTCCACATCACTAGTCTTTGATGTAATGTTGAAGGCACAGCACCAACTCCATGTATCCACTCCCTTCCAAGTAACATATTGAAATTTGCTTTGGAAGCAACCACTAAGAAGAGAGTGGTCCTCTTGATAGTTCCAACAATCAATTCCACTTCAATGGCTCCAAGAGAATAACCAGTTTTGCCTTCGTAATTACTTAAGACAATATTGTGTGGCTTAAGGTCAGTGATGGATATGCCTATCTTCTTCATAAGCACTTCAGGCATAAGATTCACAGCAGCACCTCCATCAACTAACACTTTGTTGATGCCAATACCATTAACCTTAGCCTGAATATATAAAGGCTTCAGGTGATTCTGCATACTCGTATCTGGCCTCTCGAAAGTAGCCATCTGCTCTTCGACACAGCCATCATTCATCACATAGTAACACATGGGTTTGTGACAAGCCATATCTTCAGTAAAATCTTCTTCCTCACTGTTAGGCATAGTTATGACATCATACTCCAGTGGCAATATTGACACCACATTACAGACGACATCGAAGTCATCATCAGAATCATCAAAACCAGAACCTATGTCCTCATCAGAGTCGGACTGAGATTCTTTCCCTTTAAATGTCGAAGATGGAGGACCGATTCTTTCGAGTGCATGCCTTCTAGGTTTTTCCATCAAAACATCCTTACCTTTTGCCTTATTTACCACACTTGTAGGCTTAGCAACATCAGCACTGGTACTTGCCTCAACCTTAGAAGCCACCTTCTTATCACCCAACTGGACTTTGATTCCAAAGTGACTAGGAACCTTGTTTACGTCTAAAGAAGCTTTCTTCTTCTGGTTTCTCTGAAAACGACGCCACTGGGTTTTAGTCATAGGATTCTTACCTTTATAATTATTCCGATAATTATACTTGTTGGAATAATACTCATCTTGATGGACAACTTGAGCAGGTGCATTGTTGTGAACCCATTTTCCAACAGGGGAACTCGTTTGTGGAACGAAGGTTTTACCAAACAGTTTGTTGGATCCTTTCTTTCCTGGCTTTTGGCTTGTCGAAGGCTTAGTCGAAACATTAGCCTTGCTAGATGAAGGCTTAGTTGTAACACTGGCCTTGTAACCAGGAAGCTCAGTGCTACCAAAATCAAAGGGTGGCCTATTGTCAAGCCATTTCCTCTTACGTTGTTCCTGATCCTGGTACCCTTCAACAGCTTTGGCTGCCTCTTTGTCGAAAACAGCACTGCACCTTGGACATAGCATAACCTCAGAATTGTTCCACTTACATCTGTTGAGGAAGTCTATTAATTCCTCTTCAGCTTTTGGGAACACAGCATGTAGCTTCCCATCGTATTCTTTCAAGGTTATCTCTTGTTTCATCCCTTCAGCATATATAAAGCCTTCCAATTTCTTGGTGGAGGATTTAAGCTTCTTTGGAGGATCTTTCATTTCAGCATCTACCATGTTTACACTTGCTTCGAAAGGCTCTGAATACATGGCTTCAGCTTTAGGTAAAGGGTCATCCACAACTTGCATTGAAGCTTTCATCTTTCTATCCTCAAATTTTAATCTACCTTCTTCGATTGCTTTTTGCACAAGATC
This sequence comes from Astragalus membranaceus, assembly GCA_039519185.1. Lineage (NCBI taxonomy): Eukaryota > Viridiplantae > Streptophyta > Magnoliopsida > Fabales > Fabaceae > Astragalus > Astragalus membranaceus. The sequence continues at coordinate 141,385,993 of CM076850.1, read as the reverse complement.
CCTGAAAAGCACACAACGGTCAGTGTTATGTCCCAAAAAATTATGGAACTTACAATAACCCTTTTTCTTTCTCTGGTCAAGAGTTGGTACTTTTAAGCCACTAGGTACCAATATCTGACCATCCTTTACTAACAGATCAAATATTTCATCACATTTAGTAACATCAAAAGTATATGTCTTAGGCACAAATCTGTCATTTTTTGGCTCAACAGGATTTTTCCCATTAGCAGGCCTTAGTAATTTACAAGTATAAGGAGGACCAGGCTTGAGTTCAGCCACGTCTATCTCCTCTTCTTCGATATCACCGAATGCGACGTCAAATTCTTCATTGACATATGCAATTTTTTCTTTTTTAGGAAACCTAGTTGACCTAGATTTCTCCTCTTTTAACCTTTCAACTTGTCGAACTCTATCAGCCAGTTGGGCCATGTCTCTTAGATAAGACGTGTCCAATTTCTTTCTGATTGAATAATCAAGACCACCAGCAGCCATTTCGACGAGTTCGTGTTCAGGCACTTGTGTGAAACAACGAGCCTTCAGTAGCCTAAACCTATTCAAATAGTCATCAACAGTTTCAGGCATTTTACGCTGAACACTGGCCAATTCTTTGAGACTAATCTTAGATTGGCCCATGTAAAACTGCGCATGAAATGCTTTTTCTAATTGCCCCCATGTGAAAATAGAACCAGGGGGTAATGTAGTAAACCAAGTAAAAGCATTTTTTGTTAAAGAATTTGGGAAATATTTCATCTTCAAATTCTCATTTTGGGCTATATCCCCAGACTCAGTCAAATAACGAGCAATATGTTCGACAGTAGACTCTTTTGTGTCACTACCAAACTTAGTATACTTAGGAACTTTCCAGCCCCTTGGTAACTCAGTTTGCAACACATATTCACACAATGGTGATATGAAATTTGGCCTATGTAAGCCTACATTAACGCCATTTTGTGTCAATATAGTTTCTACTAAAGTGGCTATGTTATCTTGAGCGCCAACATTATTTTGTTGCACTTGTCGGACAACTTCATCAGCATTCTGATTTCGATTTACCAGAACAACTTCAGGAACATGATTTGCAGTTCCCTGACGTTCACCTACATTCACTGGGACTTCGACTGGAATTGTTCTTTGGGTATGAACAGGCAATCCATTATTTACTGTGTTAGGCATCTGCCTATTACTAATATTTGGAGCCCCAAAGAAATCTGCAATTCGACCCATTTGTTTGGCTAACATTTGGTAACTAGTATCAGTATTTTGAATCAATGGATTAAAAACTGTACCGATTTGTTGGGTTAACATATTAACCATATCATGATTGCTCTCATCAACTTGTTGTCGTAAGGCAAACAAGGATTCATTGGTTAATGCTGTGGGATTTCGACCCATTACACTTTCAGAAGAAACATGTACAGGAGACATGGTCGAAATATGTGGCATTCCAGTAGGCATGCCATATGATCCAGAAGGAAATGCAGGAAAACTAACATTATGAAAATGTGGATTTAAACCGCTTCCTATTGCCATATAAGGACTATGAAGTCCCATATGTGACGGCAAAGGCATAGGCATAGATGCCATGTTTGACTGCGTTGATCCAACGTTAGTCATTGATACTGAAGGAACGGTTGTTGATGATAATGGGGATATTGTTCCCACAACTACCCCTGCATTTACGTTTGCAGAGTCTACTATTGTTCCCTGTTCTTGTGAAATCACAGGAGTAGAACTAGACGCATTATTAGTAGGACGAACCATTTTTCCACTTCTTAAGTGCATGCAAATACAAACACATACAAGAACATAGAAAAATTATGTATTAAAGGCAAACGGTCCCACTGGGCGTGCCAATTTGTTTGCTGGTGTTTTTAGCAAACAATCACTGGTTTTATTAGAAATGTTTGTAAGATTAAACCAGAAATCTCCAAAGCAATTGCCTTTAAACACCGCAGTTTGTCAACAAATATATTTTAAAAGGGGGACAATTCAGCAATTTGTTAGCCTAGAATTTCGACAAGGCTTTTGAGTGGTTAGTTAATAGGGTTTGATTTTTCATTAAAGATCATTCATAATGCCTTCAGAAAGAATAAGTGAGATTTAAGTCATCTCAGCATGTTTTCGACAGAAGAAGTCTTCACCAATTCGACAGGGAAAAGTTTTCGACAAGACAGTGTATTCAGGACTTCGTGAAGCAGTTATTGGCAAACAGTTGTGTCGAATTTCAAGACTACGGTTAATACAACGTGGGCAGTATGTGGCATCGAGCGTGGCACGAAGTCTATCACTGGTTAATAAGACGTAGCCACGTGTCCATAGCAGTTTACATTTCAGTCATTATTTTCTGTATAAATAGTGGTTTTTACGTAGAAATGGTGGTGGCAAATTATTATACCAAACACACAGTTCTGAAACTCTAACTTCCAAGTCACAGCGAAAACAGAGTAAAAGAATTCTTGTACAACGTATGTGAATTTGTGCACCATTCTCTTTATATTTAATGCAAATTATTGCTTTCAATACAAGTTATTTTATATTTCTGCGTTCCATTTTACTACTTCTTTTTCTTTGATTTCCATTTTTATGGTGAATTGTCCCCCTTTTAAAATATATTTGTTGACAAACTGCGGTGTTTAAAGGCAATTGCTTTGGAGATTTCTGGTTTAATCTCACAAACATTTCTAATAAAACCAGTGATTGTTTGCTAAAAACACCAGCAAACACCTATTTAATCAACTAGAAGGTAAACATTTAATCAAAACAACCACTACCAAAAATCAACTATACATTTAATCAAAACAACCACTATCAAAAATACCAAACTACGTACCATTCTCTAGACGGGAAAATATCTTTACTTTTATAAATGAATAATTTGTTTGTTGGTATAATTTCTTTATTCCTTATAAATGAACATTTTTCCTTTGAGGCGCAACAATAAAATACTAGATATTGTCGGAAATACCAAACAACTATACTACCAAAAATACCAAACTACTCTTCTCTAAAACCCACTTTTTGAGGACAATTATGTCATTTAAAACCACTTTTCTCTTTCGTCTTTCATTCTTATCTTTCTCAATTTTCTCTCTCTATCTCTCTCCCATCTACTCCCTCTCTCCCTCTCTTCAAATTTCATATTTTTTTCAATCTATCTATAATATTTTTAATCAAAACTCGTACTACTAAAATCTCTTTTTTTCTTTCTCCTATTTAATCAATGAGTGAACACTCTGATACCTGTTGAGTTTTGTTTGATATGACACACAATATCTAATCACTCAATGACATACCATTTTTTTATAATTAAGTATTTTAAAAATTAGACCAAGAGAAAAGTTCAACAAATTTGTGTGCATGTATGAGTTAATAAGGACAAGCAGGACAAAGTCTTTTTTTAAGAAAACTAAGTCTTGATGATTAAAACTAGATAAAAGAGTTGCAACAAACAAAACTAGAAGATTCATAATTTATGAAGTTTCTTAATTTTGTTTTGCCTGATACTCCAAAATTGCTATACACTGTCCTGATTTTAGGGAAGCAAGTTTAGTGTACAAAGCCTCCGTAAGTTTGATTTTGAAGATGTATCGGGATAAAACCTACACAAATTATGTCACCTGAATTTTTTTGAAAAGACTGATGTATGTTAGAAGAAATGGTGCATTTTTAGTGATTTCTTTTATTTTATCCAAAAGAAAACCTCAACAAATTTTTGTGCCTGTATGAATTAAAAAAAAAAGACCAGAAGAACGAAGTCTTTTTTCTTTTAACGTTGAATAGAAATTTTGTAGCAACTTTAACATTTAAACACTTGACAAAGACTTATATCTTGGAGTGTATTTTAAGGAAGCTTTACGTGAGGAGTTCCATAAGTTTATTTTTATCATTTTGTTACTTACGGAGTATGTATATCATCATGCACATCAATGAAAATAAAATTCCAAAAGACTGGTATATACTTACAGAAGTCAAATCACCCAGTTAATATATTTATTGAACAAAAGAACCTATTAATCAGCAAGTCTAAGAGTGATAATGTTTTTTAATTAGCTTGAGAACAGGGAATAAGTTGTCTGCAGTTTTAATTAACAAAAGCTCCTGTGTTTGTCCAATGTCTATATAATACATCAAGTCTAGGCATGATACTTGCCTATATCGAATTATTATCTAAAGATTTGAACATTTGAGGTAGAATTAATAAGAAAGATGGGTAGCATAGCTAGAAAATGGAGAGATCTAAGTGGGCAAAGTAAATGGAAAGGCTTATTAGATCCTCTAGACATTGACCTTCGACGTTACATATTACACTATGGACAACTAGCACAATCCACATATGATGCTTTCAACTCTGATAAGAAATCTAAGTATGCTGGTAACAGTCGATATGCTAGAGGGCATTTCTTTTCCAAGGTTTATTTGGAAAAAGGGAATCCTTTCAAGTATTCTGTTACAAAGTTTTTATATGCAACATCCAAAGCAAGTGCTGGTGAAGCATTTATCTTAAAATCAATTTCAAAGGATGCTTGGAGCTTGGAATCAAATTGGATGGGGTATGTTGCTGTTGCTAGTGATGAATGTAAAGAAGTAATAGGGAGGAGAGATATTGTTGTTGCTTGGAGAGGAACAATTCAAGGCTCTGAATGGGTTAAAAATTTCAATTTTCAATTGGATCCTGCTCCACTAATATTTGGTGATTCAAATGCTGAAATACACCATGGTTTTCACTCTATGTACACCTCAGATAACCCGATTTTCCAACCAGCTGATTCCAGTGCCCGAAAACAGGTAATTTTTTTACTTAATTATATATCATCAAGTTATGCTACATACCTACATATATTACTTGATGGCATCACAAATTAATTATACTATTATTATGATACTCAATTTTATTAATTAGATGATAATTGTTGTGTATTAAGAAAATCTTACAACATGTATGGTTCTAACAAAAATTGTCATATATATATATATATAATTGAAATCATACTATTTTTATTTTCAAATACTTTTATGAAAAACTGTTAAATGGTTATTAAAAAAAATACATTTTCATATTGATTCTGTATAAATCCTTAAAAATAAAGTGAAAACAAAAAAAATTGTAATTAAAACTAAAAAAAATCTCGAGTTAAAAAAACCTCATTTGGTTTGCGAAAATATTTTCTATTTTGGTTTTTTGTTTTTATTTTCTGAAAATATAGAGTTTTTCATTTTTTGGATATCGCCTTCCCCAACTTAAAAAAATGGATACTGAAATTTGGGAAGATATTTGGATATCCCCCTCCCCAATTTTTTAATAAATATGTTAAATAAACTTTCTTTGAACTAAATTATACTAAATAACTTAATTCAATTTAAAAAGGACTTTTTATTTAATTTTACAGTTAGAGAGATTAAAAGAAAATATATGAAGTGTTGTTAGAATTTTTTTATAATAATTATTATTGTTTAAACTTGAATCATTGATATATATATATATATATATATATATATATATATATATATATATATATATATATATATATATATATATATGGGACGAATCAGGTGAGAACACTTAATTATTGTGAGAACATTAAATGATAACCGTTAGATCAAAATTAACGGTTCAGATTACGTTATTAATTATATAAGATTTCGTACGATTGTTTTCTTTTTAATTAAAGATCATGGGAGATCTTATAATTAATGACATAATTTAAACTGTTAATTTTAATCTAACGGTTATTATTTAATGTTCTCGTGTTCTCACACTAGCAATGTATTCTCACCCGAGTCGTCCCCTATATATATATATATATATATATATATATATATATATATATATATATATATATATACTAGTATGTATGACCCGTGCGCTGCACGGGTATACACTTTTTTTGAAATTTTTTTGTAATTTTAATTTTAAAATATGTTTACTTTGAGTGAAAATAACAAAATTGGTTAAATATATAATTATATCATATTAAACAGAAGTATGTATATTAAAAAAATGAGTATGTTAAATAATATATAAATATATCTGTAAATGCATTGAAATATACATCTTCTTTTTTTAATTTAATTTTAAAGTATTTTATTAATCAATTTGCATGTTTAAAGCATTGTCTGTATTTATTTGGGATGTTTATAATTATGTATTAATAATTAATATTTAAAAAATTATAGGTGTATATTTGATTATTCGAATTTAAAAAATAAATACGATATTGAGATTATGTTAAGTGGTGATACACAAAAAAGGCTGATGTAAAAATAGACATTTTCTGTTAAGTTATTTTGTAATATAGTTTTGGTTGAACTTAAAATAGATAATTATGTGTATTATGTTAGATATAAAAAATGGGTATAACATATTTTGTGTGAACTTAATTTCGTAAAATAAATATAAAAGAATTGTCTTATTTGTTGACGAAACAATTTTGATGAAATAAATATATTTGAATTCGTTTAAAATGCATTGTGTTATTGGACACATTGTGTTATTGAACTCGTTTAAAGAATATATTTCCAAAACTAATTATATATCTTACCTTCTCTTTTTAACTCACTCTATAAAACATATCTCTATTAAAAACATATATTTTTTTTTATCAAAATAGTTTATTAAACATTTACCATGAAAAGAGATATTTCAATACTCAATATAATTAATATACAACATAGTTTTCAGACCACGTGGAACAAAATATATAAGTCTATTTACGAATAGGGGTATTTCTGTCTTTACAAAAAAAATTAGGGTTATTTTTGGTATTTCCTTGTAAGCTCCAATGAATACTGAAACCCTATAGTTCCATTTATTCAAGAACCGATAAAGAAGAAAACAAACACAAAAAGATTATAATGTTTACATAATGATTAAATTGTTAAAACTCTGGGCACAAATTGATAAAACTCCGCTGAGACTAATCCCATGGACAACAGTGACTAATTCCTCGCTCATTGTATGTGGCTCGAGGGGCAGGACAGTTGGCCCAGAGTTTTTATGCTGCTCCGTACCCAAGACATAATATATCAGTAGGAGAATAATAGTCATTTTGTCTTAAAAACTTAAATAGTTGACATAATATATGTTCATTTTGTCATTCTAATGAGGCATGGTGCATATGTCATTCTACCTTCATACTCGTATATAAGAAATAAAAATCAGCAAGTAGTATAAACATAAATATATTTGTTTATTGGTATTGTCATATTTTAATGTTAATTTTGAACTCAGCTGGAGAATAAATATTATATTGCTTAATTATAAATTTTATATATATATATATATATATATATATATATATATATTCGACATGATTTAGTCAAATGTCCTAGCATGAATTGTCATAGTGTTCATATGAATATTAAATATTTGATAATTAGATGGTTATTGTAGTAACAATTTGATGATTACTTATTAAAGTTTCGTTTAATATTATATAATATTATACATTTTTGAGGTATACAATATTATACTTTTTAGACTGTACTATTTTCTTTAGCATACATGTAATATGAAAAGCTTTTCTTCTATTAAAGTAAATGACTATATATTTATTTATTTTGGTGGAAGTAATGATCATTTATTTTCCATATTAATTTACTTTAAAGTTGATAGTTGACACTTGAAGTTTTCAAAAAAAAGGAGTGCAAGTCTCCTTTATATATATATGTAAATGACTATATATATTTATTTATATAATATGTTATTAAAGTCTAGCCGCCCAATTTGACCTCATCGTCTCCCTATAATTTTACCTTACATTTCTATAAAAGAGCTGACATCTAAATACATATTAAAAAGATCTGACAGATGAGAATCAAGGAAATAGAAAAGAAGAAGGAGAAGGAAATAATCAAAGAAAAGAAGTATAGGAAACAGAAAATGAAGAAAATTTTGAAAAATTGATAAACACAGATGTTTTGAATTTGTAGATCTTTCTCAGAAAAAACAATTATTATATTTTTGATTGTGCCATGTAACTAAATTTTCTTAAAACTGAAAGCATGTCATTATATTCATGAATTAAATAATTTAGTTACCTAAAGCTAGAACATGCAAATGCTCAATGACCACTTCACCATACAATAAAATATACAAAATATTTTAGATAAACAGAAGAAACATATTTTAGATAACATGTGGCTTGATTAAATAACTTTGCTCCAAGTTTGCAACATTATGAACACCAATACAACTTATAACAACCTTTAAGTATGTTAATGAAAAGTATTCCAAATCGAAAAAGAAAAATAAGCAAATTTTATCATACCCCATAAGAGATGGGTCAAACCGGAAAAGATGTCAACCCCAAAAGTGCTTTAGAAAATAGAATGCAAACATATTCATTGTAGTCAAGCTTCAACAATATCAATAGGAAAAAAATGCAAGCCAAGACTCAATATCATAATAACAACTTTCATTCTTCAAATTCTCATATACTGTTACTCTCTTGAATGTTAATTGGAGGTGGGATTTAGAAAAAGAAAAAAAAAGAGAATAACATCCAAAATCAAAACTAAATTGAAATATTTGAACTTAATTGCAATATTCAAAACAAAATTTAATATAGTTTTAATATAATTAATTTTATTCTTTTAAAATATAAGTTGACCATAAACGTATAAGACAAGAAATTATAAGTCATTATAAGTCATAATTATTAATGATGATTTCAATTTTTTTTTTGAAAAAGTAGCAGCCGCAATTTTAACCATTGTGAGCCGTCCAGATTGGGTTAAATTTTGAGAGTGATTTTGAGCCGTCCAGATTGTTCAAAATGGTGAGTTGGAATACACATAGCATGTTGGACGCTGAGGTGGCTTTTTTGTAGTGCTTATGTGGAATTTTAAAATGGTGATGTGTCATATTTATGTGTACACATTCTTGAATGTGTATAGTTATGATTTCTGGATTATCATATGACAAACACTCCTAAACACATGATAAATATTCGATGGATGAATCGTGAAACAACTTGTTCATAATAAACAAATATAATATAAAACGGGAAAAACTTGTCCAATATGAATTCAATGGCAACCGAATTAAACAAAACCCAATTGGAATTCAGGGTTGACGTAAAATTATTAAAGCACTTATTTAAGGTCTACTAAATTTTTTTTTTTTTACTAAAAAAATATCTACCATTAGTTTTCTTAAAGCAAAAACGCTTTGGGCCAACTTCAAACCCGAGAGCACCAAGTTGGCCCTCCATGTTTCAAGATAGATTAAGTCACTAAGCTGATGGTGTTGGTCAGTGATATCAATACTAATCTAAAGCTTTTGATTTTAATGAAAGATACCCCCAATTAAAAATTTGTTGTAGGTCTCACCCACTTAAATGGATTGTTAGGCTAGCTTAGTGCCACCGCGTTTTCATTTGAAAACCATATTTTTTTTCCCATTTTTTTGGGTTTTTATAAAAATATTTCTAAAGAAAATACCTTTTAGATGTCTAACAAACATGTATATTATTATTTTTTGATCAAAACAAACATGTATATTTTGTCAACAATGAAAATAGGAAATGCCCAGGAAAAACAAGTAACAAGGCACTAATTATAGGCGACTCCTCTTAGCTGGCTCAAATTATTTTCCTCTAATTAAGAATATTTCTAGTAGCGGTGAAATTTTTAAATATTTGTATGATGACAATTACATAGGTCCTGAATGAGATTCGGAGACTTGTGGAGTTATATAAGAACGAAGAAGTTAGCATAACTGTAACCGGGCATAGTTTGGGTGGTGCACTTGCTACTATAAATGCAGTGGACATAGTTGCTAATGGATTCAACATGACAAAAGAGCAACCTAAGAAGGCATGTCCAGTAACAGTTTTTGCATTTGCCTCTCCCCGTGTTGGAAACTCTAGCTTTGCAAAAATCTTCTCTGAGCAAAAAGATTTGCGAGCACTACTTATTAATAATGAATCGGATATTGTTCCAAAAAGTCTCATCATAGGCTATTCAAAAGTGGGAGAAGAATTAGAAATCGACACAGAGAAATCCATGTACTTGAGGAGCGATATTAGTTCGCATAATATGGAGGCTTATTTGCATGGAATTGCTGGAACCCAAGGGAGTAAAGGAGGTTTCAAATTGGTGGTAAATCGTGACATTGCACTTGTAAATAAGAACATCAATGGCTTAAAAGATGAATATCTTGTGCCTGTGGCATGGAGGACACCAGAAAACAAGGGTATGGTTCAACAATCTGATGGTACTTGGAAGATGATGGAACATAACGAGGCTGATATTTTACCAATCCGTCCTAAATTATAGGTTCATTTTAAAGATGTGTTCATGCTTGTATGCACTATTTTATTTTGTTCTATATATGTGCTAGTAATTAATAATCTATGTGCTACTTACAAAATATATATACATATATATAGTTTTTAGGTGGCACAAGATTTGAAATAACGTCTCAATGAGACATGTATTGTATGTATATTTTCTCCTCCCTTTAGGAAATTAGGAGGATTCATGTGTAATTTTGCTTAGAGATTTAAAATGTGTCAAAAAAAGGAGTGGATGACATTTCCTTTAGAAAACAGGCCACAACGGATAGAATTTCAACAAATCAGATTTATGGTCAAAAATTAAAATCAACGGCTCACATTCGACGACACTCATTATAAATAGGGTCTCAGTTTCAGAAGGAAAATAACACGGTTCAGTATTATCATATCGTGCCTTGTATTATTTTGCACACCTCGTGTTATTTTCCTTCTGAAACTACCTTCCACTTTTCTGTTTCTTGCTCAGCTTGCTTCCTTTAACAACATTTGCTTCTCAAAAACGTTCTTCAAGCTCCTTTTATCAAGAATTAGAGAAATAGAATTTGAGAATCTCATCTTATATATTCACTGAAAAATGAATTAACCGGAGTTAAAACAACTATATATACTAGTTTTCTGTCATGACTTACCAGAGTCTCCGAAAAAATAAATTAACCAGAGTGACAACTATATGTACTAGTTTTGTGTACAACTATATATACTCTCTTCCAATCGAGATACGATATGATGATATCGTACTTTCATTGTTTAAAAAAACCAAGTGCGGTATTCTGCCAATTCAGTACTAGTCCAAAAAGCATCATGGGGTGGATTTGGGAGCGTGAAAGCGTGATGGTATTTTTGGAAATTAAGGGGTGTTTGTGACTAAGAGGGGTGTTCAATAAAAATGGACCAAAAATGTAATACACAAAGGTGTTTATTTCAAATAAAAAAAGAGGGAAAACCTCTAAGCACAACTATCCTCTCACCAGACACCCCTTAAAAGGAGGAGAAAATATAGATACAATACATGTCTCCCCTCTCACCACACACCCCTTAAACCCTAAGATTCCAAAACTGCCCTCCACTAAAACCCTTCCTTCCACACTCTCCCTCTCTCACAAAATCACACACTACAAAAAAAACGCCTTATTAGCGACGGAACCAAAATTCGTCGCTACTGTTTAAGTAGCGAGGGATTTTAGTGAGAGAATCAAAATCCGTCGCTAATAATGACGATGGCGCGTTTTTTTTTTAACAAAAAACTTAAATTCTGTCGCTAAATTTAAAATCCGTCGCAAAAAATCCGTCGCTAATGCTGACGTGACCGTTGTGCAGACATTGGAATGCGTAAAATTCTGAATCCGTCGCTAATTTGAAATTCCGTCGCAAAAATTCCGTCGCTAATTCCTTGGAAATTGCACCATTTAAAATTCCGTCGCTAAATTTAAAATCTGTCGCAAATTCCTTGGAAATTGCACCATTTTAAATTCCGTCTCTAAATTTAAAATCTGTCGCAAAAATTCCTTGGAAATTGGACCATTTTAAATTCCGTCGCTAAATTTAAAATCCGTCGCAAAAAATCTGTCGCTAATTCCTTGGAAATTGCGCATTTTCAAATCCGTCGCTAAATTTAAAATCCGTCGCTAATTCTAATTTTTTTTATTAAACCGAATCCTCCTCTTCTTCTCTCTTCTCTTCTTCTTTTCTTTTCTCACACTTCACTCTCTTTCCCCTTACTCTCCTCTCTCTCTACCCAAACCCACCCTACACCACCACATCATAGCTCCTCTCCTCCTCACACTTCTTTCTCTCTCTCTCTCTCTCTCTCTCTCTCTCTCTCTCTCTCTCTCTTTCTCTCTCTCTCTCTCTCTCTCTCTCTCTCTCTCTACACACAAACCCTCTTCCTATATTTCACCTCCACCACCACCACCACCACTACCACCACAAAAATAACTTCCACCCTCACTCCTCTCTCTAACCATACCCCTCTGTCTGTCTGTCTCTCTCTCTCTCTCTCTCTAACCGTCTCTCTCTCTCTCTCTCTCTCTCTCTCTCTCTCTCTCTCTCTATACACAAACTCCTTCCCATATTTCACCACCACCATCACCACCACCATTACCACCACAAAATTAACTTCCACCATCACTCCTCTCTCTAACCATACCCCTCTCTCTCTCTCCCTTTACAAAAACTCATTCTCATATTTCACCACCATGGCACCACCATATTTCACAATAATTTTATAATAATTTTATAACAATATTATAACAATATTATAATTTAATAATATTATAACAATAATTTTATAATATACAGAATATTAATAATATTATAATATTATAATAACTATTATAACAATAATTTTATAATATACTTTAATGACAAATGCGCGCTTTTTTTAACAAAAAAATACGGATTACGAGGTGATTAGCGACGGAAATTCCGTCGCTAACTTCCGTCGCTAACCATTAGCGAGGCCATTTTTAGCGAGGGATTTGTTCCGTCGCTAATTCCCTTGCTAAGACACATTAGCAACGGATTTTTGGTCATTAGCGACGAAAAAATCTGTCGCCTATACTGCTTTTTTTTGTAGTGACACCTCCCCTTCTTCCTCTCTTCTTTCTCACCTCTCTCTCCTGCTCTCCCTCTCTCATACCTACGAGTCTCTCTCTCTCTCTCCCCCCTTCAAACCCTCACTCCCATTCACCTCTGTCTCCCTCTCTCACTCGCACTCCAAGTATGTCTCCCCTTTATCTCTTTCCCTTCCCTTCCCTTCCCTTCCCTTCCCTTCCTCTGTTGCATTTTTTATTTCTGGATCTCTGCTTCATTCGGCACTATAGTGTCGTACAAGTCAGATAATATAGTGTCGGACCTTGTATGTCAATTTAGGGAAAAACAAGATCTGACACTATAGTACCGGACCCGTATGACACTATAGTATCGAACCAGTGTTAAGTTTGCCATTTTCTTGTGCTATCTGTAATGGCTGATTAGAATACTATTTTGTTCGTTTGGCCAGATATGGAATTTGTAACAGTTATCCAGGGAGCTAGTGTAAGTAAAAAGTAGGAAGCCTCTACTATTTTACAAATGACAATCTCTATCAGATAAAATCATGAACTTTGAATTTTGTTTTGTTCACCGTAAAAACAACCACTTTTATCTTTGAAAGTCAAATGTGTTGTCATTTAGTCTCCAAACGAAATAGGGGAAGTGATTGAGCAAGGGTAGGTATGACAATCTGCGGGTCGGGTGCGGGTTTTGCCTATCTTGTACCTGCCCTCGCTTCCTGCAAAAAAGTTGAGCCCACCCCATCTCTCTCATGAATAGAAATAGGAAACTTGTTCTCGCCTAAAAAGAGGTCGGGTTTCCCCACCTCACCACCCCCACTCCCACTCATATATAAAATAGAAAGTTGCATTTATCATAATCAATATAATAATTATTATTAAAAAATAACAAAATAAAATAATATAAAAGTTATATTTCCTATTGAGAAAAAGATTAAAACTTAAATATTAAATGAAAAAATAATGTTTTTACTAGCGCGAAAGTTCGGGTTCGAGGGCGGGGCGGGTATTAAACCCTCATCCCTTCCCCGCTTCCAACTTTGAATTTTGAGGAAAAATTCGAACCTAAACCCGGTCAAAGTAGATTTTCCCACCAAAGTCGGGGTGGGTCTGACGAGGTACACGCAGATATAGGTTTTATTGTCATGCCTAAGAGAGACATTTATAAAATAACAAAGATATTTATAAATACAAACATAAAAAAATAATTATAGTGACAATATATAATATTTTCCTGTCTAAATTGCTTTGAGACAATGAAATTATGCTAATAGTAAGTAATGTTTTTTTATACTCAAACTAAATATTTATTTATATCTATTTGAACAAAGAGCCCGTGCTCCAATTTTTATGTAATAGCTCCCAAACATAAAAGTATAAAACAGAATGTTTTAGCTCCTTCACAGAATAAGAAAGTTGGAGTTAATTATAAGGTTGAATTTCTAGTTGGGGTGAAAGAAGAGTGGCGTGGCAGAGAGAGGGTTAAACTCCCACCACTAATATTTCCAACAATATATAACAAATACTAAAAAAAACGAATCCAAAATTTTTAAACACTCAAAGCCAACATGTCATGTTCTAAAAAAGGTTAAATATGTTTTTAATTCCTAAATTTCACAATTTTTTAAGTCGTTATAAAGTTTTTAATGGGGACTAAAATTTGATAGAAAAATGTATAAGGATTAAAAAAAAATTGTGAAATTTTATAGGGACTAAAAACATATTTAATCCTTTAAAAATGTAAAGTAAGATTCCTAAGAGCTACGAGCTATATGTGTAGTCCAAGCTCAAACTTCCAACTCCAAACACGTCACAATTTCATACTCTTCTATTTCAAGCTTAGGAGAGAAAATAAAATGGCTTAATTGCAGTTTTGGTCCCCCTATTATGACCAATCCACGATTTTGGTCCCTAAACTTTTAATTTGGCGATTTTGGTCCCCCTATTTTCCCAATTTGAAAAATCAAGGTCCCCCACCCCAATTTTGACTCAGTTGACTGACTTATCCTACGTGGCAGCCCACGTGGACTGCCACGTAGGCACACCCCCCCACCCCACCCCCCCCCCCCACCCACCCCCCCCACCCCACCCCACCCCCCCCCCACCCCACCCACCCCTCAACTGTTTGTCTTCCCCACCCCAACCCCCCCCCCCACCGACCCACCAACCCCACCCCAACCCCCCCCACCACCGATCCACCCACCCCACCCCAACCCCCCCACCACCGATCCCCACCCCACCCCCCCCACCACCGACCCACCCACCCCACCCCAACCCCCCCCCACCACCGATCCAGAGATTGAGAGAGAGAGACGCAGAGCGAGCGAGAGAGAGCGACGGTGAGCGAGCGAGAGAGGGAGCGACGGTGAGCGAGAGAGAGCGAGCGAGAGAGCGAGCGAGAGAGCGAGCGAGAGCGATCGGTGAGATGCGAAGGAGAGAGAGAGCGACGGTGAGCAGAGAGAGCGACGGTGAGCGAGAGAGAGAGAGGGAAATCGATGGGGGGTGGGGGAGGGGTCACGGTGAGCGAGAGAGAGAGGGAGGTGGAGATCGATGAGGGGTGGGGAGATGCGATGGGGGGAGGTGGAGAGGAACAGTGGGTGTAACACCCCCTTTCTAATAACTTTACTTTTAATAAAATCAGAGTCTCTTTTTTTTTTTTTTTTTTTGACAACAATTCAAGCGAGTGCTACATTTACTTCATAAAGATCACGATACATAACACCATAAGAAAAAGGCTTAGCTCGCATCAACTAAATCCAATCACCATCAGCAGCGGAATAATAATCAATTCAAAATTAAAACCAATACATCACCAACAAAGTCTAGCAGTTTTAAGAAAATAAAGCATAAACCTAAGACACCCCCCCCTGGTGCTACGTATCAGAGCGTGACACTTCCTACCAGACGAAGGCATACAGGAAACCTTCACTCATCATTACCTGCACGTTGCCGACATAAGAAGCAACATAAAGGCAGTAGGGTGAGTCTCTTTTCATAATTAATAACATATGAAAATTAAGCAATGCATAGGAAAAAAGGAAGTCAGGCACACCAATTCACAATAATGGAACAGTCGCATCAATATTTTATTTCCAAACAGCACCACACAATATATGATTTATGCATGTAATGCAACCCAAACTCCACGGGTACATGCATGTCGGATCCGTCACCAATACAAATAGGCCGTAGCCTCTGCTCACCAAATCAAAATTAGGCCGTAGCCTCTGCTCACCAATAATGCATATGTCCATGAGATGCTATGGGAAATGCATTACAACACACCAAGTCCAAGCAATTCATCATTTAAAATTCATGATCTCACCATTGTATATAAATCAGCTCACCACATTAAAATTAGGCCGTAGCCTCTGCTCACCAATCTCACCCTATCACACTCACCAATTCATCTCACCACTCACACCAACACCAATTCAAATAGACCAGCTTAGGACATTGACACAACATAGAGAAAGTGGGTAAAAATAGCCATTTGGACACTTGAACACCATCAGCCAGAAACACCAGTGAAAATAAATTATTTTTGCATAAAATTGAGACTATTGGATAGGCACTGAAATTAGCTTCAAAACGCATTTTGAACCGTTGGATTTGGATAACCGAGTCAAAAGTTATGTTAAAAACAGTTTAGGAAAAATGTTAGACATTCTGGAAACAGGCGCATGGGCGCTGGGCGCCCAGGGGCAACACAGCGCTTGGCGCATGGGCGCTTGGCGCCCAGGAGAGGCAACACGCAACAGCGCACAGGCGCATAGGCGCTTGGCGCCCAGGAGCAACACGCGCAACAGCGCACAGGCGCTAGGCGCCCAAGAGGCAACACGCGCACATAGGCGCTGGCGCCCAGAAGCAACATCCAGGGAACAGCAGCAACATGGCGCCCAAGCACTAGGCGCCTAAGGCCAACATGCTACACAACTCATTTTGCTTCGAAATTCATTTTACACGAGCCAAATGCTCAGGACATGATAAATCAATAAAAATTTTCTCAAAAACTGAACTTTAATTTTGGCGCCCTTGCACTAGGCACCTATTGAAATTTCGCAACTCAACTCCTTTCTTGACCAAAATCAGTTTTCATGAGCCATTTTACCCAAGTATAAAAACCTGAAAACAATTTTCACAAAACTATCACCAGAACTTTGGGGCCCTTGGCGCCCATGACACAAGCAACAAGTGCCAAAACTGGCAGCACAGGGAACACAGTAGGCAACACAGGCAACAAGGACAGCAACACAGGCAACAGGGACAGCAACACAGGCAACAGAGACAGCAACACAGAATGGCAACACAGCAGTGCAACACAAGGCAACAGAACTTTTTGAAACAGGCGCAGCACACTGCTGGGCGCCTGGTGCCCATGACTAGGCGCAACACAGAATTTTTTCAGCAATAGGCGCATGGCGCCCAAGGCGCCTAGGGGTTCCCAAACAGAATTTTCTTCACTTTCTTTCACTAAATTACATTCACCAAAACACTCAATTACATGAATATTACTAAAGTGTCACCAAAATTCTCAATTTCACCAAATAATCATATGATCAAACATATGGACTTCAATTCGCATTAAGCAACAATTCAAGCATCAACCATAAAATTCCCAACATAATAATTCAACCAATAGCAACACAATATGATAATCCTCATCAATAACACAATTCATTCATATGATTTATCCTAGAACCTAACCCTAGGCACTACAATTCGCATAAGCCATTAAAGATAAAAAGAGGACCCCCTAACCTTGTGAAATTCGAATTTGATAGCCAAGCTCCAAGGGAAAAAATGCGAATCACAATTGAGCCTCCTCCTCTTCTCTTTGAGCTTCGCCCCTTTCTTCTACTTCTCCTCTTCTATTCGCACTTTTCTCTTCTCACTTCTCCTCTCTTTTACGTTACTTTCTTTCTTTTCACAAATGAGACAAAAATGCCACTAAGTCACAAGACCCATAGCAATTCGACTCCAATGCCAAAGTAATGGGTCACGGGCCTACTTGTGGATCACGGGCCCTTGCTCGCACCACTCAAATAGTGACACCACCTCCTAATAAAATAAAATAAAATAAAATACTTAAACTCGAATTATTTAATTAAATTAAATAAATATTGTAAGCCTTAAATAATTTAATTAAATAAATAATTAAATTATTTTGGGGCGTTACAACTTCTTACAACATTCAGCAGCAGCCCAACAACAGCGGCAGCAGCATCGATCCTCCCAGCCATCTCAACTCACTTGCTACAACAACAACAGTTAGATATAACTGACAACACACCGTTGTCAGTTGACACTATGACTGGACAACTTGGCCGGACAGACCGAACTGCTCTGATACCACTAATGTAACACCCCCTTTCTAATAACTTTACTTTTAATAAAATCAGAGTCTCTTTTTTTTTTTTTTTGACAACAATTCAAGCGAGTGCTACATTTACTTCATAAAGATCACGATACATAACACCATAAGAAAAAGGCTTAGCTCGCATCAACTAAATCCAATCACCATCAGCAGCGGAATAATAATCAATTCAAAATTAAAACCAATACATCACCAACAAAGTCTAGCAGTTTTAAGAAAATAAAGCATAAACCTAAGACACCCCCCCCCCCCTGGTGCTACGTATCAGAGCGTGACACTTCCTACCAGACGAAGGCATACAGGAAACCTTCACTCATCATTACCTGCACGTTGCCGACATAAGAAGCAACATAAAGGCAGTAGGGTGAGTCTCTTTTCATAATTAATAACATATGAAAATTAAGCAATGCATAGGAAAAAAGGAAGTCAGGCACACCAATTCACAATAATGGAACAGTCGCATCAATATTTTATTTCCAAACAGCACCACACAATATATGATTTATGCATGTAATGCAACCCAAACTCCACGGGTACATGCATGTCGGATCCGTCACCAATACAAATAGGCCGTAGCCTCTGCTCACCAAATCAAAATTAGGCCGTAGCCTCTGCTCACCAATAATGCATATGTCCATGAGATGCTATGGGAAATGCATTACAACACACCAAGTCCAAGCAATTCATCATTTAAAATTCATGATCTCACCATTGTATATAAATCAGCTCACCACATTAAAATTAGGCCGTAGCCTCTGCTCACCAATCTCACCCTATCACACTCACCAATTCATCTCACCACTCACACCAACACCAATTCAAATAGACCAGCTTAGGACATTGACACAACATAGAGAAAGTGGGTAAAAATAGCCATTTGGACACTTGAACACCATCAGCCAGAAACACCAGTGAAAATAAATTATTTTTGCATAAAATTGAGACTATTGGATAGGCACTGAAATTAGCTTCAAAACGCATTTTGAACCGTTGGATTTGGATAACCGAGTCAAAAGTTATGTTAAAAACAGTTTAGGAAAAATGTTAGACATTCTGGAAACAGGCGCATGGGCGCTGGGCGCCCAGGGGCAACACAGCGCTTGGCGCATGGGCGCTTGGCGCCCAGGAGAGGCAACACGCAACAGCGCACAGGCGCATAGGCGCTTGGCGCCCAGGAGCAACACGCGCAACAGCGCACAGGCGCTAGGCGCCCAAGAGGCTACACGCGCACATAGGCGCTGGCGCCCAGAAGCAACATCCAGGGAACAGCAGCAACATGGCGCCCAAGCACTAGGCGCCTAAGGCCAACATGCTACACAACTCATTTTGCTTCGAAATTCATTTTACACGAGCCAAATGCTCAGGACATGATAAATCAATAAAAATTTTCTCAAAAACTGAACTTTAATTTTGGCGCCCTTGCACTAGGCACCTATTGAAATTTCGCAACTCAACTCCTTTCTTGACCAAAATCAGTTTTCATGAGCCATTTTACCCAAGTATAAAAACCTGAAAACAATTTTCACAAAACTATCACCAGAACTTTGGGGCCCTTGGCGCCCATGACACAAGCAACAAGTGCCAAAACTGGCAGCACAGGGAACACAGTAGGCAACACAGGCAACAGGGACAGCAACACAGGCAACAGGGACAGCAACACAGGCAACAGAGACAGCAACACAGAATGGCAACACAGCAGTGCAACACAAGGCAACAGAATTTTTTGAAACAGGCGCAGCACACTGCTGGGCGCCTGGTGCCCATGACTAGGCGCAACACAGAATTTTTTCAGCAA
Organism: Astragalus membranaceus; assembly: GCA_039519185.1. NCBI lineage: Eukaryota > Viridiplantae > Streptophyta > Magnoliopsida > Fabales > Fabaceae > Astragalus > Astragalus membranaceus. Next base: position 141,365,971 of record CM076850.1, on the reverse strand, counting down.
TAGGCGCATGGCGCCCAAGGCGCCTAGGGGTTCCCAAACAGAATTTTCTTCACTTTCTTTCACTAAATTACATTCACCAAAACACTCAATTACATGAATATTACTAAAGTGTCACCAAAATTCTCAATTTCACCAAATAATCATATGATCAAACATATGGACTTCAATTCGCATTAAGCAACAATTCAAGCATCAACCATAAAATTCCCAACATAATAATTCAACCAATAGCAACACAATATGATAATCCTCATCAATAACACAATTCATTCATATGATTTATCCTAGAACCTAACCCTAGGCACTACAATTCGCATAAGCCATTAAAGATAAAAAGAGGACCCCCTAACCTTGTGAAATTCGAATTTGATAGCCAAGCTCCAAGGGAAAAAATGCGAATCACAATTGAGCCTCCTCCTCTTCTCTTTGAGCTTCGCCCCTTTCTTCTACTTCTCCTCTTCTATTCGCACTTTTCTCTTCTCACTTCTCCTCTCTTTTACGTTACTTTCTTTCTTTTCACAAATGAGACAAAAATGCCACTAAGTCACAAGACCCATAGCAATTCGACTCCAATGCCAAAGTAATGGGTCACGGGCCTACTTGTGGATCACGGGCCCTTGCTCGCACCACTCAAATAGTGACACCACCTCCTAATAAAATAAAATAAAATAAAATACTTAAACTCGAATTATTTAATTAAATTAAATAAATATTGTAAGCCTTAAATAATTTAATTAAATAAATAATTAAATTATTTTGGGGCGTTACAACTCTCCCCCACTTAGAATATTTCGTCCTCGAAATTACCTGAATCAAACAACTCCGGATATGCTTCCCGCATCTTGCTCTCCAGCTCCCAAGTCATACTCTCACCAGCAGCTCCCAACCACACCACCTTCACCAACGGAATCTCCTTCCCTCTCAGAATCTTTACTTCTCTATCTTCAATCCGCACAGGCATAGTCTCAACCGTGAGATTATCCCGTACCTCTACTTCGTCCATCTGAATTACATGAGACGGGTCCGGAACATACTTTCGAAGTTGTGACACGTGAAACACGTCATGCAAGTTCGAAAGATTAGGCGGCAAAGCCACCCTATATGCAACACTTCCCACCCTCTCCGTAATCTGATACGGACCAATGAAACGGGGAGTTAACTTCTTAGATTTCAAGGCACGCCCAACACCAGTCACCGGAGTGACTCTCAGGAACACATGATCACCGGCCTGAAACTCTAAATCCTTCCTTCTCTTATCATGATAGCTCTTTTGTCGACTCTGCGACGCTTTCATCTTCTCACGGATTAATTTTACCTTCTCAGTTGCTTCTCGCACAATCTCAGGCCCCAACACTGCACTCTCCCCAGATTCATACCAACACAACGGAGTCCTACATCTCCGACCATACAATGCCTCAAACAGTGCCATACCAATACTAGAGTGAAAACTGTTGTTATAGGTGAACTCTATCAACGAAAGATGAGAATCCCATGAACCTCCCTGCTCAAGAACACATGCCCTCAACAAGTCCTCTAACGACTGAATAGTCCTCTCCGTCTGACCATCTGTCTGCGGATGATAAGCGGAGCTCAACCTCAACTTAGAACCCAAAGCTTCCTGCAAACTTTCCCAAAATTCAGATGTGAATCTTGGATCTCTATCAGATACAATACTAAGCGGAACGCCATGCAACTTCACAATAGTCTTGATGTAGATTTCTGCCAACTTTGGAACTGGATAAGTCATATTAATTGGTAAGAAATGAGCAGACTTAGACAACCTATCCACAACCACCCATATAGCATCAAACCCTCTCACTGTATTTGGCAAACCAGTTACAAAATCCATGGAAATGCTATCCCATTTCCATTCCGGAATCTCCAATGGTTGCATCAACCCCGCAGGCTTCTGATGCTCAATCTTAGACTTCTGACAAGTCAGACACGAATACACAAACTGCGCCACATCCTTCTTCATACCAGGCCACCAGAACATTTTCTTCAAATCTTGGTACATTTTCGTAGCTCCTGGATGAATACTCAACTTGCTCCTATGGCTCTCCTCAAGAATCATTCTCTTCATCTCAGCATCGTCAAGAATGCAGATCCTATCTCTGAATCTCAATACACCTTGGGAATCTAACTTGAAATCTCCATCCACATCTTGATCATTCACAACTAACAGGTCTACCAACTTTACATCTGACTTTTGGGCTTCTCGAACACTAATCAAAAATTCATTGCCGATCTTCAACATCCCCAATCTGACACTCTGCGGTGTCACTTCACAAACTAGACTCATGTCCCGAAACTGCTCAATCAACTCTAACTCTTTCACCATCATAGCCGACATATGCAAACTCCTCCGACTTAAAGCATCAGCCACGACATTAGCTTTGCCGGGGTGATAGTTCAAGCCGAAATCATAATCCTTCAGCAATTCTAGCCAACGTCTCTGTCTCATATTTAGCTCCTTCTGATCAAACAAGTATTTCAGACTCTTATGGTCGCTAAACACTTCAAATCTGGTACCATACAGATAGTGCCTCCAAATTTTCAGCACAAACACAATTGCGGCTAGCTCCAAATCATGAGTAGGGTAGTTCTTCTCATGGGTCCTCAACTGTCTGGACGCATAAGCTACTACCTTACCCTCTTGCATCAATACACCTCCCAAACCCATCTTGGAAGCATCACAATATACTACAAACGGTCGATCAGGAACAGGCAAAGTCAAAACGGGCGATGTGGTCAACCTCTTCTTCGACTCATTGAAGCTCTCCTCACAGCGTGCATCCCACACAAAAGCTTTTCCCTTACACGTCAATTGAGTCAACGGAAGTGCCAACTTCGAGAAACCTTCAATAAATCTCCTATAATAACCAGCTAATCCCAAGAAGCTTCTGATTTTCTGTAACTGACTTCGGGCTCTCCCATTGAGACACAGCATCAACCTTGGCTGGGTCCATAGATATACCATTACCAGAGATAATATGACCAAGGAAACCTACTTCATTCAGCCAGAACTCACACTTAGACAATTTTGCATACAATTTCTTTTCTTTCAACACTTCTAGCACTAACCTCAAATGTTCTGCGTGCTCCTCTTCTGTTTTAGAATACACCAGAATGTCGTCAATAAACACCACTACAAACCGATCCAGGTAACTATGAAAAGTACGATTCATGTACTCCATAAACACACCCGGCGCATTGGTAACTCCAAACGGCATAACAGAATACTCATAGTGCCCATATCTCGTTCTGAAAGCGGTTTTCTGAATGTCTTCATCCTTTACCTTGATCTGGTGATAACCCGACCTCAAATCGATTTTACTAAACACCTTAGCACCTACCAACTGGTCCATCAGATCATCAATTCTGGGAAGCGGATACCTGTTCTTTATTGTCACTTTGTTCAATTGCCTATAATCGACACAAAGTCTCATACTCCCGTCCTTCTTTTTCACTAACAATACCGGAGCACCCCACGGTGACACACTTGGCCTTACAAATTTCTTCTCAAGCAGATCTTCTAATTGCTTTTTCAATTCAGACAACTCTGAGGCTGACATTCGGTACGGTGCCATAGACACAGGCCTAGTACCAGGTATAAGATCAATGGCAAACTCAACCTCCCTCTCTGGCGGAACACTTGGAATTTCATCCGGAAACACTTCAGGAAACTCACAGACTACTTGAACCCTGTCAATGATCGCCTGATTCTCAGCAGACAATGACGCCATCAAGGCAAACGGATGAACTCCTTCCCTCATTACCTTATGCAAATGACCAGCAGGCAACAACACTGATTCTTCCTCTTCGGGAGGAAGGAAACTCACAGATCTCCGGAAACAATTAATATGTACATGGTTATATACTAACCAGTCCATACCAAGAATGACATCCAACCCTCCCAACGGCAAACAAACAAAATTCACAATAAAGTCCCTGCCGAAGATCGACACGGGACACTGAGAACACCTGAGACATAATCACCGACCCCTTCGCAGGAGTATCGACTACCATCTCTCCATTCATAACAGGCAAAACAAGATTCAACTTCTTACAACATTCAGCAGCAGCCCAACAACAGCGGCAGCAGCATCGATCCTCCCAGCCATCTCAACTCACTTGCTACAACAACAACAGTTAGATATAACTGACAACACACCGTTGTCAGTTGACACTATGACTGGACAACTTGGCCGGACAGACCGAACTGCTCTGATACCACTAATGTAACACCCCCTTTCTAATAACTTTACTTTTAATAAAATCAGAGTCTCTTTTTTTTTTTTTTTTTTGACAACAATTCAAGCGAGTGCTACATTTACTTCATAAAGATCACGATACATAACACCATAAGAAAAAGGCTTAGCTCGCATCAACTAAATCCAATCACCATCAGCAGCGGAATAATAATCAATTCAAAATTAAAACCAATACATCACCAACAAAGTCTAGCAGTTTTAAGAAAATAAAGCATAAACCTAAGACACCCCCCCTGGTGCTACGTATCAGAGTGTGACACTTCCTACCAGACGAAGGCATACAGGAAACCTTCACTCATCATTACCTGCACGTTGCCGACATAAGAAGCAACATAAAGGCAGTAGGGTGAGTCTCTTTTCATAATTAATAACATATGAAAATTAAGCAATGCATAGGAAAAAAGGAAGTCAGGCACACCAATTCACAATAATGGAACAGTCGCATCAATATTTTATTTCCAAACAGCACCACACAATATATGATTTATGCATGTAATGCAACCCAAACTCCACGGGTACATGCATGTCGGATCCGTCACCAATACAAATAGGCCGTAGCCTCTGCTCACCAAATCAAAATTAGGCCGTAGCCTCTGCTCACCAATAATGCATATGTCCATGAGATGCTATGGGAAATGCATTACAACACACCAAGTCCAAGCAATTCATCATTTAAAATTCATGATCTCACCATTGTATATAAATCAGCTCACCACATTAAAATTAGGCCGTAGCCTCTGCTCACCAATCTCACCCTATCACACTCACCAATTCATCTCACCACTCACACCAACACCAATTCAAATAGACCAGCTTAGGACATTGACACAACATAGAGAAAGTGGGTAAAAATAGCCATTTGGACACTTGAACACCATCAGCCAGAAACACCAGTGAAAATAAATTATTTTTGCATAAAATTGAGACTATTGGATAGGCACTGAAATTAGCTTCAAAACGCATTTTGAACCGTTGGATTTGGATAACCGAGTCAAAAGTTATGTTAAAAACAGTTTAGGAAAAATGTTAGACATTCTGGAAACAGGCGCATGGGCGCTGGGCGCCCAGGGGCAACACAGCGCTTGGCGCATGGGCGCTTGGCGCCCAGGAGAGGCAACACGCAACAGCGCACAGGCGCATAGGCGCTTGGCGCCCAGGAGCAACACGCGCAACAGCGCACAGGCGCTAGGCGCCCAAGAGGCAACACGCGCACATAGGCGCTGGCGCCCAGAAGCAACATCCAGGGAACAGCAGCAACATGGCGCCCAAGCACTAGGCGCCTAAGGCCAACATGCTACACAACTCATTTTGCTTCGAAATTCATTTTACACGAGCCAAATGCTCAGGACATGATAAATCAATAAAAATTTTCTCAAAAACTGAACTTTAATTTTGGCGCCCTTGCACTAGGCACCTATTGAAATTTCGCAACTCAACTCCTTTCTTGACCAAAATCAGTTTTCATGAGCCATTTTACCCAAGTATAAAAACCTGAAAACAATTTTCACAAAACTATCACCAGAACTTTGGGGCCCTTGGCGCCCATGACACAAGCAACAAGTGCCAAAACTGGCAGCACAGGGAACACAGTAGGCAACACAGGCAACAGGGACAGCAACACAGGCAACAGGGACAGCAACACAGGCAACAGGGACAGCAACACAGGCAACAGAGACAGCAACACAGAATGGCAACACAGCAGTGCAACACAAGGCAACAGAATTTTTTGAAACAGGCGCAGCACACTGCTGGGCGCCTGGTGCCCATGACTAGGCGCAACACAGAATTTTTTCAGCAATAGGCGCATGGCGCCCAAGGCGCCTAGGGGTTCCCAAACAGAATTTTCTTCACTTTCTTTCACTAAATTACATTCACCAAAACACTCAATTACATGAATATTACTAAAGTGTCACCAAAATTCTCAATTTCACCAAATAATCATATGATCAAACATATGGACTTCAATTCGCATTAAGCAACAATTCAAGCATCAACCATAAAATTCCCAACATAATAATTCAACCAATAGCAACACAATATGATAATCCTCATCAATAACACAATTCATTCATATGATTTATCCTAGAACCTAACCCTAGGCACTACAATTCGCATAAGCCATTAAAGATAAAAAGAGGACCCCCTAACCTTGTGAAATTCGAATTTGATAGCCAAGCTCCAAGGGAAAAAATGCGAATCACAATTGAGCCTCCTCCTCTTCTCTTTGAGCTTCGCCCCTTTCTTCTACTTCTCCTCTTCTATTCGCACTTTTCTCTTCTCACTTCTCCTCTCTTTTACGTTACTTTCTTTCTTTTCACAAATGAGACAAAAATGCCACTAAGTCACAAGACCCATAGCAATTCGACTCCAATGCCAAAGTAATGGGTCACGGGCCTACTTGTGGATCACGGGCCCTTGCTCGCACCACTCAAATAGTGACACCACCTCCTAATAAAATAAAATAAAATAAAATACTTAAACTCGAATTATTTAATTAAATTAAATAAATATTGTAAGCCTTAAATAATTTAATTAAATAAATAATTAAATTATTTTGGGGCGTTACAGTGGGGGTGGGGGAGGGGTCACGGTGGGGTGGGGGGAGGGGGAGGGGTCACGGTGGGGTGGGGGGGAGGGGGAGCGAGAGCGACGGGGAGGGGAGCGAGGAAGAAGAAGGGTGGGGGTGGGGGGGTGGGGGTGGGGGGGGTGGGGTGGGGGGGGTGGGGGGTGGGGTGTGGGGTGGGGGGGGGTGTGCCTACGTGGCAGTCCACGTGGGCTGCCACGTAGGATAAGTCAGTCAACTGAGTCAAAATTGGGGTAAGGGACCTTGATTTTTCAAATTGGGAAAATAGGGGGACCAAAATCGCCAAATTAAAAGTTTAGGGACCAAAATCGTGGATTGGTCATAATAGGGGGACGAAAACTGCAATTAAGCCAAATAAAATTTACTCAAACTTTTGCTTCAATAATGTTGTTTGTAAAAGCAAAAAAATGGGGGATGAGTCAAAGAAGACGGTGGAAGGGAGGAAGAAAGGGGGGGCAGAGAGAGATTGATGGGGGAGAAGAGAATTGAAATGAAAAGAAAGAATAAAAAGGCGAGAGTAATAAAAACAACGCTTATTGAAAAGAGGGAATAGAAGGTCAGAGAAAAAAGTAAATATAGGTTAATTAAAATGCTACAATAGTGAATTCAAATAGACTTTTTTACCGTTAAAATGATGAGGAGTGCTAGCAACACTCTCTTTAACTCTCTCTTACCAACACTCATTCTAACGGTGGTTAAAACCACCTAGCCTACAACTCTTATACTCTTGAGGAACACTCTAACTGGTTCACACGTCATTCTTAGAAAAAGCTATTTTCAAGAGTATAACTTGATAACAAATAGAGTCTCTAAAAGATCTAGTATTTTACTTGAGAAAAATCTCTCATTTCCGGTTTCCTAGATAACTTAAAGGACCACATGTCAAACCATAAGCAGTCTCTTCTTGTTCCTAGATGGAAACCCACCACCATTGAAGACCGAGAATAATGTGTTGGGTAGTTCACGGGAGCACTTGGAGCAACTACGAGCTAATGACCAGAACCACCAAAAGACTTGGACACCACATCTCCACCCAAAACCTTAAGGCATTACGTATATGGATCACCTATTCTTCAGTTAGCTCATTCCTAGTCGATGTGAGATTAATTATTCACCTTTGAATTTTTAACAATCTCCTCTTAACTGTGAGTCCTTTACATCACTATACTTGCACCGCCGTTACCAACCAATGAGACATGGCGCCTAACTCCACCGTTTGGATGACTTTCAATACAAGGATTCATTTTACCAAAATCCACTCCTGCTCCCATCAAGCCAAACTTCGACTTTGATACCATTTGTTGGGAAGTCTGAGGAGTACCAATAGTAATAACGAGCGAATGACCTAAACCACCAAGACACTTAGACTTCATTTCTCTCTACCCAAAACCTTGAGGATTTTGGTGGAGAGGTGGTGGCAAAATATCTTTTATCTTCTAGGGTCTTTTATTAAGAGCTTCTTTCATCTCTAGGTGTTTTGCCAATGGGGCCGGTGAATCTTGTTTTGATCTAGTCTTTTACCTAGATCCTTTTGATAAATTTATAATTATAAAAAAAATCTTCTAGGGTCTTTTACGGAAACTTAATGTACGGAACCTCCATATATAATTTTTTTCACCAAATATATAAGTTTATTTGTTAATATTTATCATTTCCTAAAAGACCGGTATATAGAAAAAATGAGCCATTTTTAGTGAGCGATTCCCTTTATTTAAACCAAGGAAAAAGTTCTCTAACCAAGAAATGGGGCTAAAACATCTTGGTTTCATTCATATGCATCTATCATGGAAGAGGAGACATTTGCTTTACTTCAATCAATTCTCTTTGCAGTATAATTTTTTTTCACTAAGAGTGTGTTTGGATGGGGCAATTTTTTAGGGCAATGTAATTTAAGAGGGTAATTCAAATGCTTTAAACCAAATTAACTTGTTTGGATAATAAATGTGGAGAATTTTCAAAATGAATGGATTTTATGAGGTATTTTAGTAAGACTAAATTTAGAGAATTTGAAATACCACCTAAAAGTGAAGAATTTGAAATTCATTTCTTCCCAAAAATGTTCTTTAAAAAATATTTTTTTTGCACAATTATTTTCTTAAAAAAAATAATTTTTCAAATATTCCAAATCTCTCTCTCTCTCTCTCTCTCTCTCTCTCAATTACATTATTGTTAGGCTTGGCAACATAACCCGAACTCGCGGGTACCCACCCGACCCCGCCCCGAGTTTGACGGGAAAAACCCGCTTTGACCGGGGACGGGTTTGGGTTCGGGGATATCGATACCCACCCCGTCCCCACCCCGAACCCGCTCGACAAAACATAAATTAATTATTTTATTTTATTTCAAGCATATTTACTCATTCATTTTGTTTCATAAATTTTGTTTATTTTTAATTTTGATCTATTTCCTATAGAAAAATCTATTTTAATACTTTTAACTTTATTTTATCATTGTATTATTATTATTATTTTATTTTATTAATTATTATAAATATTTTTTTTTATTTTTCTTATAAATTTGTGGCGGAAACGGGTACCCGCGGGGAACCCGTCCCCGTTTGGGACGGGGTTGGGGGATGCAAAACCCGACCCCAATAGAGGTAGGGAGGACGGGGAATGCCAAACCCGCCCCCGACCCGCCCCGTTGCCATGCCTAATTATTGTTCTATTTCGCCTATCATACAGTTTTACGTCCTTTAACTACGTTCTACGTCTTCTTCTGATTTTCTATTTGAAATTATAACTTCTATTTTATTAAAAAGCAGCCATTAAAATATAATTTAAGAATTACTTGTTTTTTCTACTGGAAAAATTTCTTGTTAAATTTATATGCATATTTTTTTGTTACAAGAGATGCATATCTTTACACTACTTAAGTATGAGATACTGGTAGTTTTTTACTGGAAGTGTATTCCTTAAAATTATTATTATTTTGGGTAGTTTTCTATTTGAAATTATAACTTCTATTTTACTAAAAAGCAGCCATTAAAATATAATTTAAGAATTACTTGTTTTTTCTACTGGAAAAATTTCTTGTTAAATTTATATGCATATTTTTTTGTTACAAGAGATGCATATCTTTACACTACTTAAGTATGAGATACTAGTAGTTTTTTACTGGAAATGTATTCCTTAAAATTATTATTATTTTGGGTAGTTTTTTTGCCGGAAGTGTAGTCCTTATATATCAAGCATAGGAGCATCAACAATGTATCCTTTGCTTTGAATTTTTCATAAGCCATTTCAAATTGGGCTTGTTATCCGGCCTATTATTTTCCAAAAAGATAAGCAAATATAAGCCATTTCAAATTGGGTTGTTGGAAAATAATTTCATTGTGTTTGTAAAAAGATAAGCAAATATAAAGTTGTTGGATTGACCAATTTTCATATTATTTTTATGTTAATTAATTTGGTGAATAAAAGTAACATAATTAATTAATAAATAAAAGAAATTAGTAGCTATAATTTAGTAAAATGCGCTAACATTGGAAACTATAAATAAATTTGGATTTATGTAGGTTAACATATTAGTAGTATACAACCAAGCTGATGTGGCACAAGTGGTAGATACTTGGGTCCCTTAAACCATTTGGTCATGGGTTCGATCCCAATAGATCTCAAATACCTCGAAGGATTAGTCTTCATAGTCGCTGTGGAGGATATACCCTGGTTGGAATAATAAGTAGTTACTACAAAACTAGAAGATTTATAATTAATTTATAAAGTTTCTTAAATTTATTTTAATTAAAACTACAAAATTTCTATACATTGTCCTGATTTTAGAGAAGCAAGCCTCCATAAGTTTAATTTTGAAGTTGTATCATTTTGTTGCACGAGATAAAACTGCCCAAACTATGTCACTTGAAATTTTTCGAAAAGATATGTAATGTTAGCAAGAATGGTGCATTTTTAGTGATCTCTTTTATTTTATTCTCAACAAATTTTTGTGTATGTATGAATAAATAAAAAATAAAAAGACTAGCAGAACAAGGTCTTTTTTTTGAGGAAAACAAGGTCTTTTTTTAAAGTTGAATAAAGTAATTTTGTAGCAACTTTACACTTTTGAGAAAGACTTTGGTAATTGCAAAATATATTATATTTTGGGATACTGTATTTTAGGGAAGGTTAATCTACAGAACCTCGAAAGTTTATTTTTATAGATGGATCATTTTGTTAGGGAGTATATTACGCACATAAATGAAAATAAATTTCCCAAAGCACAGGACATTTTTTGTTATTACCTTTATTTTTTTTTGTCGAGATTAGAGTATCCACCGCCGAATGCAGTGATTAACCCCCTCGCTAGATTGGAGGCACTTCGAAGGATGAGACAGCTGGCCCAGTGATTTAAAGCTGCTTCATACCAAAAGCGAGGATTGAACCATCAACACTTAATTAAGAGAGGATGAGTCACAACCGGTCAACCACACCCGAGGTTTGATTACCTTTATTTTAACCAACAAAAAACTTCAACAACTTTTGTGCGTGTATGAATAAATAAAAGGACTAGCGCAACAAAGTTTTTTTTATAGAAAACTAAGTTAGACTCCATGAGCTCCATGAGTAGACCGTACTATAACCTTTTCCCATTTGTAACCAAAAAAACGACCATACTATCACATGAGAAGTCAAACCACCTAACTTTTTTGGTGTGTAGTCGATTAAAAAATGGCATATATATTGAACAAAGGAACAAATTAATAACTAAGGGTTTGATAAAAAAAATTAATAACTAAGTGTAAGAGTGATAAAACCAGCATTAACTTTAGGCATGTAGTGGTGTTAAATATCATGAGAGAGAGTTTTTGCCGCCCATTGTGGTCTTATCCGACTCGAGGGATTAATCTTTACAGTTACGCGCAAATAATACCCGATTTATACAAAAAAAAAAGAGTGATAATGTTTTTTAATTAGCTTGAGAACAGGGAATAAGTTGGCAGCTGTTTTAATTAACAAAAAAAAAGCTCATTCTCTAACAAGAACTTTTTTATCTTATTCTTGTTCCCTCGTTTTTTATTGCTTTCCCCTTGTATTGAGATAAGCAAATAAAGTTTCTCATATTTTCTAACAAGAACTTTTTTATCTTATTCTTGTTCTCCGGTTTTTATTTACTTTCCCTTCTATTGAAAGTCTTATCACACTAAAATGTTATGAGTTATATTTTAATTAAAAAATAAAACCAAGAGAAAAGTTCAACAATTTTTTGTGCGTGTATGAATTAAACAAAGGACAAGCAGGACAAAGTCTTTTTTTTAAAGAAAACTAAGTCTTGATTAAAACTAGATAAAAGAATTGCTACAAACAAAACTATAATTTATAAAGTTTCTTAATTTTTGTGCCAGTATGAATTAAAAAAAGACCAGCAGAACAAAATCTTTTTCTTTTTAAGTTGAATGAGTAATTTTGTAGCAACTTTAAATATTTAGCAAAGACGTTCGAGGTTGATTCGTCGTAGCGGAAGAAATATTGTTTATAGACACTTGGTTGTCGTGTTTGATCCCCTTGGGTGTTGAGCCTTGATTTTTCGGTTTGCGTTTGTCTATTAGGTTCTGGTACTTGCTCTTTTTTATGAGAATAGGGGCCAGAGGCCCACGAAAACACACTAACTAATGGACATCAGATCCAGTCACCCCACAACCATCTTGGTCAAGCAAAAAGACCAAAAAGTCAGGCACATTGTCAAATATTACACTATTGCCATTACAATAATTGCTAAATTTGGCTAAAATATCAGCTGAGTTATTAGCCAGTCTTCCCACCTTCCACGCGACAATCAATGAATCATCACCCACTTCAATTATGTCACGCACTAACCTCTGCAAATTCCCATCACCGAAGCCACGATTCAACAGCAACGCCACCGCTTCCGCCGAATCCGTCTCCACTTCAAGACGACAAAATCCTCTGCTCCAAGCAATTCTCACCCCATGCAAAATCGCATTCGACTCTGCTTCGAGCACACTACACAGAGCAAGACGACTAGCAAAAACCAATTAAAAAAAACAAATCCCTATGGTTTGTTTGGATGTGAAGAGAAAGTTAAAGGAAAGAAAATAGAAGGAAAGAATGTTAAAGGAATGAAAGCGAGTAGAAAATGAGAAGAAAATGAGATGATTTTTATGGTGTTTGGTAGGAGTGAAAGTGGAAGGAAAGTGAAAAGAAAGAAAAGTGTATATTTAGTAAATGACATAAATATCCCTGTGTAAAAATGATTATTGTATAAACATATATAAATTATTAATGAATAGTTTTAAATAAATTATTATATTAAAAAATGTACAATTTAAAATAATATTCATTTAATTTATATAACAAATTTATTATTAATATAGAAAAAATAGTAAAAATAAAAAAAGACCAAATAAGCATGTCGGTACCTACTGACACCGTACATGCACGTTTGTTTGCAACATCAAAAAGTAAGGGTGTTTTGGACTTTTGCTTTTAAGTGAAGCTTTTCTTCACTTTTCTTCCCAAAATGGGTGGAAAGGTTTTTCTATGTGGGACCCGCAGTTTTTAATCTTTCCTTCCAATTTCTTGCATTACCAAACGGTGGAAAGCACGATTTTCAAAAAACTTTCCATGGTGTATGTTTTTCCCTCTATTTTACCTTGAACCAAACAATACGTAAATTCCCCTTTCCCCTTCTCTCTCTCACTCTCATGAATGGTTGGTTGCAGCTGATGCACCAAACCAGGGTTCCCGAACAGAATGCAGCCGTTTTTAATAAAGGCAAGGCAAACATGTCTCTAAAATTTATAGGATACATGAAGAGATTGAAACTAGTGATAAATAGAAATACAGAAAAGTTGTGGGAAAGAAAGACAGCAAATGAGATTCAGCATCCCTTGGAGTATTTGCCGGCGAAGCGTGCAAGAAAAATCCCTTCTCCTTAATAGCTTTCTCTTCAGCCTCAACATTCAAAATTGGGCTGGGTTTCTTCCCTCATAGAGTTTAAACGCAGAGGTGAGAGAGAGAGAGAGAGAGAAATAGGGGAATTAAAAGATTTCATTTTTTTAATTAGGTTTTTTTAAAACAACGTGGCAATGACGTGGCCATGACAACGCATAAAAAATAGACACAACCGATGAAACATTAGCTCTAGGGGTGTTCGCGGTGCGGTTTGGTTCGGTTTTGAGATAAAAAGTGAACCGAACCGCAAGGCAAAACTACATGCGGTTTGGTTTGGATCGGTTGGCTTCCTAAAATAAAAACGAAGTTAAAATTAACTAACATAAAAAATGGCTAACATAAATCTTTAAGAAAAAATCTATTCAAATATATGTAGTATATAAATTACGCTCTTTTAATTCTTTTAAGATAGTTAGTACAATGTTTAAAAGAATTTGAATTAAATATTTTGTTGTAATTTTTAAATATAGCATAACAATATAGATTGTTTGTAAGTGAGTCAAAGAATTAATTATATTTGGGCTAGTAAGTGAGTGAGAGTTGAGTTTTAGTTGCATTTGGGCTAGTAAGTTAGTAAGGAATGTTATAAGTCAATAAGTCTTAGTGTTACTTGCGGTTTGGTTTGGTTTGGTTTGGTTTCTATAATCAAAACCGCGAACCGAACCAAACCGCGCGGTGCAATGAAAAAAAGAACCGAACTAAACCAATAAAAAGCGGTTTTTTTTGCGGTTTTCGGTTTGGTTTGGTTCGGTTTGCGGTTTTCTATTGGTTTGGTTCGGTTTTGAACACCCCTAATTAGCTCTGTTAGCCAACTCACACAAGAATTAACAGCAAAGACTAAAAGTGCAAACGACAAATAATCTAGGGACTAAAAGTGCCCAAAAAAATTTAGTGGGACTAAAAACAAAATTCGCAATATTTATAGGGAACAAAAATATATTTAACTCATATATATTTATTCAATTGGTGCTTCTGATAAAAAAAAGTCAATTGGTGCTTCAGTTCGAGTGGTCTGATCTACAGGTTTGTTTTTTAAAATTTGTAACCCGAACCAAACTACTATGAATTCGAATAAGTTTTAACTGAATTCGAATAATGTTCTACCAAATAGGTTTGTTTTGGTTCAATTCTAGTTGGTTCTGATTTGCTTGAACCATTAAGCAGCCTTGGTAGCACAAAGTGAAAGACAAGAGGAACCAAATTTTATGGACACCTACCTCCACTTGATTGTTGTTTTATAACTAAACTAGCAGTATACCCGTGCATACTACGAACGGGTCGTACCGTGTTGCTTAATATGAATGATTTTGAAATTAAATTTGCATACTAAAAGTAAAAATTTACATAAAATGTTTATCTATCTCAAGTCAAACAAATATCCAAATGATTTAATATATTGTTATATCTTAATCTTAATCTTAATCTTAATCTTAATCTTAATAATAACAAACCATGGATCACACACATCAGCTTACACGTCACTCGACAATTTTAATTACGTCATTGATGACGTAATAACACGTCAGCAATAAGTTGTCCACACAGCCTCCACGTCGGATAACGTTTAGTTATTAAAAAAAAGGAACGAACCCCGTTTCCCTTGCGGAATAATTTCAGATGCAAATCCTTGAGTATTGCTGCGTACGCTTCTAATCATTAATGCAAAATAGAGTGAGAGAAAGAGACAACCATTGAGATTGATTTGAGAAGAAGAAGAAGAAGCAGAATAGCAACTGAGAACATTTCCTTCTTCATCTTTTTCAAGAAGCTTCATCTTCCCCTTTTCGATTTTTTTAATCCACTCAAAGTGGACAGATTTGAAAAACCCTAGCAGCGGCCTTCAAGGACATTTTCTGGCCACCGTGGACTCAGAATCGAAAAAAACGGATTTCATATTTTGAATTCTGACACTGTCCACAACAAAACCCCTAAAACGGGTCTTCTAACGGATCACCTTTGCCGGAGACACCTTGCGCCGCCATTAGCCGTTGTGCCTGAGTTATAAGCTCCGATGACTTCTCTTCCTCCTCTTTGCTCTGTGAGTCTTATTCTTCAAAATAAATCGTCTTTCCCTCACTTCTCTATTTTATATTCAGATTTCTCATTATTGTTTCGATTTTTTATTTATTTGGTTTAATATTCCAGCGATTTGGTGGTCCATCACAGGTTCTCTTTCTTCTCTTCGTTAGTCGTTGTTTTCTCTCTTTTTCCATGTTATCAATAATCCAATGTTGGACTTTGAAAGCTTGGAAATGAAACCCACTTCCATTTTAGTCTAATCTGGAATTTTGATGATGCATTATTGTTATTATATGGTTAGATTATATATTTGTATGCTCAATTCTATTTTGAATTGTTAATTTTCAAATTTCTCACAATTTACATTAACCCTAATTTTTAGTTTTTGAGAAAACTGAAAGAGTGATGTTAGAGACTCTAAATGAAGGTCTGCCACTTGGTTTAGCAAAGACACATTTAGGTTACAAGAGAACATTGTGAGTCACATCTATATGTTTGGATATTAAAATCTAAACTCGATTAATGATTTGGATATTTAAATATGTTTGGTTCCCAAGGTGCATGAAATATATCTTTTTATGGGTTTGATGGAATCTGGCATGTATTTTGATAAACAATATGAAATGGAACTTTGATGTTTCACCAATTGGTTTAGTTATTCTTTTTTACCGGTATTTTCTGATGCCTAATAATAACTATGTGTTGCAGAATATCAAGATGACTATCGAGTAAGGAGAAACTGGTGAAATGAGACAACAAGCGAGAATCCAACTTCTTTCTCTTTTGATAGGTAACCTCTTGGTTAAAATAACGAACTCTTTTGAGTTGATGTAGTTGTTTTTTGGCAAGCCTGTTGTTTTATAGCTTAATTCTTGAACTTGAATTCTTAATTTGTCCGGCGACATTTACATATTGAATGATATTTGTGAATTTACCTATGTCTTGGTGAGCCAAAAACAACGGTAAATCAAGGACTATTGGCACAATGAAGCTGTGTACCTCCAATCATTTTATTTTTCTATCATTATGTTTTTTGTTTTTGCAATTTAACTGACTTTGGGATGGTGTACTAAGCATATGCATATGTATATAAAGTTTTGGGTAAGTAGTGATGGTGCACATATGGACTTTTAAGTCATCTTACCTGTTAATGGTCATGTAATGTCTGTTTTAATTTGTTTTTTAACATTCATCTGTTTTCCCCCAAGTAGTGATAGTGCACATCTGTTTTCCCCAACTTTCATTCATCTGTTTTTCTACGCCAGCTACTATCAAAACTTTAGTCCAACCTGAAGTGCAATAGCATTTTCATATAGTCATGCATGCCACTAATGATTTGCAATCGTCTTTGTTGACATTCAAGCAGTTTTTTCATTGGTAATTGCTTATTTATTTTTAAAACTAAATTTTGCTCAAAAGATTTAAATAAGTTTCATTTTGGAAATTTCTATCCTCTGAGAAAACCATCTGATAACATTTCTACATTCTCTTCACTCTTACTGTGTTGGTGATGGGACCAGAGGACTTTAACTAGATGCTTTGCTCCCTCTAGGTTGAATTAGCTGTTGTAATCTAGGTTGCATAATAGAACCATCGAATCAGTGTGTTGATATTGTGATAGTCACTTTGCAGGCGACTTTTGTTAGAAGCGGCAAATGAATATATTTTCATATTATCTTGCCAATGTATAGTTAGTCTTACTTTTATATGTTATCTTTATTTTTATCTATTCAGATTGTTATTTCAGCTATATTCACATGTTATGCTTTTACTATTTGCTTTCTTTCTCATTGTTTATAGAGGCTAAGTGTTCTTGCAAGACCATACCATTCTGTTTTATTTATTTATGTTACTTTAACATGTCTTTCTATTAGTGATTTGGTCATGGAGACTGAGAATTGGTCATGGACATGTCTTTCTATTAGTGAATAAAGACTGTCTTTCTATTTGGTGTTTATTTTTACTTTTTGAAGTTGGTATTTAATGCTGATAAAGATAGTCCATTTTTTCTTCAAATTGAAGCATTTTTCTCTATCTAATTGTTTCCCATTTTTTGCCCTGCAATTACACCTTATAGTTATGTTCTATGCTGATTTGTTTTTTTCTTATTTAGTTTACCACATTCAATTTTGTTCATGTTGTGCAATGACAGGAGTTCTGATGCAAATACATTCATTTTCCTGTTAATAGGTATTCCAAAATGAGTACTTTTTTCAACGCATGAGATACATTGATGTTTTACATTTTGTTTGGATTTGGAACTATCAAGTGTGGTTGGTGCATCTGCTGCTACTGGAGAAGGCAAAGGGGGCATGTTATGCTGTATATATAAGATGTACTAGATTCCAATTTTTCTTTTATAACTTGATGCCAATTACATGCTTAGTTGGTCTATAATGAATATAGCACCACTTTTGTGTACAAACTACCACTACAAAAAAACTAGTCATTAGCGAGGGAAATTTCCCTCGCAAATTGACCTAAATCTGTCGCTAATGGTCATTTGCGAGGGAATTAGCGACGGACTTGTTCCGTCGCTAATTCCCTCCTCACAACTGGGATTAGCGAGGGAATTTGAATCCCTCGCTAATTACTGCAACTTTTCCCTCGCTAATTTCCTCGCTAATGACTGCAACTTTTCAGGTGATGGGACTCAGTTGCAGGGGTTGGTAAATGCGCAGGAATTAGCGAGGGATACTTCCCTCGCTAATGACTGCAGTTTTTCAAAAAAAATGACATGTGTCTGGTGCTGAATGGCTTGTTTTTTATATATATTTATTATTAATTAATTAATATTATATTATATTATTAATTTTGTGGTGATGCGTGGTGGTGGTGGTGGTGGCGACGGTGGTGGTGGCGTGGTGGTGGTGGCGACGGTGTGGTGGCGTGGTGGTGGTGTGGTGGTGGTGGTGTGGTGGTGGTGGTGGTGTGGTGGTGGTGGTGGTGGTGATGGGTGGTTTAGAGTAGAGAGAGAAGGAGAAGAGTAAGGGAGAAAGAGAGAGAGAGAGAGAGAGAGAGAGAGAGAGAGAGAGAGAGAGAGAGAGAGAGAGAGAGAGTGGTGGTGGTGGGGAAGAGTAAGAGAGAGTGTGTGAGAGTGGTAGGAGGTATGTGGTGGTGGTGGTGTTGGAAGAGTGAAGAGAGAGGAGAGTGTGAGAGGAGGTGGTGATGGTGGTGGTGGTGGTGGTGGTGGTGGTGGTTGTGTGGTGGTGGAGAGTAGAGGAAGAGGAAGAGGAAGGGAAGAGGAAGGGTGAAGAGGAAGGGAAGAGGAAGGGTGAAGAGTGAGTGAGTGAGTGAGAAAGAAGAGTGTAAACGGATTTAAGGAAAAAAAGAAAAAAAAATTGCGAGGGAATTAGCGAGGGAACTGTCTCATCATCTGAAAAGTTAAATTTAGCGAGGGAATTAGCGAGGGAACTGTCCCTCGCTAATTCCTGTGCACTTACCAACCCCTGCAACTGAGTCCCATCATCTGAAAAGTAAAAAAATTAGCGACGGAACTGACATTTCCTCGCAAATATTTTTACTTTTGCCATTAGCGACGGAAATTCCCTCGCTAATGTCTAAAATTTCGTCGCTAATTCTCAAAAATACGACAGCCCCTATTCCCTCACAAATTCCGTCGCTAATCCCAATTTTTGCGAGGGACCATTAGTCCCTCGTTAATTTCCGTCGCTAATGGGCAATTTTTTTGTAATGTACGACTGCTAAATGTGTACAAACTACTTTTGTGTACAACACTTTCATAGCAACACTTTTGTATACAAATTGCTACTGCCAAATTT
This sequence comes from Astragalus membranaceus, assembly GCA_039519185.1. NCBI lineage: Eukaryota > Viridiplantae > Streptophyta > Magnoliopsida > Fabales > Fabaceae > Astragalus > Astragalus membranaceus. The sequence goes on along the minus strand of CM076850.1, from coordinate 141,346,401 downwards.
GAATGTTCTTTGATATGCTGCACAATTAATATATCCAATCTCTTTTGGTATTGATTGGAAACTTTATAATAAAAGCATAGTTTTCCCCCTTTTATGAATATTATTCTTATATAATGAACTTCTGTATACTAAGTGCTACTCCTAAATTTGCATGTTCTTAATTGCTACTACTAAATGTGCATGTTCTTCAATGTACGGTTGGCTATGATACCATGGCCTTCTTATTCAGTAATACTTCTTTCCTGCTGCAAAGTTTATTTGTCATTTTTCATGTTACATGATGATTCCTATGCTTACAAGATGGTTGCGTTTGAAAAGCACTTTTTTGTTAATATTCTTGCTTGAAAAAGCCTTGGTAACTTGGTAAGTATTTTATACGGGTCATCTGATTACATGTGAATGTGATGCTCTTCGTAGTACATAAGCACTTCTCAAAGTGCTCATTGATTTCAACAGATTCATTAGCTCAGTTGATACCTCAATTTATGATCAGTCTGTACTAATCTATCTTTTACTTTAGCCATAATAATGTTCATTATCAAAGCTCATCTACAACTGATGTTATATGAATGACAGTTAAAATAACATTTTTATTTGAGTATAATCATGCCACATAACGGCGATCATCCCGTGCGGATGCAAAGCAAGATACAAAGACAATAAACAAAAAAGAGATAGCCATCAAATTTAATGACTTAACAAACAAATTAAGTCCTTGAAGAATAGGAATACTAATTTAAATACAGACGTAAAAATCAACTTGAATAACCAAAAAAAAAATAGAAGGAATACCAATATGAATAATGGATAGGAGAATAATGTATAAATTTGATAGTGAACAATGGAACTAACAGATGATGATGTGGTCAATGGCATACATGCATTCGTAGTTTTTTATTGTTATGCGATAACAAACAGAATATTATCAAAGAACTAATCTGATTTCCCTGGAGAGAACACTTCAACGGTTCAACCCGATTCTTGATGCTTTCTTCGTAGAGATGACAATGGAGGCTAAGGAACCCTTTTGTTTTCAAGTGATATACAATCGTGGATGTTAATAGAGCTGATTTTATAGTAGTTACTATGACCATAAATTCACCTATAATTTTTGGCTTACTTAAAAAAAGAAATTATTGCTTCAAAAAAAAGAAATTATAAACGCATTAATCTTATAGAATCGTATATCCATATAAATGTGCATAGTTAGTTGGACTATTTAAGTTTTTTTGGGTAACAAATCTAGCTACTAAAATCTTAAAGAATCTTGACCTCCTAATAATTGCTAGACTTTTACTTTGTTAGCATTGTTAATCAGAATATATTGAATTTACTTTTTATTTTTGTCTTTCACGTTTATAAATTTTTTTCGAAATAGAATAAATACAATGAGAGAATTCGAGATTATGAAATATATATCTTTTAATCATTAATTAAATATATATCTTAGTATAATATATATATATATATATATATATATTATATAACATAATAGATTTATTTTAGATGGTGTACAAAGTATTTTATATCTCACATAATAAATATAAATATACAACTGCATCTTTTTTTACTCCCAAATAAAAAAATCACATTTTAAGTTAAAATAACATGTATACCCATGCACCGCACAAATCATACAAACTAGTACTTATAGAAATGAAATTAAACTGATCACATTATGTTTACCCGTTGTGACCCAAAAACAAATCAATCATTGATAAATAGTAAACTTTTAAAAATAGAAGCAATGTGAGTTTGGTAATTTAAACAACCATCTCTTTTCTTAAATATATATATATATAGATAGTTGATTGATATAGAAATTACTATTTTGCATATAAAAATTACTATTTATATTTTCCACATCATGACAAATGGACTATATCTTCGCGGCTCATATTTCATTTTCCTCTCTCAATATTTCTAGGCCCCGAATGAGATTCGCAGACTTGTGGAGCTATATAAGAACGAAGAAGTTAGCATAACTGTAACCGGACATAGTTTGGGGGGTGCACTTGCGATTATAAATGCAGTGGATATAGTTGCTAATGGATTCAACATTTCAAAAGAGCAACCTAAGAAGGCATGTCCAGTAACAGTTTTTGCATTTGCCTCTCCTCGTGTTGGAAATTCTAGCTTTGCAGAAATCTTCTTCTCTGAGCAAAAAGATTTGCGAGCAGTACTGATTAATAATGAATCAGATATTTTTCCAAAAAGTCTCATCACAGACTATTCAAAAGTGGGAGAAGAATTAGAAATCGACGCATACAAATCAATGTTCTTGTGGAGCGGTATTCATTCGCATTCTTTGGAGGTTTACTTTGCATGGAATTGCTGCAACACAAGGGAGCAAAGGAGGATTCAAAATGAATATCTTGTTCCCGGGGCATGGAAGACACCAGAAAACATGGGTATGGCTCAACAATCTGATGGTGCTTGGAAGATGATGGAACCACTAACATACAATCTGATGGTGCTTGATAGGTGTTTGAAATAAAGTCTCAATATTGTATGTATATTTTGTCCTCCTTTTAGGGGGATTTATGTGTAGTTGTGCTTAGAGATTTAATTTTTCCCTTTTTTTCTGTACCATTGTGAGGCAGTCCTGTGTAATTGTGCTCAGAGGTTTTCCCTCTTTTTTTTAATTGAAAGAAACGTCTGTGTATTACATTTTTTTTATCACAAACTTTGTGTACTGCATTGACATAGAGTTTGATATCAGGCGGGGACAATTCTCATAAGAATGTTGCTGATGCAAACCAGTTTCGAGGTACTGGAGCCTCCTATAGAAAATGATAAGAAGAGAAGGAATTTCTGATGTAATTCATTGATACCTGCTACAGCAGTCACAAGTACACTAAATAGAAAGGAAATAACGGAATGGAACAACCAAATCTAATACAAGATTCACCCAATCTAATATTAGATATGCCAGCTAATTGATTCTAGAAGAGAATAGAATGGAATATAGTTCAAATAGCAATTAAACAGACAGCTAAATTATTTGTAGAGGATGTGATCATCTAACTTCTTGGGAGTCCTCTTAACACGTTGGGGCCTGACGTTCGAAGATATGGGCTGATCCAATGAAGCAACAACAGGCCCACTAGTTCCAGTAGTGTTAGTCCCACCCTCCCTTCTAATGTTTGCATCAATATCCCCCTCTTCAAATTCAACCTTGTCCTCAAGGTTGTAAAGCTTTTGCAAGTCCGTCCAATTTTCCCATGAGGTTTCTTCAGGTGGCAGCCCTGTCCATTGCACCAGCACTTGCAGCTGAGAATTGCCATCTACAATAACAGTTCGAGAACTCAGTATAGCCAAAGGAGATACCACTGGGTGATTGTCAATTGAGTCAGAAGGAAGCTCAACTATAGAAGATGGTGCAGGCTCTGCATGTGGTTTCAGCAAAGAGCAGTGAAATACATTATGGATTTTGGCATTTGAAGGGAGTTCTAGCTTATAAGCGACGGACCGATGCGAGCTAACACGCGAAACGGTCCGTAATACCTCTTGTGCAACTTGTTAAACTTAACACCAGAAAGAGATATCTGCCTGTAGGGCTGTAATTTAACATAAACCCAAGAGTCCACTTCATAAGACACCTCTCTACGCTTGTCATCAGCCAAAGCTTTCATCAGGGACTGTGCTTTGGCCAAGTTTCTGCCAAGCAATTCCAAAACAGCCTCCCTGGTGGAGAGCAGATCATCACTAGCAGAAACTTCAGATGATCCAGCCACATAATTAGGAATGGAAGGAGGAAGCTTCCCATAAACAATTTGGTATGGCGTCATGCCGGCAGCAGAGTGAAATGAAGTGTTGTAATGATATTCAGCCCACGGAAGGAATCGATACCAGAGAGTTGGTTTGTGATGAACCAAGGCACGCAAGTATTGCTCAATGGTTCGATTAGTAACCTCGGTTTGCCCGTCTGTCTGAGGGTGATAAGAGGAACTCATCCTCAATAAAGTGCCACTGAATTTAAACAAATCTGTCCAAAATTTACTGATGAAGACCGGATCTCTATCCGAAACAATACTCTTAGGTAATCCATGTAGCTTGCAAACAATATTAACAAACAATTCAGCAACCTTATAAGCAGTGAAATGGGAGTGAAGAGCGCCTAAGTGGACATACTTAGAAAATCGATCCACTACCACGAGGAGCACAGTGTATCCATTGGAACTTGGTAAACCAGTAACAAAATCCAATGAGATGTCTTCCCAAACCACTGAAGGTATTGGGAGAGGTTGCAGTAACCCGCCAGGCCTTTTAGGAACATATTTGGTCTGCTGGCAAGTTTGGCACTTATTGATAAATTGCTTGATATCATTTCTCATTGAAGGCCAATAGAAATTTGCTGAGAGCCGTTTCAGCGTTTTAACCACGCCAGCATGCCCTCCAATGGGTGTTTCATGGTATTCCTTGAGCAGCAATTCCTTAAAACGAGAGGAAGGAGGGATGTAAATACGCCCCTTGTGAAGTAATAACCCATTGGAAACAGAGTATCCCGAAAGTCCAGAACCCGCCAAAACCTGCTGATATAGATTCTGGTATTCACTGTTTTGAGACAGATCAGTTTTCAAATCATCAATAAACAAGAACTGAGGTGTGGACAGCACATTCAGCTCTGCAGAAGGTGGCTCAAAGCTTCGGGACAGAGCATCAGCAACCGTATTGGTTTTTCCAGGCTTATACTGTATCTCATAATGATAACCCAACAACCTCGAAAGATAAAATTGTTGTTCCGGTGTTTGAATAACCTGAGTTAGCAGCTCCTTCAAACTACGATGGTCCGTTTGAATCACGAAGAAGTGGCCAAGAAGGTACTGTCGCCAACGTTTCACGGCGCTTGTAATGGCATGCAACTCTCTAATATAAGTGGAAGCCTTAGAGAGGCGATGACAAAACAACTTGCTGAAATAAGCAATAGAGTGATCACCTTGTAATAAAACAGCTCCCATAGCATGCCCGGAGGCATCGGTCTGGACTACAAAAGGCATGGAAAAATTAGGCAGTGTCAACACCGGTGCCTCTGCCAAAGCCTTTTTTAATTTCTCAAAAGCTTGTTGAGCATCTGCAGACCATTCAAAGGCATTCTTTTTCAAAAGATTAGTCAAGGGGTGAGCTAGAGTGGCATAACCTTTCACAAATCGACGATAAAACCCGGAGAGGCCCAAGAAACCTCGTAATCCCTTAACCGACTTAGGAGTAGGCCAGTCAATAACTCCTTGAATCTTGAGCGGATCCGGAGCTACGGTCCCCTCAGCAACTATGTGACCCAAGTATGCAATATGGGCTTGGCAAAAAGAACACTTAGATGGCTTTAAATGAAATTGATGTGAAGCCAGAATGTTAAATACCTGAGAGAGATGTTCCAAGTGTAATTCCATTGTCTCACTGAACACCAAAATATCGTCGAAGAAGACAATAACATATTTCCAAAGTAAAGCTCTGAAAATGTCATTCATAGTGGCTTGAAACGTTGCCGGGGCGTTGCACAACCCAAAGGGCATCACACGGTATTCATAATGGCCGTCATGTGTGCGAAAAGCAGTCTTTGGAATGTCCTGAGGTGCCAATCTGATTTGATGAAACCCAGAGGTGAGGTCAAGTTTGGAGAAGACCCTGGCCTTACCAAGTTCATCCAATAACTCATCAATGGTGGGTAGGGAAAACGGTCACGCACTGTCAAGGCGTTTAGAGCACGATAGTCTACGCACATACGCCAAGAGCCATCCTTCTTCTTCAAAAGAAGCACGGGTGAGGAGAAAGGGCTAGTACTAGGTTGTATCCAACCGGTAGAGAGGAATTTGGCTATCTGGGATTCAATTTCGAGCTTCTGTGAGTGAGGGTAGCAGTAAGGTCTAACGTTAACTGGGGTGGATTGGGGGAGGAGAGGAATGGTATGGTCTGTGGGTCTGGGTGGTGGGAGGGATGAGGGTTCAGAGAAAAGGCTAATGTATTTGGAGAGGAGGGAAATGAATGGTGGGGTGAGGTGAGAGGTATCTGGTAGTGTAGGTGATGGGGGTGTATCAGTTGTCTCGGGTGGTGGTAAAATATGTAGGGAAAATAGTTGGGCCTCAGGTTCAAATCTAGCCAAACGTTGTAACTGATGTAAACCAACCAAAGGGGTGGGAGACTCTCCCCTTAATTCAACACATGAGTTATTATGAAAAAATGTCATAGTGAGAGAAGTGTAATTCATAAGAACAGGTCCCAACCTCTTGAGCCATCGAGCTCCTAAGACGATATCCGCACCTCTCAGTCCCAGCACAAACAAATCCATAGTGAATTCATGGCTTTGCATTAACATGGATACTCCGGAACAGATATGAGAACACAAGAGTGCCTGTCCACTGCCCACCAAAACTTGAAATGGATCAATTGGACTTTGAACCAGGCCCAAAGCAAGAGCAACAGAATCCTTGATAAAGTTGTGGGTGCTCCCCCCATCAACCAGGATTCGAACCGAAGTAGCCGCGATGGTTCCCGTGACCCGGAATGTGTCCGCCGCTTGATCACCGGAAAGAGCGTGCAAGCTAAGTTGGGCAGCTTGAACCTCAGTGTCCGACGTCGTGTCGCCACCGGGATCAATAGTCTCAACAGTAGGAGCATCCGTACCTGTAAAAAAAGAATCATCATCATCAGTGACCATGAGAAACACACGAGCACCACACTTGTGTTGGCGTGACCATTTTTGGTCACAATTGAAGCATAACCCCTTTTCCCTTCATTCGTCCAATTCTGGTCCAGAGAGGTGACGGAATCGAGGTTTAGCCACCGGCGTCGGAAGCAATCCCGGTGAAGCCTTCGAAGCCTCCGTAGCAGGCTTGAAAGGGGTTCGAGAGCCAGAAGATTGCTGCCATGGTTGCGAAGGGCGAGGACGCGCAGTGCGAGCCAGATCTAGAGCCTTATCTTCCTGCAATCGAGCTAAGCCTGCAGCCTGAGAAATGGTCGTCGGTTGATGGATCAGAACCTCACGACGGACGTCAATCTTGAGGCCTGAGATGAAACAACTCAAAAGCATTTGGTCAGAGAGTCCCTCAAGGCGATTTGCCAGTGCTTCAAACTCTGCAAGGTAAGTTGCAACAGAGGAAGTCTGGGTAAGCTTGAACAAATTTCCCCGAGGATCGTCGTACGCCGTGGGAGCAAAACGAGTTTCCAACGCGGCGAGAAACTGAGTCCAAGACACGATCTGATGATTCCGGTACATCCATTGATACCAAGCCAAAGCAGGTCCATCGAGGTAGAAGGAAGCTATCGTAATCCGTTCTTCCTCAGGCGTTTGGTGATATGTGAAGAACTGGTTAATTTTGAAGATCCAACCGTGGGTGTCGTTGCCATCAAAGCGTGGAACGTCTAGCTTCAAACGGGGTCTATTGGTGGATTCAGCCGTGAGACGCGAGGACGCCGTAGAACGATTGGGATCGTCGAGGCGTTGACGAACTTCAGCGAGCTCGGTGGTGAGGGTTGCGAGTTGACGGGAGATCTCATCAAAACGATCTGGTGGAGGCGGAGTAGGAATTGGAGGACGGGAACCCATGAGAGAGTGGGAGGGAGTGTGCACAATGAAAGCACCAAATGATGCAAACCAGTTTCGAGGTACTGGAGCCTCCTATAGAAAATGATAAGAAGAGAAGGAATTTCTGATGTAATTCATTGATACCTGCTACAGCAGTCACAAGTACACTAAATAGAAAGGAAATAACGGAATGGAACAACCAAATCTAATACAAGATTCACTCAATCTAATATTAGATATGCCAGCTAATTGATTCTAGAAGAGAATAGAATGGAATATAGTTCAAATAGCAATTAAACAGACAGCTAAATTATTTGTAGAGGATGTGATCATCTAACTTCTTGGGAGTCCTCTTAACACGTTGGGGCCTGACGTTCGAAGATATGGGCTGATCCAATGAAGCAACAACAGGCCCACTAGTTCCAGTAGTGTTAGTCCCACCCTCCCTTCTAATGTTTGCATCAGTTGCGCAACAAATAAGCAGATCAAGTTGGGCTGATTTGCGAATTGAATAGGCATGTAAAATCATAGGCCCGCATAGTTCCAAAAAAGAAGATCCATGCTTTTCCCAACCCGTCCTACTCACCACACACTCCCAAATCATGCGAAATGACTAAAATACTATTAATAAATAAAAAACTTTTAAGCGTGTCCCTTTTTTTTCTGCAATTTAACGGGTACGGTGCTGTAGCACCGAACCAATACGGTACTATAGCACTGTACCTATTTAAACCGCAATGTTTGTCAAACACCCCCTTTAAGGAGTGCGGTGCATGGCTGCATTACAGGTTCGGCAACTGACTGCCTAACAAAAGGAAATGTGGATTGTTAGTTAACATTTGGGAATGAATGAGTGCATAATTGAAGGGAAAAACAATTCCCTTTAGTAGAGGATGCAGCTTTTATCGTTTGGAGGTGATCAATGACAAGAGACAAATAACGTACGTAACTGATAATTATATCACATCGTTGCTTTTTCTTTTTGATAAATCTTGAATTTTCTGAAAAACAGATATGGGAGAGGCGCGGGGAAAGATAGAAGCTTTTATCTTGGATTTTCCTTTTAGATTCTTGAATTTTCATTATATCACCGAACAGCTTTTGTCTTGAATCTTTTGATAAATCTTGAATTTTCTAACTAGAATCAAAGTGACAATACTTTTGGTTCAGTGGCAGCAATCAAGAGACGCAGGGCAACATGAGCACCATATATGTTCTGTACCGTGCTTCCGATCGTGAGGATCAATATTATGCAGTTGGTAGATATTTTGTCCTTGATTCTATCTTTGTCTTCAGGCTTTGAGAGGAAGGTTTTGTTCGACCCGGAGATGTTCGACCTTGAGAGGCGATGTTGAGGTGTTCGATCTTGAGATGTTCGATCTTGAGGGGCGAGGTTGTACCTGCAATGATACTCCGACGCTCAAGTCAGTATTTGAGAGAATGAGTGTTTGGTTAGAAAAAGTGCTTACCATTAATGAGCATTGAATGGGGTATTTATAGAGTTTGGATGTGTTTGTGTTGGCGTTTTTGGGACGTCCGATCTTGCGGGCTGATCTTGGCCATTGAAGATTGGACTCTCTTGATTATAATTGGGCTTCTCATCAATTGGGCTTTTGGAGAGGGGGTGCAAATAGAAAACAATATAATCACCATAACAGTGGTCCCCCAAGTCTGGTCGCTATGAGGAGCGATCTTGACTTTGATGGGCGATCTTGACTTTGAGTGGAGATCTTATCTGGTCTCGAGCTTATGTCGAGGCTGGGGTTTTCGAGCGATGTTAACTGTCCGTCGAGCTTTCGAGCGAGGTGGATGGTTTTTCCGAACTCAGTGCTGCTTTGGAATCAGTGTAATCTTGGAATCAGTGCCATTTTTACTGTTTCTGACAAGGTATCTCTTCGTAGTGGCGGCGCATGATGGTGACGTTTATTCTTCAGCGTGCGGATTTTTAATGGACCATGGCTTGGACGTGACGCTTCGATTTCCAGGCCCAGGCCCATTAGATTCGTCTTGCTATAAATAAAGGGTCTCACCTCCTCATTCGTTGCTTGTTGTTCATTCGTTTTGATTTGCCGATCTTCGAGAGCTCCCGAGCTTCTTTAAAGTGAACGAGTTTGAAGAAATTTCGAAGTACTTTTAAGGTCGGTTTCTGAGGATCGACAACCGTCTATTTCCTGATATAATCAACTTGCGACATAGTCCCGAGGTTAGTCTATTTTTGTTTTTTCTTTACTTTTCTTTTCATTTGTGCCTGGACCTCCCCCCGTCCCTTGTGATCTCAGAATGGGGGTCGTCAGGTCGGGTTCCGACTTGCTCGCGAACCCATTTTCGATCTTTAATCCTGACATTTCGTCCCCCATTCCTGTAGATTCGATCTGGCGAGGACGAAACAAACTCGGAGAGACGTCATTCAGTACCGGAAAGAGTTTACGAACGCGATGGCTTCTGGTGGTGAAGTCCCTGAGGTTCGTACCGAGCCTCTTGAAGTCGCCACCCCGGACGTGCAAGAGCATTCTGCTTCCGCCCCTATGAGTGATAAGGCGGAAGATAATTTTGAGAGTGAAAGTTCTTCTCCTGCGACCGATGCTAATGAGCCGAATGACGATACTCCCGAAGATGCGGAGGAGGATTGCTTGGTGGATGTGATGGCCATCACTTCCGAGTCCGATGAGGAAATCCCAGTGGCGGAATCAGAGGATTCCGAGGTCGATCTTGGGACAGGCTCCGAGGTCGATCTTGGGTCGAGTTCCGAGTCTGCCGATGAGTCCGATAGAGAGGGTGTTGGAAGACAAGTCGAATCTCGCCCTTCGAGTCAACCGGGTTCCAGCCGAGCTTCTGCTGCTTCTCTGGATGGGTACTCTAGTACTGGTTGTGGGGACCTTGACGTACCGGTGCGAGAGGTCTCTCAATATGATTGGGTTTCCAGAAATATTTTGGGGATCGAATCGTTGTACCAGCACTGGTTTAATTTGGAGAGGGTCGGGAGGAAAGCTTCGGGTCGCTCGAAGCGAATTTGGAGAGTCGAGGGAATGAAAAAGGGAGAGCATGTGGCTTTGTGGCCTGGAGAGCTCAAGTTCACTTTGTATCATATGCTGATAAACGAGATGAATATCCGGCCCCCTTTCACTTGGTTCGAGCAGACGGTTTTGGCGACTTTGGATGTTGCGCCTTCTCAGTTGCATCCTAACGCGTGGGCTTTTGTTCGAGCCTACGAACTGATGTGTCTTCACCTGGAGAGGCCGGTCTCGCCGTTGCTTTTTTTCCATTTGTTTGAGATCAATCGGAATAGCAGTGAAAATAAGTCCGGTCGTGAGCATGTCAGTCTTCGCTCGAGGCGAGGGGCTAGATTTTTAAAGCCTATGCGGACTCATTGAAGGGGAATTGGAAGGAGTTATTTTACTGGGTCGAACCGGTGACCGACGAAGCGATCGAGAGAGTGGGAAAGTTTTCAGAGGATGGTCGGACTTTGGTGTCCACCAAGTTTCCCATTGGTTGGAGTCAGGCCCATTTTGAACGATCCACCAATTCCTTTTCTGTTAGTCAGAATCGGTTGAACGCTGCCGATCTTCTTACCAAGAGGATCCTGATGTTTATTTCTGAGAACATTCCGTTTTCAAAACATAAGTATCGGGGTATCCCTGCGGCTAAGATAGTTCAGGCTGGGAAGCGAAGACGAGTGCAACTTGTCTTAGGTAGTTCGTTTTTCTTGCTTTTGATTTTTGCACATCTTTGACTGTAGTTTGTATGACCAATTTTTGTTTCTTTTCCAGATACCATGGCCCCAAAGAAACTCGCCGTAATGAAGGCGCTGGCGATGAGGAGTGTCGACATATCTGGAGATGCTGAGGAGGTGGGTGCTCCGCTTCCGACGTCTCCCCAGGTTGAGACTGTTGTTGGGACGGTTACTGCTGCTTCCCCGATCAACACTGTTACCCAAGAGGACCTCGCTTATGAGGCTCTGGTCGATCTTGTTTCCAGTTCTCCTCCCCCGGCTGCTCTCGACGTTGGTGCAGGGACCTCGGCGAAAAGGGTGCGCACCGAGGCAAGCGGCGAGCAAAGGCCGGAAAAAAGGAGTAAGACCTCGAGGAGACCGAAGCATAAGAACAAGGCCGCACCTTTAGAGGAGGGCTTTTTGGAGCAAAACTATGCCCAGTGGCGGGAGGATCCTGTCGGGGCGTCTGTTAAATTGTTGGCGAATTTGGCCGACGTTCATAGGATTGAAAAAGAGAAATACGAGCAACGGGCTAAGGGTAAATAACATCACTTTCTTACAAAAAAAAAACATCTCTTTCTTCATAACCTGATCTTAATTTCGTGCTTGCAGTTTTGTTGGAGCTCGAGAAGTCAAAAAGAGTGAAGCTTGTGGAAGATGTGGCTTCGAAATCGAAAGAGCTCGCTCGAACAAAGCAAGAACTTCAGGCTCTGAAGGAAAGCCAAGGGGAGGTTGTACGTCGGGCGGAGTTCGCGGAGAATCGCGTAAAGGAGCTGGAAGAAAAGGAAAAAGTTTTGGAGGGGCAACTGGTCGAGGCTAATGAGAAGATTAAAGGTTTGGAGTTTCGTGTAGTTGGTTTGGAAGATGATTTGAAGAAAGCATCCGAGGCAAGGGTCGGTACAAGCGGCGATGCGGAGGCTCGAATTGCAGAGCTTGAAGCAGCCCTTCAGCAGAGCAGAAAAAATGCTAAAGAGGCTACGAAGCTTGCAAACGAGGCTAGGAGGGAGGCTCGTGAAGCTGCTAACTCTGCAATTGAGCTGTATAAGGAGGGTTTTGAGTGTGCCCAGGAGCAAATTGCTTTGGTCAATCCTTCCGTTAATTTGGATCGGTCGATTATCGATGCCGACCATGAGGTTGAAGAGGGTATGATCATTAAGATCGATGCTCAGACGGAGAAGAAGACTGTGATTTTTCCGACCTCTGCTGCCTGATGCTTTAGCAGTGTTTCTTTTTGCAGAAGTTCCTGGGGTATGCTTTTACCTATGTAGTTTTTGTATAGATCCGGAACTTCTTTCGATCCAGTTGGAGATATTTGTAATCTTTTTTGGGATATGTATATCAGACCTTTACGAGCTTTAATGAATGCTTTTTGAATTTCGCATGTCATGTATGTCGTTTTTACGAGCTTTAACGAGTGCTTTTTAAATTCTGCACGTTGCGTATGATGCAAGAACGTCGGTAAAGAGGAACTCGATTTACCGGTTCGAACCTATAGGACAGTTTACTAGGACTCAATTTACTAGGACTCATTCTTAGGACGTTTCGATCCTTGAAAACCCGGTCTCTTTGAGATAGTTTGCCAAGACTCGGCTCGGATTTAACTGTTTTCTCAAAGAGTTTGCGACCTTGGGTGGTTGCTTTTGGGGAGATCTTTTAAGATCGGTCCCAGTTGATTCCCGGTGGGGGGAATTGGGTCCCTTCATTCTGTTTGATGAAAATCAAGAATGTGTGGAGACTTGGAAAAAACTTTTGAGAAGCATCGAAAGCGTTTGAAAGAAATGTCAAGTTTTTTCTTTTTTGATTAATAACTTGTTTCGAGTTTACATAAGATCGGTGTAAATGATTTCTTTCTAAGGATAATAACTTTTCAGTTTTGTTGCGTTCCAAGTCCTCTCAATCTTTCTTCCTTGGAGGGTCTCCAATTTAAAGGCTCCCGTACCGGTTTTAGATAAAATTCGGTAGGGGCCTTCCCAGTTCGGGGCGAGCTTTCCTTGGGAGGCATTTTTCTGACCGACGTCAGCTCTTCTGAGTACCAGATCGCCAGGATCGAAATCTCTGTGAACGACCTTGGTGTTGTATCTGGTTGCAACCTTTTGTTTGATGATCGCTTCTCGGAGCGAGGCCTGACCTCGGATTTCATCGATGAGGTCGAGTTCTTCTCTTAAGGCTTGATCGTTATTGCTTTGTGTTTTGGGATTCGCCGTTCTCCAACTAAGTTCGCCGATCTCGACGGGGATGACTGCCTCGCTGCCGTAGGAGAGCCTAAAAGGTGTTTCCCCAGTGGAGCTTTGGGGGGTCGTCCGGTATCCCCAGAGGACGTAAGGCAATTCTTCTACCCAATTTCCTTTAGCATCGTCCAAACGTCGTTTAAGCCCGTTCAGCATTACTTTGTTTGCAGCATCTGCTTGACCGTTGGTTTGAGGGTGCTCTACTGAAGTGAAATGGTGCTTAATTTTAAGCTCGAACATTAGTTTGCGAAATCCCGTGTCTGTGAATTGCGTCCCGTTGTCCGTTACTACTACCTCGGGGATCCCGAACCTGCTCATAATGCTTTTTTTGAAGAATTTTATGCAGTTTTTTGCAGTGATGGTCGCTAGGGGTTCCGCTTCTATCCATTTGCTGAAGTAGTCTACGGCGACGATCAAGAATTTGACTTGTCCTGGTGCCTTTACGAAAGGTCCGAGTAAGTCCATTCCCCACCATGCGAAGGGCCATGTGGAGGATAAACTCGTGAGGTCTGTGGGGGGAGCTATGTGCACATTGGCGTGGATTTGACATTTTTTGCATTTCTTCACATGATCGCTAGCATCGCCGATCATGCTCGACCAGTAGTAGCCGGCTCGAAGGGTTTTACGTGCTAAAGATCGAGCTCCCATGTGCTGGCCGCAGATTCCCTCATGAATTTCTGTTAATACATAGGCCGCTTCCTCTCCTTCGATGCATTTTATTAACGGGGAAGAGAGGCTTTTTTTATAGAGCGTTCCGTTGATGGCTGAAAAAGCCGAGGCTCTTCTCCTTATATATTTGGCGTCGTTTCTGTCTGGGGGTTCCGTTCCTGAGACGATGTATTCTAAAATTGGGGTTATCCAGCTGTCTGTTTCTTCGAGCATGCAGATGGTCGGGTTAAACAGAGGCTCGAGAGATACACTGGGTTTGTGTAGTGTTTCTTGGATAGTCGTCCTCTGGTTACCTGGGGTTTTTGTGCTTGCGAGTTTGGCGAGGATATCAGCTCGTTGGTTTTCCGTTCTTGGGACATGAACTATCTCGCTTGCTTCAAATTTGGCTATTAGTGACTGTACCTGAAGTAGGTATTTTTGCAGGATCGGTTCTTTGGTCTCGTATTTGCTTCCGATCTGGGAGACCACCAAGAGAGAGTCGGTATGGAGTTTAATTTTTGGGACTTGGAAGTCAATTTCCAGGCGAAGTCCGGCGATGCAAGCCTCGTACTCTGCTTGGTTGTTCGAGGTGGGAAAACCTAATGTAAGGGAAACTTCGATGATGACCCCAGTCGGGCTTTCTAGCATAATCCCAGTGCCACTCCCTTTTGGATTTGAGGACCCATCGACGTATAGGATCCATATGTCAGATTCGGTGTTAGGAGGTGTCATCTCGGCGATGAAGTCCACCAAAACTTGCGCTTTAAGTGTAGTTCGAGCTTCATATTTGATACCGAACTCTGAGAGTTCCACGGCCCATTTGATCATTCTTCCAGCTAGATCGGGTCTGTGGAGTATCTGTCTGATTGGGTAGTTAGTTCGGACGACTACCTGGTGAGCGACAAAATAGGCTCGAAAACGTCGAGCTGCGATAATGAGAGCTAGGGCGATTTTCTCGATTTTCTGATAACGACTTTCTGCCCCGTGCAGAGCCTTGCTTGCGAAGTAGATGGGACTTTGCCCGGTTTCGAGCTCGCGTACTAGAACGGCAGCTAACGCCTCTTCCGAGACCGCTAGATATAAGTATAATGTTTCCCCTTCATTTGGTCGAGTTAAAATTGGAGGCTCGGAGAGAGATTTTTTCAGTTGTTTCAAAGCTTCGTCTTGCTCGGGCGTCCGTTCGAAATCTCTTTCTTCTTTTTTGAGGATTTTGAAAAGTGGAAGAGATTTGAACGCTGCATTCGATATGAAACGAGATAGAGCAGCTATCATTCCATTGAGTTTTTGCACTTCTCTCTTGGACGTCGGAGTTCGCATTTCTGTGACGGATCGACATTTATCCGGGTTCGCCTCGATTCCTCGTTCTGTTAAGAAGAAACCTAAGAATTTCCCGGCTCGAACTCCGAAAGTGCATTTCTCTGGGTTTAATCTCATTCTATTCTTTCGTACCTCAGAAAAAATCGATCTCAGATCGCTTATATGGTCGTCATCACTTTTGCTTTTGGCGATCATATCGTTGAGGTAAACCTCTACGCTTTTACCGATCTGGTTTTGGAACACTTTGTTCATCATTCTTTGATAAGTTGCTCCAGCGTTTTTTAAACCAAAGGGCATAACACGGTACGCGAAGTTTCCTCGGTCAGTGATGAAGGCGGTTTTTGCTTGATCTGGGGGAAACATGGCGATTTGGTTGTATCCGGAGTATGCGTCCATGAAGGATAACAACCGGAAACCGGAAGCGCTGTCGACCAAACGATCGATGCTGGGGACCGGAAAGGCGTCTTTTGGGCAAGCTTTATTAAGATCGGTGTAGTCGACACACATACGCCATTTTCCGTTAGATTTCTTCACCAGGACTGGGTTTGATAACCAAGTTGTGTATTTAACCTCAGAGATAAAGTTGGCTCGGATGAGGTCGTCTACTGCTAAGGCGGCAGCAATGGCTTTCTCTTTGCTTTGGGCCCGCTTTCTTTGGGCGATCCATCTTGCTTCTGGGTTTATTGCGAGTCGATGGCAGGCAACCTCTGGCGGGATCCCAGGCATGTCTTCGGCCGACCAAGCGAAGATGTCTTTGAAATCTTTAAGACATTGGGTTAAATCGATCTTGATCTTTTCTGGAAGGTCGATCCCTATTTTGATCTTCTGGGAGGGGTCTGAACCGAGCTCTATTTCGACGAACTTTCCATCAGGCTTTGGTCTTTTGATTTTTTGTTTGAGCTCTTTGGTTAGCTCGTCGATGTCTATCTGTTTTTCGACCTTCGGATCGCAGTTGGTTTCTACGTTAGTGGCGGTGTTAACTTCGGTTGATCTTCCTTTTGGTATTTTGGGAGTCGACAGTTCTTCCGAAGGGGGAACCCCTTCATGCTCCGAAGCTTTTCGTTCGTTCTTAGTCCATAGGAAAAAACACCTGGAGGTCGACTCTAAGTCAGAGTTTAAAGTGATAACTCTGTCGCAAAGAGAGTGGAACTTCATCTTTAAGTGCGTGGTGGATGTAACCGCCCCGAGCCTGCCGAGGGTCGGTCTTCCTATAATGCCGTTGTATATGGATTCACAAGGCAAGACGAGGAATTTGGTTCTGACGGTTCGAACCATTGGTTCGGTTCCATAGGTAACCATTAGCTCCAGATGCCCAAGGGGTTTCGTTCGAGATCCGTTAAAGCCGGACAAAGCCGTCCCTCTATAAGGGGTGAGTTCCTCTGATGAGCTCCCCTGATCGACCAGGATTCTACGTACCTCCTTGTTGGCTATGATTGCCGATATCAAGAGAGGTACGTGTTTGTTAGCTTTTCCGTCAATAAGGTCGTTGTCACTAAAAGATAATGGAGGTCGGTTAGTCTTGACCGGGGTTGTTGACGTTGAAGCCACGCACAACAATTCCTTCCATTTTCTCTTCATGGATTTTCCCAATCCTTCATGATCGAATCCCCCAGTTATCATCATGATAACCGAGCGTTTTTTATCCAGCTCTTCGCGGTCTGGGTCGATCATTTCTTTTCCTTTTGCCCTGAGATTTTCATTTCTTTCTCTTCCGAAGTTGTCAGATCGTTCTCCCTCCCTTTTAACATAAGAAGATAGTTTTCCCCGTTTAATTAAATCTTCTATGTCATCCTTTAGGGCGTTGCAATGGTTTGTGTCATGGCCATTGCTTCTGTGGTATCGACAGTATTTGTTGGCCTTCTGCCCAGGTCGGATAGGTAAGGACCTGGGAGGCTTGACGTCCCTGAATTCGACGTTCCAACATTCCCCTAGTAACTGGGCGTTGGAGACGTTGAGTTCGGTGTATACCTGGTGACGATTTTTCCTACCGATGTTCCAGGAGTTTTTTCGAGGGTCGATCTCGATGTGGCGTTTCGACGATTCTGCATGTAAAGACGTTTTGTCGACCTTGGAATTTTCTTCTTCGTTAATAAAGCACTGGGATAGTTCGAGGAATTCTTGAAGGGTGTTAGGTTCCCAGGTGTTGATGTGCTTTCGGAACGAGCTTCCAGGGAGCAGACCTTGGGCCATGAAGAAAATTCGAAAAGCGTCGTCTAACTGCCGAACCTGAAGAGCTTCGATGTTGAATCGCTCTATATATTCCCTCAGGGGTTCATTTGCTTTCTGGACAATAGATGCTAGAACATTTTTGTTTTTGGGTTTGCTCTTGGAATGGGCAAAGTGCACCGAGAAGTGTTTTGCTAACCGGTCCCATGAGAAAATGGTATTCGACCTTAACGTCCGAAACCATTCGGAAGCCATTTTGTCTAGGGTCAAAGGGAATATTCGGCATTTCATTTCCATGGGTACATTTCGATACTGCATGGTCGTGTCAAATTGGTCTAGATGTCTGTCGGGGTCGCCCGTCCCGTCGTAAGTCTTCAATCCTCCAGGTGGTTTTTCGAGATACCGGGGGACCCGAAAGTTGTCGATCGACTTTGTGAAAGGACCTTTTCGCCCAGGTCGATTTGCTCGTGACAGTGGTTGGCGTCTGTGATGGACCTTTTGAATGATGTCATGGCTTCTCGATCGTCTCCGTGACGAGGTCGAGCCTTCAATTTGGCGAGCCAGAGGAGAACGGGAACCATTCCCTCGGTGGCGGCGTGGAGGAGAATGAGGATCATCAAGATCGTCGTATTGTCGAGCTGATGGAGAACGGGAATGAGCCTCGTGTTGTCGAGCCAGAGGAGAACGGGAATGAGCCTCGTGTTGTCGAGCCAGAGGAGAACGGGAACCATTCCCTCGTTGACGGCGTGCGGGGGAGCGATGAGTGAGCTTTCTCCGTGGGGGTGATCGATGAAAAAGTCTTCTTCGAGTTTGGCGTCGTTCTTCCAGTGAGCTCTGCCCGGATGATTGTTGGTCTAGGACGTTCCGACCTTGCAGTCTCGCTACTTCGGATTCGAGGTTGGCGAAACGGTTGTTTCTTTCTTCATTTACCGCTTCTTGCCGGGCCAATAGCTGAACGAGCTGTTGAACCGCGTCCGTCAAGGCCGGGAGTAATTGAGGGGGAGATGGTAAGCTCGTCTCATCTGCGCCCGATTGTGCTCGGGAAGGTCCCGTGTTGGGATGTCGGCTTCGTGTTTGTGACGAATTCGTGAGTTCCTGGACGTGGCCTTCAGGGGTTTGCTGAGGGCCGAGGTCAGGTTCGGCCATGAGACTAGTCGGTATTGAGCGGTGTGTTGGTGCCATTCAATAAGTTCAAGGAGATGGTGAGAAAAATCGGGTATTGGTTTCTCCCACTGTGGTCGCCAATGTTCTGTACCGTGCTTCCGATCGTGAGGATCAATATTATGCAGTTGGTAGATATTTTGTCCTTGATTCTATCTTTGTCTTCAGGCTTTGAGAGGAAGGTTTTGTTCGACCCGGAGATGTTCGACCTTGAGGGGCGAGGTTGTACCTGCAATGATACTCCGACGCTCAAGTCAGTATTTGAGAGAATGAGTGTTTGGTTAGAAAAAGTGCTTACCATTAATGAGCATTGAATGGGGTATTTATAGAGTTTGGATGTGTTTGTGTTGGCGTTTTTGGGCCGTCCGATCTTGCGGGCTGATCTTGGCCATTGAAGATTGGACTCTCTTGATTATAATTGGGCTTCTCATCAATTGGGCTTTTGGAGAGGGGGTGCAAATAGAAAACAGTATAATCACCGTAACAATATATATGAATTATTCTTGTTGAAATGGTACGGTATTGATGTGTCGTACCAGTTCGGTACTGTACCAATTCGGTACTGATGTGTCGTACCATTCCAAAATGTAGTGTGAGGGGGTTTCCAGCGTATTCCACGTGAAGGTAATTTTTGAATATTTTAGGTTTGGGGTGTGTGACGAGTAGAAGGGGGTTGGGAAAAACATGCCCCAAAAAGAATTGCAGGCCCATATTTCTACCATGTAGACTCACGTGACTTGTGAGTTGGCTTGCATAATTAATAATTAATAATTAATAGCCCATGCATTTTCCACACTCCGTACTCTCACCACACTGCACACACCCCGTAACCTCAAAAATCCCAAAACTACCCCTACCTTCAAACCACTCCATCTCCTACTCTCCCTCCCCAACCCCTTCACACCCCCTTTAACATCCGCAAAATAATTAATAGAATTATTTGGATGTTAACCCAATTGAATTATCTTAGTACTTGACTGGTAAATTTATTGAGTGCTAAAATTAATTCTTGGTTGTCATCGGATCGTTAACCGGATAATACGGGTCAAAGAAGTTTTGGAATCGAAATGAGAGATTTGGATCAATATGGTAATTGGACCACGTTACCACTTATATATTAATAAATATATATATATATATATATATGTGTGTGTGTGTGTGTGTGTGTGTGTGTGTGTGTGTGAGAGAAAGGAAAGAATAAAAAAGGAAAGAAGGCAGCGAGAAACAGAGAGAAAAGAGAGGAAAAAGAAAGAAGAGAAAAGAAAGGGTAAGGAGGAAGAAGAGGAAAAGTGGGATAGTTCTGTTCATCAAAACGACTTCCTTCCAACACGAAAAACGTTCAGCGTTACTTCCTCTTCGATTTGGTACTAACATCGACATCATCAACTCACTCTCTCTCACTTTGCCATTTTCGAAAATTGAATGGAATGGAGGTTTGTGATGGTTGAGGCTCAAGGGTAGCTTGGGATGGTGTTTGGCGCGGACCCGAGGATGACTGATCGATGATTGAAGTTCGATTGGGAGATTGGAAGCTAGTTGGGTGAGTTTGGGTTGAAAAATCAAGATTTGAGGTTATGTGTGAATAGTGATTCTAACCTTGAAGATGATGAATAGTGATTTGATGGAGGTTTTGTGTTTGATTGTAGGTTCAAAGGTTGGAAGCGGATTCGATTGTCGTCGGAGCGTAAAGTTTATACGGGGAACGTTCGTGTGGTTATGTCGGAAAAGCGATTTCGGGGAAAGTCTAACCTATTTGTGATTTTCATCACAATCGGTGAGTTTTACTCACGCTTAGGATGTTTTTGTGTCTCGATAAATTTTATGTGATGTGATTCCGAGAGTTTTTGACTTGAAAACCGCTATTTGGAAAAATATGTCGTTTTTGATAAAATTCGTTTCGATTGAGTTTTTGATTGAATTGATTGATTGTGTGGCATTGGTTGGGTTTTTTTTGCTGGTTGTTAAATCTGTTTTCAATCGGAATGAGAATCGGAATTGAGCGGAATAGCGGATTTCGCGAGAAACCGCAAAATCTGCAATTCTCAGCAAGCCGTCGCGTCGCGACACGCAGCCATCGCGTCGCGACCAGGCTCAGTTTTGTCACGCAAATATTTCTGTCGCTCTTCGCGTCGCGACGGTAGCAGTTCGCGTCGCGACGCTTTGCAGTTTTTCAGCAACTGTACACTGATTTTGTTTTCGCGATAACTTTTGATCCGGGAACCCGATTGAGGTGTTCTCAGGGGCGTTTGAAAGCTTATTCAAAGACCTATCTATTTATATAAATTAAACTGCATAATGGACTGTTTTTGAAGTTATAAACTATTTCGAAAAACCGAACAATAGTACACGAGTGCAGATATGTTTTATTGATAATAAAACGAATTATAAGTTCTATGTGGGATTGTAACACTGACGCGGATGGTTATTATTTATTCGTCTAAACCAGTCAATGATTCACGATATATAAATTATATCGATTAACGGAGTCAGCCCAATTTGGGTGACGACCCATGGTTCTAACATACTAGGCGGGGTAGTCATGCACCCTTACCCTAGGCTCCGTGCCATTAGGGAAAGTACTATTGGTAAGGGGGTTCGCCGGGAGTAGCGTTCGCGCAGTCGGTGTTATGTTAGAAAGTTTGTTGTACGGTTCACCGGGATTAGCGTTCGCGCAGTCGGTGTTGTACTGAGTTATAGCAGGTTCGCCGGGAGTAGCGTTCGCGCAGTCGGTGTTGTAATAAAAGTTAAACGATACGGGTCACCGGGAGTAGCGTTCGCGCAGTCGGTGTCATATCAAAGGTCATGAGACACGAGTCACCGGGAGTAGCGTTCGTGCAGTCGGTGTCGTACTGAATTATAGCGGGTTCGCCGGGAGTAGCGTTCGCGCAGTCGGTGGAATGCTATGTGTAAAATAATGCGGTTCATCGGGAGTAGCGTTCGCGCAGTCGGTGTCGTGTTAAGTTAAACAGAATTTCATAATTGAACCGAGAGTGTTAGTAGGGGTCTCGGTAGAACTCACTGAGATTGTATCTCACTGTTTATATTTTGTGGTTTTTACAGAGAAGCAGGGGAAAAAGTAAAGGTGAAGAAGCACAGCTAGGTGGTGTGCTTATGAAGACGGTGAAGACTTAGTTTTCATTGTTAATGTCTTTCCCTCGAGATTTTTGTATTTCCGATTGTATAACTTGTACCAGTAAAAGTTGTAAAATCGTTTCCGCTATTTCTTGTTATTTGGATATTGGACTCTAGGTTATGAGCTGTTTTTATTTATGTTCAATATCTAAAACAGGAAAAATATCTCTGATTATTTTATGATGGTACACTTGGGTATTTTTACTCGATAAAAATACCCGGGGTGTTACACCCCTCTTCCTCACACTCTCCCAACCAAACCCTAACCACTCTCTCACTCTCCAACACCTAACCCTACTCTCTCTCTCTCTCTCTCTCTCTCTCTCTCTCTCTCTCTCTCTCTCTCTCTCTCACACACACACACACACACACACACACACCATCCTTCGCGTCTCTCACTCCTTCTCATCATTCCTCTTTGCATCAAGTACGTCTCTCACTCTCATTTCTTTTCTGCGTTGTTGAACTGCGTTTTCGTGTATTTTTCTGCAATCACGCTCAGTTCAGTGCACTCGTGCCGACCCATTTGAAAATCACTGAATAATATACGGTCTGGTTTGTGGCTGACGAACCACTCCGGCGTAGGCATGTCATACCTTATATTTGCAAAATTTTAAAAAACAACGTCCAGCAAGCACCCACCGAACCCGTACAGGTTGGGGTTGCCGAACCAACGTTCACTGTCTGCTTTTGTAACAGATACTGTCTGCTTGTTTTAAGTTGTTTTCTTTTCTTTGTTTAGGTATGGCGAGGACCCAAGGAGCGCATTCACAGTCCCAGCCTGAGCCCCACCAACGTACTGGTTTGGTTAAGAGGTGTCGTACTCGTGAATTACCAAAAAAAAAAAGGACGCGCTTGGAATTTTTTCATTAAGAGTATTTTAGATATTTCGCTGTATTTGGGGTGTGTGATGAGTAGGAGGGGTTGTGGAAAAAGCATGTGCCTTAATAAATTAATAAATATGAGAAAAATTTATATCCATGCCGAATGCATTTGAAGTTTGAACCATCAGATAACAACTCTAAGTTGGTACAGTGTTTCTCGAATTCGACATTAGAGAGAAATAAGACAGATAGTACTTATAATAACCAAGTCAAGAATAGGTTACCCGCGGCTGAAGTCACGGGAGATGTTTCCTTACCTACTACCAGGAAGGAATACTCTCCTATACTGCAACCTCAAGAACTAATTAAGGAGGAGACACAAAGGTGAGTACTGTGTAGGCAGCCTCTACTATTTTACAAATGATAATCTCTATCGGATAAAATCATGAACTTTGAATTTTGTTTTGTTCACAGTAAAACCAACCACTTTTATCTTTGAAAGTGTAATGTGATGTCATTTAGTCTCCAACCCAAAGTGGGGAAGTGATTGAGCAAAGGGTACGTATGACAATCAGCAGGTCGGGTGCGGATTTTTCCTATCAAGTTCCCGCTCTTGGCTTCCTGAAAAAAAAATTGAAACCACTCCATCTCCGTCAAGAATAGAAATAAGATGCCTATTCTCGCATTTATATAATCAATATAATAATTATTATTAGACAATAGTAAAATAAAATAATATCAAAATTATATTTCCTATTGAGAAAAAAATAACAACTTAAATATTAATTGAAAAAATAATGTTTTTACTAGTGTGAAAGTTTGAGTTTGGGGGCATGGCGGGTATTACACCCTCATTACTGCCCCGCTTCTGAGATTGAATTTTTAAAAAAACCCAAATCTAAACCCAGTCAAAGTGAATTTTCCTACCAAAGTCAGGGTGGGTTTGACCAAGTACACCCAGATACAAGTTTTATTGTCATGCCTAACAGGGACATTTATAAAGACAAACATAAAAAAAAAAATTATAGTAACATCATATAATATTTTCATGTCTAAATTGCTTTGAGACAATGAAATTATGCTAATGGTAGGTAATGTTTCTTTATAACTTAGAATGTTTCTTTATTGGAACTTAATTAGAAGCTAAATATTTATTTATATCTATTTGAGCAAGAGGCCATGCTCCAATTTTTATATAGCTCCCAAACATAAAACACAACTTTTTAGCTCCTTCGCCAGATTAGAAAGTTGGAGTTAATTATAAGGTTGAATATGTGGTTGGGTGAAAGAAGAGTGGAGTGGTAGGGAGAGGGTTAAACTCCCACCACTAATATTTCCAACAATATTTAACAAATATTATAAATAAAAAAAGCTAATAAAAACTATAATTAATGTCCATAAATTTTAAACACTTAAAGGCAACATGTATGGACATATAATCATGCTCTAAAAAAGGGTTAAATATGTTTTTAGACCCTATAAATTTTACAATTTTATTTTTAGTTCTTATAAAAATTTTCATCAACTTTTAGTCCACACAATATTTTTTGTCAGCGGTTTTAATCCCTATAAAATGTTAACTCATGTATATCTTTCAAATTTTTAAATGAAGTTTTGCAGATACACTCTATGTGTTATTATAGAAGTCTATAGAAAAAAATAAGATCAAAAATTGATTTCTAAGTCCATATTTCCTTTGTTGTCTTTCTTGAGTTTTTTGTGCATAAAAAACTCATTTAATTCATCCCTTGTAAAAAAAATCTAAATTTTTGTGCGGAAGATATTTATAATGTTCTTAACATATATGAAAAAGATCATTAATAAACTTGAAGGGTATACATGAGTTGACATTTTATAGAGACTAAAACTGCTGACGAAAAATATTATTGGGACTAAAACTTGACAGAAAAATTTATAAGGACTAAAAACAAAATTGTGCAATTTTATAGGGACTAAAATATATTTAACCCTTTAAAAATGTAAAGTAAGATTCCTATTAGCTATGAGTCATACGTGTAGTCCAAGCTCAAACTTTCAACTCCAAACAAATCACAATTTCATACTCTTCTGTTTCAAGCTTAGGAGAGAAAATAAAATTTATTCAAATTTTTGCTCCAATGGTGTTGTGTGTATAAGCAAAAAAATGGGGGAGAAGATGGTGGAAGGGAGGAAGAGAGGAAGGGGAGCGAGAGATTGATGGGAAGAAGAGAATTGAAATAAAAAGAAAGAATAAAAAAGTGACGGTAATAAAAGCAACATATTGAAAAGAGAGAATAGAAGGTGAGAGAAAAAAAAGTAAATGTTAGGTTAGTTAAAATGCTACAATAGTGAATTCAAATATACTTTTTTTACCCTTAAAATGATGAGGTGTGCGGGCAACACTCTCTTTAACTCTCTCCTACCAACACTCATTCTATCAATGGTTGAAATTTATGTGGGTTGTACTATGTTAATGGGTCATTTCCAAAATGGTGGAACCCACATGAATTTTAACCAATCATAAAGTGAGTGTTAGAGTGGAACATCTTTTGCTTTGCCCTTGGACTGAGCCTCTCTGGTTTGGCTCTCAATACTCTCCCTTCCATCTAGAACCAATATTTTCACCCTGCCTAATAGGTTGATTGAACTTCAGAATTTTTGGAGTGAGAATGGGTTACAAATCTGAAACTCTGACCTCTCACTTTCTGTATATCCTTTGGTCGATTTGGAAGGCTAGGAATGACTGGGTCTTCAATAATACTCGTCCCAACGTTATGGCAACCCTTATTCTAGCCAAGACCCGATGTTTGGAGTTTTTCTCATCGGAATCCCCTATTACTCAAGAGGCCCCTAATAGACCCCCAGTGACTACTTCAAGTCGGTGGAGACCCCCAAGAGTTACCTTTACTAAGGTCAACTCTGATGCTGCCTTTGATAAACAAACAGGGAAAGGGATCATTGGGATAATTTGTCATGATGAAAATGGTAGAGTTCTTACCTCGATGCCCGCAAGAATCTTCACCTCCTCCCCCTTGGTCGCTGAAGCCTTGGCTTTGCGTGAAGTTCTCCTAGTTGGACGCAATCTTCATCTTCAAAGAGCTATCTTTGAGTCTGATAATCTTGGTCTAATCGAATCTTGCAGAGGAGAAAAAGACATTAGAGAAATACAAGGTATCATCAGTGACATACAATTTCTTCAATCTAACTTTGTGTCTAGTGGTTTTACCTAGACGGGACGAAAAGGAAAAACGGTGGCTCATGAAATTGCTGCGCTCTGATCTCGTGGTGAGCTCTCTAATAGCTGGTGTCTTCAGCCTCCTCCATCGCTACGCCGGTTGATATCTCTAGATGCCTTGCACATTGAAGGTGATGATGGTCCGATTTAGGGTTTGGTGGCGTGGTGGAGTTTCTCAGTTTCGAGTAGTACTTTCAAGGGTCTCAAAGTACTTTAAGTGTATTTTCACTTCATCTAGATCTAATTGTACTTGTTATTTTCTCTAGTTGAACTAGCTAGTTTCTTTGTTGGACCGGGTTGACCCGTTGTGGTGCCCATGTTGGGCTCATCCCAATAGCTTTGTGCTTGTATTGGTTAGGGGCTCTGGCCACTTCATTAATGAATCAATATAATTTGACCCAAAAAAAAGTGTGTGTTAGAGAGAGAGAGAGATAGTATGTTAAAGAGAGTATTGATAGCATTTTTCTAAAATTATATGTCAAATTTTTATTAAAAAAGTTTTGAAATCTGGGTGTGGGTTTCACTTGATTACTCATAAGAAGGGTGCTTCATTGAAAATGAAATTAGTTGAACTAACACTTTTTTCCCATAATATTACATCTCTAACATTTGATCTATGGTTAAATGCCTTCATCTTTTTACAACATATCTTCATTTTTGTAAAAGCCACTACAAAAAAACCGTTATATAGGGGAAGTTTTTTTGTGGAGGTTTTGAAAAACTCCCACAAATCAAATTAGTTTAAAAGGGAAGTTCCACAATGTTGTTGTGTAAAAAATGTGCTTAAACGGAGGGGTTAAAAACCCTCGCTATTTGACCCGGTTTTTTTGTAGTTAGCGGCTATATTTATTGTCAAAAAAAGTGGTTATATTTCTCTGTCATAAAAATGATTTAGGATTCTCTCAAGTACTTGTTGTGTCAAGTAGGAGAGAGAGTGACACATATAAAAATATAATAACATTTATTGTATTTATTATTTTATTATATGTGTCACTCTCTCTCCGACTTGACAGAATAAGTACTTGAGAGCAGGGACGGATGCACTCACAAGACAGTAAGATCAAATGCCCCAGTGACATTTTGATTAATTATGTACTACCTATATACAATTATTAATATATTAATATGTCTAATAATAATATACTTATTTGGTTTTTTCACCACTCTCAATAAAAATCAATTCACTCACATCCACCGCCACACTTTCACCCACTCATAGTATAAACTATAAATCAGCCCCTAAAAACTCCCCTAATTTCCCATATTTTCCCCAAAAACAATCGACTTGTTCTCTTATTTACGCTATCTCTTTGTTTGTAAACATCCTTCCTCTCCAAAATATTTTCTCTTAACTTCCAAAAATAGCCCGTTCTGAATAATCGTTTAGTTATTTATATAGAGAGATGTATTTTTAAAAGAATTGACAATGAGGAAATCATTCAATGTTTTCAAAATATGAAAAATCGCAGAGAACAATTGTAATGTATATAAATATTGCCCTCATTGCTTAAATTTTTTGGATCCGTCACTGCTTGAGAGGATCCTAACTCATGAAAAATGACTATTTTTGATTCGGATTATTATTGGCTACCTAAGGAGTGTCCTAAATCATGGACTCTAATTAATCTCAAACCTTAAATTGGTAAAACATTCAAAGAAGAAAAGGCTTGTTATAATGATCAGATTAGTGATAGATAATGAAATATATTTCCTGAATTTGGAATATTACTCTCTCGAGTGACCGACCCTTCTTGATGAGTCACGATCTACTTACGAAAATGATCCATTATTGCTGGGCAATGATGCAAAGTTCCCATCTCATACCCGAAACTTTTTTAGACAAAATTAAAGTAAAATTGAAAATGTTACGCTGGGAAATGACATATATAGTAGTCACCACCATTTTGCGGCATGACAACTGACAAGTGAATGCTGATTAAGACCTTCACGTACTAATCCCCGCTCATCAATTAATCCCCGCTCATCAATTAATTCTGTTTCCTGGTCATAACATGCATGTGAGAGCATGGCCCCTACCCTCTCCTTGCTTGCTAGCCAAAATGGAAATAACCGTTACTCCAAATCACAATCACCGCCATGTTATAACTATTTGAAGAGCTTCGGAGCCCCTTCGAGAGAACTGTACTTGCACACATTCTAATTTTCTTGATATAACATACACTTGTCTTTTTACTCAAAATATGTTTTTTTGTTCGGATCATTGCTGGTTACTCATAGAGTATCACAACGCTTTCAACGAAAGACTAATCTCAATTTGTGTTCATGACCAAATTTTGCACTGGTCAACACTGAATTTGTCTACTACAGAAATCGAACCCAAGAGCACTGAGTCGACGACCCTCATGTCCCATTGTAGCTTATGTCACTAGACCGACGGTGTTGGTTTTTTGTACTCAAATATGATAGTCGCAAATATATTCACTATCATTTTATATTAGATGTTTAACAAAAAATTGTTGGAGTAATCTAAGCATTGCTCTCACTCACTCACATACTCTACTGCAGAATTGCAGTGTTGAAGAACACAGAGAAAAGCGATAGAGATGATGAATAATAGAAGAAGTAAATTGTATTAACTAGTTGACTGGATACAGTGTATATCAGTTTCACTAACTGAATTAGTTTCATCTAAATGTAATGTAAATGTAATACAACTCCAAATGAAATTACAATGAATAGGGTAAAAGTAACTAATGTATTTTAACTATGGTAAAACTGTAAAAGTATCTATTTTAGCCTTGAGTTATTTTCCAATACTGTTATGTACATTGCAGTATTGGGTTGACTGCAGTTGGTAGGTTTCTTGCTGCCTAGCAGGAGGTTAGTGCGAGCCCGGGGGGTACCTGCGGAGCCACTCCGACGCTCAAGTCAGTATTGAGAATAGATGAGTGATTTAGCTAGGAATGAGAGTGTGTACCTTATGAAGGCAATGAGAGCCGGTATTTATAGGAAATCATGTCCGTTTGTGGATCGTCGGATCAGTAGAATCGATCTTAACCATTCAAGTGTGATGGCCTTAATTGGGCCTGTATGTTGTGGATATGAGCCGAAATGATTGGGCCAATCCATATATTGTTAAATGCACCTCCTGGTATTGCTGAATGGACCTCCTGGTCCAGTCCAGAACAGTTGCCCCCCAAGCCGAGATTACTCCGGAGGATGGTCTTGGCTTGAAGGATTTTTGTCGATTCGCCAGATTTGTGAGGCCGCGCGTGATGCTGTCCTTGTAACGACCGTGTTTTTAGGTTTTTTATTCTCTAGAGTAAAGAATAAAATTTTTACCCTCACCCATTTACCTACTATAAATAGGTGAGTCTCCATCCTATGGTCCAAACTTAAAAGGTTTGTGGAGGAGTGAAGATAAGATTTCTTTGGAGCACCCAATTGGAGAGGAGAAGGGAGGTAGGATCTACTTGCTTCAACGTCTCTCCTCCTTGGTAAGCGTTTTCTTCTGTTGATAGCGCCCTCCTGGGTGCCTTGTTGTTGTTCGTTATTGTTCTCGTTTGTGTTG
Organism: Astragalus membranaceus; assembly: GCA_039519185.1. NCBI lineage: Eukaryota > Viridiplantae > Streptophyta > Magnoliopsida > Fabales > Fabaceae > Astragalus > Astragalus membranaceus. The sequence goes on along the minus strand of CM076850.1, from coordinate 141,316,948 downwards.
TTGATGGCGCCCTCATAGGCGCCTCGGTGCTTGGTTGCTAGGCGCTGGATACCTCCTTGCGAAGCAGGATTTAGCGCCCTCCTGGGCGCCTTGGGTGCCTGCCTGCGCTAGTCTGGGTGTCGCCTTGTGAAGCAGGATTTGGTGCCCTCCTGGGCGCCTTGGGTGCCTGCCTGTGCTAGTCTGCCTTCCTGTGAAACAGGATTTGGCGCCCTCCTGGGTGCCGACTTGTGCGCTACACTTGGCTGCCTGCGAAACAGGACTTGGCGCCCTCCTGGGCGCCTGGATGCCGATTTTACTTCTCGGTCTTACCGTGTCCTCCCGTCTGAGTTATCTGCATCGGAGCTGAGGACATTAAGTATGCTTAAGAGAATTGTCAGTCGTTTGACCACTACGCCACAAAAGATTTTGTGTGGTGAGCTGTCAAAGGTTTCAACTATTCCTGAAGCTGTTGAGCTCTTAGGTCGTTTGTTTGGTTTGGTGTGCCTTTATTTTCTCCTTTGTTTTATTCTTCATTTATGTTGCTGACTCGTTCATTGTTGCCTTGCAGATAAGATGGCCGCTCCATTTTCCTTTAATGAAGTGGCTTCTTGGGCTGGGAGGAGGAAACCTTCAGGTGTTGAACTTAGTGAAAGCAGTCCAGTTCCCGCAGCATCTTCTCCTGCCCGTACCTCCATGGGACCTCGCCTAAGCCTAGGAGAGCCAAGTTGGGCTGGGAGAGATCTCCCTGGGGCGCCAGGGGTTCCAGTTGACTCTACCACCCCGGGGGTCCAAAGTAAGTCCAAGCGCAAGAAAAGTTGTGTCCGGGGTCCTCCTCCTGCTGATTGCCCTTCTCCTGTTATGCGTCACCCGCTCATGCCTGACGATGAAGAAGCCGAAATTAGATTTACTGCTGATGAGCGTGATCACCTCTGGGAGCACCCTTTCGAACTTGCCATGCGCATGGTCAAGGCTGGGGAGAGCTTGCATGCGAAGTGGGGAGCTGAGAGGGGGTGTGGATCTCATTCAGGTAATCCTTTTGAGTTATTTCTCTAAGCATTCGACATATCTGTAGGTTAAAATCTTTAACCTTGTCGTGTTGTTTCTTCCTTTATGTAGGGGTGAGCGAAGAGAGGGATCGGCTTATCTTGGAAAAAAACCGGCTTTAGGTGGATCTACATGGAGCGTTGGAATCTGCTCGCCGGGCCAAATAGGCTGTTTGCCACTATCAGAAAGACCGAGAGGAGACCTATACTGAGAGGTATGAGTGCAAGAGGAGAGTGGAGGAGCTCCAAGTTCAGCTCTGGAATGTTCAATCTGAACTAGACAGTACGAAGAAGATGACAGATGAAGCTGAGAAAAAGGGGCAGATGTTGGCCGGGAAGGCTGTGGACTTCTCTTATGCCGCCTATGACAAGGCGATTAGCCATGTTCAGTGTCTGTATCCGGAAGCCGTTCTAGAGTCGAGCATCTTTCAATTTGATCATGAGGTTCTAGACGGGAGGATTGTCAAATACCACCCCAACGGGGTTGACTTCGATGTCATTGCTCCCTGATTATTTCTTTCAGTTCAGTTGCTTTTGAATGTGTAAATTTTCTTTGATTTCGTTATGTATTTTGCTTTATGGAGCCTTACTGTCTTTGGGATGATTTTTTACGTTACATTTTGAAACATCCATGTTTACTCTTTGTCTAGCTTGTTTCTTATCCTTATAACTGGCACGTGTTGGATGGTCTCGGGCGCAAGTCATCGCCTTGCGCATCTCCATGTATAATCCCTTGTCGCCTCGTGGCAGAGTTTTACTCTGGGGGCAGTTTATCAGAACTCGGTCTGATTCTAACTCGCCCATCAGAGGTTGCGACACGTTTAAAGTCGCTCGCAAAGCGAGTTGGTCGTCTCGCGCTTAGGTTTGCAGGGAAGTGCAAACGATCGTAGCGTCGATCTCATGCCACCCCTTTTTACCGTCAGGCTTTTACATAGTTACCTGGTCCTCCGCCGCTGGTGTTAGGACCTGGCTTTCTATCCTGCAAGTAATAGTAAGTGTTATGGTAATTAGAATTTCTGCTATTTACACCTCCTCCAAAGCCCAATTGTTGAAAGGCCCATTCAAAAACCAAAGTCCATTCTTCAATGGCCAAGATCACTCTGCAAGATCGGACTGCCCAAATCGACCATAGCAAACACCACTCAAAATCTATAAATATAGCATTCAATGCTCATTAATGGCAAGCACTTTTCTAACAAAATACCCATTCACTCAAATACTGACTTGAGCGTCGGAGTGTCATTGCAGGCACAACATCGGACATCTCAAGATCGCACAACATCGGACATCTCAAGATCGAAAAACATCGAACATCTCAAGATCGAACATCTCAAGATCGAACGAGATTGAACATCTCAAGGCCTGAAGACAGAAACAAAATCAAGGATAAGACATCTACTAACTGCGTAATACCAATCACTAAGATCGGAAGGACAGTACCGAACAGTAAGTATTGCAAAAACGATATTTTGAATCATAAGAGTAAAGTTTCATTCATTCACGCGCATTAACAGTCCATGCTATTACATTGGTTTAACACTTAAGTCTTGTTCATACAACAAACTTCCTTAGCTTATCAGCGTTCCAAGTTCTAGGTATTGGTTCCTTGCTCAGGGTTTCCAGTTTGAAAGCTCCGTTCCCGGTTTCTGCAACTATTTTGTATGGACCTTCCCAGTTTGGGGCAAACTTCCCTTCGAATGCATTATTTAACCCTATGTCTGCCCTTCGTAGGACTAGGTCGCCCACCTCTAAGGTTCTAGGGACCACCTTAGCATTAAATCTTGCAGCCATCCTTTGCTTGTTCACCATATCCTTTAGTGCTGCTTGGTTTCTGACTTCCTCCACGAAGTCCAGCTCCTCTCAGAGTCTTTGCTCATTGGTCTCTGGGGGGTTTGGGTGCTTGGTCCTCCAGTTTAGTTCTCCGATTTCGACGGGTATGACTGCTTCTGTTCCGTATGCCATTCGGAAGGGTGACTCACCTGTTGACGAGTGTGGGTGGTTCTGTAGGCCCATAAGACATAGGGTAGTTCTTCCGGCCAGCAGCCTTTTGCTTCGTCAAGCCTCCTCTTTATCCCTCTTAAAATTACTCTGTTGGCTGCCTCAGCTTGTCTGTTGGTCTGGGGGTGTTCCACCGACGTGAAGCAGTGTTTGATGCCCAGGTCGGCCATCAGTTGTCTGAATCCTTTGTCTGCAAACTGTGTGTCGTTGTCGGTGATTATCACTTCCGGTATGCCGAATCTAGTCATGATATTTTTCTTAAAGAATTTCATACAAATTTTTGCCGTGATAGTGGTCAAGGGCTCAGCTTCGATCCATTTGGTAAAGTAATCGACAACGACGATTAAGTACTTTGCCTGCCCCGGGCCAGGCGAAAAGGGACCTAAAAGGTTGATTCCCCACCAAGAAAAAGGCCAGGGAGAGCTTAGGTATGTCAGTTCAGATGAGGGGGCGCCATGCACATCGGCGTACCTCTGGCACTTATCACATTTCCTTACATAATTTTGGGAATCTTCATTCATGGTAGGCCAGTAATAACCTGCCCTGAGTGCTTTTGCAGGCAGGGCTCGTCCTCCCAGGTGTTGCCCACAGATTCCCTCGTGGATTTCTGCGAGCACATAATCTGCTTCTGGTCCTTCTACACATTTTAATAGAGGCATAGAGAAGCCTCTACAGAAAAGACGTCCTTCGATGACCGAGTACGATGATGCGTGCCTCCTTACGGAAGCCGCTTCTTTTGCTTCAGTGGGTTCTTGCCCCTCGAGAATGTATTGACGGATTGGGGTTATCCAATTTTGGCTCGCTTCGACGGTGAGGACGGATGTAGGCGATCCATTGCTTAAGAGGACGCTTGGTGTAACACCCCTTTTCTACCCATTAATTTAATTGAAAAATATCAGAGTTTTCAAAATTTTGTTTCGCACAAGGGATATTACACATACTTCAATAAAACCACACTTCTTAATAAAACAGCTCAAAACATATTAACCAGGTATTACGTAGCACATCACAAAAGCCGAATCTCAAAACCACAGTTATCATCGCAATAATACTCAACGTCAATAAAATCATCTAAGCAGCGGAATAGTAAAACAAAACAGAATTGTCAATAAAACTTAACAACCAAAAACATCCATAACATAAAGTTCGTCCCACCCCCTGAGTGCTACGTATCAGAGCGTGACGACTCGACTCGAATTAGTGAAGGTACCTAGTCCTTCACTCGCAATCACCTGCACGTTACCGCATGGGGGTAACATTCAAACAGAAGAGTGAGTCCAATTCAATTCATATAATAAATCATATGATAAATAATAAGTCAGGTAACAGCTCTAAATGAATCACATCACAATCCTCGATCACATCACCACAATAACCAATCACTATGTCATGTAGGCTTATGAAATGCAACCCACTCGCGGGCATATGCATGAGGTACCTTTTCACAAACGTCGCTTAGCCCTTAAGGCCTCATTCGTCACTTAGCCACATGGGCCTCAAAACGTCACTGGGTTTATGCATATGGGGCATGAGACACTATGACATGCACCACTCACAAACACACAAATACACCAATACCCAAATCATAGTCAACTATGCGACTCGTCACTTACCGGTTTGCTCCCAAGAAGCACAGCACCTGTCAATTCACAATTTACACATAACGTCACTTGGCCTTTTAGACCTTAACATCACTTAGCCTTTCGAGCCTTAAACGTCACTGGGTTTCATCGTCACTTACACATAATTATCATCAACTCAAACAATAGCCACTGAGGGCAAAACGTCATTTACTAGCCACCAAGGGCATCATCGACATTTACACTTCATTATAAATAATAATAGCCACTAAGGGCAAAACAGTCATTTACACGTCATTATAAATAATATTAGCCACTAAGGGCAAAACAGTCATTTACACGTCATTGTAAATAATATTAGCCACTAAGGGCAAAACAGTCATTTACACGTCATTTATAAATAATACTAGCCACTAAGGGCAAAACAGTCATTTAACTAGCCACTAGGGGCATCATCGTCAAAATCATCATTTTTGACATTACTTCGTTAAAACCACCGGTCGTACGCAAAAGGGAATTTTTAAAGACACCCAAAACATCTTTCATTGTCACAGCAACGATCACCGGGAACAGCCACCTGGGGCGCCCCAGCAACCTTCAGAAATAATAAGTTTTTATTTTTTAAAAATGGGACACGCAGATGGACAACTGAAAATGCTTCACAACGCTTTTTGAATCGTTCAAAACGGATGTCTGAGTCAAAAGATATAGCGAAAACAGTTTTCGAAAATATTTTGGGACATCCTGAAAACTGGCGCCCTGGGCACCCAGCGCCCAGACGCATGGCGCCCAGCGCCTAGCAAGAAGCAACACACGCACGCACACACCCGGGCGCTCAGCGCCCAGCGCCTTGGCGCAACGCACAACACACGCACACGGGCGCTCAGCGCCCAGCGCTGGCACCCAGTGCCCAGTGCTACGCACACACACACGCGCACGGGCGCTCAACGCCCAGCGCTGGCACCCAGCGCCCAGTCACACACGCACAGCAACACGCCCTGGGCACCCAGCGCCCAGAACACTTCCAGCACCAGATTTTTACCCAAATTCAGCACAAACATCATTTTTTTCCAAATTGTCTCTTGACTCAATTACAACACACATTACAATCATCATGGATACACATAGAAATCATCAAAATTATACACTATCCATTCGAATTCAACAACAATCCCAAGCATAACATAGATCACGCATATAGCAACATCAAGAACAAGATTTCGTAAACATCATAACAATCATAGTAACATCTAGGTTATCACTACTTAGGATCTATCATAGGAATTATTATAGAAATCGATAGGGCTCCCCTTACCTCGAATTAGAAGAATAGGATTTCTAGAGATGGTCACGAACGGAACCACGGCAACCGGATCACGCCTCCTCTTTTCTCCTTGGAGCTTGCGACTCTTTTCTTCTCCCTCTCCCTCTCTACGGCGCGCCTCTCCCTTCTTTTCTCTCTTGTCTCAAATTTTCGCAAATGGTCACAACAAACCCTAACCCCTAAGCACTTGTCCACTTCGCATATGACAAGAGTCATGGGCTTGGGCTTCTCACTTAAGCCCAAGTCCATTTAGTTTGGCACCTCCACCTTCTAATACTTCCTACACATATTAATATAATTCTAATTAATTAAATTATACCCAGTAAATTAAATAAATGCCTAAATACTTAATTAAATAAATTAATTAAATATTTAGGGTGTTACAACTCTCCCCCACTTAGAATATTTCGTCCTCAAAATTTACCTGATCAAATAACTCTGGGTAGGACTGTCGCATCTTGCTCTCTAGCTCCCAAGTCATACTCTCGCCGGCAGCTCCTAGCCAAACCACTTTCACTAATGCAATCTCTTTGCCTCTAAGTGCTTTCACTTCACGATCCTCAATCCGTACGGGCATCGTCTCCACAGTGAGATTATCCCGCACCTCTACATCATCCATATGGATCACATGAGATGGTTCCGAAACATACTTCCGAAGTTGCGACACGTGAAACACGTCATGCAAATTCGAAAGATTTGGCGGTAAAGCCACTCTATAAGCCACATTTCCGATTCTTTCAGAAATCTGATAAGGACCAACAAATCGAGGAGTGAGCTTCTTCGATTTCAACGCTCGACCAACACCGGTAATAGGAGAAACCCTCAAGAACACATGCTCACCCTCCTGAAATTCTAACTCCTTCCTCCGCTTATCATGATAACTCTTCTGACGACTCTGCGAAGCCTTCATCTTTTCACGGATCATCTTGATCTTCTATGTAGTCTCCCGGACAATCTCCGGTCCCAACACCACACTCTCTCCCGACTCATACCAACACAATGGCGTTCTACACTTTCGACCATACAATGCTTCAAAGGGTGCCATCCCGATACTGGAATGGTAACTGTTGTTATAGGTAAACTCAATCAACGCAAGGTAGGAATCCCATGAACCCCGTTGTTCCAATACACAAGCCCTCAACAAATCCTCTAACGACTGAATTGTTCTCTCTGACTGACCATCTGTCTGAGGATGATACGCCGAACTCATTTTTAACTTTGAACCCAATTCCTTCTGCAAACCCGTCCAAAATTCAGAAGTGAACCTTGGATCTCTATCTGACACAATACTCTTCGGAACACCGTGCAACTTCACAATTTCTTTGACATAGACCTCTGCTAACCTCGACACCGAATAAGTGATATTAATAGGAATAAAGTGAGCAGACTTCGTTAACCTATCAACGATCACCCAAATAGCGTCATGACCCTTAACTGTATTCGGCAATCCCGTCACAAAATCCATCGCTATGCTATCCCACTTCCACTCTGGAACTTCCAACGGTCGCATTAACCCTGCAGGCTTCTGATGCTCCACCTTAGATTTCTGACAGGTCAAACAGGCATACACAAACTGCGCCACATCTCTCTTCATACCATACCACCAAAACATCTTTTTCAGATCTTGATACATTTTCGTCGCTCCAGGATGGATACTCAACTTGCTACGGTGACCCTCCTCTAAAATTGCCTTTCTCATCTCCTCATCATCCGGAACACAGATCCTACCCCGGAACCTCAACACACCACTGGAATCTAATTTGAAATCTTCCTCTTCAGATTGACCAACCCCATTAATTAAATCTACTAACTTGACATCTGACTTCTGAGCCTCTCTGATGCTGCCCAGGAAATCATTATCGATCTTTAACATTCCCAGCTTGACACTGCGAGGTGTCATTTTACAAACCAAACTCAAATCTCTGAATTCCTCAATCAACTCTAATTCTTTCACCATCATTGCCGACATATGCAAAGACTTTCTGCTTAAAGCATCAGCCACGACATTAGCTTTGCCGGGATGATAGTTCAAACCAAAGTCATAATCCTTCAAGAGCTCCAACCACCGACGCTGTCTCATATTCAACTCTTTCTGATCGAACAGATACTTTAGACTCTTATGATCACTGAACACTTCAAACCTCGAACCATAAAGGTAGTGCCTCCAAATTTTTAAGCACAAATACCACAGCAGCCAACTCCAAATCATGCGTAGGGTAATTTTTCTCATGAACTCGCAACTGCCTCGACGCATACTGTAACGCCCCAATTTTATTAAAATCTATTTTGAGATGAATTGGTGAAATGATTGAAGAGATTAGAGAGTTATTGGCGTGAGAACCATGGTATAAATGACTAGAATTGAGGTTAGGTTTTTCAAGGTTTTGTGTTCTCAATCGAACTCCGTTTTGAATGGTTCTTGTTTAGTTGGAGAGTGGACCTAATTCTCTACAAAGTAGGCATTGGTTTCATAAAATTTCATTAAGAAGTGAGAAAGGAAATTTGGTTGCAAGTTGAGTGAGAAGTTCCGTCCAAGTTTGGTACCTCAGTGTAGTAATTTGAAAATCTGTACCAATTGGTTACTTATTTTGGGAATTAAAAATCATAGATAGAAACTACACTCCGAGAGCTTTCCAACGAGTGGTCATTTGTTAAAATCTGAGGTCGTTTGCTATTTTAATCAAGAGAATGAAAGAAAATTAGTCTGCTGTAGTTTCTGCCTGTCCGCGCGCCACTTGCGCGTAAGTCGCGCACCGCGCGCAGCTGCAGTGCACGAGCAGTGGTGTTTCTGCCTCTCCGCGCGCCACTCGCGCGTAACTCGCGCGCCGCGCGCGAGTCTGCGTTTTAAACTGCGTTCTGCGCAGCTAGGGCATTTTTTCCTGCATCCGTTTGCACTCTTTTGGGCATAACTTTGTCTCCGGAGCTCCGTTTGTGACGCGGTTTGTTGCGTTCTTCTCGTATCGCAGAGGGCTTCGATAAGAGAGCAGTTCCTGAGTTAGAAGACAGGGGAGCTGAGGACGAAATTGGATCTTCCCAAAGCTAAGGTTAGGGTTTTCGCGAGTTGGGGGAGGAATTCCAAGGCTTTGCTCGTGTGTTGCTGTGGTTACTCGTTGGTGTCTTCAATCTTCTTCTACGGAGCTTACGTTTAAGAGGTAAGGGTGAGCATTTCATTTGACATAATTGGGTAGACATAGGGTCTCGTGGGTTTTTGATGAAATTGGAATTTGTTGATGGATTGATATGTTTGATGGTGTTCGATGGTTTGAAATTGTTGAAGAGCTTTGATGTTGTCTTGCTGAATTTGATGTTGTTTCGAATGATTTGATGAATTGTTAGCATAAAATTTGATGATGTTTTGCGAAGACATTTGGTGATTTCTCAATGAATTCTTGATAATTTGCTTTGATGAGTTTTGATGAACTCGTGATGAAAATACTCGATGATTTCGTGATGGACCTTTGGTGAATGGAAATGATGAATAATTGTGTTTTTGAAGTCGATGTTATGAGTCACCTGTCTCCACTGGTTTTCACTGTTTTTCGCTGTTTTTCTTGCCGTTTTTCCCATTTTTCAAATGTGATATTTTTCCAAGGAAAATGTGATGTCTCGCTCTATAAAATGTGAGGTTTTTATCAATCCAAATGATGAGTTCACTCCTCCACAAATATGAAGTTTTACAATTTAAAATGATGGTGTTGTTCTCAAATGTAAATACAATGTTTTCCCAATTCAAATGAGATGTTTCCACTACTAAAAATGTGATGTTATGTTTATATAAATGAATTACTGTAAAGGGTTATACTACTAGTGTACTCCTTGACTATGGCTAGACTGTGGTTTACCACTAAGATCAGAATTTCTTTCACTGGTGTATTTACAAAGGCATCACTGAGAGTCTTGCAAATGTGGCCAATGCCTGTTGCAAGTAGTACCAGTTACCTGAGTAATCCCATAGTCAATCAGTTTACTATTTTATAACACGCTAAGCTAAAAGATAACTGAAATATATATATATAGTTAATGTTGATGATGGTATGTATAACTATAATGATGTTGCAATATGATTCTGATGAATATGACGAGTTCACTCTATGAGTGATTATGATGATGTGATATATATGATTTTGATGATTATGACGAATACACTCTATGAGTGTTTTATGATGATGATGAGTACTCCAGGTGAGTGTTTGATGAGTTGCACATGCGTTCATAGAGTCTCATGGCATGTGCATACTGTGACGAATAGGCTTCGGCCTCTTATTGATGATGATATGCCTTGAGTGGCTTTTGATGATGATATGCCTTGAGTGGCTTTTTATGACGAGATGGTACCATCATGCATATGCCCTGGAGGGGGTTGCATTCACATGCACTTTCATGACGGTGATTCCTTGAAATTAATTGTGTTTGAATTGATATTCTCTGATGATGAGTTTGATGATATTGATGATGTCGTATGATTTACTGTTCATATTACTCTGTTTATGCTTGATTATGTTTTATTGAAATTCTCACCCCTTCTGCTTGGAATGTTGCTCTATTGTGGCAACGCTGCAGGTAACCGCGAGTGAAGGATCTGCTGCCTTCCTCATTAGCTCTTGGGATGTATTTTGTGTCGCTCTCTGATACTGTAACACCTAGGGGGCGTGGGTGAAACTTGATAAATTATTTGATTGGTTGTTTAATGATTTTATCGATAAATTGAGACGCGTTTTGAGAGTTATTAGTGAGTTGTTGTTTATTCCGCTGTGATGGGATTTTCGAGGACTTGATTTTTCATGACGGATGTTTGTTGCACAAATTTGAACAGTGCAAATGATGAGTTTGCTTTAATGAAGTTGTAGCATTTCTTTTCTATCAATTAAAATAATATTTTTGAAAGAGAATTACTCTGATAAATGACGTGTAATATAAGGGTAGAAAAGGGGTGTTACACATACGCAACAACCTTTCCATCTTGCATCAGCACACCCCCAAGACCCATCTTCGAAGCGTCACAATATACAACAAACGGTTCCTCCGGATTAGGCAACGTCAAAACAGGCGACGTTGTCAATCTCTTTTTCAGTTCCATGAAACTTTCCTCGCACCGAGCATCCCAAACAAAAACTTTACCCTTACAAGTCAACTGAGTCAACGGAAGGGCCAACTTGGAAAAACCCTCGATGAACCTCCTGTAGTATCCAGCCAAACCCAAAAAGCTTCTAATCTCTATTGCGGACTTCGGAGCCTCCCACTCCAACACTGCTTCTACTTTTGCCGGATCAACTGTAATACCATTACCAGAAATCACGTGCCCAAGGAAACTCACCTCTTTCAGCCAGAATTCACACTTTGATAACTTAGCATACAACTTTTTCTCTTTCAGAACCTCTAACACTGTCTTCAGGTGCTCAGCATGTTCTCCCTCTGACTTAGAATAAACTAGAATGTCATCTATGAAGATCACCACAAACCGATCTAGGTAATTATGGAAAATACGATTCATATATTCCATAAATACACCAGGAGCATTGGTTACACCGAACGGCATCACTGAATATTCATAATGCCCATACCTCGTCCTGAATGCTGTCTTCTGAACATCCTCTTCCTTCACTTTAATCTGGTGATATCCGGACCTTAAATCAATTTTGCTGAAAACACGGGCACCCACTAACTGTTCCATCAGATCGTCGATCCTCGGAAGCGGATACTTATTCTTGATAGTTACCTTATTCAACTGACGATAGTCCACACACAACCTCATGCTCCCATCTTTCTTCTTCACTAACAATACCGGAGCTCCCCACGGTGATACACTCGGTCTCACAAACTTTTTCTCAAGCAATTCCTCTAGTTGCGTCTTCAACTCAGACAATTCCGACGCCGACATTCTGTACGGTGCCATAGACACAGGCCTCGTACCAGGTACAAGATCAATCGAAAACTCAACTTCCCTTTCCGGTGGCACACTCGGAATTTCATCAGGAAAAACCTCAGGAAACTCGCGTACCACTTTCAGTTCTTCAATAACAGCCTGACTCTCAGCAGACAACGTTGCCATCAACGCAAACAGCTGAACTCATTCTTTCTTCAACTTCTTCAATTGACCAGCAGATACCAAAACAGAATCTTCTTCCCCGAAACTAACCGACTTGCTACGACAGTTGATACGAACATGATTATTCTCTAACCAGTCCATGCCTAAGATTACATCCAGACCTCTCAACGGCAAGCAAACAAAATTCACAATAAAGTCCCTGCCGAAGATCGACACGGGACACTGAGAACACACCTGGGACGTAATCACCGACCCCTTCGCAGGAGTATCGACAACCATATCCCCACACATAGCCGATAAAACAAGACCCAATCTTTTACAACAATCAACAGATATAAAACAATGGGTAGCACCAGTATCAATAAGAGATTTCAGAGAAGTACCATTAATAAAACACGTACCTCTAATCGGACCATCCTTATCATCAGGCTCCTCTCCTGCCAATGCGAATACCTTCCCAGTAGACCTTTCCTTTTTCGGCTTTGTACACTTTGTACTGATATGCCCAGACTCACCACAGTTGAAACACACCACATCCTTAACCTTACACTCGGCTGCCATATGACCCTTTTTACCGCAGCGATAGCAAACCCTCTCATCAGTCCTGCATGTAGTACTCTTGTGGCCAGGTTTGCCACACTTATAACAGACAATGCTAGCAGGGGCATCTCCCCCACTAGAACTCTTACCTCCAGCAGCCTTCTGATAACTCTTACCCGCTGGAACTTCATACGGCTTGTTTCGACTCTGAAACTTACCCTTTTTCTCAGAAGTAGCTTTGTAATGAGCAGTACTGTCCTCCTCAAAGATTCTGCAACTGTCAACCAGATCAGCGAATACCCGAATCTTCTGATAACCAATGGCCTTTTTAATATCAGGCCTCAACCCATTCTCGAACTTTATGCATTTAGAAAATTCAGTTGTAGCCTCACTGTAGTGTGGATAAAATTTTGCTAGCTCCACAAATTTCGCCGCATAGGCAGTCACAGACATACCACCCTGCTTCAGTTCCAAAAACTCTATCTCTTTCTTCCCTCGGACGTCTTCAGGAAAATATTTTCTCAGAAATTCTCTGCTGAATACCTCCCAAGTAATCTCTTCCTGCACAGCCTCTAACCTCTGCCTAGTAGCCAACCACCAGTCGTCAGCCTCCTCGGCTAACATGTGGGTACCAAAACGGACCTTCTGCTCAACGGTGCAGTCCATCACCCTGAATATCCTCTCGATCTCCTTCAGCCAAGCCATAGCACCATCTGGATCATATTTGCCCTTAAATGTGGGCGGATTCTCTCTCTGGAAAGTAGTCAGACTCCGAAAACCAGCGTTCTCCCCAGCATTATGCTGATATTGCACAGCCTGAGCCATAGCTTGCAATGCAGCAGCAAGAGCAGCGTCGTTTCTCCCAGCCATTCCGAACTATCACTGCAGCACAAACCAAAAATTCAGAACTAATCTATTGTCATAAGACACTATGACAGGACGACATTGGCCGGACAGACCGAACTGCTCTGATACCACTAATGTAACACCCCTTTTCTACCCATTAATTTAATTGGAAAATATCAGAGTTTTCAAAATTTTGTTTCGCACAAGGGATATTACACATACTTCAATAAAACCACACTTCTTAATAAAATAGCTCAAAACATATTAACCAGGTATTACATAGCACATCACAAAAGCCGAATCTCAAAACCACAGTTATCATCGCAATAATACTCAACGTCAATAAAATCATCTAAGCAGCGGAATAGTAAAACGAAACAGAATTGTCAATAAAACTTAACAACCAAAAACATCCACAACATAAAGTTCGTCCCACCCCCTGAGTGCTACGTATCAGAGCGTGACGACTCGACTCGAATTAGTGAAGGTACCTAGTCCTTCACTCGCAATCACCTGCACGTTACCGCATGGGGGTAACATTCAAACAGAAGAGTGAGTCCAATTCAATTCATATAATAAATCATATGATAAATAATAAGTCAGGTAACAGCTCTAAATGAATCACATCACAATCCTCGATCACATCACCACAATAACCAATCACTATGTCATGTAGGCTTATGAAATGCAACCCACTCGCGGGCATATGCATGAGGTACCTTTTCACAAACGTCGCTTAGCCCTTAAGGCCTCATTCGTCACTTAGCCACATGGGCCTCAAAACGTCACTGGGTTTATGCATATGGGGCATGAGACACTATGACATGCACCACTCACAAACACACAAATACACCAATACCCAAATCATAGTCAACTATGCGACTCGTCACTTACCGGTTTGCTCCCAAGAAGCACAGCACCTGTCAATTCACAATTTACACATAACGTCACTTGGCCTTTTAGACCTTAACATCACTTAGCCTTTCGAGCCTTAAACGTCACTGGGTTTCATCGTCACTTACACATAATTATCATCAACTCAAACAATAGCCACTGAGGGCAAAACGTCATTTACTAGCCACCAATGGCATCATCGTCATTTACACTTCATTATAAATAATAATAGCCACTAAGGGCAAAACAGTCATTTAACTAGCCACTAGGGGCATCATCGTCAAAATCATCATTTTTGACATTACTTCGTTAAAACCACCGGTCGTACGCAAAAGGGAATTTTTAAAGACACCCAAAACATCTTTCATTGTCACAGCAACGATCACCGGGAACAGCCACCTGGGGCGCCCCAGCAACCTTCAGAAATAATAAGTTTTTATTTTTTAAAAATGGGACACGCAGATGGACAACTGAAAATGCTTCACAACGCTTTTTGAATCGTTCAAAACGGATGTATGAGTCAAAAGATATAGCGAAAACAGTTTTCGAAAATATTTTGGGACATCCTGAAAACTGGCGCCCTGGGCACCCAGCGCCCAGGCACATGGCGCCCAGCGCCTAGCAAGAAGCAACACACGCACGCACACACCCGGGCGCTCAGCGCCCAGCGCCTGGCTCCCAGCGCCTTGGCGCAACGCACAACACACGCACACGGGCGCTCAGCGCCCAGCGCTGGCACCCAGCGCCCAGTGCTACGCACACACACACGCGCACGGGCGCTCAGCGCCCAGCGCTGGCACCCAGCGCCCAGTCACACACGCACAGCAACACGCCCTGGGCACCCAGCGCCCAGAACACTTCCAGCACCAGATTTTTACCCAAATTCAGCACAAACATCATTTTTTTCCAAATTGTCTCTTGACTCAATTACAACACACATTACAATCATCATGGATACACATAGAAATCATCAAAATTATACACTATCCATTCGAATTCAACAACAATCCCAAGCATAACATAGATCACGCATATAGCAACATCAAGAACAAGATTTCGTAAACATCATAACAATCATAGTAACATTTAGGCTATCACTACTTAGGATCTATCATAGGAATTATTATAGAAATCGATAGGGCTCCCCTTACCTCGAATTAGAAGAATAGGATTTCTAGAGATGGTCACGAATGGAACCACGGCAACCGGATCACGCCTCCTCTTTTCTCCTTGGAGCTTGCGACTCTTTTCTTCTCCCTCTCCCTCTCTACGGCGCGCCTCTCCCTTCTTTTCTCTCTTGTCTCAAATTTTCGCAAATGGTCACAACAAACCCTAACCCCTAAGCACTTGTCCACTTCGCATATGACAAGAGTCATGGGCTTCTCACTTAAGCCCAAGTCCATTTAGTTTGGCACCTCCACCTTCTAATACTTCCTACACATATTAATATAATTCTAATTAATTAAATTATACCTAGTAAATTAAATAAATGCCTAAATACTTAATTAAATAAATTAATTAAATATTTAGGGTGTTACACTTGGACTAGATAGAGTTTCTTGAATGACGCTCCGAAGGTTCCCTAGTGCTCTGGTGCTGGCCAGTTTGGAGAGTATATCAGCCCTCGTGTTGTCTCCCCTGGGTACATGCTTTACCTCCGCCTTTTTGAACCATCCCAGGAGTTCACGTACCTTGGAAAGATATTTCTGAAGTACCGGGTCGTAAGCTCCAAATGCTGCGTTGATCTGTGAGATGACCAATAGTGAGTCTGTGCAGAGCTCAAGTTGTGTGGCGCTGAAGTCTTTGGCCAACTTTAGGCCGGCTATGCAAGCCTCATACTCTGCTTGATTGTTGGATGTGGAGAACGAAAAAGTCAAGGATACCTCAACCATTAATCCTTCTGAGTTTTCAAGTACCAGATCGGCTCCACTTCCTTTGCTGTTTGAGGACCCATCCACGTGGATGGTCCATGCCGTTTCTGCTCTGTCTTCATATGGTGTCGTTGTCATTTCAGCTACGAAGTCTGGAAAAATCTGAGCCTTCATGGCTGGTCTTGTCTCGTACTTGCTCCCAAACTCAGAGCTCGACCGCCCATTTGATCATTCTCCCAGTCAAGTCGGGACGGTGGAGGATTTGTCTGATTGGCTGATTGGTTCGAACCACCACTTGATGTGCCACAAAATATGGTCTGAGGCGCCTGGCTGCGATTACGACCGCCAAAGCGACCTTTTCAACCTTTTGGTACCTTAACTCGGGTCCCTGCAGTGCCTTATTTACAAAGTACACCGGCCTTTGGCCAGTGTTGGTTTCTTTGACGAGTACTGCACTTAACGCTTCATCAGCCACAGCGAGGTATAAATACAATGTTTCTCCTTCCTCGGGACGTGTTAAGATGGGTGGTTCAGAGAGGTCTTTTTTAATAGAGTCAGCGCCTGCTCTTGCTCGGTGGTCCAATCAAATTTTGTTTATTTCTTTAGAAGTTTGAACAAAGGTAGGGACTGTGGGCTGCTTTTGAAATGAACCGGGACAGCGCTGCTATCATCCCGGTGAGCTTTTGAACTTCTTTCTTTGTAGTTGGTGAAGCCATCTCGGTCACGGCCCTGCATTTGTCAGGGTTGGCCTCGATACCTCTCTCAGTGAGATAGAAGCCGGGGAATTTCCCCGCTCGAACTCCAAAAGTGCACTTCTCCGGGTTTAACCTCATATTGTTCTTTCGGATTTCAGAAAATACTTCTGTCAAATCTGTGAGATGGGCTGGGTCGTTTTTACTTCTAACTATCATGTCATCTAGATATACCTCGACTACCCGGCCGATTTGATTTTTAAAGACCTTGTTCATCATTCTTTGGTAAGTTGCCCCGGCGTTTTTGAGCCCAAAGGGCATTACGCGATAGCAATAATTCCCTTGCTCTGTCATGAATGCCGTTTTCTCTTGGTCGGGCAGGAACATTGGGATTTGGTTATATCCCGAGTATGCGTCAATGAAAGATAATAAACGAAAACCTGAGGCGCTATCGACTAATTTATCTACGCTAGGGACGGGGAAGGCGTCTTTGGGACATGCCTTGTTGAGATCAGTATAATCAACACACATTTTCCATTTTCCATTGGATTTATTAACAAGGACTACATTTGACAACCACGTGGTATACTTAATTTCTTTTACAAAATTCGCCTCTATGAGGTCTTTTACAGCCCTAGCAACAACTTCATCTTCCTCTCCTTTCTGGACTCTCCTCTTCTGGGCAACCCACTTAGTGTTGGTATTAACAGCAAGATGGTGGCAGGCTACCTCGGGTGGAATCCCTGGCATGTCAGTTGCAGACCAGGCGAACAGGTCTGCATTCTCCCTCAGGCAGATGGTGAGTTTTTCCTTGACCTCCTCAGGGAGGTCGGAGCCTATCTTGATGGTCCTGGTAGAGTCTTCTCCTAGTTGGATGGAGATGAATGCGCCATCTGGCTCAGGCCTCTTCATCCGCTTCTTGAGCTCCTTAGTGAGGGTGGAATCTTCTTCCTCTTCTTCACTGTCTGGATCATATCTGGCATCTAAGTCTGCCAAATTTACTTCAGCTTCTTTCCCGGATCCCCTGCCTGAGTCTCTTACTTCAGTAGTCTCTTTTTCATCCTTAATGCTCATGTAGTAACACCTGCGCTCCGTGCCCAGGTCTGCCTGGAGGGTCACAATCTTATTCTCTAAATTGTGGAATTTCATCTTCAGGTGAACTGTTGAGGTTACCGCCTCTAGCCTGCCCAGAGTGGGCATTCCGATAATGCATTGGTAGACAGACTTACATGGGAGGACCAGGAAGGCCGTTTTGACAGTTCTGAATAAATGTGGCTCACTATCGGGGTCTCCATAAATGACCATCAGCTCCAAGTGGCCCAGCGGTTGTGTTTTCGATCCGTTGAACCCGGCCAAGTCCCCCCTCGGTAGGGAGTAAGATCGTCGGGGGAGATGTTTAAAACTTGCAGCAAGTCTTCAAAAATGATATCCACTGAGCTACCCTGGTTGACCAGGATTTTTCTTACTTCAATGTTGGCCATAATAGCAGTGATGAGCAATGAGACGTGTTTATTTGGTCTTCCGTCAAGAAAATCCTTATCGTCGAAGGATAAGGGCGGCCTGGTTGGTCCCTTCCTGGGGGTTGAGGTTGATGCAACGCTCAGGATTTCCTTCCATTTCCTTTTCATTGACTTGTTTGATTCCCAATCGTCGAGGGGGTTGTTTCCGTGAATCACCATGACCACTGGTCTCCCTTTGGATTTTCAGGTGTCTTCCTTCTCGGTAGATTCGCTGCCGTCCTCTTTTGCCGCTTTGGCCCCTTCACCAACTGGGGTCTTCCCCTTCCTAGGGGACTTGGACCTTCTTGTGGGGGATCTAGGTCTTTTGGGCGAGCTGTTTGGTTTCCCCTCCTTTTTTACGTACTGCAATAGTTTTCCTCTCTGAATCATTTCCTCAATGTCATCTTTACGAGCTCGCCAACCATTGGTATTGTGGTCTCCACTTCGATGATAACGACACCATTTCTACGAGGGGTTCTGGCCTTTCCTTAGTACCAATGGCTCAGGTCTCTTGATGCTTTTGAACTCAGCATTAGCACATTCAGCTAGGATCTTCGCCCGAGATGAGTTGAGGGGGGTATGCTCCGTGAACCTGCGGGGGCGCACCTCACGATGCCCGCCTCCTGCTTCCTTTCGTTGCCGGGTTTCCCGGGCGTCCCCCCTATCGTTACCAACCTTAGCTGCCTCACGGTAAGCCATATCGTCCTCTTTATAATCCATGTATTTTTGTGACCTTTGAAGGAATTCGCCTAAGTTCCTGGGTTTGTTGATCCCTACGTCAATTTGGAAAAGACTTCCCTTTCTTGGATCGTCTTTCATCCAAAATAACTTTTTCTTATCTTCCAAATTTCGCACACATGAAGCCTCCTTATTGAAACGCTCACTGTATTCCCTTAGCGTCTCATTATCACGCTGCCTGACGGCCCTCGGCACTTCTTCAGATTTGGGTTTCAACCGGGAGGCAGTGAAACGAGCTGTGAACATTCTCGCCAGCTGACTCCATGAGGAGATGGAATTTGGCCTTAGCTCTTGAAACCACTCTAATGCAGAATTTTCGAGAGTGAGGGGGAAGATTTTACAGTGAACAGGCTCCCTGGCGCCTCTATAGCGCATCATCAGGGAGAAGTGTGCCAGATCGCGGTCTGGATCTCCGGTTCCATCATACATCTTGAGAGCTGGCAGCTTCTCCAAGGCCCTTGGGATTCGGCATTCATCCACCCTTCGAGTGAAAGGTCCTTCATCGAAAAACCTTCTTGAGTTTCGAGGGGAGGTGTCTTCATAGTCCAAATCTTGATACCTGCGGTCGGGGGATCTCCTCGATGGCGATCCCCGGTGGTGCCTCCGGTGGGTATTGACTTGGTTCCTTGGCCTCTCACGAGAATTAGGGGATGCACGTGAGGAGGTCCTGGAGTGGAAGTCGTGAATCTGATAGGTATCCTCTGGAGGGGATGAAGGGGTCCTTGGAGGCGAGCCTGATCCTTCATGCCTGTGTTGCCGAGGGGGAGATCGATGCATGTGCCTTCGCCTCGGGGGAATGATGGACGTGGTGCCTTCGAGGGGGAGACCGATGGCGCCTTGAAGCCACCGTTGTAGGAGGAGGCTGCTCAGGCAGGGAAGCCACACGCCTTTCAATCTGCCTAAGGCGAGCTTCCAGCTGCAGCATAACTTGAGTGCGATTGGCCAGGGGATCCAAAAGTTGGCTCACATTCGAGGGTTGGGCAGGCTGACTGGTACCCTCGTCAGGCAGGCTGGCGATGTTGCCCGCAGAAGTACCCTCTGGTCGGGGTGCGGGTATGGCAATGCTTTGAATCTGAGGTCTGCCTCTGGGAGCCATGGAGTAGCATGCAAGAGAAAAGTTCAAGGAGTAGTGATGATGTGAAAGTTAGAAATCACTCCCACTGTGGTCGCCAATATTCTATACCTTGCAGTATTCGGTTGACTGTAGTTGGTAGGTCTCTTGCTGCCTGGCAGGAGGTTAGTGCGAGCCCGAGGGGGGGTACATGCGAAGCCACTCCGACGCTCAAGTCAGTATTGAGAATAGATGAGTGATTTAGCTAGGAATGAGAGTGTGTACCTTATGAAGGCAATGGGAGCCGGTATGTATAGGAATTCGTGCCCGTTTGTGGATCGTCGGATCAGTAGAATCGATCTTAACCATTCAAGTGTGATGGCCTTAATTGGGCTTGTATGTTGTGGATATGGGCCAAAATGATTGGGCCAATCCATATCCAATTGCTAAATGCACCTCTTGGTATTGCTGAATGGACCTCCTGGTCCAGTCCAGAACAAATACCATCCCTTAACTCATGGTCTAAAATATAACAGCTCCAAGATCACTTCTCAGCTTCACAAATTGATCTGTCTTCAGTCCGTTGGTCATAATATCATAGCAATCTACATCTGTGTATTGCAATAACAAACCTCAATGCTTCCCTTCTCAACTTGCTCTCTTAAGAAATGAAATTTTGTGTCAATGTGCTTGCTCCTGCCATGTAGGATAGGGTTTTTAGCAAGACTAATGGCTGACTTATTGTATATCAGCATCTTCACAGGTTTCTTCACTGAAATTCCCAGTTCATTCATTAAAGAGCTCAACCAAATTGCTTGGCAAGCAATAACAGCACCTGTTATGTACTCAGACTCGTAGGAAGACAGAGCAACCACTGGTTGCTTCTTAGAACACCATGAAATGGGAGCACCATTCCATAAAAACACAAACCGAATTGTAGATCTTCTATCTACCTTATCTCCGCACCAATCAGCATCAGAATATCCCAGTAATTCATCACTGCACTTCTTGGAATTTACTGGAAACAAAATTCCAGTTCTCAGTGTCCTCTGATATATTTCAGTATCCTTGTTGTAGCAAGGAAATGACTCATCTTTGGCTTACGCATAAACCTGCTTACTACTCCAACTGAGTAGCTTATGTCTGGCCTTGTGTTACACAAATACCCCAGAGAACCTACAAGCTGCTTGAACAGTAGGGTCCACATCTTCACCTTCCAAATCTGCCACAAGCTTCATGTTGGCCTCTGCTGGTGTCATTGTAGAGTTACACTCCTGCAGTTTGAATCTCTTCAAAATTTCAGATGCATGTTTCATTTGATGGAGCACAATTCCTCTTGACTCATAAAGAAATTCCATCCCTAGGAAGTAAGTCACTTTCCCGAGGTCTGTTATTTCAAAGGCATTCATAAGTTTCTTCTTGAAACTGTTTATCTCAGCAACATTGTCTCCTGTAATCAGCATATCGTCCACATACAAGCACACCAGGATTTTCTCACCTTACTTGGATTCATTCACATAGATTCCATGCTCCATTAAGCACTTCTTGAAACCCAATTCCACAAAGAAGGCATCAATCTTTCGATTCCAAGCTCTCGGAGCTTGTTTAAGCCCATACAATGCTTTATGCAGCTTATACACCATGTGTTCTTTTCCCTTGACTTCAAATCCAGGAGGCTGTGACACATACGCTTCCTCTTCCAATGGTCCATTTAGGAAAGCTGATTTGACATCAAGGTGATACAATCCCCATCCCTTATTTCTAGCTAGGCCAATTACCATCCTAATTGTCTCATGCCTAGCTACAGGGGCAAACACTTCAAAGTAGTCAAGACCAGGCTTTTGAAGAAAGCCTATTGCTACCAATCTTGCCTTGTGTTTTGCCACTGATCCATCAGGCTTCAACTTCACCTTGAAGACCCACTTTACACTGATTGTTGTCTTGTTCACTGGGAGAGCAGCCAGTTCCCAACTCTTATTTCTTTCAATTGAGTTCAGTTCCTCTTTCATTGCACTTCTCCACACTTTCCTTCAAGGCATCAGTATAGCTGATTGGCTCTACATCAGCTAACAAAACCAACTGAACAAGTTCTCCATCACTGTCCACTGCACTGTCAGGGATCAAATCATAATCTGCTAATCTATTTGGAGGCACTCTCTGCCTCTGTGGCCTATTATGGACCACTGGTTCATCATCAGAACTTGAATCAGGATCATTTTTAAACTGTTGTGGGGTTTCTCTTCAATCTCAGCAACCTGAGGCTTAATTACATGATCTGGTGTATCTGTATCTTCAATGATACTGTCAATCACCATTGTTTCATTACTGACAGTGTGGTAGCTCTGCCTTTGTCCCAATCCCACATCTCATTCTCCTTGACAATCACTTCTCTGCTAAACTCAGGCTTGTTGGTTTCTGGATTATACAGTTTATAAGCTCTTGTAGAATGGTACCCTATCAACACCATAGGACATCTTTTGTCATCTAATTTCCTTCTACGAGCATCAGGAACATGTTTATAGTAGAGTGATCCAAAGACCTTCAAGTGCCCCACACTAGGCTTCTTGCCAGGCCATACTTCAATTGGGACTATATCTTTGAGCCTCTTTGTTGGACACCTATTAAGTATGTAAGCTGCAGTTGATACAACTTCACACCACAGATTATTTGGCAAGCTCTTTTGCTTCAGCATACATCTTGCCATATCCATGATTGTCCCGTTTCTCCTTTCAGCAACACCATTATGCTGAGGAGTATATGGTGCAGTCACCTCACGGTCAATACCATGATCCTCACAGTATTTATTGAACTCAGTGAAATTGTACTCTCCACCACCATCAGTTCTGAGTATTTTCAGGCTCTGCAAAACACTTAAACTTCTTAAACTGCTCAAGCACATCACTCTTGGCCTTGATCAAGTAGATCCACAACATCCTTGTGTATTCATCAATGAATGACACTAAGTATCTGTTCCCACCCAGGGTAGGAACTTCAATAGGACCACAGACATCAGAATATACTACACCTAAAGCATGTGTTGCTCTTGGTGGCAATTCTGATGCAAATGGAAGTCTGGCTTGCTTGCTTCTCATGCATATATCACAGGCTTGGTCACTGTTAGCAATTGCAGGAACTCCTAGCATAAGATTTTTGGACTTGAGATGACCTAAACTCCTATAGTTTAGGTGTCCGTATCTCTTGTGTCATAGAGTACTTTCTCCATCAGAATCAGTGGCACTAAGACGCTGTGTATCAGTTAACTTGACATTTACCTTAAATGTTCTGTTCTTCTCCAAACAGGACTTCACAATCAGCCTCTTCTCTTGATCATACAACTTTAATAAGCCATCATCCATATTCACAGAATATCCCTTTTCTAGCAACTGACCTACACTCATCAAATTGCTCTTCATGCCAGGCACATACCACACACCTTCAATTAGCACAGACTTCCCATCACTTCTCTACACCAGAATATTCCCCATTCCTTCTGTTAATAGGTATCTGTCATCAGCCAGTCTAATCTTAGTTCTCTTGCTATTATCAAAGTCAATTAACCACCTTCTATTCCCAGTCATATGGTTTGAGCAGCCTGTATCCATATACCACAACTCTGGATAGTTCATCATCACCTGTTGTAGTCACCATTAGCAGCATAGCATCATCACTAGAGTCTCCATGTGCTAACCTAGCTTGCTCATCTGTTTTCTGCTCTTTCACATCACTGTTAGACCAGCATTCATTAGCAAAGTGCCCATACTTATCACAGTTAAAACACTGGATCTTCCTTTTGTCAAATTTCTCCTTGTTTTTCTTAAAATTGTTATTCTTCTTCCCTCCTTGATTCGATGATTCACCTTTCACATCATTATTATCACTGTTTTTCTTATTCTTCTTATCTAACCAGGCCTGTTTCTGTGATTTTCACTTGTTCTCCTTCCACTTAGATTGTTTACCACTGTTTCTTTTGTTAACAGTTTGTGCCTTAAGTGCCTATACAGTTCACTCTCCTTTCCTCTCTCAATTACAAGCAGTTCATGTGCCTCTAAGATCCCTTGCAGTTCATCAATTTTCATAGTGCTAGTGTCCTTAGATTTTTGTATTGCAACCATAATAAAGTCAAATTGAGAGGTTAGAGATCGAAGTACCTTCTCAACAATCACTTGCTCAGTGGTTGTTTCACCACAGGTTTTCGTCTCATTTGTGACAGTGACAACACGTGAGACATAATCTGAGATATTCTTATCACTTTTCATCTGCAGATTCTTATATTGCTTCCTCAGTGACTGTAGCTTCACCTTCTTCACGGTTGCGTCACCACCATAGCACCGTACCAGAGTATCCCACACTGCCTTCGCCGTAGTTGCCTCTGCGATCTTCTCAAAGACCTTCGTATCGACGCACTGATGTATGTAGAACAGCACCTTCTGATCCTTCTTCCTCGTATCTTGTTGTGCATTCCTCTGCGCCTCGGTTGCATTCTTCCCTACTGGAACGTAACCATCGTTGACGAGCTCAAGCACATCTTGAGCGCCGAACAACACACGCATCTGGATCAACCACCGATTCCAGTTATTGCCGTCGAACACCGACAATTTCGTGTTAAGGCCACCGTTTCCACCATTCATTGTCGATCTCTGTGATTAACCACTCGATTCTGACAATCACTTATGTTTACCCAACCCTAGGAATCCGAAATTGAGATTCCTTTCGATTTCAAAGTTCAATTCAAGGAGAATTGCAAATCGAAATCAACGCACTCCTCGCAACACTCGTGTCTCCCAGATAATCAGAAAACAAAGCTCTAGATACCAATTTGTTGGAGTAATCTAAGCATTGCTCTCACTCACATACTCTACTGTAGAATTGCAGTGTTGAAGAACACAGAGAAAAGCGATAGAGATGATGAATAATAGAAGAAGTAAATTGTATTATTAACTAGTTGACTGGATATAGTGTATATCAGTTTCACTAATTGAATTAGTTTCATCTAAATATAATGTAAATGTAATACAACTCCAAATGAAATTACAATGAACAGGGTAAAAGTAACTAATGTATTTTAACTATGGTAAAATTGTAAAAGTATCTATTTTAGCCTTGAGTAACTAATGTATTTTAACTATGGTAAAACTGTAAAAGTATATATTCACTATCAGTTTATATTAGATGTTTAACAAAAAATATGATTAATCTAAAACTTCTAGGAATATTGGTTTAGTGAGGGATGACAGACAAATTGTGGGTTCAAAGCCTCCACTAGTCTTATTGAAATGTATCAATGTTAAACGCATTTATTCCACTATAAAAAAAACACCATCATACTTTTATAAACACTATGGAAATTTGTAAATTTGTCTCATATTAGCTCTTGCTTCGTTGGCCATGGTATCTCTATAAAGTCGATATACAGAGAGAGTTGATGAGGACCACTTGCCGCTTACATATTAATAGCCCACCGCCACACGACACATTCCTTTCATGCTAGCTTTCTCTACCCTCAATCCTGATCACTCTTCACATTAATTTGTTCTTGCAAGTTAGATTCATTTTTTTCTTGTTTTTAGTTATATGTACAAACTATAAAGCATCTTTTAACTTAAATTGTGCATCATATGATATCCCGTCCTATATGCTGAAGACACAGAACATGGATGGGGGTAATATATATCTCAAAAGATCTAGTTTGTTACTGGTGGTTGTTCAGCTATATATACGTACGTGCATGCAGTGAGAATGATGTTACATCGTTCACAGTGTAATTCCAAAGCAATCTTCACATGCATGACAGACTCACACAACCGCCCACCTAATACTATTGGTGGTTGAACTTGAAAAGAACCAAAATTACCATGTGTGTACACTCTAAGACCTTTGTTGCCTTTGTCACTTTTCCGTACCGTATCTCTAGACCTGTATCTGATCTTAGACACAAAGTCTGATCCTAGATAGTTGGTAGGGGTTGGGTTTGATCAACCGAGCTCCGCGTCCGATCCGGGGCAGGTGGTACCTGCGAAGGCACTCCGACGCTCAAGTCAGCTAGAGAACTAATTAGAGGTAGGAATGTAGGAAAGAGTGTGTACCTTTAATGAAGCATTGAACGCTTATTTATAGAGTTTTGGTGGTGTTTGACCTGATGGACCGTCCGATCTTGCGCTGCAATCTTGGCCATTGATAAGTGGATCTTGCTTTCTTGAATGGGCCTTTTGTAAATGGGCCTTGGGGGGGTGTAGTTAGCAAAGGCCCTATCCATAACAGTTGCCCCCTAAGTATGGTCGCCAGTAGGGCGATCTTTACTTATAAGCCGGACTGGTAGGAATCATCAGGAGTTCCGATCTTGGGTGGAGATCCGATCTTGGATGGAGATCCGATCCTGGGTGGAGATCCGATCTTGGATGGAGTTTCAATCTTTGATGGAGTTCCGATCTTGGATGGAGTTCCGATCCTAGGTGGAGTTTCGATCCTAGATGGAGTTCCGATCTTGGACGATCTTGGATCTCCATCCAAGATCGGAACTCCATCTAGGATCGGAACTCCATCTAGGATCGGATCTCCATCCAAGATCGGAACTCAACCTAGGATCGGATCTCCATCCAAGGTCGTCCAAGATCGGAACTCCACCTAGGATCGGAACTCCTGATGATTCCTACTGTCTTGAGGGTTACCCTCGGCCCAGCACTCTGGCTTCCTCTTCTTCAAGTTGGCGTTCAAGACCAAGAAAGGTCGGATCCCCTTCCAAGGTCGGATCTCCATCCAAGATCGGATCTCCATCCAAGATCGGAACTCCATCTAGGATCGGAACTCCACCTAGGATCGAAACTCCATCCAAGATCGGCTCTAAGAATAAAATTCACAAAAACAAAAGCCAGCACAACGCAAGACCGGTCCGGCTTATAAGTAAAGATCGCCCTACTGGCGACCAAACTTAGGGGGCAACTGTTATGGATAGGGCCTTTGCTAACTACACCCCCAAGGCCCATTTACAAAAGGCCCATTCACGAAAGCAAGATCCACTTATCAATGGCCAAGACTGCAGCGCAAGATCGGACGGTCCAGATCCATCAGGTCAAACACCACCAAAACTCTATAAATAAGCATTCAATGCTTCATTAAAGGTACACACTCTTTCCTACATTCCTACCTCTAATTAGTTCTCTAGCTGACTTGAGCGTCGGAGTGCCTTCGCAGGTACCACCTGCCCCGGATCGGACGCGGAGCTCGATTGATCAAGCCCATCCCCTACCAACTATCTAGGATCGGACTTTGTGTCTAAAATCGAATACAGGTCTAGAGATACGGTACAGAACGGTCACCAAGTGCACTATAGTAGTAAAACTATAAATTGGTGCTGAAATTGGAAAATCCACATCAAAGAAAGTAAAGTATGAAAATAACTTCCGTTCTTCTATGTACATATACCAAAATATTACCCATTACCCACTAGCTCCTTACCAACTAAATACACTTATAGACAGCTTTGCCCCCAAATATTTAATTTTTTTTCTTGATAGTCCCCCATTATTTTGTAATTAGTGATTAGTATTTTGCAATTGGCCTCTCTCTACACCAGGAATGTAGTCATTTGATTAAATACACTTCTATAGCCTTTTACTCTAATTTCCCATGTTTTCTAACATGCTACAAGAGCAAACATGGTATCCACCTTGAATTTGCTAGGTTTGTTTTTTTCTTTCTTTCCTTAGTTCATTTTTCATTTTATTTTCAATTTCTCGCAAAAACCCTCAATAACTGCTTTTCCAATTTCCCGAAAAAGTTAAAAAGGTTTTTCCAGCGATGATCTCGCATTTCGTTCTGGTTTTGGATCTTCTTTTTTTTGTTTCTTTGATCTCAATTATTGATCGTGAAGTTTCTATTCGGCAACGATATTTGGCAACTTAAAGTCACAGATATGCATGGAACAACTCTTTTCGATAGATCTTGCTTACTTTTCTTACTCCCCGTTTTACATTTTTTGTTTTCTTTGCATTCTCCCCAACTTTGACATGGGAAATTTGTCCCCGTATATTCTGACTTTGACTTGGTATGATCTTCTAACAGCATAGAAACTAGGTTTTTAGGTGTATATGAGGTGGAATCAACCCTTAAAGTCGTATAATTGGCCCTCAATTGTATCACAACATAATAGAGGTGGGGAGAGCCAAGAGAAATACGCAACAATGAGCTAAAATCTATCTATAGATAAGTACAATTGTACTAAGACTAATACGCTTGCTTTGAGACCAGACCAGCTTAAATATGCTTCTATACGTTTCATCAGCACGAATGACCAATGATGACTCTTAACGGTTGTGTCATGACGACACCTACACTAGCTATAGTCGCGTCACGACCCACGATAGTTCGAAAGACAAGCTTTCCTTTATCGAAGCCTCTTAATACACATATCACATGATTACATCTACAAGCACACATAAATATGAAAAGCCTAAAAATTGGGATGTTAGTGTTTCCTTTTTCTTCACCGAGTCTTGGATCTAAGTTGGTTTTTACTGCTGGTGAATGAGAGTCGATTTGGTTGCTATGTGATTCCAACTTCATCTTCATGTGTGCAGTAGCGACGTCAACTTCTATGTGAAGTCGCAATTGTAGGTTTTGTTATGGATATTTCCGTTTCAATGTAAAAAAGTTAATGGTGGATTTCTTTGAGATTTGAATATTAGCAGTTGATGGTAACTAGATAAAATCATAATTTATATCTAGGCTTGAATCTCTATAGTAGTAGTTGAAATGAGTCCCATTAATTTGTATTGGGACCCACATAAATTCACTCGTCAAATTAAAAAGAGTATTGGAGGAAGTATTTGATAGTGTGTTGTTAAGACTCCTCTACTTAAAATAATAATTTTTAATACGAAAATTAATGAGATAAGATCATAATTAAAAAATTGTATATGATTACCATTTCCTATATACCTATTGCTAAAAACATGCTTTCTAACCTTCACTTTTCAACACTGCTTCATGATTAAGTAAAATTCACATAGGTAGTTTTCGTTATTTGAGCTTTATTGTTATATTATCGTAAAAAATCTTCATGTAGGTCATATGCAATTTAACTCATTTTATGATTATGTGATTGTGAACTACATGTAAGTTTAACCATTTTGAAATGAGTCTTACTAATTTACAGTAACAATATAATTTCCGCATAAAGAGAATGATGAGTATTTGAAAAAGTGATATTAATGATCAATTTAAATTGACTTATTTAAAATTATTTACGAGGATAAATATTTGTGAGATTATTTAAAAAAAGTTATAGAAATAATTAGATAACTTTTTTAAAACTCATTTAATTTTCAAAATGGGTGTCTCCGGTACAGGGTGAGTGGGTGGGGCGGGGGGGGGGGGGATCCTTACATAGGGTGGGGGGGCAAATTTAATTCCTTACTTGTGTAAAATACTATGAATGGTTAAGATTGAATCAGCAGTATTAAATTTCAATCTTTGATGAATTTTTTATACTACATTCTACGGTCATATTTAATGATTCACCAGTGAGATATTTGATTTGCTTCATCACCCTGTAAACACCCAAAATGATGTAACTTAAAAATAATTACACTCTCGCAGGTTAACCACACGGGCTACACCACACGTCCACACCACCCCCTGCAGGTTAACCATCTACCTTGACACCTTTTGACTAGAATGGCCAGCAAACAAACGACCAAGTCACCAAATCAATCAACTACGATAATGACCCGATAAATCGCGAGAATGTGACGATACATGATATACTAGGGGTTCAGATCCTCTCCAGTTACTGGACAATTCCAGTAGGAAGGAGATAGACTAATAGAATAAAATAATATTATTTAAAAAATAATATTATTGTATTTGATGTGTCTTTCTCTCTCCTAAAACTGTCCAAAATAAATGGAGAATATCTAAATCAGTATAGTAGTACTTGGCGACTCGTTTAAAATCAAACCGTTGCCAATCACGGACAAAAAGGATTAATGAAACAATAAAATATTTTCCCAATATTACCGTAGAACGAACCGTTAGGCGACAATGTTCCAGTTGTAAAATATATTCCCCAGTATTAATGTTATTTACTTATTTGACATCTATTAATGTTATTTACTTATTTATAGCTTCCCAATATTAATGTTTTTTATAAGCCGAAAGCGAAACTTCATTAAAATAGTCATGCATATCACTAGTAATTACTAGTACTAAATTTGTTATCGGAAACAGGTTCAATTATTAATGTTTAAAAGTAAACAAATTAAATTTTTTTTATGTCCAAAAAGTAAACAAATTAATTTTAGTCGGTATTTTAAAGTAAAAAACATTTAATTAAAAGTATTAATGATAACTTTACATTTAATGGTAGTAATTTTTTTGACAAACTACTTATTAAAATTTTGGATATAATTTAATTGATAGAAAATAATTTTAAACCATTACTTATCTCCCAACCGCACTCCGAAATAGTCAGAATCCCTTTCTCCTAGACACCGGAATGGATCAAAAACCTCTAGAAAAAAACTATTATCAAAATATCATTATATGATTTCAATCAAAATTGATTTTTATTAAATATAAAAAAGCACACAAATTAAAAAGTAATTTAATTAATGAGAAAAATAAGGAAGAGTATGTATAAATATTAGTATATTAATCTCTAAGTCAAAAAAAAGTAAAAAAAGAAAAAGTAGTTTAATCTCTCCTCATCACACACTTAACTATCGAAAAACCATCTTATCGGAAAAAAACTATCAAAAAATCAAGTTTAGTAGTTGATCTATTAGGGTTACTTAGCTAGTGTTTCCTATACTTTTTATAGTGTTGCATTTATCATGAACATATGTTCTTAGTGGGAAGTTTTCACCGATTTTGTCGATGGCTAATCTACGTCGGGAAACCTGGTTGGCCCACGTGTATACTCGAATTTGTCGGTTTGTGCGGTTCTCTCCTCCCAACAAAATTTTTGCCACATCTAAGATTCGAACGTGAGACCTTGAGATGAGATCCAAGCTCAGTTTCCACTTGGACCAACTATTCTTGGTGAACATATGAGTGGTTGACAATAAAGTCAAATAAGAGATTCTTTTCATTAAATAATAAAAAGGTTAATTTAATATATTTGGTTAACTTTTTGTATAAAAACAAAACAATTAATTATATATTTAACTAATTTTATTAATTACTGCGAAAGTCTTATAAAAGATACCCGGAAGAGTAGTTTGCTTATATAAAGTAGATTTTTAAAAATAAACCAACATTGATTTTTGCCAATACCAAATTTGTCCATTGCCTTCGT
Organism: Astragalus membranaceus; assembly: GCA_039519185.1. Classification (NCBI taxonomy): domain Eukaryota; kingdom Viridiplantae; phylum Streptophyta; class Magnoliopsida; order Fabales; family Fabaceae; genus Astragalus; species Astragalus membranaceus. The sequence continues at coordinate 141,285,554 of CM076850.1, read as the reverse complement.
GTAGAATAGATTAAGCCACCAGGCGAAGTGTATTAGTTACTTGTAGTATCTAATGAACGATCCCACTTTCTATGCATCAATCTCTCTTAATTTCACCCTCTCTCCTACGACATGATTTTTTTAAAGCCTGCTCTTTTTTGTTTTTTCGTACTACTATTATTTCAAATAATTTTAGCTTTTATTAATATCCCTTTTCGCTCTTCAGAAGACCGTTCCTCGATAGCCGTGTCCTCTGTTTCTTTCGTTTCATCCTTCTCAAATTTCTTTATCTACACACAGACAACAACGTCTTTTCTTTTTGTTACCTTCCAGTTCAACACTCTTCTCGTGATAGGGTTTATTTCAAATAATTTTAGCTTTTATTAATATCCCAAGCAATTTGCTCCTGCCATGTAGGATAGGGTTTTTAGCAAGACTAATGGCTGACTTATTGTATATCAGCATCTTCACAGGTTTCTTCACTGAAATTCCCAGTTCATTCATTAAAGAGCTCAACCAAATTGCTTGGCAAGCAATAACAGCACCTGTTATGTACTCAGACTCGTAGGAAGACAGAGCAACCACTGGTTGCTTCTTAGAACACCATGAAATGGGAGCACCATTCCATAAAAACACAAACCGAATTGTAGATCTTCTATCTACCTTATCTCCGCACCAATCAGCATCAGAATATCCCAGTAATTCATCACTGCACTTCTTGGAATTTACTGGAAACAAAATTCCAGTTCTCAGTGTCCTCTGATATATTTCAGTATCCTTGTTGTAGCAAGGAAATGACTCATCTTTGGCTTACGCATAAACCTGCTTACTACTCCAACTGAGTAGCTTATGTCTGGCCTTGTGTTACACAAATACCCCAGAGAACCTACAAGCTGCTTGAACAGTAGGGTCCACATCTTCACCTTCCAAATCTGCCACAAGCTTCATGTTGGCCTCTGCTGGTGTCATTGTAGAGTTACACTCCTGCAGTTTGAATCTCTTCAAAATTTCAGATGCATGTTTCATTTGATGGAGCACAATTCCTCTTGACTCATAAAGAAATTCCATCCCTAGGAAGTAAGTCACTTTCCCGAGGTCTGTTATTTCAAAGGCATTCATAAGTTTCTTCTTGAAACTGTTTATCTCAGCAACATTGTCTCCTGTAATCAGCATATCGTCCACATACAAGCACACCAGGATTTTCTCACCTTACTTGGATTCATTCACATAGATTCCATGCTCCATTAAGCACTTCTTGAAACCCAATTCCACAAAGAAGGCATCAATCTTTCGATTCCAAGCTCTCGGAGCTTGTTTAAGCCCATACAATGCTTTATGCAGCTTATACACCATGTGTTCTTTTCCCTTGACTTCAAATCCAGGAGGCTGTGACACATACGCTTCCTCTTCCAATGGTCCATTTAGGAAAGCTGATTTGACATCAAGGTGATACAATCCCCATCCCTTATTTCTAGCTAGGCCAATTACCATCCTAATTGTCTCATGCCTAGCTACAGGGGCAAACACTTCAAAGTAGTCAAGACCAGGCTTTTGAAGAAAGCCTATTGCTACCAATCTTGCCTTGTGTTTTGCCACTGATCCATCAGGCTTCAACTTCACCTTGAAGACCCACTTTACACTGATTGTTGTCTTGTTCACTGGGAGAGCAGCCAGTTCCCAACTCTTATTTCTTTCAATTGAGTTCAGTTCCTCTTTCATTGCACTTCTCCACACTTTCCTTCAAGGCATCAGTATAGCTGATTGGCTCTACATCAGCTAACAAAACCAACTGAACAAGTTCTCCATCACTGTCCACTGCACTGTCAGGGATCAAATCATAATCTGCTAATCTATTTGGAGGCACTCTCTGCCTCTGTGGCCTATTATGGACCACTGGTTCATCATCAGAACTTGAATCAGGATCATTTTTAAACTGTTGTGGGTTTCTCTTCAATCTCAGCAACCTGAGGCTTAATTACATGATCTGGTGTATCTGTATCTTCAATGATACTGTCAATCACCATTGTTTCATTACTGACAGTGTGGTAGCTCTGCCTTTGTCCCAATCCCACATCTCATTCTCCTTGACAATCACTTCTCTGCTAAACTCAGGCTTGTTGGTTTCTAGATTATATAGTTTATAAGCTCTTGTAGAATGGTACCCTATCAACACCATAGGACAGCTTTTGTCATCTAATTTCCTTCTACGAGCATCAGGAACATGTTTATAGTAGAGTGATCCAAAGACCTTCAAGTGCTCCACACTAGGCTTCTTGCCAGACCATACTTCAATTGGGACTGTATCTTTGAGCCTCTTTGTTGGACACCTATTAAGTATGTAAGCTGTAGTTGATACAACTTCACCCCACCGATTATTTGGCAAGCTCTTTTGCTTCAGCATACAGCTTGCCATATCCATGATTGTCCCGTTTCTCCTTTCAGCAACACCATTATGCTGAGGAGTATATGGTGCAGTCACCTCATGGTCAATACCATGATCCTCACAGTATTTCTTGAACTCAGTGAAATTGTACTCTCCACCACCATCAGTTCTGAGTATCTTCAGGCTCTGCAAAACACTTAAACTTCTTAAACTGCTCAAGTACATCACTCTTGGCCTTGATCAAGTAGATCCACAACATCCTTATGTATTCATCAATGAATGACACTAAGTATCTGTTCCCACCCAGGGTAGGAACTTCAATAGGACCACAGACATCAGAATATACTACACCTAAAGCATGTGTTGCTCTTGGTGGCAATTCTGATGCAAATGGAAGTCTGGCTTGCTTGCTTCTCATGCATATATCACAGGCTTGGTCACTGTTAGCAATTGCAGGAACTCCTAGCATAAGATTTTTGGACTTGAGATGACCTAAACTCCTATAGTTTAGGTGTCCGTATCTCTTGTGTCATAGAGTACTTTCTCCATCAGAATCAGTGGCACTAAGACGCTGTGTATCAGTTAACTTGACATTTACCTTAAATGTTCTGTTCTTCTCCAAACAGGACTTCACAATCAGCCTCTTCTCTTGATCATACAACTTTAATAAGCCATCATCCATATTCACAGAATATCCCTTTTCTAGCAACTGACCTACACTCATCAAATTGCTCTTCATGCCAGGCACATACCACACACCTTCAATTAGCACAGACTTCCCATCACTTCTCTACACCAGAATATTCCCCATTCCTTCTGTTAATAGGTATCTGTCATCAGCCAGTCTAATCTTAGTTCTCTTGCTATTATCAAAGTCAATTAACCACCTTCTATTCCCAGTCATATGGTTTGAGCAGCCTGTATCCATATACCACAACTTGGATAGTTCATCATCACCTGTTGTAGTCACCATTAGCAGCATAGCATCATCACTAGAGTCTCCATGTGCTAACCTAGCTTGCTCATCTGTTTTCTGCTCTTTCACATCACTGTTAGACCAGCATTCATTAGCAAAGTGCCCATACTTATCACAGTTAAAACACTGGATCTTCCTTTTGTCAAATTTCTCCTTGTTTTTCTTAAAATTGTTATTCTTCTTCCCTCCTTGATTCGATGATTCACCTTTCACATCATTATTATCACTGTTTTTCTTATTCTTCTTATCTAACCAGGCCTGTTTCTGTGATTTTCACTTGTTCTCCTTCCACTTAGATTGTTTACCACTGTTTCTTTTGTTAACAGTTTGTGCCTTAAGTGCCTATACAGTTCACTCTCCTTTCCTCTCTCAATTACAAGCAGTTCATGTGCCTCTAAGATCCCTTGCAGTTCATCAATTTTCATAGTGCTAGTGTCCTTAGATTTTTGTATTGCAACCATAATAAAGTCAAATTGAGAGGTTAGAGATCGAAGTACCTTCTCAACAATCACTTGCTCAGTGGTTGTTTCACCACAGGTTTTCGTCTCATTTGTGACAGTGACAACACGTGAGACATAATCTGAGATATTCTTATCACTTTTCATCTGCAGATTCTTATATTGCTTCCTCAGTGACTGTAGCTTCACCTTCTTCACGGTTGCGTCACCACCATAGCACCGTACCAGAGTATCCCACACTGCCTTCGCCGTAGTTGCCTCTGCGATCTTCTCAAAGACCTTCGTATCGACGCACTGATGTATGTAGAACAGCACCTTCTGATCCTTCTTCCTCGTATCTTGTTGTGCATTCCTCTGCGCCTCGGTTGCATTCTTCCCTACTGGAACGTAACCATCGTTGACGAGCTCAAGCACATCTTGAGCGCCGAACAACACACGCATCTGGATCAACCACCGATTCCAGTTATTGCCGTCGAACACCGACAATTTCGTGTTAAGGCCACCGTTTCCACCATTCATTGTCGATCTCTGTGATTAACCACTCGATTCTGACAATCACTTATGTTTACCCAACCCTAGGAATCCGAAATTGAGATTCCTTTCGATTTCAAAGTTCAATTCAAGGAGAATTGCAAATCGAAATCAACGCACTCCTCGCAACACTCGTGTCTCCCAGATAATCAGAAAACAAAGCTCTAGATACCAATTTGTTGGAGTAATCTAAGCATTGCTCTCACTCACATACTCTACTGTAGAATTGCAGTGTTGAAGAACACAGAGAAAAGCGATAGAGATGATGAATAATAGAAGAAGTAAATTGTATTATTAACTAGTTGACTGGATATAGTGTATATCAGTTTCACTAATTGAATTAGTTTCATCTAAATATAATGTAAATGTAATACAACTCCAAATGAAATTACAATGAACAGGGTAAAAGTAACTAATGTATTTTAACTATGATAAAACTGTAAAAGTATCTATTTTAGCCTTGAGTAACTAATGTATTTTAACTATGGTAAAACTGTAAAAGTATATATTCACTATCAGTTTATATTAGATGTTTAACAAAAAATATGATTAATCTAAAACTTCTAGGAATATTGGTTTAGTGAGGCATGACTGACAAATTGTGGGTTCAAGCCTCCACTAGTCTTATTGAAATGTATCAATGTTAAACGCATTTATTCCACTATAAAAAAACACCATCATACTTTTATAAACACTATGGAAATTTGTAAATTTGTCTCATATTATCTCTTGCTTCGTTGGCCATGGTATCTCTATAAAGTCGATATACAGAGAGAGATGATGAGGACCACTTACCGCTTACATATTAATAGCCCACCGCCACACGACACATTCCTTTCATGCTAGCTTTCTCTACCCTCAATCCTGATCACTCTTCACATTAATTTGTTCTTGCATGTTAGATTCATCTTTTCTTGTTTTTAGTTATATGTACAAACTATAAAGCATCTTTTAACTTAAATTGTGCATCATATGATATCCCGTCCTATATGCTGAAGACACAGAACATGGATGGGGGTAATATATATCTCAAAAGATCTAGTTTGTTACTGGTGGTTGTTCAGCTATATATACGTACGTGCATGCAGTGAGAATGATGTTACATCGTTCACAGTGTAATTCCAAAGCAATCTTCACATGCATGACAGACTCACACAACCGCCCACCTAATACTATTGGTGGTTGAACTTGAAAAGAACCAAAATTACCATGTGTGTACACTCTAAGACCTTTGTTGCCTTTGTCACTTTTCCGTACCGTATCTCTAGACCTGTATCTGATCTTAGACACAAAGTCTGATCCTAGATAGTTGGTAGGGGTTGGGTTTGATCAACCGAGCTCCGCGTCCGATCCGGGGCAGGTGGTACCTGCGAAGGCACTCCGACGCTCAAGTCAGCTAGAGAACTAATTAGAGGTAGGAATGTAGGAAAGAGTGTGTACCTTTAATGAAGCATTGAACGCTTATTTATAGAGTTTTGGTGGTGTTTGACCTGATGGACCGTCCGATCTTGCGCTGCAATCTTGGCCATTGATAAGTGGATCTTGCTTTCTTGAATGGGCCTTTTGTAAATGGGCCTTGGGGGGGTGTAGTTAGCAAAGGCCCTATCCATAACAGTTGCCCCCTAAGTATGGTCGCCAGTAGGGCGATCTTTACTTATAAGCCGGACTGGTAGGAATCATCAGGAGTTCCGATCTTGGGTGGAGATCCGATCTTGGATGGAGATCCGATCCTGGGTGGAGATCCGATCTTGGATGGAGTTTCAATCTTTGATGGAGTTCCGATCTTGGATGGAGTTCCGATCCTAGGTGGAGTTTCGATCCTAGATGGAGTTCCGATCTTGGACGATCTTGGATCTCCATCCAAGATCGGAACTCCATCTAGGATCGGAACTCCATCTAGGATCGGATCTCCATCCAAGATCGGAACTCAACCTAGGATCGGATCTCCATCCAAGGTCGTCCAAGATCGGAACTCCACCTAGGATCGGAACTCCTGATGATTCCTACTGTCTTGAGGGTTACCCTCGGCCCAGCACTCTGGCTTCCTCTTCTTCAAGTTGGCGTTCAAGACCAAGAAAGGTCGGATCCCCTTCCAAGGTCGGATCTCCATCCAAGATCGGATCTCCATCCAAGATCGGAACTCCATCTAGGATCGGAACTCCACCTAGGATCGAAACTCCATCCAAGATCGGCTCTAAGAATAAAATTCACAAAAACAAAAGCCAGCACAACGCAAGACCGGTCCGGCTTATAAGTAAAGATCGCCCTACTGGCGACCAAACTTAGGGGGCAACTGTTATGGATAGGGCCTTTGCTAACTACACCCCCAAGGCCCATTTACAAAAGGCCCATTCACGAAAGCAAGATCCACTTATCAATGGCCAAGACTGCAGCGCAAGATCGGACGGTCCAGATCCATCAGGTCAAACACCACCAAAACTCTATAAATAAGCATTCAATGCTTCATTAAAGGTACACACTCTTTCCTACATTCCTACCTCTAATTAGTTCTCTAGCTGACTTGAGCGTCGGAGTGCCTTCGCAGGTACCACCTGCCCCGGATCGGACGCGGAGCTCGATTGATCAAGCCCATCCCCTACCAACTATCTAGGATCGGACTTTGTGTCTAAAATCGAATACAGGTCTAGAGATACGGTACAGAACGGTCACCAAGTGCACTATAGTAGTAAAACTATAAATTGGTGCTGAAATTGGAAAATCCACATCAAAGAAAGTAAAGTATGAAAATAACTTCCGTTCTTCTATGTACATATACCAAAATATTACCCATTACCCACTAGCTCCTTACCAACTAAATACACTTATAGACAGCTTTGCCCCCAAATATTTAATTTTTTTTCTTGATAGTCCCCCATTATTTTGTAATTAGTGATTAGTATTTTGCAATTGGCCTCTCTCTACACCAGGAATGTAGTCATTTGATTAAATACACTTCTATAGCCTTTTACTCTAATTTCCCATGTTTTCTAACATGCTACAAGAGCAAACATGGTATCCACCTTGAATTTGCTAGGTTTGTTTTTTTCTTTCTTTCCTTAGTTCATTTTTCATTTTATTTTCAATTTCTCGCAAAAACCCTCAATAACTGCTTTTCCAATTTCCCGAAAAAGTTAAAAAGGTTTTTCCAGCGATGATCTCGCATTTCGTTCTGGTTTTGGATCTTCTTTTTTTTGTTTCTTTGATCTCAATTATTGATCGTGAAGTTTCTATTCGGCAACGATATTTGGCAACTTAAAGTCACAGATATGCATGGAACAACTCTTTTCGATAGATCTTGCTTACTTTTCTTACTCCCCGTTTTACATTTTTTGTTTTCTTTGCATTCTCCCCAACTTTGACATGGGAAATTTGTCCCCGTATATTCTGACTTTGACTTGGTATGATCTTCTAACAGCATAGAAACTAGGTTTTTAGGTGTATATGAGGTGGAATCAACCCTTAAAGTCGTATAATTGGCCCTCAATTGTATCACAACATAATAGAGGTGGGGAGAGCCAAGAGAAATACGCAACAATGAGCTAAAATCTATCTATAGATAAGTACAATTGTACTAAGACTAATACGCTTGCTTTGAGACCAGACCAGCTTAAATATGCTTCTATACGTTTCATCAGCACGAATGACCAATGATGACTCTTAACGGTTGTGTCATGACGACACCTACACTAGCTATAGTCGCGTCACGACCCACGATAGTTCGAAAGACAAGCTTTCCTTTATCGAAGCCTCTTAATACACATATCACATGATTACATCTACAAGCACACATAAATATGAAAAGCCTAAAAATTGGGATGTTAGTGTTTCCTTTTTCTTCACCGAGTCTTGGATCTAAGTTGGTTTTTACTGCTGGTGAATGAGAGTCGATTTGGTTGCTATGTGATTCCAACTTCATCTTCATGTGTGCAGTAGCGACGTCAACTTCTATGTGAAGTCGCAATTGTAGGTTTTGTTATGGATATTTCCGTTTCAATGTAAAAAAGTTAATGGTGGATTTCTTTGAGATTTGAATATTAGCAGTTGATGGTAACTAGATAAAATCATAATTTATATCTAGGCTTGAATCTCTATAGTAGTAGTTGAAATGAGTCCCATTAATTTGTATTGGGACCCACATAAATTCACTCGTCAAATTAAAAAGAGTATTGGAGGAAGTATTTGATAGTGTGTTGTTAAGACTCCTCTACTTAAAATAATAATTTTTAATACGAAAATTAATGAGATAAGATCATAATTAAAAAATTGTATATGATTACCATTTCCTATATACCTATTGCTAAAAACATGCTTTCTAACCTTCACTTTTCAACACTGCTTCATGATTAAGTAAAATTCACATAGGTAGTTTTCGTTATTTGAGCTTTATTGTTATATTATCGTAAAAAATCTTCATGTAGGTCATATGCAATTTAACTCATTTTATGATTATGTGATTGTGAACTACATGTAAGTTTAACCATTTTGAAATGAGTCTTACTAATTTACAGTAACAATATAATTTCCGCATAAAGAGAATGATGAGTATTTGAAAAAGTGATATTAATGATCAATTTAAATTGACTTATTTAAAATTATTTACGAGGATAAATATTTGTGAGATTATTTAAAAAAAGTTATAGAAATAATTAGATAACTTTTTTAAAACTCATTTAATTTTCAAAATGGGTGTCTCCGGTACAGGGTGAGTGGGTGGGGCGGGGGGGGGGGGGGATCCTTACATAGGGTGGGGGGGCAAATTTAATTCCTTACTTGTGTAAAATACTATGAATGGTTAAGATTGAATCAGCAGTATTAAATTTCAATCTTTGATGAATTTTTTATACTACATTCTACGGTCATATTTAATGATTCACCAGTGAGATATTTGATTTGCTTCATCACCCTGTAAACACCCAAAATGATGTAACTTAAAAATAATTACACTCTCGCAGGTTAACCACACGGGCTACACCACACGTCCACACCACCCCCTGCAGGTTAACCATCTACCTTGACACCTTTTGACTAGAATGGCCAGCAAACAAACGACCAAGTCACCAAATCAATCAACTACGATAATGACCCGATAAATCGCGAGAATGTGACGATACATGATATACTAGGGGTTCAGATCCTCTCCAGTTACTGGACAATTCCAGTAGGAAGGAGATAGACTAATAGAATAAAATAATATTATTTAAAAAATAATATTATTGTATTTGATGTGTCTTTCTCTCTCCTAAAACTGTCCAAAATAAATGGAGAATATCTAAATCAGTATAGTAGTACTTGGCGACTCGTTTAAAATCAAACCGTTGCCAATCACGGACAAAAAGGATTAATGAAACAATAAAATATTTTCCCAATATTACCGTAGAACGAACCGTTAGGCGACAATGTTCCAGTTGTAAAATATATTCCCCAGTATTAATGTTATTTACTTATTTGACATCTATTAATGTTATTTACTTATTTATAGCTTCCCAATATTAATGTTTTTTATAAGCCGAAAGCGAAACTTCATTAAAATAGTCATGCATATCACTAGTAATTACTAGTACTAAATTTGTTATCGGAAACAGGTTCAATTATTAATGTTTAAAAGTAAACAAATTAAATTTTTTTATGTCTAAAAAGTAAACAAATTAATTTTAGTCGGTATTTTAAAGTAAAAAACATTTAATTAAAAGTATTAATGATAACTTTACATTTAATGGTAGTAATTTTTTTGACAAACTACTTATTAAAATTTTGGATATAATTTAATTGATGGAAAATAATTTTAAACCATTACTTATCTCTCAACCGCACTCCGAAATAGTCAGAATCCCTTTCTCCTAGACACCGAAATGGGATCAAAAACCTCTAGAAAAAAACTATTATCAAAATATCATTATATATGATTTCAATCAAAATTGATTTTTATTAAATATAAAAAAGCACACAAATTAAAAAGTAATTTAATTAATGAGAAAAATAAGGAAGAGTATGTATAAATATTAGTATATTAATCTCTAAGTCAAAAAAAAGTAAAAAAACAAAAAGTAGTTTAATCTCTTCTCATCACACACTTAACTATCGAAAAATCATCTTATCGAGAAAAAAAAACTATCGAAAAATCAAGTTTAGTAGTTTATCTATAGTAGGGTTACTTAGCTGGTGTTTCTTATACTTTTTATAGTGTTCTATTTATCATGAACATATGTTCTTAGTGGGAAGTTTTCACCGATTTTGTCGATGGCTAATCTACGTCGGGAAACCTGGTTGGCCCACGTGTATACTCGAATTTGTCGGTTTGTGCGGTTCTCTCCTCCCAACAAAATTTTTGCCACATCTAAGATTCGAACGTGAGACCTTGAGATGAGATCCAAGCTCAGTTTCCACTTGGACCAACTATTCTTGGTGAACATATGAGTGGTTGACAATAAAGTCAAATAAGAGATTCTTTTCATTAAATAATAAAAAGGTTAATTTAATATATTTGGTTAACTTTTTGTATAAAAACAAAACAATTAATTATATATTTAACTAATTTTATTAATTACTGCGAAAGTCTTATAAAAGATACCCGGAAGAGTAGTTTGCTTATATAAAGTAGATTTTTAAAAATAAACCAACATTGATTTTTGCCAATACCAAATTTGTCCATTGCCTTCGTGTAGAATAGATTAAGCCACCAGGCGAAGTGTATTAGTTACTTGTAGTATCTAATGAACGATCCCACTTTCTATGCATCAATCTCTCTTAATTTCACCCTCTCTCCTACGACATGATTTTTTTAAAGCCTGCTCTTTTTTGTTTTTTCGTACTACTATTATTTCAAATAATTTTAGCTTTTATTAATATCCCTTTTCGCTCTTCAGAAGACCGTTCCTCGATAGCCGTGTCCTCTGTTTCTTTCGTTTCATCCTTCTCAAATTTCTTTATCTACACACAGACAACAACGTCTTTTCTTTTTGTTACCTTCCAGTTCAACACTCTTCTCGTGAGATTCAAAGCCACAATACCCCAATCCTAGACCCTAACAACTTTTTTACTCTCTTATTTTCTGTCCCCATCCATGGTTGCCGGAAAGGTAAAGGTAGCAATGGGACTCCAGAAGTCGCCGGCACCGTCACAAACTCCTCCGCCGCAGAAGAAAAAGCAACCTCCTCCTTCTCCGTCCCCGACAACCTCCTCCACCAAGTCTTCGTCTCACAAATCCTCATTCACGCGCTCCTTTGGCGCCTACTTCCCGCGTTCCTCCGCTCAGGTACAGCCTCGACCGCCGGACGTGACAGAGCTCCTCCGCTTGGTGGAGGAGCTCCGGGAAAGTGAGTCTCGCTTGAAAACAGAGCTTCTCGGGCATAAGCTACTGAAGGAGTCCATCGCCATTGTCCCGGTTCTGGAACACGAGATAACAGCGAGGGAAACAGAGATTCAAATGAGCAAAAGGAGAACTGAAGAGGCTGAAGCAGAGAACGAGAAGTTGAAGAAGGAGTTACAGGAACTGAAGCTCCAAATGGAAGAAGAAAAGAGAGAGAACGAAAAGAAAATGAAGGCGTTAGAAGATGAGATTGCAGAACTGAAGAAAACGGCGTCGGATTGTAGTAGCAGCAGAACAGAGTCGTTACAAAGTGACGAGCACGACCACTTTTCCTCTTCGCAGAGGTTCCAAGGGCTCACGGAAGTTTCGTTGAGGTCCAATCTAATTAAAAACTTGAAGAAAACGACGTCGGATCATGCAATCGTGTACCATAAGCACAATGAAGGTGTAGATTTGAAAAGAGAGGTTGTAGAAACTGAGAGGATACGCCACTCGCGTTCTAACTCGGAGGAACTCGCCGATTGTGCTGATTCAGTTCTCACCGTTAATGTCAGATCCCGCGCGCCACGTGTTCCTAACCCGCCGCCGAGAGCGTTGTCTTCATCGCCGTCGTCGCCGTCAAGTAGTTCCATTACAAATAACAGTAATAGTGAAACAGAGAATGCGATTTCACGACCGCTTCCACCGGTTAAGGCAGCGCCGCCTCCCCCTCCACCTCCTCCGCGAAAACCGGCGTCAAAGGCAGCTCCTCCGCCACCTCCCCCACCGCCGAAGGGGGGAAAAGTTGCTCAGTCGAAGGTGAGAAGAGTGCCAGAGGTGGTAGAGTTTTACCATTCACTAATGCGAAGGGACTCTCATTCGCGGCGAGACTCAAACTCCGGCGCCACCACGGAGGTGCCGACAACGGCGAATGCCCGGGACATGATCGGAGAGATCGAGAACCGTTCGACTCACTTGCTGGCGGTAAGTGCACGTGAATTTTTTTGTATAATTACTCTTTTGCCACTGGCAATTTATGTCAGTGTCAACTATAGTGTTTAGTCGCTTTAATTGCTTTAATTTGAAAATTGACATCTCCGTAGATAAGACAGCAATCTGATTCGAATTTAGATGTCCAAAATCGTAAATATCTCTAAAATTATGGCATTTTGTGGTCAAACAGGAAAAAGAAAAGATTCTCCAATTACTGAAATTCAGTCTCCTTATATTAGTTATAATCAAGTCAACGAAAGTTGTTGATTTTGTTAGTGATTAGAGCTTAATCATATTTAAACTGCTTGGCGTCAATTTAGGGTTTCTATTCACGCTATCTCGTGCACTGTCTGATCAATAATCATAGTTAATTTTTTACAGATAAAAACTGATGTAGAAACACAAGGAGATTTTATTAGATACCTGATCAAAGAAGTGGAGGGTGCAGCATTTACGAACATAGAAGATGTTGTGCCTTTTGTCAAATGGCTTGACGACGAACTCTCCTATTTGGTACTTTTACTATTTTCTATTCTCTTTGCATCATAATTTTAAAATTCAAAAAATCTATATGGTTTTTCTATATGTTGTTACAGGTTGATGAAAGAGCAGTGCTCAAACACTTTGATTGGCCAGAGAAGAAGGCCGATGCTCTGCGTGAAGCTGCATTTGGATATTGTGACTTGAAGAAGCTAGAATCAGAGGCTTCGTCTTTCCGTGATGATCCTCGTCAACTATGTGCTCCAGCTCTCAAGAAAATGCAGACCCTCTTTGAGAAGTATGGGAATTTCTGAAACTTATGAAATTAAATTGATTACTAACAAGATTACCTAAAACAAAAAAAATATTTAAGACAACAATTTAATAATTTAATTGATAAAAATAATCTTAATAGTTTTCTACTAAAGAAAGACTTATTAAAATGTTTAATCGTTAGTGATTAGTTACATTATAAATATATATTGTATATGTTGTATATTTGATTCTAATTTTAAATAAAATTTAAAGAAATTAATCAATAAAAAATTTTGTTTCATGATAAATTAGTTAAATAAAAAAATAATTGATTTGATTTTAATTAATATATGAAAACTTCAAAAACATGCAATATTAACATACCATAGTTTTTGTCCAAAAAAAATACTATAGTATATACTATATAATATGAAGATAACGCATAATTTTATATAAACTACAGTTTATAATATGAAAATAACACAAAATTTTATATATAAATAAAAGGATGACAGTTTTATGAGATTGTAATTAAGAATTATAAACGTCTACTAAAGATTCATATCTTACAAAGCTATTGAGCACTCAATTTTCTTTCTTTTTTCAAATTGTTATTTCAGATTGGAACATGGTATTTACAACATCTCAAGAATGGGAGAGTCGGCAACAAAGAGATTCAAAGCCTTACAAATACCTGTAGATTGGATGCTTGATAGCGGTTATGCGAGCCAGGTAATTTTCATGAAGGTTAAATATGACTGACTATTTAGACTGCATGCACCAAGTATAATCTTTAGGTTCATTAAATAATTAAATAATGGGTAAGTGTAGTTTATTGGTTGATGTTGAATGGGCACGTTAGTTAGAAAATATAAACCTTCTGTTTACCCAACTAAAGTATATATAATTTTTTTTTAAACAGTTGCCTTGGTAAACTTTACTATGCACAGCAGATTTGATAAGTGGCTGCACATTAGTAAATATAAACCTTCTGTTTACCCAACTAAAGTACATACAAAATGACAAACATTTATTATCTTTGCTGAGACTTCCACTTCTGTTTTTTGTGCTAATCTGCATATGCACATGTGATTCCCAAATCTTTCCAATCCATCTGGACCATCTGTGTGCCTGCTTCGTTGTTTTAGTGAAAGAAATTCACATAGCACGCTAGGAAATTGAAAGAAACTAGGTTCTTTGTTTAAAATTATATGAATATAAATTAAATTAGAAAATCCCATATGCTTCTTTATTATCCAAGGTCACACGTATGCGCAAATTGTACTCAGTAAAGGATTGCAATTCTAGTAAAACATACTGAGGTGAATTCTAAATGTTGGTTAGCTCATTTCTTTTATTGTATCTGCAACGTTATTGTGGCAGATCAAGTTGGCATCTGTAAAATTGGCCATGAATTATATGAAGAGAGTCTCTGCGGAGCTTGAGACAGTTGGTGGTGGGCCTGAAGAAGAGGAGCTCATAGTCCAAGGAGTTAGGTTTGCATTCCGTGTACATCAGGTAAAAATTTCCTGACATGTTTAAACTTGGTAAAAAAATGGACCCCTATTCAGTTATTTTAAAGGCCCATTTGAAGTAATGAGCTGTTATTTCTGGTGGCAGTTCGCTGGGGGTTTTGATGTGGAGACAATGAGAGCATTCCAAGAATTGAGAGATAAAGCCAGGTCATGTCATGTTCAATGCCATAGCCAGCAACAGAAATTCTTGTGCAGGCCTGCTGCCTGCTAATGCTGGAGCAAACTCAGCTTCAGAAACTTAGTATTGCAGCCTCCCCTTTTTATCTAGCTTGTGAATAGAATGGCAACTGTATTATTAGCCATCCTTAAAGGAGAACGCATTAATTCATGATTCATCGATTCATTGATTATTGGAAAACAAATCAATAAACAGATTTGTTTCCAATCTTGCAAATGTTGCTGATGCGAATTCCCTTGAAATCAGTTTGTCTAATCATTCATTACTGAGGAACAGGACAGTATGTAGTATTTATAGTAATCTATAGCAAATGTTGCTTTTGTGAATTCGCTAGAAATCTACTTCTCCTCCTGCCCTTATGTTATTTTCTTCTTATGGTTGTTTCTGTTGTCAAACTTTAAACTAGCGAAGGATCGGTTAGGAATTGTTCAACCTTGATTCTCCTTTCTTCGAACAATTATGCTAAGGAAAGACTCCATAGGATTAGGTTTTTGGAAGATTTGATTGCTTTAAAGCTAAACTAAGACAAGATAATAATAAACCAACATGATGTGGCACAAGTGGTCGATATTTGGGTCCTTTAACCATCTGGGTTAGGTCAGCCCCTAGATTTTCATTAGTTCAAACTCAACAACCATAGGTCCATTGTAAAAAGAAAATATAATATTAAGCCACTTTATGAGCAGCAAAAACACCAATGGTTGTTGGGTTTGAACTAGTGATATTACGAAGATAGGTTGTTTGGAGAGGTCAGCCACTTTATGAGCAGCAAAAATGGTCCCCACTACCTATGGTTGTTGGGAGAGGTCAGCCCCTTAAATGAATCTCCAATACCTTGAAGGTTAGTCTCTATAGTCGTCGTGGAGGATACATTCGTTTACAAATAAAAGGCACGACATAACGTAAAATGAATGTAAAAATGCTTGAAAAAAATAGATTATATTTGATTGATTGTGTCTATTACATTTACGGTGTATTTATACTTACAATGAAAACTCGGTTTCTATTGGCCACGATCATTAGCCTACAACAGCTAACCATGATCCAACTAACAGTTACTCTACTAAGAATAACTTCCACTAAGTCATTTGCGCGCTTAGAAACTCGTGAACTAACTGCTTTTATCGCACATGAGAATTTATCCACTATTCCTAGATTTTAGGCACTTCAACTTGCTCTTATTAGGATGAATACTTAACCATTTGTGTGTGTTAACAGTTTCCATAACCAAATAAAATGTTTAAAAAATTTGCTTTCATTTTAATACCAAAAAAAAATTGCTTTCATTTTTCTGTTTTAATTTCAAAAAGATCATACTTTATCTTTATTTTTTGATAAGCAAAATATCATATTGTATTAATTTTGTTTGTTAAACTTGTATTTTTCGCATAGATATAATAGTTTTTATTATTTTTACTATTTGTTTTGTGATAAGCAAAATATCATGTGGTTTTTATTATTTTCACTAAGTACTAGTATTTAATATGAACCTGAATTTCCTAGTTACGTAAAAGAAGTTATTTACCCACAAAAGTCGATTATCATCAATTCATCATAATTCTACTACTTTGGTGGTGTAATTTGAATTATTCAATGTCACATTATTATATTTCAATATGTTTAAAAACCACATGATATATTAATGGAGAGAGGTGGAGGGAACGGTGGAAGAGGACTGTGGGATAGTGGAGATCATCGTGTGGGGTGGCAATGCAGGAGATATGGGGACAGAGACAATAGAAGGGGTTTCCGGAGTAATGCTAGACATGTGGCGAGATTTGAGGATAGGATTTTTCCTCGGGAAGATCCAGGAGGATGGCAAGTTGTCCGTAGAAGAAGGGAGAGGGTTGAATTCTTGAAGATTGACATTGCTTCTAGACCTAATAGGGAGGGGATGATTTATGATAACGTTTCCTGTTAGGTTTAGGGCACAAGACCTATTTGATGTATTCTTGAATCATGGGAGGGTGTTGGAGGTGGTGATTCCGGCGAGAAGGAATGGTAGTGGGAATCGTTTTGGCTTTGTGCGATTTCTAGACGTGAAGGAACCGGAGAGATTGGCCACTTATCTTGACAACATATTCATTGATGATGTGAAGCTTTTCGTGAATATGCCTAGATTTGAACGTGATGATCGCAAAGGTGCAAAACTTCCGAAGTCCCTCCAAAACCGATATTGAATCGTGTTCAGGGTGAGCCATCAAAAAAAGTGTGGGTACCAAAGAGTTTAACTAGTCACATTCAAGGCGAGGTTCATAAGGTGGGGAACGATAAGGTGGAGGTTAGTTGTGATCTTTCGGTTGAGATGACGTCGGAGCACAGTCTTGTTCTTTCCAAAGCCATGGTGGGTGAAGTGATTCATCCGGGTAAATCATATTTCATCCACGACGAATTTGTAAGACAAGGGGTGTTCTCGATCAAGGCAACACCAATGGGGGCTAATTTGGTGCTCCTTGAAGGTAGCAAGGATGAAGAGGATTTTAAGGGGTTCGTGGAAGAAGCAAGGGAGTGGTTGTATCAATTGTTCAAATGGATATGACCGTGGAAGGCATCAGATGTGGACAATGAACGCGTTGTATGGATTCGATGTTTTGGAATACCCATGCATGCGTGGAATGTTGAATTCTTCTCTGAACTTACTTCGCCGGTGGGTACTTATCTTTTTGCGGATGATGACACTGAGAAAAGGAGGAAGATGGATGTTGCTCGAGTTATGGTTCGAACTCAGTCCTTTGAAAGTATCAATCGTGTGTTGCAAGTCTCCATAAACAAAGTTATCTTTACAATCAGATTGGTTGACGATTGGAACGGTCCGCTTAGATGGAGTGGCGGTGTTTCGCAACCTACGGCTGTTAGCGTAACTTCTGAGAGTGATTCTCAGAATTCTGACGAGGAATGGCAGGACAATTTTGGGTTCATCAGAGAGGAGGCCGGCGCCGGTGACGTGGCCAGAGTTTTGGTAGTTAATGATGCATTAAATCAGGCTATTAATAATCCCCATGATTGTAGGAGAGAAGTTAGGGAAGTTGTTGAGGAGAAAAACAAAATTGTTAATACTTCCCATGATTGTAGGAGCGAAGTTAGGGAAGCTGTTAAGGAGAAAAACAAAATCGTTAATACTTCCCATGATTGTAGGAGACAAGTTAGGGAAGTTGTTGAGGAGAAAAACAAAACCGTTAATCACGTAAATTTGAATAGGAACGAGATGATTCCTTGTCAGGCTGGATATTCATCAAATGTGGGCCCAGTCATTAACTCCTCTTCTAATGATGGTCCGGTTCCTGATTCGTTGTTGGGCCTATCTCATCAAAATAATTCTTTACTGGATGTTAATGGGTTGGGCCGTGATTCTCTGCTGGGTCGTGGTGCTCTTTCATTTTTGGACTTATCTCATCAAACTAATTCTAAACCTCTTGTGGAAACCGTTGGAGCGAATTCTCCAACTACTATTCTTTCAAGGCCTGCGTCGTTTTTCCCTGGCCCGACTCGTCGAAAGAAACAACGCAAGCTTCGCAAGGTGGGAGTTAGGAGACCCCCCTCATTCCGGTAAATTACGTCGTGTTGTTCATGAGTTGAAGGAAGTCTCTGTTAAGGAAGTCACAGAGGGTATGGCTGATGGTGGTGACGGTGAGTCAGACAACCGTATGAATAGTTCTTCGTTTTCTCTGAAGGGGTAGTCCTTTGTGATTATTCCATCAATAGCTCATATATTGTTCGGGTGAATAATAGGTTTTAGGCTCTCCAAAACAAAGTGGTGGCTAGGAAGGTTTGGGAGGAGGCCAAGAAGTTGGGGGTGGAGGGTAATCAGGCTGACGAGCATTATATTGATTTGATTGAAGCTGGTGAGCTACGTGATAAAGAAGTTAGAAATAAGAGGTGGCTAAAAATGGTGTCTCATGAATATTCTTTCACTAAACTTAAGAGGGTGGGGCGATAGTGAAAAACATCGTCAGTTGGCTTCCTTGATCCGTACGGGTAAGTTTGATTTCATGTGCTTACAAGAAACTAAGAGGGAGTCTTTAGATAATAATCAAATTGGACAACTATGGGGAAATTATCAGTTTGATTGGTCGTTTATGCCGTCTCGGGGACTGTCAGGTGGAATTTTGTCTTCATGGTTGGTAGATTCTTGGTCAGTTAATTTCTCTTTTAAGGGTGTTGGTTTTGTTGGGGTGTGCGCCGTGTCTCGTGGCATTCTAATCTATGTGGTGAATGTGTATGCTCCTTGTTCTTTGATTGAGAAAAGGAAGGGTTGGGAGGAGTTGAAGAGGTTAAAAATGAGTTTTGCTAGGGGTGAGTGGTATGTGGTTGGAGATTTTAATTCCGTGACTAGTGTTGAAGAAAGAAGAGGTAGGAGTAGGGATGGGAGCAACTTCTAAGATATTGTTGAATTTAATAATTTTGTTGACGACATGGACCTTATTGATGTATATGTTTCAGGGAAAAAGTTCTCTTGGTTTTGCTCTGATGGTATATATTCTGGACTGGGCCGTAGCCCATGATTTGAAGAATACGGGGCCGGGTTGAGCGGCCCAATAATCAGCCAGCGTCACACGTCGATATGGATCGGGTCGCAACCCGTAAAGAATGTTGAGCGGGTGCGAGTGGCCCAATAGCGACCCGGCGCCATCTAATGCCCACGATGGGAAGATCAACGACAGGGAGGAATCCTCGCAGGATCCGACGGTCGCCTGCGGCACCCCTGGCGCTATATAAAGAGCCCATGACATCACCTGACAGGTACGTTTTTTACACACGCCATTACTATACTCGAATATCACCCCACTGACTTGGGCGTTGGAGTGCCATCGCAGGTGTTGCACCCCGAAAAATCCGGTTTGGGTTTCTCAATGTACAACGTGGAAAAATTTTGAAGCCGCCACCAATATTTTAATTTTAAGACCAAAACATTGAAAAAAAGTCTTTTGAACAAGGCGGATGGTCTTTTGAAAACTAGAGATATAGGTTCGGGGGTCGATTACGTGCGAGGAAGGTGTTAGCACCGCACACGTCCTTTCTACCGAAAGGGAACCTCTAATTAAATGTGTGGTTTCAACGTTTGATTTGAAAAATACCTAGATTTGCCTATTTATTTCTTGTTTGAAGATGAATGGGAAAACTTAATGAAAATTTTATTTTTGGCGCTTGACGAGAGTTGGCCTCTCGCTCCTACGTATCTCCTGGTGCGATGGAGAATTCAAAGCTACGTAGTTCTTGGTTGTCATGAAAAGGTTTTTATTTTCTTATCTTTTTAGTGAATTTACGAAATAGGACGAGTATTCAGCGAATGATTAAACTAACAGAGGTTATGGGTAATCCCCGCTAAGTACTCTTAAAAAAATGGGAGTCACCGCCAATAGTCAGACGAACAAAGGTTCTGATTGACTGTTAGTAGAAACTCGTTTTTATTTTTTATTTTAAAATGGTTTTTGAAAAATATTGATTGGCACGAATGATCAAACTAACAGAGGTTATGGGTGATCACCGCTTTGTTGTTCTTTTGGGAAAAGACATTGGTACCAATGGTTAGACGAACAAAGGTTCTGATTAGCCACTAGCGATAATGGTTTTGAAAATGATTCTTTTTGTTTGTTTTATGAAAATGATTTGTTTATGGTTGCGAAAAGGATTTTTATTTGTTGCGCTTGACGAGAATGTGACTCGCTCCTACGTATCCCAAATGGGAATCAAAGCGGCGTAGTTCTAATAAAAATGTTTTTGAAAGGGTTTGAAAAGGGGAAGAGCTTTCATAATGATCAAGCAAGAAAAGGCTTTGAGTGATCATTACTAATAGCTCCTTATGGCGTTCATGACAATCAAACAAGCCAAGGCTTTGAGTGATAGTCACTAATGACTTGCATTAGTTAGCAAAGAGTTTGAAAGATTTTTGGGAAAAGGGTGAAGTTATTATCAATGATTGGTTACCAAATTCAAACACATTCAATAATCAAGTAATCATGCATATGTCAAACATCAACTAAGACTAAACATGCCAACACAATCAAAGATTCAATTGTCAAAGATGCAAAGTGAATCTCTCAAAAAAATGCGTGTGTGTGTAGGAAGGAGTGTATTTACCCTAATGACTCTATGCTACAACAAGCAAGTAGGCTTACCTCTTCATTAGGAGGTCATACAAGTGGAAGGAATGACATACAATTAAATTAAGACATTTAAATGGCATCATGAACAAGAGAACACTATTGATTCTAGACATAGAATGATCTTAGTTAAACTAATGAACATGTGAGCAATGATTTCTCAATAACATGAACAAAAAGAATGGCATCAAGACTAGGGTAAGCCTATCCTTTGCAATCAACAATATGAACAAGTGCCCAAAGGCTAATAACACCATCAAAGAGGAGGGAGCATCAAGGTTTTGGGTAACCTGTCCCTTGCGATACCCCACGAACCCTAAACCATAAACCTAACTATCTCATCTTTTATTCATTAAGAAATTAAAAGGGGAAGGTTGAATCATCTAAAACCATCTTCACCACTTAGAACATGATGCACTAGGCATAAGTGGGAGTCATGTGATTTATCATCAACAACAAACAATGATCAAACTAGAGTATAAGAACAAGTAAATGAACATTAAAACCAAGTTGAATCACATAGAGCAATCCTCTCACTTTGAGGAAAGTGCACTAGGCACTAGTGAGAATCAACTTGCCTATCATCAACAATTTACAATAAGCAAATTAAAATGCAAAGATTAAATAAACACACAACTAAGTTGAATCACATAGATCAATCCTCTCACTTTGAGAAAAGTGCACTAGGCACTAGTGAGAATCAACTTGCCTATCATCAACAATTTACAATAAGCAAATTAAAACAAGACTTAAATAAAAGAACACATAAATAAAGCTGAATCACATAGAGCAATCCTCTCACTTTGAGAAAGGTGCACTAAGCACTAGTGAGAATCAACATGCCTATCATCAACCACTAACAATAAGCAAATTAAAATACAAAGATTAAATAAACACACAACTGAGTTCAATCACATAGAGCAATCCTCTCACTTTGAGAAAGTGCACTAGACACTAGTGAGAATCAACTTGCCTATCATCAACAATTTACAATAAGCAAATTAAAATGCAAATATTAAATAAACACACAACTAAGTTGAATCACATAGAGCAATCCTCTCACTTTGAGAAAAGTGCACTAGGCACTAGTGAGAATCAACTTGCCTATCATCAACAATTTACAATAAGCAAATTAAAATGCAAAGATTAAATAAAACACACAACTAAGTTGAATCACATAGAGCAATCCTCTCACTTTGAGAAAAGTGCACTAGGCACTAGTGAGAATCAACTTGCCTATCATCAACAATTTACAATAAGCAAATTAAAATACAAAGATTAAATAAACACACAACTGAGTTCAATCACATAGAGCAATCCTCTCACTTTGAGAAAGGTGCACTAAGCACTAGTGAGAATCAACTTGCCTATCATCAACCACTAACAATAAGCAAATTAAAATACAAAGATTAATTAAACACACAACTGAGTTCAATCACATAGAGCAATCCTCTCACTTTGAGAAAAGTGCACTAGACACTAGTGAGAATCAACTTGCCTATCATCAACAATTTACAATAAGCAAATTAAAATGCAAAGATTAAATAAACACACAACTAAGTTGAATCACATAGAGCAATCCTCTCACTTTGAGAAAAGTGCACTAGGCACTAGTGAGAATCAACTTGCCTATCATCAACAATTTACAATAAGCAAATTAAAATGCAAAGATTAAATAAACACACAACTAAGTTGAATCACATAGAGCAATCCTCTCACTTTGAGAAAAGTTCACTAGGCACTAGGGAGAATCAACTTGCCTATCATCAACAATTTACAATAAGCAAATTAAAACAAGACTTAAATAAAAGAACACATAAACAAAGTTGAATCACATAGAGCAATCCTCTCACTTTGAGAAAAGTGCACTAGGCACTAGTGAGAATCAACTTGCCTATCATCAACCACTAACAATAAGCAAATTAAAATAAAATAAAAGAAAACATAAACAAGGTTGAATCACATCTAGCAATCATCAACAAATATTTGCAAGTGAAATATGTTGAAAATAACATTTAACACTAAAATCAAATACCAATTGCCAAGATTGTATATCATTAAGCAAAAAGGAACAACAAAATTAGCTTAAGGACATATTAACCATAGTTTGCGAAATACAAGAAATTAACATCACACAACATGAAACCAATTATTCAAGGGTGAGAGGCACCTTAAACACCCAAGCCTCCCTAAGTGCTTGTCAATAGTGTTTAAGGCTCCTCTCACCAACAACAACAAACTACATTTTAAACAAAATGACAATGATATGCGAAATGAAAAATGAAGAGAAAAATGGGTTTTAATGCAAAAAGATTGAAGATGATGCAAGGGTTTTAGAGTATACCTTAGATCCTAGCTATATTATGCAAGAAATGGAGAGCAATAACACAAATCAACCAAGGACACCAACAAAGAAACCCACGCCCAAAATGAAGATCAAACCCCTCTTGATGAAAGTTCTTGAGTTTTAGTGGAGAATGGAAGTAGTATGTGAGAGAGGGATGAAGGGGAGATGGATTGGTGGTGCTTGGATGAAGAAAAATCAAATAAAATGGAGGAGAGGAGGGTGGTATAGCTTCGCATATGAGAGGGAAGGGAGGAGAGGAGAGTGATGTGCTAATTTTAGTGTAGGAGAGAATGAGCCAAAAAGTTGTGATGTGTGGAAAATGAAAGGGTATTTATAGGATTGGTGAAGGGCTAGGGTTAAAATGGTAATCAAGTAATAAAAGGGAATTAATATTCAGCTGAAAATAAAATGGAAATAAATAATTGAACTTGGGCACCAAGCAAAGGGGTCATTTTGGTCATTGTTCTTGAGAGGTGCTCTAGGATTGAACTTTGATTTTGAATGGAGGGTTGAGATCACTTATCACATGGATTGAGGGTGGAGAGAAAACACAAAATGGAGGGGGAATGAGGTCATACACGAAAATTAGGAGTTTTTGTTGCACAAAAATTGTTAAGGGCAATTAGCGTTTTGTACACAAAGTTATAGCCTAGGATTTGATCTAGAATTTTAATCAATGGCTAGGAATACAACTCACATGGATCAAGGGCATGAAGAAACACAAAATGAGGTGAAAAATAGCTGGAAAATTCGGAGCAAATGAGGCATTGGTGCCCAAGTTTTTGCAAGCTTGCCAAAAGATAGTACATTTTGTATTATATGAGGACACTTCATTATTTTACCATTTTTGATTATTCTTTTCATGATAATTCCACATTATTCATGCCACTTTGGGCCATATCCTAGGAATCATTCATTGGGCCCAAAATTCCATGATATCACCATTCCCAAAATTGATTTGATACCTCACCTTGAAGGAAATTCCCATTTTGCCATTTTCTTTGAAGTTTGACTTTTTATGCAAAAATAACATCCATGCGCATAAAAATAAAAAAAATAAAATCTAATTAAGCACATTCTTCCTCAAAAAATTCCCCTGATGATTGCCCAGTGATTTGTGATGAAAAACCGTTTTTGTTGTGAAATGACCAAAATACCCTTTTTGCTCCAAAAACCCTAATTTTGCTCCAAAATGCATTTCGACCCTAAAAATGATTTTAAAAGCTGTGGAATGACTTTTAGGACACAAAATGCAATGCATAATGCTCTTCACTCTTCAATTTATTTATTTTTGTGGAAAATTAGGGTTTTGACCTAAGCCGGACAAAATTGGGGTATGACAGCTCTTTATCTGGATTTTAACGAGGAATAGGAATTGGCCGAAACATATTCTGAGGCAAAATAAAGATAAAGAATTCAGAAATTATACCGATTTTGTCTACTTAGGGAAAAACCCGAATTTTTCCCCCTCTTTTTTTTTGTTGTTTTTTTTTTTTGATGCATAGGTGCTAACACGAGATGACTGCAATGGATGAAGCGTCAGCCCTTAGTAAGCCAACAGGAGCAGGAAATAGATTGGTGTCAGCCCTCAGGCAGCAAAAGCAAGAAATAAAGCGGTAAAGAAAACAGTAAAGAAGGTACCGGCCTATAGTAAGCCGACACTGGAGGCTGCCTAAAGCCTTTTAACGAACCACGCACGATCCGAGTTTGCACATGGGCTTTGAAGGAGCACCTGAGCTCTGAGGGTGGCCTTTTCGAGCGACCTGAAGTTCAATATCAAGTTGTGGGACCGATATGTTTTACCTCGAAGGACGTACACCATGCCTTAGGCTGACACAGCTAGTCTTGAAGGACATGGAGTCTGAAGATCTGTCATGCTCAGAGATGACTTAGTGACATGAAGGTAGAGTTCAAAGTCGTTGTTTGGACTTTTGATTTGAACTATCTTGAAGGACCTTGGGTCGGATGATTCGCCGATGCTCGATAACGACGTGATCTGAACTGGAATGAGCTCACTAGCTCTGGGTAATGAACGAAGTCGCAAACCGTAGCTCGAATACGAGGTGGAGTCTGCTTTTGAAGGGACACATGGGTCCTGAAGGGATTCGCAAATTCCTGTTGATTGATTGATTGAAATGGTCAATGCTGCCACACCGAGTTGAGGTACCTGCATACGTCAGCTGATGCGAGGAATGGTGCACGGAGTGTGGATGCATGTTATGCAAGGGCATGTTATGCAGGTGCATGCAATGCTATGATTTTGGTGTAATGATGAATGTGATGAGATGCTATTCTTGATTCTTCGTCTCTTTGATTTTTCTTTGGTCAGCTTTCTTTTTTCTGGCTGTTTGTTTTTCTTTGCTTTTTCATTCTTTGATCAGCTTTCTTTTTTCTGATCGTTTGTTTTTCCTTTTGCTCTTTTTTGAATGATTTTTCCTGATCAGCTTTTCTTTTTTCTGATCATCTGTTTTTTTGTTTGCTCTTTTGCTCTTTTGGCTTATTTTCTTTTGCTGGTTCGACCAACCCATGACGAGACTGAGGAACCCATTAGACTTGTGGCAGCGCGTGAGCCCAGTGCAGGTTTGCCTTATGTTTTGTCTTTTGAGGTGATTATGAGCGCAATTATTTCCTTGCGAACTTAATTTTCTTTGAGAAGTTGTTTCCTTCCCATGACTTTTAGAAATTTCGCAATGATTGTGATGCTCTATGATTTATGCACATGTTTTACAGATCAGTGTTACCATCATCATAAAACGTTTATTTTGAGCAGAAAAAGCAAAAATAGAAAACAAAGAGATGTGAAAAGGTTGGACTTTATTGATATAGAAGCCGAATGTACAGAAGGTTACACCGACTATTCAATACATTTGAAAATTTAAACTGCAAAGAGACAAGAAAAAGGGGAGCAAATCTCAGAATGTCCATCTCTGTGGAACAGTGCCAAACACTTATGCTCATGACCTTGACCATCCTCTTATCCAGACCTTCGGGGGTGCTGTATGCCTTTGTTTGCTTTCATGCCCTAGCTTTCTGACCCTAATTTTTGCCTGGATCGCCCTTTGCGGGTTTTCAATCCACCGGGTCGCTCAGATTTTGCCTAGGCCGCCCTTTCGGGTTTTCAACCTAGCGAGCTAATTCTTGCTGGGCTCATCTTTCTCTTTTTTCATTTATTTTTCTTAGGCATAGTACTTCTTTACCACATCCGAGTTGACCGGGTTTGGGATTTCATCTCCATCCATGTTTGCAAGGATCAACGCTCCTCCGGAGAACGCCTTCTTCACCACATAAGGTCCTTCGTACTTGGGAGCCCACTTGCCCCTGGGATCTGTCTGGATCGGCAAGATCTGTTTGAGTACGAGGTCTCCTTCTTGGAATTCTCTAGGCCAGATTTTCTTGTCGAAAGCCCTCATCATCCTCTGTTGATATAGCTGTCCATGGCACATAGCAGCTACCCTCTTCTCGTCAATGAGATTCAGTTGGTCAAAACGGGATCGAACCCACTCTGCTTCTTCTAATTTGGTCTCCATCAATACCCGCAACGAGGGTATTTCCACTTCAATGGGGAGTACCGCTTCTGTCCCATAAACCAGCGAGTAGGGGGTTACCCCTGTAGATGTACGCACCGAGGTCCTGTACCCATGCAAGGCGAAGGGGAGCATCTCATGCCAGTCCTTGTAAGTGACTACCATCTTCTGCACTATTCTCTTAATGTTTTTGTTAGCTGCTTCAACTGCCCCATTCATCTTCGGGCGGTAGGGAGAAGAGTTGTGATGCTGGATTTTGAAGTCCTTACATAAGTCCTTCATCATTCTGCTGTTCAAATTACTGCCGTTGTCTGTAATTATCTTATTTGGCAGACCATAACGACAGATTAGATCTTTCCTAATGAATTTTGCAATAACTGAACTCGTCACATTGGGATATGAAGCAGCCTCCACCCACTTAGTGAAGTAGTCAATAGCAACAAGGATGAAACGGTGACCATTTGAAGCTTTGGGTTCAATGGGACCGATGATGTCTATGCCCCACATAGAGAATGGCCAAGGCGCACTTAAAACGTTCAGAGAAGTCGGCGGTACATGGATGTGATCTGCATAAATTTGGCACTTATGGCATTTTCTGACAAAAGTGTAACAATCAGACTCCATCTGCAGCCAATAGTATCCAGCTCTCAGGATCTTTCTAGCCATTGTGTGCCCACTGGCATGAACTCCGAATGAACCCTCATGAACATCTTGCATTATCTTTACTGATTCCTCTTTTGTTACACATCTGAGGAGGACCAAGTCATGGTTTCTCTTGTAAAGGACGTCTTCACTCAAGAAGAAACCCGCTGACAGTCTCCGAAGTGTTCTCTTATCATTTTCCGTAGCACCGGGAGGGTATTCTCTGCTGGTGAGGTATTGCTTAATGTCATGGTACCAAGGTTGACTGCCGGATTCTTCTTCAATTGCCAGGCAGCAGTCATAAGCAGATCGATCTCTGTGTTGGATTCTGACAGTTGTCAAGTTCTTATCACAATTGACGTTGAACATAGAAGACAGAGTTGCTAAGGCGAGGTATGTGCTGGAAGGTGATTTCCTCAAAAGGCTTGATTAGCTCTTGAATGTAATCACGGTAAGGGATCAAATCAGGGTTTCTTGTTTCCCAGTCACCTTTCACTTGATGGATAACCAGAGCTGAATCCCCATACACGTCAAGCCTTTTGACTTTCCAATCTAAAGCTGCCTTTATGCCCAAGATACATGCTTTATACTCTGCGATATTATTTGTGACGTAGAAACTTAGCCTTGTAGTGAATGGTATGAACCGTTTATCAGGAGAGATCAACACTGCGCCAGCCCCGTGTCTCCACATATTAGAGGCACCGTCAAACAGCACTCTCCATCTTTCATCCTCCTGGGATTTGCCTTTGTCAAATAAAGCCATAATGTCCTCATCAGGGAATTCACATTGCACGGACTGATAATCTTCAACTGGTTGTTGTGCCAGATAGTCTGCTAGTGTGCTACCTTTGATTGCTTTCTGAGTTACATACACGAGGTCATACTCTGACAGAAGCATTTGCCAGCGAGCAATTCTACCTGTGAGCGCAGGTTTCTCAAAGATGTACTTGATTGGATCCATTTTGGATACCAACCATGTAGTGTGACTCAGCATATATTGTCTTAACCAGGTGCGCAGCCCAGGCCAAGGCGCAACAAGTCTTTTCTAACGGTGAATACATGGTCTCGCAATCTGTGAACTTCTTGCTCAGGTAATATATTGCATGTTCTTTCTTTCCTGACTTGTCGTGTTGCCCCAGCACGCAACCCATTGAATTGTCCAGCACTGTGAGATATAGAATGAGAGGTCTGCCCGGCACAGGTGGCATTAGGACAGGAGGGTTCTGTAGGTACACCTTGATCTTCTCAACGGCTTCTTGGCATTGATCATTCCACCCCACCTCCTGATTCTTGCACAGCAGTTTAAAAATTGGCTCGCAAGTTGCGGTTAGCTGGAAGATGAATCGAGAAATGTAATTCAGTCTCCCCAGAAAACCACGGACCTCTTTCTCTGTTTTGGGCACCGGCATCTCGAGGATGGCTTTTACTTTGTCCGGATCCACCTCGATTCCCTTTTGGCTAACTATGAAGCCCAACAACTTCCCTGACCTAACCCCAAATGTACACTTGGCGGGATTCAGCCTTAGTTTATACTTTTTGAGACGTTCAAACAGCTTCTGCAGGTTAATGACATGCTCTTCATCGGTCTTGGACTTAGCAATCATATCGTCGACATACACCTCAATTTCTTTATGCATCAGGTCATGGAACAAAGTTACCATTGCTCTTTGATACGTTGCCCCAGCACTTTTCAATCCGAAAGGCATGACCTTGTAGCAGAATGTACCCCAAAGGGTTATGAAGGTGGTTTTCTCCATATCCTCTGGAGCCATCTTGATTTGGTTATAGCCTGAATAACCGTCCATAAAGGAGAACATTGAGTGTTGCGTAGTGCTGTCCACCAAAACGTCGATGTGAGGTAGGGGAAAATCATCTTTAGGGCTTGCTTTGTTTAGATCACGGTAGTCGACGCACATTCGAACCTTGCCATCTTTCTTGGGGACCGGAACGATGTTTGCTACCCACTCAGGATATTTTGCCACAGCCAAAAACCCTGCATCAAACTGTTTCTTGACTTCATCTCTAATCTTTAGAGACATCTCAGGCTTCATCCGCCTCAACTTTTGCTTCACTGGAGGACATTCTGGTTTTACCGGCAATTTGTGCTCAACAATATCTGTATCTAGCCCTGGCATATCTTTGTACGACCACGCAAAGACATCAGCGTAATCACGTAAAAGTTGGATTAGCTTCTTGCGTTCACTATCTTCCATGGCAGTACCGACTTTAACTTCTCTCCTGTCCTCGTCTGTACCCAAATTGATTATCTCAATCGATTCCCCATGAGGTTGAATGATCTTTTCTTCCTGCTCTATTAATCTCATTAATTCTGGAGGAGTTTCCCAGTTATCCTCAACATCCCCCTCAGTTTGATTAATTGGATGATCAAAGTCATGATATGAATCATTGGCACTGTTATTTTCAGAGATAATTATTTTCGATTTGCATTCGTAGAAGCAGAAAGTAGAATGAAAAGCGAAACAAACAAACAAGATAAAACAAAAAAGGACAAATGAAGAAAAGAGATTTTATTGATGGAATTCAAAACAAGCGTTTTTATTGACGATGGTGTCATTGAAAATAAAAACATGCATGCCCTAACAAACTATCTTGAGGCCTTGGGCAGAGCCAAAGGATTGCATTACAATTCATTACTTTGGACTAAAAGTGACGGGCAAGTCGACAGCTTCCCAGTTCTTGAGTTTCTCTCCAGCAAGGCAACGACGGACTAGACCGGTACCGCCTTCTTTATCCTCTGAACCATTCTCAATAGCAGTGATCTGATCTGGATCTAGCAACCCTGCACTCTTGAAGCTCTGACTGATGTCACAGATGGGGATCCTCTTTGACCATGAATCCTGGCCTCTCAACTTGGCCAACCATTCACCTCTTCTCTCTTCAGCCAACTTCCTCTTTTCAGCCTCACTTGGGTAATATCCCAACCCGCAACGATCTTTGTTTTCTTTCAGCTGGATAGGAGCAAGAATTCCTTGTCCATCCTTTCCCAAGCCGCGTCCCAGCTGGTATCCCTGATCCATCATGATCCTTGCAACCATCTCTTCGCTCTTCGACAATTTCAGCACAGGTGATGACGGCTCGCCCCCTCCAAACACAGCGTTGGCAATTTCGAGAGACTGGAAGGAAGTCTCCAGGGATTCTTCGGCCGCTTCCACATAACGGAAGGGGGAAGGCTTGTTGACTAACATTTCCTCCTCTCCAAATACTACCACAGTTTTATCATCGACTACAAACTTGAATCTCTGATGCAGAGAGGAAGGAATGGCTCTCGCCATATGAATCCATGGCCTTCCAAGAAAACAACTGTACAATGAGGAGATGTCCATGATCTGAAAGTTAACATAGAACGTCTCAGGGCCTATCTGTATGGGGAACTCCATCTCCCCTAGTACCTCTTTCTTCGATCCATCAAACGCCCTCACCAATGTTGAGCTAGGCTTCATGAAGGAACAATCCACATCTAACTTGTTTACAGTGGACTTTGGCATCACATTTAGAGAAGACCCATTGTCGATCAGAACACGAGCTAACACGTAATCCCCACATTTAACAGAGATGTGTAGGGCTTGGTTGTGTTTCCTTCCCTCCGAGGGGAGTTCGTCATCAGCAAAAGTCAAATGGTTCGCAGCCACGATATTCCCAACTATTCCGTCAAACTGACCTACGGAAATGTCCTGAGCGACATGCGCCTCAGTCAGCACTTTCATTAGGGCAGCTCGATGTGCTTCTGAATTAAGTAACAACGACAGCATTGAAATCTTTGCTGGGGTCTGATTCATCTGCTCGACTACCTTATAGTCACTCTGCCTTACAATCTTTAGGAACTCACTAACTTCCTGTTCTGCCATCTTCTTTTTCTGAGCATTCTCGGCTTCTTTATCTTTCCCTTTGCGAGCCCTGTCTTCAGCTTCTTTGGATGATTCACCTCGAACGAACTCAGGAGCATACATACGGCCACTCCTTGTCATTCCACTTACTCCAGTTATATTGGTAATAACAGAGGTGCTTGGAGAACTCTCTACTGGAGGCAATGTACTGTATTTCCATGGCACCACACAGTCCTTCTCGTATGGGAATGGAGCAGGGATCTCAATAACCAATGGCTGAGGCTTGACTTGGGCTGGTTTTAGATTGTACAATATCTCAATTGGCTTCTTAGGCCCTTTATTATCACTGAAACGTAACATCAACATGCTTTCTTCCTTTTCAACCACTTCCACTCGAACCACATAACGATCCATTAAGTCTTACAAAACTGACTTGAAAACTTCACAGGCACCTACACACAAAGGATCAGCACATACACAGCCTTTCTTGATGACCCCACAACGGCACAACTCAGCATGTATATTTTTCAGGGGGGTCTGGATACACTCAACATCTTTTATCATCGTCTGCCCCACAGAATCTTCTATTGCGTTAGCGGATGGTGCCCCATGTCCCAGCAAGGGGTTTGTAGTTGTGCTTGGACTATTCTGCTTGAAAGAGAGCCAATTGGCATCAATCAAATCCTGGACCACATACTTGAAAGCTTTGCAGTCTTCTACCGTGTGACCGATCCCTCCATTGTGAAAACTACAGGTAGCATCAGCATTGTATCCCCTGGGAAAGGGAGGTTGAACAGGCTTCATGGGGCGAGTGTTGATCAGGTTCTTTGAGATAAGGTGGTTGAACAACTCAGTATAGGTTATTGGAATCGGATCAAAACTAACACGTCTCTTCTCCTGGTAGTTCTGGGTTCTGTGACCAGAATTAGTTGGTTGTGGCTGAGCTGGAACAGAAAATGGCACTGTTTGCGGTGGAGAACTGAAAGACGGGCTTCTCCCTCCAGTAATAACATTGGTCTCCCCTTCTTTCTTCTTGGGGAAATTGGAAAATGGCTTCTTTTGTCCACTAGAATTACCAAAACCACCAGCAATCTTCCCGCTGCGTAATCCATGCTCTAATCGTTCTCCAATGACAACCATATCCGAGAAACTGGATGAAACACTTCCCACCAACCTATCATAATACAGCCCTGGAAGAGTCTCCATAAACATGTACACCATCTCCGTTTCAGTCAACGGCGGCTTCACTTGAGCGGCTATGCTCCTCCACTTTTGAGCATACTCTTTGAATGATTCTCTATCCCCTTTACTCATGTGCTGTAATTGAGACCGGTCAGGGGCAAGGTCCATGTTATACTGGTATTGTTTCAGGAATGCTTCAGAAAGATCCTTCCAACTGTGAATGTCGGAGGATTGTAGCTGCATATACCAATCTAACGATGCTCCTGTCAGACTGTTCTGGAAATAGTGAATGAGCACCTTATCATCATGGGCATAAGCTGCCATTTTTCTAACATACATCGTCAAATGACTGGACGGACACCCAGTGCCACGATATTTATCAAAATCAGGTGCCTTGAACTTAGGAGAGATGGCAACATCAGGGACGAGACACAAATCTCGGGCATCTTTAGCTCTAGTACCCAACCCTTCCATAGCTCTTAGGCGTTCTTCCAACAGGTGATACCGATCTCTTGGCTGCGAACTCTCAAACAGATGACCCTGTGGATAGTTCCCCGGACTGTGATAATAACCCCCATACTGAGCAGGGTTTCCCATATGATGGACAGTATTCTGAGGATTCATGGCGACTCCCGGAGTAGGGCTAGACGAGCCTCTTGGCAGCACCATGCCGGGACTAGGAGTGTGGATCTGTGGTCCACCAGCAACTCCACTAGATACCACTACGACAGATTGGCTCGACCTCACGGGATTTTCTTCAGCGACAGACGACATATAAACCATTGGCATCCCCCAGGGATATATCTGCGCATTCGGATGACTCTGTCTGCTTACCCCAGGAGAATGGGCAAAGTGACTGATCCCGGGCCCTGGAGGAGGGTGAGTAGCTGTAGTCTCAGCAGACACCGGAGGAGAAACGAAAGTAACAACCCCTTCAGGATTTACAACAGCAGTGGCCCAGCAGCGGCCCCACCTCTCAGATTTTGCAGCAGACTCATCACTTCGGCCATCTGTGCTTCCATAGCTTCAACTTTGGTCTTCAAGGCCTGATTTTCCTGAGCCGGTTGCTCAGGGTTAAGAATCTCCACAACCGACTCGTCTTGACCCAGGTGGTCCTCATCCCCAAAATTTTGATTGCTCGCCATCAATTTTGCTTGTAGACGGGTGTAATATCGGTGTTGATGAACCAGCTTGCCTTTCTTTTCTGTTTGCGGAACACTTTTATGAGTACAAGAATAAATGCATAAATGAATTTAATGCATATGCACATGACTTTATGTTATTTTTGTGTTCGGCGCTGGGAATCGTGGGATAACTCGCTCTAGTCATGAGCAGATATTGAAACATTTTAAGAGCGTGACTAAAGTTGGGATCAACAAGCGATATGAGCATACTTCATTCAAGTTTTAAACCATTCATAAGAAAGAAAAAGGTACCATACCATTAAGAGTGCCATACGATATCTCTCAAATAAGAATACAATGCTCTTAGAAAATTACAATATTCCAAAGGAAAATTACAACTTCCTAGAGAACATTCTAAAAAGAGAAATTGCAATGCACCGGGATCTAGTAACATATGTCCTTCAACTTCTCTTTCTTTTCCTTTTCTTTGTTTGCAGCAGCGGCTCCCTCAGCCTTTTCCATGAGCTCCTCAGTCAGGGCCTTGCAGAAGTTCCCAAACTCATACACATGTACTGGGGTATTGAAGGGGAGCATCTCAGCTTCGGCCCTCCTTAGCCTTCTGGGGACATCCCTTACAGCTTGATCAGCTAGCCATGCCAACTTTGAGAATTTACCCCTCCAAAGTCGGATCTCATCTCTTAGCTCTTTAACAATCTCTTGCTCTTCTATCTTTCCAATCAGTGCTAGGAAGCGCTGCTCCCAGTACT
Organism: Astragalus membranaceus; assembly: GCA_039519185.1. Taxonomy (NCBI): domain Eukaryota; kingdom Viridiplantae; phylum Streptophyta; class Magnoliopsida; order Fabales; family Fabaceae; genus Astragalus; species Astragalus membranaceus. The sequence goes on along the minus strand of CM076850.1, from coordinate 141,250,969 downwards.
TGCTCTCCGCTTGCACTTGCCTATAAGACTCCCCTAGGTACCGGAGATTCCTTGTCAGTTCATCAGATCTCCCTTGCTCATACCTCAGCATTTCTTGATATTCTTTGAGAACATTCCCAATGGAATTTCTTTCTCGTTCAAGATTCCTCAACTGACTTTTCAACTCCACCACCAAGTGAGGTTCTTGCCTGGACTCAGTTGCCACAATCTTCCATTCTTTGGCTTCTTCAAGTGCTTTCCTTGTTTTCTGCTTGTACCTTTGGAGTTCATCTCTACCCCCCCTTAGGTATTTCTGAGCTTCTAATTTACTCTTCTCTTCCGCTTTGAATCGTTTGTCACTCTCCTCAACAGCTATCATCTTAATCTCATTCTCTTCCTCCAACTTCTCTTTTTGCAGGGTTACTTTCTCCAACTCCGCTTGCAATGCCTTTTTTCCTTCTTCCGCTTTTACTAGGGCAGACTTAACCTCATTCAGCTCCTCAAGGGTGGGGAGGTGAGGCTCCGGCGTCCTTTTCCCATCTGGCAATACTTCTTGAGAAGTTGGACGAGCACTTTGGATCCTTTCATGCAACCATTGGTAAAAAGTGACATCACCAACCTTTTTCACAAGCTCGTCCTTATCTTTACGGACCACAGTTTCCCATGCCTTTGAGATTTTCCGAAGCAAACCCTTGTTCTTTGGATTTTCTTTGTCAAGGAAGATAGGATCCAACATGTCTTCAGTAGGCATATTCCTCATAGGGTACCCAAGCTGTCGGATAGTCAAGGAAGGATTATAGTTGATGCAGCCTTGAGTCCCCATCAGTGGCACATTCTGAAAGTCTCCACACTGAAACACTACTGAGGGTCTGTTCTTCCAACATGAATAAGTGAACCAGCAGATCTTGAGGGCATTGAGACACCCTAAGGCATGCACCCACTCCTGAGCACTTTTGACTTCTACTTCGCAACTCACGGCATAGTCCATCAGATCCGTAGCTTGCTTCTTGTGAGCGATGACATGGTTGAGGAACCAGGCATAAAGAACATGGAGAGAGCAGGCAATCTTCTTTTTCCCCAACACCCGATGATGAGTAAAGGAGTAGTAAGTGTCTGCGAGGACAGCTGGAACTGGGTTAATTGGACTATCCTTGTTTATGAAGGCTAAAAACACCCCAATGGCAGTCTCGTCAATAAACTTCTCAACTTGCGGGAAGAGGACAATCCCGAAGATGGTTAATGCTAGCAACTGCTTGAAGGGACCCCATGTGTCAGCTTGAGCATGAGACCTCATTAAGCCTTCAAAATAACTCAGTGGAAATCTCATTATACGGTTCTTTTTCTCTTTTCGAAGCTCTAACTCCCCCTCTCCAACTTGCGATAACAACGAGAGTCTCTTGTCTGAATATTGATGCCCCTGACACTGATAGGGTGCCATTTCTGACCTAGCGAAACCCAAAATTTGCTCATACTCCTCTAAAGTTGGCGAGAGCTGGAAATCTTTGAAGATGAAACAGCGGATATTCGGATCATAGAACTGACTGAGGGCTACCAATGCATTTTCTTGAAGGTCTAACTGCAGTAACCGAAGAATATTCCCATAAGCCTTTTCAAACAACCTACGCTCATCCGGTCCCATTAGAGAGGCACACTCTGTCAAGCTGGCCACGTCTATTTTCTTTACTACTGGAAACCTCGAATTTAGTATGACCTCGCCTCTTGATCCCATGTTGCTTCGCCTATGACAAGATTCCAAGTTACTCTAAGATCACCGACAAATAACTTAGATGCATGAAGAATGCTACATGAAGTTTTTTTCAAAATTTTGTTTATGTAGTGCATGATGTCATGATGCAAAGTGCGGATGATGAAGATGCTTTTTATGCTACTTACATGAAGAGATATTTACAAATGGTGGTTTGAAAATTTGAGACAGTATACCCTATATGCCACCTCATATAGGTATTTATGAAAGAGAAGGGGAAAATATGTTCTTTTTGATTTTTTTTTTTGAAAACTGTTGAAGGAAAAGAGCTAAGCTAGATGTAATAATGCAACACACAATTTGGAAAAGCCCTTGTGACTTAAAAAGAGGTGAAACCTACGATCTAGGGCAATTTAAGGGTAATCTTCCCATGTAGCTCTATTCACTTCCTCACAAAGGCCACCAGAGCCCCAGTCCTTTTCATGAAACTCCCCACAAATGCAGCAAACTGCTAGGTGTGAGGCATCATGAAAGAGCACAACTCTGGTTGAAACTTTTGCAAGTAGCCAAACGGACAAAGGTCCTGATGGGCCCTCACTACTCGAATCCACTCTCCTAAGTTTTCTGCAGACCTGGGTTATGGTCCCACTCAAAGCATGCAATCATAAGGGATAAGTGTAGTGTGTGTCAAGGGCGTTTTCCCTAGCACTACCCCACCTGCAATGAAAACCAGAGCAGTCCAGACAATTGCAAGCAATAACATGTTGTTTACACTAGGGTTCTAAACCAAATAAACTAACCTAGGATATTAACAACAAGGGTATTGCTTACCTTAAGAAAGGGAGCCAAGAAGAGGGGACATGATAGAATGGGGAAGAGATGCATGAACTTACCTTTGGAGAAAAGGAGCAAAGAAGAAGGGAACATGGGGGTTGGAAGAATGCATGAGCATAAGCACATAAAAAGAAAAGGAGTAGAAGAGGAGATAGGGAACAACAAAGAAGACAAATGCATATGCCTACAATCAATGATAAGAAAGAAAGGCAAACAAGGTATTAATCAAATCAACAATACATTAAACCACACATTTTAATTAGTTAGGCTTGACCCTCGTCTTTTTAAAAAAAGGTCCCCAGTGAAGTCGCCAGCTGTTGCACCCCGAAAAATCCGGTTTGGGTTTCTCAATGTACAACGTGGAAAATTTTTGAAGCCGCCACCAATATTTTAATTTTAAGACCAAAACATTGAAAAAAAGTCTTTTGAACAAGGCGGATGGTCTTTTGAAAACTAGAGATATAGGTTCGGGGGTCGATTACGTGCGAGGAAGGTGTTAGCACCGCACACGTCCTTTCTACCGAAAGGGAACCTCTAATTAAATGTGTGGTTTCAACGTTTGATTTGATAAATACCTAGATTTGCCTATTTATTTCTTGTTTGAAGATGAATGGGAAAACTTAACGAAAATTTTATTTTTGGCGCTTGACGAGAGTTGGCCTCTCGCTCCTACGTATCTCCTGGTGCGATGGAGAATTCAAAGCTACGTAGTTCTTGGTTGTCATGAAAAGGTTTTTATTTTTTATCTTTTTAGTGAATTTTCGAAATAGGACGAGTATTCAGCGAATGATTAAACTAACAGAGGTTATGGGTAATCCCCGCTAAGTACTCTTAAAAAAATGGGAGTCACCGCCAATAGTCAGATGAACAAAGGTTCTGATTGACTGTTAGTAGCAACTCATTTTTATTTGTTTTTTTCGAAAATGGTTTTTGAAAAAGATTGATTGGCACGAATGATCAAACTAACAGAGGTTATGGGTGATCACCGCTTTGTTGGTCTTTTGGGAAAAGACATTGCTACCAATGGTTAGACGAACAAAGGTTCTGATTAGCCACTAGCGACAATGGGTTTGAAAATGATTCTTTTTGTTTGTTTTATGAAAAGGATTTGTTTATGGTTGCGAAAAGGATTTTTATTTGTTGCGCTTGACGAGAACGTGACTCGCTCCTACGTATCCCAAATGGGAATCAAAGCGACGTAGTTCTAATAAAAATGTTTTTGAAAGGGTTTGAAAAGGGGAAGAGCTTTCATAATGATCAAGCAAGCAAAGGCTTTGAGTGATCATTACTAATAGCTCTTGATGGCGTTCATGACAATCAAACAAGCCAAGGCTTTGAGTGATAGTCACTAATGACTTGCATTAGTTAGCAAAGAGTTTGAAAGATTTTTGGGAAAAGGGTGAAGTTATTATCAATGATTGGTTACCAAATTCAAACACATTCAATAATCAAGTAATCATGCATATGTCATGTAGCGACCGAAGAATCCGAGGAGGGATTCCGCGTTGCTTTTGAACAATGGAGCCGCCATCAATATTTATTTTTAGGAAAACATTGAAAAAACCTTTGTTTTTGGGTTCGGGGGTCGATTAAGTGCGGGGAAGGTGCTAGCACCCCGCAACATCCTAAAAGGTTACCTTTTAATTAAATGTGTAGAAAAAATTAGTTTTAAAGAAAACACTTTAATTTACCCTTTTTTGTTATTTGCAAAAAAAAACGGAAAAGAAGACTTAATAAAAAATTTAGTTTTTTGCGCTCGACGGGAGTGGGCCCCCGCTCCTACGTATCTCCAGGTGCGATGGAGAAATCAAAGCTACGTAGTTCTTGGTTAGAAAAAATTTGTGTGTTGGTATTTTTTATTTTTTTGAAAAAGTTTGGGAAAACTAGAGGCCGTTCATGGTGACCAAACAGATAAATCCAGAGTGGTCGTCATAAATGGCTTATTTGAAAAAGGAGGTGTTTACAGCGTTCAAACGAGTCGGGCCCAGAGTGACCGCTATAGACAACCTATTTTTTTGCGCGAATTCGATTTTTCGAAAGAAAAAAAAGAAGAACGGTTCGGAAGCATCACGTTGTGAAAAAAAAAGCGGAATAAGTGATAAAAGGGGGGTGCAAATAATAAAGGGGTTGTATTAAAAAAAGGGGAGGTGTGAATAGCGTGACCAAATCGTTTTTTTTTTCTGAACTAGGTTGTGTTTGAATAGATGGGCTTGTAGTAAAAAAAGGATGGGCTTGCTGTTTTAAGAGAACGCGGGGTGCAAATAGCGTTTTGGTGCCCTTTTTTAAAAAGAGTTGCCGCGGGTGCAAGTAGCGTTTTGACGCTAAAACGATTGATTGGTTTATCACCCTTTTTTACTATTCTACCCTAGAACGCGTGATTCTTGAAGCGCTTTTTTTTTTCTCTTAAAAAAACAAACCTAGCCTAAAAAGTGGCATTTTGAAAGCGGATTATGGAGAAAAATAATTCTTTTGTTGTTTTTTTTTTTGATGTCATAGTTATTATTTAATAAAAAGGGGGGGGGGCCTTTTTACTTCTTTTTTTTTTTTTTAAAAAGGATTTTTGTTATTATATTCTTTTAAAAGGTTTATTCCAAAACCGAAAATTAGTAACCATTTTTTTTTTTTTTTTAAAAAAAAACATTTTTTTTTTATCACTTTTATATAATCCGAAAATAGTAATTTAAAAAAAAGGCACAACATTTCTTTTATTTTTTTTTAATCCGAAAACAATAATACTTAAATAAAAAGGAACACAATTTTTTTTTTTAACACTTTTTTTTGTTTATTTTGGAACTGAAAATAAAAAAAAGGGATACACTTTTTTTTTATCTTTTTTTTTGTTTATTTTAAATCCGAAAATAGTAATTGTAAAAAAACAACATATTTTTTCACTTCTTTTTTTTTTTTAAACTCCGAAAAATAGTAAATGTTAAAAAAAACAACATATCCCTTTTTTTTTATCATTTTTTTTAATCTGAAAATTAGAATAATTTACTTAAAGAAACAACATATTTTTTCCACTTTTTTTTTTAATCCGAAAATAGTATAATTTATTTTAAAAAAGCACAATATTTTTTTTTTACTTTCTTTTTTTTTAGTCCGAAAATAGTATAATTTATTTTTAAAGAAACAGCATATTTTTTATCACCCTTTTTTACTCCGAAAGCTACAATAATATAACAAACAACAAAATAAATAACCAATAGCAAAAAATATAATATAAAAACAGCCTCTAAACTAAATAATAAAAAGACAACAATAGTATTCTAATAAGAAAGCAACTACACTAAATAATAAAAACAGCAAATAAATATATACAAAGGTAACTAAAAAAAACAATAATAATATTTACATAACAAAAACAGTAAAAAAAAAACAACAATAATAATACCTAAAAAAACGCGAATAATAATAAAAAAAAATTACATTTTAGTACCTTGACAATAAATATCCAGAAATGTTGAAGAAAATTTCCTTCTTCAAATTTCTTCAATACCAATGAACCTTTTAAACTAAAAAAAAATCTAGGAAGGAGGAGAAGAAAGGGAAGAAGATTTTCTAAGAGGAACCCTAAAATTTTTTAGATTCTCCCCCTTTTTTTCTAAGAGCCCCAAAATCGTCCCTCCTTCTAAGGTAAGGACCCCTATTTATACAAAGATGTTGCCTTCGTTTTCCTTCTTCATTTTCTTCTGACTTCAACCATGCCTTGTTCAGTGATGATGATTTTTTTGAAATGATGGAGGTTTGGTGAAGGGGTATGGGTGTAGCAGAGGGAAAAAGGATTGCTTCTATGAGAGGAGGGGGTAAAACCGTGGGTGAAAAAAAAGTTAATATTTAGGGTTTAAGTGAGGTGTGTGTGTGGAGATTGGAGAAAGGAAGTAAAAAATGGGGTTGGTGATGTGTTGGATCCGTGGGGGATGGGGAGTGGTGAAGAAGAGAAGAAAAAATGATGGAGAGGAGAGGGGTATGCGTGTATGTGTGTATGAGGGTGAGAGAGAGTGAAAATTTTTTTGGTGTGTTGGAGAAGAGGGGTAGGTCGAATATGGCAAGAGTGAGAGGAAAGGAATTGTGATGTGAAGTGTGTGAGGGAGAAAGAGTGAGGGAATGAACAAAGGAGAGGGGAGAGAGAGTGAGTGCCGTGGGGGATGGGGAGAGAAAAGAGAGGGTTGTGTGTGGGAGTGTGATGTGGGGAAGTGGGGAAGAATTGGGAAGAGGGATTTAGGGTTCCAATGCATGGGGGGAAAGAGAGTTTGTGAGTTCCAAGGGGGAGAGAGGGGGTGTGGTATTCGAGTAGGAGTGGGGAAAAAGGGGGATGAATGTGGATGGATTTTTGGGTTAGGGGGAGAGTGGTTAAAAAAGAAAAAAAAAATGTTTATTATATTTTTTTTTTTTAAAAAAAAGGGGTGGCCGAATTTTTGAATGAGAGAGGGGGGAAAAATTAGGGTTTTGGTGGGAATTGGGTTATGGGTTGTGGGTTGTGGGTTAGGATATGGATTGGGTTTGGTGGAGGAGTTGGATTGGGCTTGGTGGAGGAGTAGGCTTCAGATGGCCCAATCCTAAATGCACCTCTATATATTTTTTACAAACCTCCCCTATTTCCTCCTTTGCTTATTTTTATTTCTTCACTTCTAAATAAAATATTTGTGGTGATTAAAACCCATAGCAATAAAAACAAGAAAATAATACATGACATAAAAAAGGTTATTAAAACTTGTAGCAAACTAAAAATAAAATAAAACATGGCATGAAAAGAAGAATATTATTTTTCTCAAAAAATAAATAAAATTTCTCTTTTTTGATAGGACAAAATTAGGGTATTACAGCTGCCCCTCTTTATTTATATTTTGCTAGGAAATCGGAGGGGTTCCGAGTTTCTCGAGAAAAATAGAAATAAAGATAACAAGACGCTAATTTTGTCCACACTGAGACTTTGGGTTTTTTTTTTTTTGAAAATTATGAAAGCAGGGTTGATTTAGACAGAAAGTAAATAGGGAGCACCGGGGCTCTGGAGGATCGCTAGGGATCTGAAGGAGCACTGCGGCTCTGAAGGAGCACTGGGGCTCTGAAGGTCTAGCTCAAAATCAATGCTTGGCGCATCGACCTGAGTTCGACTGAGGGACCGTCGGGGTCTGAAGGGCATGCCTAAGCCTGAGGGACCGATGGGTCTGAAGGAGCGCAACTAGCTTATGGTACTAGTAATACGGTCTGGGGGTGGCCTTTTTCGAGCGGCCATTAGGGTTAATCAGGTCCGGAGCTGATATAACCACGAAGGACGTGCACTGTGCTTTTTAGGCGGACACAGCTAGTCTGAAGGGCCTGGGGCCGGATGATCCGTCGGTTGCTCGATTAACGCGACGTGCGATCTGGATTGAAGGACCATTGTTGGTCTGAAGGAGCGCCTGGGCTCTGAAGGACCGCTGGGGGTCTGAAGAATTGGTGCTAATGACACAAAATAAAATCATCTTAACAGACACTTGCGATGAATGATGCATGCGTGCATGTAGTTAAGTAATTGATGACATGACGGATGAAATGTGGAATGAATTTGTTTTTTTTTTGGCTTTTGTTCTTGGCCTCTTTTTTTCATTTTCTTTTCTTGCTCTTTTGCTCTTTTTGCTCTTTAGCTCTTTATTGACTTTGCTGGCATCATCAACTCGCATGACTCTTGACGTGGGATACGAGGGTTGCCTCAGGCAGTGGTGCCGAAGTGCGGGTTATTGAGATTTGCCGAAGCGATTATGCATCTGTCCTTTTTGCAAATTTATGAGAGATCATCCCTTTTTTTTGTGATTTTTTAGGAATTTCGCAATGAATATAATGCTTTCGATTATGCACATGTTTCGCAAATCAATATCATCTACCATAAAACATTTTTCCAAAGTAAATAGGGAGGTGAGAGAATGAAGAATGAGTTTAATATTCAAATGGAAACCGAGTGTGCCGAAGGTCACACTGGCTGAGGATTACATTGAGAGTTTAAACTAGAAAGAAAGAAGAAAAAGAAAAAGCAAATCTTTTGATTGTTTGCATCTTGGAGGTAACAATGCCAACCATCCATACACATGCCCTTGAGCATCCATCACCCAACTTTCGGAGGACTGCCTCTGCATTTGTTCCAAGTCCAACTCATTGACCCTAATTTTTGCCTGGACTGCTCTTTAGAGTTTTCAATCCACCAGGTCGCTCTAATTTTTGCCTAGGCCGCCCTTTCGGGTTTTCAACCTAGCGAGCTCATTTTTGCTTGGCTCATCTTTCTCTTTTTTTTCCATATATTTCTTTAGGCATAGTACTTCTTGACCGCGTCCGAGTTCACTGGGAGTGGGAGGTCTTCACCGTCCATTTTTGTGAGAATCAATGCTCCTCCAGAGAATGCCTTCTTTACCACATAAGGTCCTTCATAGTTAGGGGTCCATTTTCCACGGGAATCCTTTTGGATAGGCAAAATTTTCTTGAGCACTAGATCTCCTTCTTGAAACTGCCGGGGTCGAACTTTCTTGTCATAAGCTTTCTTCATTCTTTGCTGATATAACTGCCCGTGACACAAAGCTACTACCCTCTTTTCTTCTATGAGGTTCAACTGATCCAGACGAGCTTGAACCCATTCTGCCTCCTCCAATTTTGTTTCCATTAGCACTCGCAAGGAGGGTATTTCCACCTCGATGGGAAGAACTGCTTCCATCCCATATACTAGTGAGAATGGTGTTGCCCCTGTTGACGTGCGGATAGAGGTCCGATATCCATGCAGAGCGAAAGGTAACATTTCATGCCAGTCCTTGAAGGTTACTACCATCTTTTGCACGATCTTCTTTATGTTCTTATTTGCAGCTTCGACTGCCCCATTCATCTTTGGACGGTACGGGGAGGAATTATGATGTTGGATTTTGAAGTCGTTGCACAACTCTTTCATCATCTTGTTGTTCAGATTGGTCCCATTGTCTGTGATGATTTTATTTGGCAGACCGTATCGGCAGATCAAATCTCTTTTTATGAACTTGACGACTACCGATTTGGTTACACTGGCATAAGAAGCGGCCTCGACCCATTTGGTGAAATAATCGATAGCGACAAGAATGAAGCGATGCCCGTTTGATGCCTTAGGTTCGATGGGACCAATGACGTCCATTCCCCACATTGAGAATGGCCATGGTGCTGTCAGGACGTTCAAAGAAGCAGGCGGCACATGGATATTATCAGCGTAGATTTGACACTTGTGGCATTTTCTCACGTAGTTAAAGCAGTCGGTCTCCATTGACAACCAGTAGTAGCCGGCCCTTAGGATTTTTCTTGCCATGGTGTGCCCGCTAGAATGGGTTCCGAACGAGCCTTCATGGACGTCTTTCATAATTCTTTCTGCTTCTTCTTTTGCAACACATCTGAGGAGGATCATGTCGTGATTCCTTTTGTAAAGCACCTCCCCGTTTAGGAAGAAACCCATTGATAACCTCCTAAGTGTTCTCTTATCATTCTCAGTGGCACCGGAAGGGTATTCTCTATTTGTGATATAGTGTTTGATATCATAATACCAAGGCTTACTATCAGGCTCTTCCTCGATTGCCACACAATGATGCGCCGGTAGGTCTCGATGCTGGATTCGGATGAATGTCAGACTTTTGTTGTTATTGATATTGAACATTGATGACAAAGTCGCCAAAGCGTCAGCCAGCTGGTTTTCTTCGCGAGGGAGATGGTGGAAAGGTGATCTCCTCGAACCGTTCAACCATCTTTTGGATGTGATCATGATAAGGAATCAATTTGGGATCCCTGGTTTCCCAGTCACCTTTTATCTGATGGATGACTAGCGCTGAGTCCCCATATACATCGAGTCTTTTGACTTTCCATTCAAGGGCTGCTTTGATGCCTAGGACACACGCTTCATATTCTGCAATGTTATTGGTGCAAAAGAAGCTCAGTCTAGCAGTAAATGGTATGAAGCGGTTATCGGGAGAAATCAACACAGCTCCAATCCCGTGCCCATACAAATTAGAAGCGCCGTCAAATGACATCCTCCACCTTTCATCGTCTGGAGATTTTCCTTCTCCGAACAAAGCCATTATATCCTCGTCCGGAAAATCATACTGCATTGATTGGTAATCCTCAATGGGCTGATGCGCCAAGTATTCCGCTAAGGCACTACCTTTGATTGCTTTCTGAGTGACGTACAAAAGGTCGTATTCGGATAGTAGCATTTGCCAGCGGGCGATTCTTCCTGTGAGTGCAGGTTTTTCAAAAATGTACTTGATGGGATCCATTTTAGATACCAACCAAGTCGTGTGGCTCAACATATATTGCCTCAGGCGACGTGCAGCCCAGGCCAAAGCGCAACATGTTTTTTCCAACAATGAATATCTTGTCTCGCACTCGGTGAACTTCTTGCTGAGGTAATAGATGGCATGTTCTCTCCTTCCAGACTCATCATGTTGCCCCAGTACGCAACCCATTGAGTTGTCTAGCACTGTCAAGTATAGAATGAGGGGTCTGCCCTGCACCGGTGGCATCAGAATCGGTGGATTTTGGAGGTACCTCTTGATCTTTTCAAAGGCCTCCTGGCACTTATCGTTCCACTTCGTTTCTTGGTTCTTGCATAGCAATTTGAAGATTGGCTCGCAGGTCGATGTCAATTGGGATATGAATCTGGAGATGTAGTTCAACCTTCCTAGGAACCCACGAACTTCCCTTTCGGTTTTAGGCGCTGGCATTTCAAGAATTGCTCGTACCTTGTCTGGATCTACCTCTATACCCTTCTGACTGACTATGAACCCCAACAACTTTCCTGATCTTACACCGAAAGTGCATTTGGCGGGGTTTAATCTGAGTTTGAACTTCCTTAGGCGTTCAAATAGCTTTCGCAGATTGACGATATGTTCCTCTTCAGTCTTGGATTTTGCGATCATGTCATCCACATAGACCTCTATTTCTTTGTGCATCATGTCGTGGAACAACGCTACCATCGCCCTCTGGTACGTTGCCCCAGCATTCTTCAAACCGAATGGCATTACTTTGTAACAGAAGGTTCCCCAGAGAGTGATGAAGGTGGTTTTTTCCATATCCTCGGGGGCCATCTTAATCTGGTTATATCCGGAATATCCATCCATGAAGGAGAAAAGGGAATGCTGAGCTGTGCTATCTACCAGGACATCAATGTGAGGCAAAGGGAAGTCGTCTTTTGGGCTGGCTCTGTTCAAATCTCGATAGTCGACGCACATCCGAACCTTCCCATCTTTCTTTGGGACCGGTACAATATTGGCTACCCATTGAGGGTACTTTGCTACCGCCAAAAATCCTGCATCGAACTGTTTCTTGACCTCATCTCGGATTTTTAGTGACATTTCTGGTTTCATTCTTCTTAACTTCTGCTTTATCGGCGAGCATTCAGGTTTTACTGGTAACTTATGCTCGACTATGTTGGGGTCCAGTCCCGGCATGTCTTGGTATGTCCATGCAAAGATGTCAACATAGTCGATCAAAAGTCTAATCAATTTCTCTCGCTCACTGTCTTTTAAGGTGGTGCCAATCTTGACTTCCTTTTCATCCTCTTCCGTGCCTAAGTTGATTGTTTCGGTTGATTCCTCGTGGGGTTCGATTATTTTTTCTTCCTGTTCCATCATTCTCATTAATTCTGGAGGAGTTTCCCAGTTATCTTCAATATCTTCCTCAGTTTGATTAATGGGGTGCTCAAAGTCACAGTATGAATTATTGGCGTTGTTATTTTCAACAGTGTTTTTTTCAAATCTGCATTAGTATAAATTGATGGAATGAAAAACGAGCCAAAAGAAATTAAAACGCAAGTGCAAAAAGAGAACTGAAATTTATTGGAGAATCTGAAATAACATTTTATTGATATTGATATTGAAAGGAAACATGTGTGCCCGAATGAAATGTCCTAAGGCCTTGGGCAGAGCCATAGGATTGCATTACAGAAACATTACTTTGAACTAAAAACTACAGGAAAATCGACGATCTCCCAATTCTTGAGCTCTTTGCTTGCTGGACAACGGCGCACAAGACTGACACCGCCATTTTCAAGCGCTTGAATCATCTTCGATAGCTGCAACCTGGTTAGGATCTAGCATTCCTGCGCTCTGAAAGCTTCGCTTTATGTCACAGATGACAATCTTCTTCATATTTGGCTCCCGACCCTCAAGTTTGGCCAACCTTCGCTCCTTCTTTTCTGCGGCGATCCTTCCTTTGTCAGTACGACTAGGCCGGTACCCTATCCCACATCTGTCCTTGTTTTCACGCGGCTGTATGGGTGTTAGGATCCCTTGTTCAGTCCTCCCTAAACCACTTCCTGCCTTGATAACCCTTGCTTGTCATGACTTTAGCAATCATCAATGCAGCTTTGGACAGCTTTGGTTTTGATGATGGGGCTCCTTCCCCCACAAAGGTAGCATTTGCAATTTCTAGTGCTTGGAAGGCGGTCTCGAAAGATTCTTCTGCAGCCTCAACATAACGTATAGGAAACGGCTTATTGACTAGCAGCTCTTCTTCTCCTGAAACGACCACCAATTTGTTGTTGACTATGAACTTGAGCTTTTGGTGTAGAGAAGAGGGCACAGCCCCTGCCGTATGGATCCATGGTCTTCCCAGAAGACAACTGTAAGACGGATTGATGTCCATCACTTGGAAACTCACTATGAAGACTTCTGGACCTACCTGTACAGGTAACTCCATCTCTCCGATAACCTCTCTTTTAGACCCATCGAATGCCCTGACCAGTGTAGAACTGGGTTTCATGTATGAACAGTCTACGTCTAGCTTGTTCATGGTTGATTTGGGTAGTACATTCAGGGACGATCCGTTATCGATGAGTTACTCGAGCTAGAGAGTATTCTCCACATTTCACGGAGATATGCAAAGCCTTGTTGTGCCCTCTTCCCTCGACGGGGATCTCATCATCTGTGAAGGTGAGGTAATTGTTTGCAACGATATTTCCGACGATCCCGTCAAACTGACCTACTGTGATGTCGGGAGTGACGTGGGCTTCATTCAGTACCTTCATCAGTGTTGCTCGGTGGGTTTCCGAATTGAGTAATAGTGATAGCAGGGATATCTTAGCGGGAGTCTGATTCAGCTGATCCACTACCTTGTATTCGCTTTGCCTCATAATCTTTAGAAACTCACTGGCTTCTTGCTCAGATAGTGCCTTCTTGCCCGTATTTTTGTCAGATGGCTCTACTTCTTTGTCTTTGCCTTTATCGATCTTTCCTTTTTCATTTGATTCTCCTCCTCTGGGTCTTTCAGGGGCATAGATGCGCCCGCTCCGAGTTATTCCGCTGCTTCCCGAGACATTTGTGATATCAGGATTGCTCTGAGGACCTTCCACTTGGACTTTCGCATTGTAGTTCCAGGGGACTGCTTTGGTGTCGTTGTAGGGGAAGGGAGCTGGCACTTGGATAGTGATTGGTTTAGGCATACCCAGGGACGACTTGGAGTCCTTAGTATAGTGGATCTCTAGCGGCTTCCGAGTATCCTTGTTCTGGCCATTGCTCGATAGGATAGTTGACACCTGGTCCTCCCTCTTTTGAAAGCCTACTTGTATTACATGTCGGTCCAACAGGTCCTGAAGCACTTGTTTAAACGCCTCACAATTTCCAATGCAGTGATGGTCATTGCATGGATTCTTTCCAGTGCATTCTCTCTCAATAATCCCAAAGGAACACAGATTAGCATGAATCACTTCCAGGGGTGTCTGGATGCATTCTACCCTCCTGATTAGGGACGGTTCTGTAGAATCTTCAATTGCATTAGTTGAGGGCATCCCATGTCCTGGTAATGGGTTGGTAGCCACATTAGGACCATTTTCCTTGAAGTTCAACCAGCCCGAGGCGATTAGATCTTGGACGACATACTTCAATGCTTTGCAATTTTCTATGGAATGGCCGACCGTTCCTGAATGAAATTCGCATGTGGTGTTTGGGTCGAAGCCTCTAGGAAAAGGGGGTTGGATCTGTCTCATTGGGCGGGTGGTGATTAAATTATGGCTGAGCAGGTGGCGGAATAGGTCGGAGTATGACATTGGGATAGGATCAAAGTGGACGAACTTTCCGACTGAGTAGTTTTGTGTTTTATGGCCTTGGTTATTTTGGGTAGGTGGGGTAGGTAGTGTTTGTGCTGAGAACGGATTGGTGTGAGAGGGATTGGAGTAGGAAGTTTTTCCGGCTCCTGTGATGGCATTGGCTTCTCCTTCTTTCTTTTTAGGAAATCCGGAGAAGGGCTTTCTCTGGTTAGTGTTTCCGGGGGGGTATAAGCGATTTTTCCATTCCTCATTCCGTTCTCTAGTCTTTCTCCAATAACGACCATGTCCGAGAAACTTGACGATACACTCCCGATCAGTTTTTCATAGAAGGGTGAAGGAAGAGTTTCCATGAACATAGATACCATTTCCCTTTCAAAAAGAGGCGGTGCTACCTGTGCTGCTAGTCCTCTCCAACGCTGAGCATATTCCTTGATGGACTCATTATCCCTTTTAGTCATGTTTTGTAGCTGAGTCCTATCAGGAGCCATATCAGTGTTGTACTTATACTGCTTAAGGAAAGCATCAGCGAGATCCTTCCAACACCGAATATGAGTGGGTGTCAACTGCATATACCAATTTGAAGCTGCCCCAGCTAAGCTATCTTGGAAGTAGTGGATAAGCAGCTTATCGTCATTTGCGAATGCAGCCATCTTCCTGCAATACATAGTTAGGTGGCTTGCCGGACATGTTGCTCCTCTGTATTTATCAAAATCTGGTACTTTAAACTTAGGGGGAATGACCACGTTTGGGACGAGACATAAATCTTGTGCATTTCTTGCACCAACACTGAATCCTTCAACCGCTCTCAACCTTTCTTCCAGCATTTGCAGCTTTCCTTGGGCTTGAGGGTTCTCCATAGAGTAGTCGTGAGGAAGCCCACTCATACCATAGTAAGGATGCATCATCGGAACTATGGCTGGGTTCACATTTGGGGTATGTGAATGAGTGGGATTCCTGAGGTTGGAACCCTGAGCGTTAACTATCGGCGGTGGAGGGCAGCCAAGTGGGAGTCCTTGTGGTATGACGACGGGGGTCGGGTTTTGAACTTGTGGTGCCCCCGGATTACCATCGTGACCCGTTGATGTAAGCTGCTGTTGGCCCGCGACTCCTGAGGGACTAGCATCGACTGTCGGAGGTGTGTAACCTTGTGGGAGTCCGTAAGGAGGCCATATGTAACCTTGGCCATTAGGCCCAGTATGGTGCACTGTATGCGGGATCCCGAGTCCATTGGGAGGAGGAGGGTTGGTAACTTGGTTTTCTGTGTTCCCAGCGGAGGCATCTTCACTTGTGTCTTGGCCCTTCAAAGCTTGTAGAACCTTCAAGATTTCAGCCATCTGCTCTTTCATCCCATCTATTTCTGCTCTAAGCTCTTGATTGCCTAGGGTTCTGAGGTGGATTGCCTTGATCCGGGATATCTTGAGGCGGATTGACCTGATTTTCTTCCATGTTTCTGGCCTGAGAACGAGTCCAATAGCGATGTTGACGCACCAGCTTGTCTTTTACTCTGTTGGTGGGACACATGTTATGAGTATATGTATGAGCATATGAATGGATGAAAATGCGAATGATGCATGTGTGCATGAGTCTTATTGTTTTAGGTAGGGAATTGCAAGCACATCCTGATTTGTCATAAGTACACAGATTAAGGTTCCACAATATTTTCAAGATAAAGGATCAGCATGTGAGACAAACAAACTTCATTGATGGAGGAAAGTACAATATTTTGGAAATAAAACATCGAAAAGAAAAGTACAATGTTCTTTAAATTTCACTCAAATACATATGGCTTTCATTTTTCCACTCCTCTCTCTTTTCCTACTAGTAGTGCTGCCAGCCTTCTCCCGGAGTTCGGCAATCAGAATCTCGCAAAACTCCATGAATTCGGAAACTTGGACCGGGGTGTTAAACGGGTGCATTGCCGCGTTAGCCTCCTTCAGACGTCTGGGGATTCCTATGATAGCTTGATCGGCCAGCCATGCCAGCTTTGAGAATCTGTCTTTCCAGTATAAGCTTTCGTTCTTCAGCTCTATGAAGACTTCATGGTTTTCTATCTTGCTGACCAACTCCACGAAGCGGTTCTCCCAGTAGATGCTTTCTGTCTTCAGCTGGTGGTAGACCTCCTCTTGATACCTGATATGGTCGTTCAGCTCATCAGATTTTTCATGCTCCCTTCTTAAGGCTTGCTGGTATTCTCGGAGTATCTCTTCAATGGTATCTTTATCCTGCTTGATACTTTTCACTTGCTCTTCAAACTCGGCTGCCATCATCCGGGACTCTCTCTTTGATACCATTAGTAGGCTCTGTGCGGTCTTTTCAGCCATCATTGATTCTTCCCATAACCTTTTCCACTTGTATGTATCATCGATGGCTTGGTCCATTTTCAGGTTGCAACGTTTTATTTCCTCTTTCGCCCCTCTTAGGTACCTTTGAGCCTCTAGTTTGTTCTTTTGTTCGATATTGAGCTGCTTGCGGCTGTCTTCCATGGCTACTGACTTACTTGCGTTCTCTTCCTCCAACTTCTGGTTCTTTAGGAGCACTTTCTCTAACTCTGCCTGTAGGCCCTTCTTTTCTTCCTCGGCCTTTTGACAATGCCGTTTTAAGCTTATCTAAATCTTCGACAGTGGGAAGGGTAGGTTCTGGTATTTCTTCCTCAACCCGTAGTGCACTTTGGTAAGGCAATCGGGTGTCTTGGATCCTCTTTTGGAGCCATTGACGAAAGGTGGTTTCCTTATCGCCGCTCTTCTTAGTAAGCTCTTGTCCCTTGCGGACGACCAAATTCCATGCTTGAGAAATCTTCCGGAGCATGTCAACCTCTTTTGGGCTTCCTTCATGGAGGTAAAAAGGGATTAACATGTCTTCGGTGGGCGGATTTCGCATGGGGTACCCCAGTTGTCTTAGAGTTAGAGAGGGATTGTAATTTATGCATCCTCTTGTCCCATGAGCGGGACGTTTTCGGAAGCTTCCACATTGAAAAACTACTTCAGGGCCTCTCCTTCCACCATGATGGGTGCCAACGAACCTTATATTCATGAAGGCCCCCCAGCACTTGCAACCATTCACCCGTGTTCATTGTCTTCACATCACACCCTCTGGCGTCTTCAATTGGGCCTTCTACTCTGACTTTGTTAACGAAAGCATGGGTGAGAAGCCAAACATACAAGGCGTGCTAGGCAGCAAGATATCCTCTTTCCCCTTAGCTCACTATAATGAGTGAAAGTACAGTAAGTGTCTGCAAGCATGGCTGGAATCGGATCCTTGAAGGATAAGAAGACGCCAATAGCTGTTGTGTCTACATATCTTTCAAGGCGTGGAAATAGGACAATGCCAAAGATAGTCAAAGCTAACACCTGCTTAAAAGGACCCCAATTTCTAGCGTCGGCGAAGAATTTCATTTGGCCTTCCAGATACTCTTGTGGGAATCCTGCAATGCCATTTCGATTTTTCTTCCGGAGCTTCAAGTTCTCTTTGCTGGTTTGTAACATTGAGGCGAGTTTCTCATCTGTGTAGTATTGTCCCTGATACTGGTAGGGTCCCTTGTCTTGTTGAGGAAAGCAGAAGATCTGTGTATATTCTTCCAGGGTAGGTGCCATCTGGAAATTTTTGAAGGTGAAGCATCTTAATGAAGAGTCGTAGAACTGGCTCAAAGCGGCAATGGCCTCTGTTTGCACGTCCAATTGTAGTAACATAATAATCTTCCCATACACTCTATCAAAAGACCTGCGCTCGATGGGCGGCAATCGACCAGCACATTCCCTTAGACTTGTCAGATTAGGCTGCTTCACTATAGGGTAGTTCAGAGTTTGGATTGCTTCACAGTTTGATCCCATATTGCCTTGCTTATGACAAAACTTTCGAACCTCTTACAATTCCCGGCAAACCTAAATGAGATGAAGAGCATGCAATGTGAGGATTTTTTTTGTATATATTTTTTGTGAAATAACGATGATGTATGATGAATTAAAAAAAAGACGTTACATGCGTTAATAAAAACATATTTTGGTGATTCAAAATTTGAGGAACATTAACCATGTCACATAAAATATGCGTAAAGGAAAAAGAATAAATGGTTTTTATTATTTGAACAAAAAAAAAAGAAAATATATACGTAAACAGATTTTTTTTTTGAAAAAAGGTTTTTGTGATGATGCAGCGGGTAGGTGAATTGCTTTTGTGTCCTAAACAGGTTATGTCTTACATATAGGTCACGGTCTAGGGTCACTTATGTGATCAACCTCTCAGGTAGTTCTATTCACTTCCTCACAAAGGTTTCCAGAGCTAAAATCCCTTTCACGATATGACCCACAACGATAGCGAGCTACCTGGTGTGGGATGCCGCGAAAGAGCATACTCTGGTTGAGATTTTCATGAGAGTCAGACAGATAAATCCAGAATGACTGTCACTAATCATCTCCGCTCGTCCTAAGTTATTTTTCAGACCCGGGTATAGGGCCCCACTCAGAAGTGTGTGAATAAATAGGTGTAGGGGATGTGTGTGATATAAGCAACCTAAAACTACCCAAACTGCAAAAGAGCAAACAGATAGCAATATAAAAGTCTTCTACCCTAAGGTTTGCAAGAAAACAAATAGCAGTATAAAAGTCTTCTATCCTAAGGTTCAATATGCGAATATAAAGACTAAGGGTAAATAAAGTACTAAACTAATAATTTACACATTTAATTAAATTAGGCTTGACCCTCTAAAAAAAAGTCCCCAGCAGAGTCGCCAGCTGTAGCGACCGAAGAATCCGAGGAGGGATTCCGCGTTGCTTTTGAACAATGGAGCCGCCATCAATATTTATTTTTAGGAAAACATTGAAAAAACCTTTGTTTTTGGGTTCGGGGGTCGATTAAGTGCGGGGAAGGTGCTAGCACCCCGCAACATCCTAAAAAGGTTACCTTTTAATTAAATGTGTAGAAAAAATTAGTTTTAAAGAAAACACTTTAATTTACCCTTTTTTGTTATTTGCAAAAAAAAACGGAAAAGAAGACTTAATAAAAAATTTAGTTTTTTGCGCTCGACGGGAGTGGGCCCCCGCTCCTACGTATCTCCAGGTGCGATGGAGAAATCAAAGCTACGTAGTTCTTGGTTAGAAAAAATTTGTGTGTTGGTATTTTTTATTTTTTTGAAAAGTTTGGGAAAACTAGAGGCCGTTCATGGTGACCAAACAGATAAATCCAGAGTGGTCGTCATAAATGGCTTATTTGAAAAAGGAGGTGTTTACAGCGTTCAAACGAGTCGGGCCCAGAGTGACCGCTATAGACAACCTATTTTTTTGCGCGAATTCGATTTTTCGAAAGAAAAAAAAGAAGAACGGTTCGGAAGCATCACGTTGTGAAAAAAAAGCGGAATAAGTGATAAAAGGGGGGTGCAAATAATAAAGGGGTTGTATTAAAAAAAGGGGAGGTGTGAATAGCGTGACCAAATCGTTTTTTTTTTTTGAACTAGGTTGTGTTTGAATAGATGGGCTTGTAGTAAAAAAAGGATGGGCTTGCTGTTTTAAGAGAACGCGGGGTGCAAATAGCGTTTTGGTGCCCTTTTTTAAAAAGAGTTGCCGCGGGTGCAAGTAGCGTTTTGACGCTAAAACGATTGATTGGTTTATCACCCTTTTTTACTATTCTACCCTAGAACGCGTGATTCTTGAAGCGCTTTTTTTTTCTCTTAAAAAAACAAACCTAGCCTAAAAAGTGGCATTTTGAAAGCGGATTATGGAGAAAAATAATTCTTTTGTTGTTTTTTTTTTTGATGTCATAGTTATTATTTAATAAAAAGGGGGGGGGCCTTTTTACTTCTTTTTTTTTTTTTTAAAAAAGGATTTTTGTTATTATATTCTTTTAAAAGGTTTATTCCAAAACCGAAAATTAGTAACCATTTTTTTTTTTTTAAAAAAAAAACATTTTTTTTTTATCACTTTTATATAATCCGAAAATAGTAATTTAAAAAAAAGGCACAACATTTCTTTTATTTTTTTTTAATCCGAAAACAATAATACTTAAATAAAAAGGAACACAATTTTTTTTTTAACACTTTTTTTGTTTATTTTGGAACCGAAAATAAAAAAAAGGGATACACTTTTTTTTTATCTTTTTTTTTGTTTATTTTAAATCCGAAAATAGTAATTGTAAAAAACAACATATTTTTTCACTTCCTTTTTTTTTAACTCCGAAAAATAGTAAATGTTAAAAAAAACAACATATCCCTTTTTTTTTTATCATTTTTTTTTAATCTGAAAATTAGAATAATTTACTTAAAGAAACAACATATTTTTTCCACTTTTTTTTAATCCGAAAATAGTATAATTTATTTTAAAAAAGCACAATATTTTTTTTTACTTTCTTTTTTTTAGTCCGAAAATAGTATAATTTATTTTTAAAGAAACAGCATATTTTTTATCACCCTTTTTTACTCCGAAAGCTACAATAATATAACAAACAACAAAATAAATAACCAATAGCAAAAAATATAATATAAAAACAGCCTCTAAACTAAATAATAAAAAGACAACAATAGTATTCTAATAAGAAAGCAACTACACTAAATAATAAAAACAGCAAATAAATATATACAAAGGTAACTAAAAAAAACAATAATAATATTTACATAACAAAAACAGTAACTAAAAATAAAAAAAAACAACAATAATAATACCTAAAAAACGCGAATAATAATAAAAAAAAATTACATTTTAGTACCTTGACAATAAATATCCAGAAATGTTGAAGAAAATTTCCTTCTTCAAATTTCTTCAATACCAATGAACCTTTTAAACTAAAAAAAAATCTAGGAAGGAGGAGAAGAAAGGGAAGAAGATTTTCTAAGAGGAACCCTAAAATTTTTTAGATTCTCCCCCTTTTTTTCTAAGAGCCCCAAAATCGTCCCTCCTTCTAAGGTAAGGACCCCTATTTATACAAAGATGTTGCCTTCGTTTTCCTTCTTCATTTTCTTCTGACTTCAACCATGCCTTGTTCAGTGATGATGATTTTTTTGAAATGATGGAGGTTTGGTGAAGGGGTATGGGTGTAGCAGAGGGAAAAAGGATTGCTTCTATGAGAGGAGGGGGTAAAACCGTGGGTGAAAAAAAAGTTAATATTTAGGGTTTAAGTGAGGTGTGTGTGTGGAGATTGGAGAAAGGAAGTAAAAAATGGGGTTGGTGATGTGTTGGATCCGTGGGGGATGGGGAGTGGTGAAGAAGAGAAGAAAAAATGATGGAGAGGAGAGGGGTATGCGTGTATGTGTGTATGAGGGTGAGAGAGAGTGAAAATTTTTTTGGTGTGTTGGAGAAGAGGGGTAGGTCGAATATGGCAAGAGTGAGAGGAAAGGAATTGTGATGTGAAGTGTGTGAGGGAGAAAGAGTGAGGGAGTGAACAAAGGAGAGGGGAGAGAGAGTGAGTGCCGTGGGGGATGGGGAGAGAAAAGAGAGGGTTGTGTGTGAGAGTGTGATGTGGGGAAGTGGGGAAGAATTGGGAAGAGGGATTTAGGGTTCCAATGCATGGGGGGAAAGAGAGTTTGTGAGTTCCAAGGGGGAGAGAGGGGGTGTGGTATTCGAGTAGGAGTGGGGAAAAAGGGGGATGAATGTGGATGGATTTTTGGGTTAGGGGGAGAGTGGTTAAAAAAGAAAAAAAAAATGTTTATTATATTTTTTTTTTTAAAAAAAAAGGGGTGGCCGAATTTTTGAATGAGAGAGGGGGGAAAAATTAGGGTTTTGGTGGGAATTGGGTTATGGGTTGTGGGTTGTGGGTTAGGATATGGATTGGGTTTGGTGGAGGAGTTGGATTGGGCTTGGTGGAGGAGTAGGCTTCAGATGGCCCAATCCTAAATGCACCTCTATATATTTTTTACAAACCTCCCCTATTTCCTCCTTTGCTTATTTTTATTTCTTCACTTCTAAATAAAATATTTGTGGTGATTAAAACCCATAGCAATAAAAACAAGAAAATAATACATGACATAAAAAAGGTTATTATTATTTTTCAAAAATTAAAACTTGTAGCAAACTAAAAATAAAATAAAACATGGCATGAAAAGAAGAATATTATTTTTCTCAAAAAATAAATAAAATTTCTCTTTTTTGATAGGACAAAATTAGGGTATTACATGTCAAACATCAACTAAGACTAAACATGCCAACACAATCAAAGATTCAATTGTCAAAGATGCAAAGTGAATCTCTCAAAAAAATGCGTGTGTGTGTAGGAAGGAGTGTATTTACCCTAATGACTCTATGCTACAACAAGCAAGTAGGCTTACCTCTTCATTAGGAGGTCATACAAGTGGAAGGAATGACATACAATTAAATCAAGACATTTAAATGGCATCATGAACAAGAGAACAATATTGATTCTAGACATAGAATGATCTTAGTTAAACTAATGAACATGTGAGCAATGATTTCTCAATAACATGAACAAAAAGAATGGCATCAAGACTAAGGTAAGCCTATCCTTTGCAATCAACAATATGAACAAGTGCCCAAAGGCTAATAACACCATCAAAGAGGAGGGAGCATCAAGGTTTTGGGTAACCTGTCCCTTGCGATACCCCACGAACCCTAAACCATAAACCTAACTATCTCATCTTTTATTCATTAAGAAATTAAAAGGGGAAGGTTGAATCATCTAAAACCATCTTCACCACTTAGAACATGATGCACTAGGCATAAGTGGGAGTCATGTGATCTATCATCAACAACAAACAATGATCAAACTAGAGTATAAGAACAAGTAAATGAACATTAAAACCAAGTTGAATCACATAGAGCAATCCTCTCACTTTGAGAAAAGTGCACTAGGCACTAGTGAGAATCAACTTGCCTATCATCAACAATTTACAATATGCAAATTAAAATGCAAAGATTAAATAAACACACAACTAAGTTGAATCACATAGAGCAATCCTCTCACTTTGAGAAAAGTGCACTAGGCACTAGTGAGAATCAACTTGCCTATCATCAACAATTTACAATAAGCAAATTAAAACAAGACTTAAATAAAAGAACACATAAACAAAGTTGAATCACATAGAGCAATCCTCTCACTTTGAGAAAAGTGCACTAGGCACTAGTGAGAATCAACTTGCCTATCATCAACAATTTACAATAAGCAAATTAAAATGCAAAGATTAAATAAACACACAACTAAGTTGAATCACATAGAGCAATCCTCTCACTTTGAGAAAAGTTCACTAGGCACTAGGGAGAATCAACTTGCCTATCATCAACAATTTACAATAAGCAAATTAAAACAAGACTTAAATAAAAGAACACATAAACAAAGTTGAATCACATAGAGCAATCCTCTCACTTTGAGAAAAGTGCACTAGGCACTAGTGAGAATCAACTTGCCTATCATCAACCACTAACAATAAGCAAATTAAAATACAAAGATTAATTAAACACACAACTGAGTTCAATCACATAGAGCAATCCTCTCACTTTGAGAAAAGTGCACTAGACACTAGTGAGAATCAACTTGCCTATCATCAACAATTTACAATAAGCGAATTAAAATGCAAAGATTAAATAAACACACAACTAAGTTGAATCACATAGAGCAATCCTCTCACTTTGAGAAAAGTGCACTAGGCACTAGTGAGAATCAACTTTCCTATCATCAACAATTTACAATAAGCAAATTAAAATGCAAAGATTAAATAAAACACACAACTAAGTTGAATCACATAGAGCAATCCTCTCACTTTGAGAAAAGTGCACTAGGCACTAGTGAGAATCAACTTGCCTATCATCAACAATTTACAATAAGCAAATTAAAACAAGACTTAAATAAAAGAACACATAAACAAAGTTGAATCACATAGAGCAATCCTCTCACTTTGAGAAAAGTGCACTAGGCACTAGTGAGAATCAACTTGCCTATCATCAACCACTAACAATAAGCAAATTAAAATAAAATAAAAGAAAACATAAACAAGGTTGAATCACATCTAGCAATCATCAACAAATATTTGCAAGTGAAATATGTTGAAAATAACATTTAACACTAAAATCAAATACCAATTGCCAAGATTGTACATCATCAAGCAAAAAGGAACAACAAAATTAGCTTAAGAACATATTAACCATAGTATGCGAAATACAAGAAATTAACATCACACAACATGAAACCAATTATTCAAGGGTGAGAGGCACCTTAAACACCCAAGCCTCCCTAAGTGCTTGTCAATAGTGTTTAAGGCTCCTCTCACCAACAACAACAAACTACATTTTAAACAAAATGACAATGATATGCGAAATGAAAAATGAAGAGAAAAATGGGTTTTAATGCAAAAAGATTGAAGATGATGCAAGGGTTTTAGAGTATACCTTAGATCCTAGCTATATTATGCAAGAAATGGAGAGCAAGAACACAAATCAACCAAGGACACCAACAAAGAAACCCACGCCCAAAATGAAGATCAAACCCCTCTTGATGAAAGTTCTTGAGTTTTAGTGGAGAATGGAAGTAGTATGTGAGAGAGGGATGAAGGGGAGATGGATTGGTGGTGCTTGGATGAAGAAAAATCAAATAAAATGGAGGAGAGGAGGGTGGTATAGCTTCGCATATGAGAGGGAAGGGAGGAGAGGAGAGTGATGTGCTAATTTTAGTGTAGGAGAGAATGAGCCAAAAAGTTGTGATGTGTGGAAAATGAAAGGGTATTTATAGGATTGGTGAAGGGCTAGGGTTAAAATGGTAATCAAGCAATAAAAGGGAATTAATATTCAGCTGAAAATAAAATGGAAATAAATAATTGAACTTGGGCACCAAGCAAAGGGGTCATTTTGGTCATTGTTTTTGAGAGGTGCTCTAGGATTGAACTTTGATTTTGAATGGAGGGTTGAGATCACTTATCACATGGATTGAGGGTGGAGAGAAAACACAAAATGGAGGGGGAATGAGGTCATACACGAAAATTAGGAGTTTTTGTTGCACAAAAATTGTTAAAGGCAATTAGGGTTTTGTACACAAAGTTATAGCCTAGGATTTGATCTAGAATTTTAATCAATGGCTAGGAATACAACTCACATGGATCAAGGGCATGAAGAAACACAAAATGAGGTGAAAAATAGCTGTAAAATTCGGAGCAAATGAGGCCTTGGTGCCCAAGTTTTTGCAAGCTTGCCAAAAGATAGTACATTTTGTCTTATATGAGGACACTTCATTATTTTACCATTTTTGATTATTCTTTTCATGATAATTCCACATTATTCATGCCACTTTGGGCCATATCCTAGGAATCAATCATTGGGCCCAAAATTCCATGATATCACCATTCCCAAAATTGATTTGATACCTCACCTTGAAGGAAATTCCCATTTTGCCATTTTCTTTGAAGTTTGACTTTTTATGCAAAAATAACATCCATGCGCATAAAAATAAAAAAAATAAAATCTAATTAAGCACATTATTCCTCAAATAATTCCCCTGATGATTTCCCAGTGATTTGTGATGAAAAATCGTTTTTGTTGTGAAATGACCAAAATGCCCTTTTTGCTCCAAAAACCCTAATTTTGCTCCAAAATGCATTTCGACCCTAAAAATGATTTTAAAAGCTGTGGAATGACTTTTAGGACCCAAAATGCAATGCATAATGCTCTTCACTCTTCAATTTATTTATTTTTGTGGAAAATTAGGGTTTTGACCTAAGCCGGACAAAATTGGCGTATGACAGCAGGTACACCCCGCGGGAGCTCTAGACGCGACCAGCCTTCACACAGGATCGACTTCAACATCCCGCCCGAGTCTCCAGATTTGCATCAGCACAGACATACTCACTGCATCAAAGGGACCGATCGCTCAGTGAAGAGTCCGGTTCATTGGCGATCGCAGTAGGAGAGAGAACATCCCCACCCTGATTGACATGCTTCCGCGAGGCAGACCACATGGCGCCCCGCACCCGCGAAACATGGCTGAAATCCCTCAGCGACAGCAGACGCCGGAGGGCGACGCCGCCGACGTAGGCGACACTACATCCAGTGCACAAGGGGCTCCTCCCGACCACACTAGTGTCATGCTGCCGAACGAGATCCTACAGGAATTGCGCAAGCTGTTGAGAACAAGAGACAGGAACATCGCAGATCAGGCCGCTTCTGGGAGAGCGTACACCGCGCCAGAACAACGTCGCCGCGACGACGAATCGTCTAGACCTAGAGGCAACCCATCTAGAAGACATCGATCTCCCCGAGGAGGTTACTAGTACACCGATCGCCCCCAAGAAGGCGAGGAGTGGCCCAGTCACGACCACAGACTCCACACTCCTCGACCGACCCCACCTACTGGCCCGAGGAAGAGTCGTGCCAAGAATCTTCCTACGACTCATCTGGGTCGCTAACTCGGTCCAGAAGTCGATCACCGGAAAGGTTCCCTTGCCCATATTACGATGCGCCCCCTCCATCACGGCCTCGTTGATATGATTCACCTCCTCAACGACGTGGTCATCGGGGCCACCACCCTGAGGACCGACCATCTCGTAGGAGGACGAACGATGATGGTCTGGGACCCTTCACTCGTGGAATCGATGAGTACCCCATCCCGCGAGCGCTAGAGAAGCCTCCCTCTGATCTCCGGATGTATAACGGGGTAAAGGACCCTGACGCCCACCTACGATACTTTGATTTGGTAATGAAGTATAGGCGGGCAGACGGACCGGTCAAATGCAAGATCTTCCCGTTGACCCTAGAAGGACCCGCTCTAGAGTGGTTCACCGAGTTAAGGCCCAACAGCATCTCGTCCTGGGAACAATTGGCTCGAGTTTTTAGCGCCCGCTTCACCGCATCAAGGGTGAAGCCTAAATCGCATGCTATCCTGAAGGCGATCAGGCAAGGCCCGGACGAGTCCCTCCGTGAGTATGTTGAGCGCTTTAACAAAGAGGCTGCCAACGTACGAGGGATGGAGGACGATATGCGCTTGTGGTTCCTTCGGGACAGTCTCCGAACTGGTAGCTTGTTTGAAATAGAAGTTGGCGTGAACGAGCCTCCGGATCTCAAAACTTTCCTGCGACGATCGCAGAGATTCATGAACTACGAGGAAAGAGCGATGGCCACCCAAGCCGTCGCGGGGCATGCAAAGGAACTCCACGTGAATCGAGTACAAGACCCCAGCAGGGATAGGGGAGATTGGGAAGGACCGTGCAGGGAATTTAGGCAGAAAAAATTCTCCGACCGGACCAAACTCAACACCTCGTACTCACAGATCCTGACCGAGTGCGCAAACGCGGAGTTTAAAGATATAAAGAGGCCCGATCCACTCGTCCTTAAAGAAGGACAGTGCCCATCTCGCAGGTACTGCCGTTATCATAGAAGTAACAGGCATGACACCAACAATTGCATGGCCCTAAAAGACGACATCGAAGAGCTGATTAGAAAGGGAAAGCTGACCCAGTATGTCAAGAAAGGGCAAACAGATAAACGAGAAGAGAAGGACAGAGATCGATCCCCTCGAAAGGCCAAGTCCATCGTAAATGAAGTCGGGAAAGGCACGAACGAGGACGAGGATGAGGACAGTGAGGAAAGAAACGACCAAAGGAGGTCAAGGGGACGCGCTGTTGCGATGGTAATTACTGGAGGGTGCCCCACGAAAGGGGGAGAAACGAATAAGTCATTGAAAAGGCGATGGAAAGAAATAATGAACGTCGCATCAACCTCTGCGCCCAGACTCCCCTCTAATAGGCCGCCTTTGGCATTTGGCGACAACGACTTGCTCGATGGGAAACCAAACAAGTACGTCCCGCTGATCGTCACCGCAGTAATGGCTAATGTCGAGGTCAAAAGAATCCTGGTCGACCAGGGGAGCTCGGCTGATATCATCTTCGAAGACCTCCTCGACGTTTTGAGAATACCCAGGAGCGAGCTGACGGCCTATTGGGGATCCGACCTGATAGGTTTCAACGGATCATCCACCACACCCCTTGGGATGGTGGAATTTATGGTAACCTTTGGGGACGACAGCGGGGAGAAACCAAAATGCAGAACCGTGAAAGTAAACTTCTTGGTGTTACCATGTAAGTCGGTATACCAATGCATCGTCGGTCGTCCCACTTTGGGAAAGTTAGAGGCCGTAACCTCGACCGTCCATTTGAAAATGAAATTTTATTCGGACAGCAATGACGTGGTCACCGTTCCAGCGGATCTACAAGCCGCTCGACGATGCCATTTCATGAGCATGAAGGAGCAGGGAGAGCATGAAGCGAGAAAGGCGGTCGCCGTGAATAATGGCGGGAGTCTAGTCAATGTAGCCGATCTAGATGCCCGCTACGACTTGGACAGTAACGCAGAAGAAGATGATGATGATCTAACCCGAGAACTCAAGAAAAGAATTAAAAGACCAGAGCCGGACGGCGAACTCGTCCAAATACAACTAGGGAACAACCCAGAGAAGACAGCAGTAGTGGGAAGCAACCTTCCCCCAGAGGTACAAGATCAGTTGGTCCAGTGCTTGAGAGAACACGCTGATGTATTCGCTTGGACTGCTGCTGACATGCCAGGCGTTCCACCAGAGGTGGCTTGCCACCACCTGGCCGTTAATCCCACTGCGAAATGGGTCGCCCAAAGAAGAAGGGTGCAGAGTGAGGAGAAAGGTCAAGCGGCCAGTAAAGCGGTCGATGATCTGCTGGAAGCCGGGTTCATCAAAGAAATCAAGTATACGGCATGGCTATCCAACGTCGTCCTGGTCAAGAAGGCCAAGGGAAATGGCGCATGTGCGTCGACTACACTGATCTTAACCGGGCCTGCCCTAAAGACGTGTTTCCGGTGCCTAGTGTGGACAGGTTAGCAGACAGCGCAAGTGGGTTTCGATTACTCTCATTTTTAGATGATTACTCGGGTTACAACCAGATCGCAATGCACCCACCCGATCAGGAAAAGACGGACTTCATGACAGCAAGAGGGAACTACTTTTACCTAGTCATGCCCTTCGGATTGAAAAATGTGGGGGCTACATACCAGAGAATGATGAGTAGGGTTTTTCGAGCACAGATCGACAGAACGGTCGAAGTATACTTAGACGACATGATCATTAAAAGCAAACAAGACATTGATCATGTGGCCGATCTTAAAAAGGTATTTATGGAAGCCCGCAAGAACTCGCTGAAGCTAAATCCTGAGAAGTGCACGTTCGGAGTCAGGGCGGGCAAGTTTTTGGGGTTCTATTTGACAGAGCGGGGGATTGAGGCGAATCCAGATAAATGCAGGGCAGTGACTGAAATGAAGTCGCCCACTAGTAAAAAAGAGGTCCAGAAGCTGAACGGAATGATAGCCGCACTCTCACGATTCATTTCAAATGCGGCCAGCAAGTCTCTCCCGCTCTTCAAACTGCTTAAGAAGGAGGCAAAGTTCGAGTGGTCGCTCGAGTGTGACCAAGCTCTAGATCAGTTGAAAAAGGTTCTGTTGCAACCGTCCATCTTGACTACTCCAGAACCCGGAGAGACAATATATCTGTATCTCTCCATCAGTGACGAAGCCCTAGCAGCTGTGCTGGTACGGGAGGACGGGG
Source organism: Astragalus membranaceus (assembly GCA_039519185.1). NCBI lineage: Eukaryota > Viridiplantae > Streptophyta > Magnoliopsida > Fabales > Fabaceae > Astragalus > Astragalus membranaceus. The sequence goes on along the minus strand of CM076850.1, from coordinate 141,220,955 downwards.
AAAAACAGAATCCCGTATATTTTGTGAGCAAAGCACTCCAGGGACCAGAACTCAGGTACCAAAGGATCGAGAAGCTAGCCCTGGCACTGATCGTGGCAGCCCGAAGGTTGAGATCGTATTTCGTGGCTCACCAAATCGTCCTCAGAACGGACCAGCCCATTCGACAGATCTTGCATCGACCTGACCTAGCAGGAAGAATGATTAAGTGGGCAGTGAAGCTCTCAGAGTTCGGCGTCAGATATGAAACAAGAACGGCCACGAAAGTACAAATCCCGGCAGACTTCGTAGCAGAGATGACTCCGGTCTAGGAAGAGGGGCCTAAGCCGACCTGGACGCTGTATGTGGACGGCTCTCCAAACAGTAAAGGGAGCGGGGCTGGTTTGATTCTAGAGAGCCCAGAAGGGACGGCGGTAGAGGTCTCGTTAACATTTTCCTTTTCTACCTCAAATAACCAGGCAGAGTACGAAGTGTGCATCGCAGGACTTATGCTCGCTAGAGAATTCAAAGCACAACGGGCCGAGCTTCGCTCTGACTCTCTGCTAGTAGTATCCCAGATTGGAGAAGCATATGATGCCAAAGATGAAGTTTTGCAGAGGTACCTCGCTAAGGTAAGAGAACTGCTCGAACAGTTTGAAAGCGCAGAGGTCCGACACATCCCTAGATCAGAAAATGAAAAGGCAGGCGTGCTCTCGAAACTGGCGAGCACAAAGACCCCAGGGAACCACAAGAGCGTAATCCAAAAAATACTCCCTCAACCCAGCGTCTGATTAGAAACAATCCCAATCACAAATGTCTGCACGATCGATCAGGGCGAGACTTGGATCGATTCCATCCTAAAGTACATCGTGCTGGGGGAGGAGCAGGACGACCCAAAGAAGTCGGCTCTCATGCGTAGGCGGGCATCGTCCTACTCGGTAATTGAATGCAAATTGTTTCGCAGAGGATTCTCGACACCATTACTAAAGTGTCTGACGCCACATGATGCCGATTACGTGTTGAGAGAGATCCACGAAGGAATATGTGGAAATCACCTGGGGGCACGAGCACTAGCTAAGAAGGCACTTAGAACTGGATACTATTGGCCCACAATGGAGGGCGATGCAAGCGAGCTAGTCAAAAGATGTGATAAGTGCCAGAGGCACGCAGATGTGCACATCACCCCTCCGGTCGAAATCAACTTAATGACCGCTCCATGGCTGTTCGCATGGTGGGGAATCGACCTTTTGGGCCCGTTCTCAGTAGCCCTAGGACAGCTGAAGTACTTAACCGTGGTAGTGGACTACTTCACCAAGTGGGTGGAAGCGGGAATGAGCCGAGGAGGTGGAACGTGGATCATGACTTTCCTCTTCCTGGAAGAATGCAGGGCGAGTGGTCGCCGCAAGGTCGGACCCCTCCGCCGGGGGTGTAGAAGTAAATCCACTCTCCGAAACCGTCCTATCAGTAGACGTGCGAGAGCTGGAGGATGGGTCCGTAGAAGAAGGTGGCGGGCTGCCGGTTACGCGGGCGGTTAGCTTCGCCTGCGCCATGACGAAAGATAACCTGCAAGAAGGGAGCATGAAAGTCAGACCATCGAAGATGACCTACGGAAAGGGGCGATATGATCAACCCCGGGTCTGACACCCCCTCCTCGCCCGTGTTAAGAAGCAAAGAAGTGCGATTTAAATTAAGAGCCAAAGAAGAAAATTAGGTACCTGGAGCGGGAAACAATTTGGTCGCACTAGCTATCACCAGAATAAGGCGATCGGAAGTTAGGTCGCGCCGGAGTTTGAAGTCACCAATCGGAAAACACCTTGCCAGAATAGCCGGAAAGTTGGTCGCTCGTCAGAGAAAGTAATCGCCCTCAGAGCAAGAATGTTGGAAAGCAAACGAAGGAATAGAAGGGGGTGCCCCATATTTATAGGAGGGGAGGGCCAGGTCCCGAAGGGGCACGACTCTTCCCCTTCAGAATTAATGACATCCCTCAAAAATTGAACCAACATCATTAGGCGTCCCCTTTGGGAAATGTGAAACATTATGTCAGTCACATCGAAACGTCACGCCTGTCCCTTCAGAGTAACACGTTTGTCAGAACGCCACGCCACTGGAAGGCACGAGCATGTCCCACTGAAAGGGCATGCGCTCAGGTCGTCTCAGCGCAGGCGACCAAAGAAGAAAAGTAAACTCTTAAGCCTGAACCCGTCCCAACGAACGACTTCGGCCTGGGGGCAACTGTTCTGGACTGGTCCGCAGCCCATGATTTGAAGAATACGGGGCCGGGTCGAGCGGCCCAATAATCAGCCGGCGTCACACGTCGATATGGATCGGGTCGCAACCCCTAAAGAATGTTGAGCCGGTGTGAGCGGCCCAATAGCGACCCGGCGCCATCTAATGCCCACGATGGGAAGATCAACGACAGGGAGGAATCCTCGCAGGATTCGACGGTCGCCTTCGGCACCCCTGACGCTATATAAAGAGCCCATGACATCACCTGACAGGTACGTTTTTTACACACGCCGTTACTATACTCGAATATCACCCCACTGACTTGGGCGTTGGAGTGCCATCGCAGGTACACCCCGCGGGAGCTCTGGATGCGACCAGCCTTCACACAGGATCGACTTCAACATCCCGCCCGAGTCTCCAGATCTGCATCAGAACAGACATACTCACTGCATCAAAGGGACCGATCGTTCAGCGAAGAGTCCGATTCAGTATCTCTATGAGTTGATTGGATCGTTTTCTTATAACGGAAGGTCTTGTATCTATATGAAATGTTTTGGGACAGCGGATTGGTGATAGAGACATATCGGATCACTTCCCGATATGGCTCATTCGTTCTCTGAAAGATTGGGGTCCCAAACCGTTTCGCTTTATTAATGGGTGGTTAGAACATGGTGAATTTCGCCATTTTGTGAACTCTTGTTGGGCTGGTTGCGGCATTCATGGCAATAAAGCTTTCGTTTTGAAGGAAAAATTCAAATTTCTCAAAGCTAAATTGAGGGATTGGAACAAGGAGGTGTATGGTGTTATTGATTTGAACATTGGGAAGGAGGTTCAGGACATTAATATGTTAGATGATATGTTGATTGACTCTTTCGATATCGAAGTGCTCCTGCGGAGGAAAGAAACCACTGCTAAGTTTTGGAAAGATATTAGAATGAAGGAAAGCTTATTATATCAAAAATCTAGATCTCGGTGGATTAGAGAGGGCGATGCCAATTCAAAGTATTTTCGTTCTCTCATGAATAGTCGAAGGAGGAGAAGTAAATTTCTCCTTATGAATGCGAATGGTGCTTTAATTGATGATGTGGAGGAGGTAAAAGACGTGGTTAGAATGCACTTTGAGAAGTGCTTTGAAAAGACTCAACGGGCTCGGCCCAATCTTGATGGGGTCGTTTTTAAACAAATTTCTAGTGGTGATAATGACCTTTTGGTGAAGCCTTTCTCGGAGGAGGAGATTAAGGAGGAGGTTTGGAACTGTGACGGTGATAAGAGTCCGGGACCAGATGGGTTTAACTTGAAGTTTATTAAGGAGTGTTGGGATTTGGTTCGGGAGGATATAGTAGCTTTTTTCCATGAATTTCATATGAATGCGTCTTTGCCAAAAACTATCACGGCCTCCTTTATTGCTCTTATTCCCAAAAATGATCATCCTCAAAATTTGGGGGTATATAGGCCTATTTGTTTGATCGGTTGTATTTATAAAATTCTTGCCAAGGTGCTTGCTAGTAGGTTGAAGAGAGTTCTTCCCAATGTTATTTCTAGTTGCCAATCGGCGTTTTTGGGGGGTCGTCACATTCTAGATGGTGTTTTGGTGGTGAATGAGGTTGTTGATCTAGCTAAGAGAAGGAAGGAAGATTGTTTATTATTTAAAGTTGATTTTGAGAAGGCCTATGACTCTATTTCTTGGAATTTCCTAATCTACATGATGGAGAGGATGGGATTTGGCTCGGCGTGGATTAGGTGGGTGAAGGATTGTGTGTGTTCTAGTTCCATGTCTGTGTTGGTTAATGGTAGCCCAACTAATGACTTTCAAGTTGGTAGAGGCATTCGTCAAGGTGATCATCTTTCTCCTTTTCTTTTCTTGATTGTAGTAGAGGGTTTGACGGTTATGATGTCAAAGGCGATGGAGGTGGGGTCGTTTGTTGAAAATAAGGTTGATGATAATCTTCGCTTTTCTATGCTTCAATTTGCCGATGACACCATTATGTTGGGGAAGGCAACATGGGGGAATTTGTGGTGTATCAAATCTATTCTTAGAAGCTTTGAAATGGTGTCAGGGATGAAGGTTAACTTTCATAAAAGTAAACTTATTGGTATCAATGTGTCAGAGGATTTCTTAGAATCGGCTTCAACTTTTCTTCACTGTCGAATGGAATCTATTCCATTCAAATTTTTGGGAATTCCCGTGGGCGCAAATCCAAGACGGAGTTCAACTTGGAAGCCGGTTATTGATAAGATTCGAAGTAGATTGGCTTTGTGGCAAGGGCGTTTCTTGTCTATTGGAGGTCGGGTAACTCTTATAAACTCCGTTTTAAATAGCATACCCCTCTATTATTTGTCTTTTTATAAAGCGCCGAAGGTGGTGATAAAGACTCTTATTAAGCTTCAAAGAGATTTCTTGTGGGGGATCAAGGAGGATTCGAGGGGCATGTATTGGGTGGCTTGGGCGAAGATTTCTAGATCTAAGGAGGAGGGAGGGTTAGGTGTGAAGGATATTGAAATGTTTAATATTGCTCTCTTGGCCAAATGGAAGTGGAGGTTGATGTCGGATGAAGGTGCGCCTTGGAGGGGTATTCTTTCGTATAGATATGGCGATTTGGGGTCTATTTTTTTCAATGGTTCAACATCGGTGCATAGAAGGGAAGATTATTTGTGGTGGTGCGATCTTAGGTGTGTGGGGGAGGAGAGGTTCTCAGTGGGTTGGTTCGAATCAAATGTAAGACGGAGGTTGGGGGATGGCAGCAGAGTGGATTTTTGGCATCATCATTGGCTTGAGCAACGTCCGTTGAAGATTGAGTTTGGCAATATTTTCAACAATTGTAATAATAAAAATGTGAGACTAGCGGATCTAGGAGTTTGGCGTGATGATCATTGGCAGTGGAATTTTTCTTTTTTCGTAGGTGCTGGATCCGCATTCGGTGATGAAATTGATGAGCTGTTGACGATTCTGTGTGATGTTCATATGGCCCGTGGAGTTGCTGACCGATGGTGTTGGTTTATTGATCCGCTAAAATCCTTCACGGTTCGGTCTTGTTACCAATTTCTTTTGCAAGCCAATCAACTTTCAGCTGTGGACAGCAGCAGGCCAGTTTCGACTCTGCAGAAATCTGACTTGATAGCGTTATGGAGGACTCGTATTCCAGCCAAGATCTTGTTGTTTGGTTGGCGTATATTCAACAATTCTATACCTGTTCGGTCCCTGTTACTTAGACGACATGTTATTCACTTGGAGGAGGATGCGGTCTGCGTTTTGTGTAGGTCTCACATTGAAGATTCTCATAACTTGTTTTTGGCTTGCGATTTTTCTTTGAGGGTGAGGGGCGAGATTGGTCGTTGGCTGAATGTTCGAGTGTCTTGCCCATCTACTTTAATTGATCATTTTCTACGCTTTGGTGACCTTTGTATTGGTAAGAAAGCGAAGAGGATCAAGCATCTTATTTGGTTGACAACTTGTTGGTGTCTTTGACTATCTCGTAACGGTGTTTGTTTTAGAGGGGTAGAGCCAAATGTAGACTCGATAGTGGCCCAAGTGAAGTTCTTATCTTGGGGCTGGTTCATTTACGGGGTGGGAAGGAATTCTTGTTGTATTCCATCACTATGGTGGAATAATGCACTTTCATGTATAAACAACTTGTGATCTCATCCTTGTATTTGTGGTTTTGAGCACCCCTAGTGCTCCTATTAATGCAACATTGGTTATCGGAAAAAAATCATCAATTCATCATTTACTCTAGGGATGGCAAAATGGGTTTGACCTGTCGGGCCGGTCCGTCAACCCGCCAAAAAAAGCGGGTTGGGCTGGGATATTGGGACTGCTGTGCCCGCCCTGCAAAAAGGAGAAAACCGCGGGCTAAAAACAATAACAGGGCGGGTTAGCCCGCAAGCCCATTTTTCTTTTTTGAAAAAAAATAAACATCAGACCAATCCATTTTATTAAAAAAAATCAGGGCCCAAAATTAGAATCCAAAGGTTACCACTTTTCACTTTTCACTTCTCAACAATTGAACTCTGTAATCTGTTGTTGCCGTTCACTTTCAGCTCTTATTCTCGAAACGAAAGAAGCTGCCGTTCGCTTCAGCCTCTTGCTGCCGTTCACAGGGTAAGATTAGGGGTGTGCAAACACACCGGTAAATTGTATCCATACCAAAAACCATACTATACTGCCAATAAAAGCCCATACCGCATATTACAATAATCCATCCCATAAAATATTTGGAAAACCGGTATTTGTTTCTCAAAACCAGTACAGTTATTGGTTTACCACATAACCACAAAAAGGAGGAATTCCTTTTGTCTTTAACCTGTTATTCATGAGTCATCGCCTCTCACCTCTAAATTGTTACTCACCAAAGAGAAAAATCAGTCACCACCGACTCACCGTTGGTCTATTGCTGTCTCGTCGGTGACGTCGCTGCTCCTGCCGCTCACGACCCCACCTCATCCCTCGCTCCTACCGTCGTCGCTCCTCTCGATGTCGTTCACATCCCGTCGCTCCTCCTGAGATCTATCTCAGCTTCCTCCACCTTTTCCTCTCTCCTCCCTCCACATTCTCCCTCTCCTAGATCTCTCTCTCTCACTGTTGGTGTCGCCCTCTCCAAGATCTGTTTCTCTCTCCCATCCCCTGTTTGCGTCTCTCTCTCTCTCTCTCTCTCCTAATCCCTCATCCTAATCCCTCATTATCTTTTAACCTCGGCATGTTTCTCTCCGGTGATCTGTTGTTGATTACATGACCTTTTGCAATTTGTTTTTTTATTCAGCCAGTAGTAGTACCAAATGATTTACCGGTTATTTACGGGTTCTAATCCGGTTTAAAATTGGTTTACAAATATAAACCAGTATATGGAAAACAGTTTACTAAAGCCAAATTTTAAGAGTGGTATGGTATAGTATGGTGTGGTTCTTGTACCATGTACATCCCTAGGTAAGATCACTCACTTCAGTGCCTTCAGCCTCTTCACTTCAGCGCCTTCCGTCTCCTTGATTCTCCAACCTGTTACTTTTGGTTTTAGTTTTTGGTTTTGTCACTAATCAGTGAATAGTTTCAAATGTAAGAATTTCAAGCTATTCATGGATGATTTGGAGGTTTGACTTTAAGTTTTAACATTTGTTAAAGTTTTGTACAACCTGACATTCATACATTGTAGGAATCTTCATATTTGTTAATTTATTTTTATGAGTTATGTGCATAACGATTCCGTTTGCTTGCCTTCCTGAAATGATGAAGAGTAGTTAAAGACAAAAGCAGAAAAATACTGTTTATTTATCTTCACTGTTTATTTATTATCGCATCACTTTGGCCGAGTTGCATTTATCTTCATTGTTTATTAGAATAATTTTTGGTAATTAAAATTGAATTTATTGTGTTTTAGGACTTTGATTTGATATGGATTTTTTGGCTCAAATTGATGAGAGTGATGATGTAGATATGGACCTAACTCTTGAAGAAGAGTGTGAGTCAGTGGAACCTAGTATAATCAAGAAGAATAAGAGTAAGCTGAGATCCGTTGTGTGGAAATATTTTACTCGTGAAGCAGGGTTGGACGATAAGGGAAGGCAAAGAGCAAAATTCAATGCTTGTGGTGTATCATTTGCAGCTGGACGAAAAGATTATAGGACTACTACTCTCAAACGTCATCTTGGTCGTTGTAATAAAGGTAAATTTGGAGATGTTAGACATGCAAGGAAAGCTAAAATCCCTAAAGATTGATAATTTGATATCTCGTGAAAAATGTGCTAAGCTAATTATTAAGCGGGATCTTCCTTTTAAATTTGCTGAGTATGATGAGCTTACAGATTGGCTTCAGTATTTGAACCCTGAGCACATTCCTATCTCTAGAAATACTGCCAAGGCAGATGTTGTGAAAACATACATGAGGGAAAAGGCAAAAATTAAGGAGAAATGACCAAGATATCTCTAACTTCCTATTTATGGCCAACATTCCTATCTTATAGTATTCTGATTTATAGTATTCTGATTTATAGGATTCTGAACTTAAAGGATTCTGATTTATAGTATTCTGACTTATACTATATTGATTTCATTTAATTATAGGAACTTATAGTATACTGATTTCATTTAATTTTTTTTTATGTTATTATTGTATTGTCATTATTTTAGGAAATTAGAGCTGTAGACAACAATCTGGTACTGCTCCTAAACCTGGACAAAGTTAGCTTGACATGTATTTAGAAGAGCCGGCGTTGAGTCTTGATTACTCGGAAGATTTGGATGTACTACAATGTTGGAAGAACATGCGACAAAGATTTTCGGAACTTTCAATAATGGCTCAAGACTTGTTAAGCATTCCTATTACCACAGTTGCATCAGAATCTTCTTTTAGCATTGGTTCTAGAGTGCTTAACAAGTATAGAAATCGCCTATTGTCTGAAAATGTGGAAGCATTGATATGTTCTCGTAATAGGATTCATGCATTTGATGATGGTAATTTATTTAATGTGAATATGGTTATCTATTATTTTATATATATATATATATATATATATATATATATATATATATATATATATATATATATATATATATGTACCAACCATATTGATTTCATTGTTTTATAATGTAGATGGAAATGATGATGACAATGAAGATGAAAAAGAGGGTCCAAGTGGTTCTAAGAGTGCATCTAATGTTATTGACCTTGAAGATTAGAATTTAGATGCTTCACTCTTGTTTTGTTAGACAATGTTATGTAATTTGAATCTCTAGACTTTGGCGTTGTACTTATTATGGTTTTTTGGTTGTACTTATTTTGGTTGCTTGAAGGTCAATACTTGAATTATGGTTTTGGACCTTTTGGTTGATGGTTCTGGGTAAAATTTCTTGATGGTTTTAGTTAATATATAGTTAATCTTAGTAATTCCAATGCTATTATTGTTTTATATTTTTATTTTTGTTAAAAAAGGCTTTATAAAAAAACAGTTTTAAAAAGCAGGTGAAAAATCTAATTGAAATTGAAATGTTAAAAATAGGTGAAAATTTTGTTCAAAAAAATTGAGAAAAAAAAACTAGGCGGGCCAGTATGTTGAGCTCGTAGTTAGTTGGCGGGCCAACCCGCCCCGCCCCTATTTTAGCGGTCTAAAGGCAAGGCGGGGAGGGCCTGGGCGGGCCGGCCCGTTTTACCATCCCTAACTTACTCCTACTAAAGTTATATCGAAACACGTGGATGTAACACCCCTTTTTCTAACCTTTAAAAGTGGTGCTACACTTAACTAATATTCCTATTTATAATATTCTTTTGAAAACATATTAATTCAAGTAGATATGAATTTCGATTCTCTACTTACGAAAAATAATTTTCTAAACGTGTGAGAAACATAAAGGATTAATTATATCATACAACGTTGAAATACATATAAATATGCATCATATATTGATCACTATCAGTTGGATCATAGTTATGCCCTTGGGATTACACAGGTTATCGTCTAAGTACCACGTCACACAGATGTCCCAAAAGGTGGTACGGTCTATAGGGTTATATATATACCATAGGTTAGGCTGAAAACTAATTAGTCAAGCTAATATACTGAAACGCCTAATAGTCACTGTATCAAAAGGTAGAGTTATAAGAGATTACAGGCCAGACTAAATCCCCAAAAAAAACTCTTATACTCTAAGTAGAACCAAAAGAACCATCTTCCAACAACCACTAATGATATCCATTAGGGAGATTCCCAACGGTACCACTACTACCGGAGCCATCAGACGGCTCCCACTCGGGTACGATAGGTACATCAGGAACCACAGCATCCTGAACTATAGCCCCAGGAACTGCCACACCAGGAAACAAAGCCTCTATTATACGGTTCATAGGCAACTCTATCTCTAAGGTCTGATGAGCAGTAATAACAGTCATGGGTATTCCCTGTGTCCCGTCAGTAGTCTGAGTCACACCAGTATAAGTAATGGTCTGAGCCACTGGGTCGATCTCCCAGATGGGATCTCCCATATCCTCTAAAAATCTAATCTGCCTGTGCCTAGAGTGTCCGAGAGTCTCCTCCGATGTCATCTGAAATATAAGGGGTGAAATACTCGTACACAAGTTTGCAACACGATGGTTACACAAGTTACACATAATAGGATACAATCACAAGAAATAATAATATATAGACTTAATAATGACACATATCAAACTCAATCAAGACTAAGAAAATTCACAGCACATAATCACCAAATCCTGCAAAACATGAGTAGTATTATAGGGAAAATTAATCATCGATTATTAGTCAAATAAACTAGATATCACACTTATCCTCTAATCCATCAACAAAGTTAGTCTGCTAACTAGAAATAATATACTCAACCTACTCCATGGAGATTTATCTATCATCTTGAGCGTAAGGCCGTTTCAACTGCCATAACATGATTGTTTGCAATGAGAAGATATCCAATCTATACCCCAATCATTCTGGCCTGAGCGCTGCACCTTATTATTGATAGTCCTGTACAGTCAGGCTCACCGTGTCGGGTAGTACGATTTCCCCCAGCCAGAATTGCTACAACCGACCATTGGTAGGAGTTCGAAACACAAGTGCCCCCAGGAGGTCTGTAGTCGACCCAACCGAACCTATCCTCAGTCTTATGAACTTGATAGTACTATAAGAAACATCCTGTAATAGCTCTTAGTAAAATCATCAGTCTTACTAATCTAATCCCTAATCAACTTGACAATTCGGTCCTTAGAATCCATAGAACAACTTGTGAGATACGCCTTAACTAATCAATCCTCATAAGTCATATCACTAAGTAAGTAGACAACTAATATTCTCGACCAAATTCAAAATGTACTTATTTTGACACATTTATAAATAACTCAAACAAATCAAAATCACACAAATCACTTAAGAATATCTAAATAATATATATACAAGCCATACACAATTTGTGTCCATCAACTTATTATTAGTATTTCCCCTTACCTTGACTTTTTCCCAAAATAGCTTGTTGGACACTTTCTTTAATTTCCTCAACACCTATTACTCATCAAAACAACTATGTCATATTACACTCATAACTATATCATAACTAAATATCTTACTAAAGCTCTACTTAATATTTGTGTGTTTTAAAAAATGGAAGGCATCATTTGGTTTTAAAAGGGAACCCATTTTGGTAGACATACTATCCATAAAAAATTGAAGTACATTGAGAATACATAATAACTAGAGTTTAGAATTTATTATATATATATATATATATATTTTAAAACTAATTCATTTATTTAATCAAGTTTTTGAATAGTTTTTTTTTTATTCTGAAATGTACTTTTAAGCCATATTCTAATATTAAAATAAATATATAATGGAATAATAATAATAATAATAATAATAATAATAATAATAATAATAATAAAAATAATAATAATAATGAAAAGGTTTTGTATTAAAAGGAGATATAATGAAACAAGGGAGTTTGAAATCCACCATTTTGTGTTTGGATAAGAATGTTAGTTTTGGAAATAATGTAACAATTAAAAATTTGAAAACAAAAGTAAAGAACTTAAAAAAAAAACATACAGTGAGATTTGATCAAACTCCAGAATGTATACGTGAGTTTCACTCTATGAAGATTATAAAAAAAAAAAAATATAATAATATAGAAAGCTAGTACTAAAAGAGAGAAAACTAGATTTTATAAAGAGAGAATAGTTCTAACCTTGATGAGTTTCAGAAGGTTGTTTTGTGAAAGTAAAGTGAGAGAGGTGAAAGCAAAGTGAGCTTTGAGTGTTATTTATAAGCAATTGTTGCTGATTTTATCTTTCAGGGAGTAGACACGTCTCACACTTATGGAAGCTTCTGCTTTTATGCTTCCGTGGCTAAGAATTTAACCATTAGTTCCTTTTCTCATTTTTTTTTATTTGCTATACTGGTAATAATAAAAGACGTATTTTCAGGTAATTAAATTCTGCAGATATAGTTTTGATCTTTATATTTTATAGGACTTAACGAACTAAGTTTCAAAATTTTCTGATGAGTTTGGACTTTTTAGTGCAGTACAATTTGTACTGACAGATACTTTTTAGCTATAATTTGATAGAGGTTTAAGTTCAAATATTTTTCATAACCTTCTATAATATTTCTCTCTAATCCTATAAAATTATTTTTCTTAAAAACGCTCTTTAGATACTAGACTAATTATTATTTCACATAAGGTAAATAAAATTATAATACACACAAAGGCAGTAAAATTCAGGGTGTTACAGTGATCATAATCTGACCATTTGTAATGAACCTATCATCTAGGAGAAGCTCAAAGAAGAGCAAATCAGCCCAAGGCCAACAACAAAGAAGAATATTGGGTATAGGGCTTTTTTTTTGTTCCCCCATCGTATCACCATATACCCCCACAAGAAATTTTAAGACGAAAATTCCCCTGATTAAATTGACTTAAATCGGATCTACATATAAGGTAGGTAGATCCGATTCACAAAAATAAAAGACAGATTTACGTATATCCAATTAGAATTAGTGGGGGGAAATCGGATCTACCTTTAGTGAGGTAGATCCGATTTGTTAAAATATAAAAGCGGATATACCTATCAGTGGGGGTATGTCCTCTTTGTTAAAATGCAAATCGGATTTACCTCCACTTTGTTAAAATGCAAATCGGATTTACCTCCCTGATAGGTAAATCCGCATTGCAATTAACAAAGCGGATATGCCTATCAGTGGGGGTATGTCCGATTTGTTAAAATTCAAATCGGATGTACCTCCCTAATAGGTAAATCCGCTTTGTACTAAATTCGACGGGTAGGATTTGACTGCCAATGTTGATCAACTGTGTAGATTGCACCGACAATATCAACGGTTGATAATCATTGGCGAATTCTATAAATACCCATTGCCAACCTCATTCTTTTCACTCAAAAATTTCACTCTCACTTGCTTATTTCACTCATCTAAAATGGAGATATGCCCCACTTAACGCTCAGCTGACAATAGGCTTTGCAGTATACATCATCGGGGCCAAATCACGATGAGAGAATATGGTGTCCACTTCTGGAGTCCTCAGCCGGTGTTATGCGGAATCCACCGCGGCATGGGGTTTGAAGGTTTGAAGGATAAAGTGTGGTCCAAAGTTCAAGTGACTGGTGACGACCGTGACGTCACTAGTATCACTAATCGCAAACCCTATCTTGGAGACGATGGCCGCGTTCCCTCTCGTCCATGACAATCAAAACTGACGAAGACATAGCGAACATGTTAAACATCTATGACACGCTTAAGGGGTATAAGCCGTTGGAGCTGTACGTGGAAACTCAACGGAGTGTGAATGAGATTTTACGTCGTGTTCGAGGACCAGAATTTTAGGAAAATGTATCTGTCTATTGTTATTGTAGTTGGTTATGTTTTATCTTTTATCGCATGAATGAAATCAAAATTTTAATGAAACTCCACAAATATAATAAACAAGAAATAATAATAATCAAGTCATATAAAAATAGTTCAAACATACAATCCCCTAGTCACGCCTCGGTAGCATATCCAGTAACCACGTGAGGCGAGCGTATGTCTGACTACCCATCCTAATGTCTCCGCTCTGAAGCCCCCTCCGAATCTCCTCCTCCACAATCTGGAGCAAATCTGGCTGTACTAGTGGTGCAACTGGCTGTACTTGTGGTGGTGGTGGTGGTGGTGATGCAACCCGTAAGAGTCTAGGAATAGATGCTCTCACATACCAATGTAAGTAGTCCGGAGCAACCTGACCCAACTCCTCAGCAGGATAAGTAGTACGCAAAACCTCCTCCACCACAGGCATATAATGTGCAATACGAATGCAGTCTACATGGCTTGGACGACCAGTAAGAGGGTGACGTGGGATGACCTGCACGTACCCAAACTGTCTGAGGCACCTATCTGGCATGTAGGGAACAGTGATGTTTCCCCAGCTGATGTGTCCCTGTATAATGACACCTGCTCAAAGTCTCTATCCCCCTGGTGCTCCTCAAACGGTCGCCAACAGACATCATCCGAGGTCAGCGCATCAATCCTCTGCCTCTATACCCCCAGCTTCACTCCATCTGTCTTCTTCTTCCTCCAACGCCCAAGCCAGTCTCTGAGCCAGCTTGTTACCATGGTTGGCAACCTTCAATTTACGCTCATATGTCTGCATTATAAAAAAAATAAAAAAATAAGGCTATGTAAATAAATTAAACTAAGAAGGCTACGTAAATAAATTAGACTTACCGGGTCTTTCAGTATAACGGTACAAACATGAGATGCTAGCCCAGTGAATAGAGGAGGCTGCTCCTCATGCTGTTCCCGATGCCCCTGCTGAGGCTGATCCTCCTGGTACTGCTGCTGCTGGTAGTGCTCAGGCATATACTGGTCCTCAGGCATAGAATGGTCCTCAGACATAGAATTCTCATCAAAAGGGTGCCCCTGCTGGCCCTCCTCATAGTGATAGTCTGGGGCCTCCTCCACCTGCTGATACTGCTGTTGTCGCCTATGCCGGGAGGACGCATGTCCCGCAATCTTGTGGCGGGTGCGTGTACTGGGAGCAGATGGCGAGGCCTGAGCCGGGGACTCCCCTCGATACCTATTGGACACTAGGGAAAAAAACAAATTTTTAAACAAAAATAAAACACAAATCGGATCTACCTATTTCCGATGCGAAATCGAATATAGGTAGATACGATGGGAAATCGGATATAGGTAGATCCGACTTACTTATTAAACAGAATCTGAGGAAAAACGGAAGTATGTAGATCCGATGGTAAATCCGATGGAAAATCGGATTTAGCTCTCTGAATGGTAAATCCGATTCTCTCAGGAAACTTTCTGGTCAAACGGATGCAAGTGAAAAATGGTAAATGTTTTGTAAATTTGTAAAAATTTTAAGGGTATTTTTGTCTTTTCGCAGGGTCTGTGGGGGTATATGGTGATATGATGGGGGTACAAAAAAAATCCCTTGGGTATATATGAAAGGAAGTGAAATCAAAAGAGGCATGAAATGAAACGTGTGAAGTCATCTTCCCTCTCCCTCCCTAAGCGTCTTCTCTTCTCTTATCTCAAGGAATGTTCTGTCCCGAATTCTCTTATACCTCACTATTATACTTTTCGTTGTACCGAACTTTGATTCCATTGTTACTATTTGAAGTGAATCAATAGAACATTACGTTTAGCCATTTCTGCATGCATTTTCTTAATTTGGAGTTTACACCATTGCTAAGAGAAGTTGTTTACCAACAAAAGTCAACTATCAATTATTTTCCAATACTGCAAACAACGAAATTATTTTCCAATACTGCAAACAACATCTTTAGTCATAGATGATGCAAACGAAATTTTCACAGATGAGGATGAATACCTCTTGTTTTACCATGTTAATCCACATGGTGCTATTTGTTTCTCAAATTATATGCTGGTGGTTTGGGTTCTTAAAAACAAAGTGGCCATAGAGCACACAACGGAAGAATTTGTGATAGCCCAAGAGGCTTGGTTTATATTGTTTCCAACTCTGTTGCGGGCATATGAAGGTGTGGGTGAAATGCTTGGCAGCAAATGTATTCATGTTGATTGATTCTACAATAATGATGTTTGTTATTATATCCATGAGCCAAGTTCGAAGGAATTAAGTTGTTTGGACTTGATATGCAAGGATGAATGGGGAAGATATATTTCACTTACTATTCTACAAATTCATAACACAAATTTGAGTTCTCGGAAGCTTTTACACAAGAACACCAGAGAATGTGTTAGGCCTCTAGAAGTGGCAATTTGGCATGAGGTTGCTTGTGTATGCTTCTGTCACTTCCAGTGGGGTTTAAATGAGGGCCTGCCTCCTTCTTCATTCAATAGACATCGTCTGGGGTTGTTGCTAGAAATGATGGGGCTCAATGATAAAGCTGTCATACAACCTCAAGATGAAAATGATGTTTCAGTGTTTTCTTTGGATGAGCAAATGGAAGACATCTCCAGCAAAGAGTTGGTAAGTCAAAAATATGCAAATTCATTAGTAATATTTTCCCTTTTCCCCCAAGCTTGTGCTCACTGTCTCCTTCCAAATGATTCCGATTTTGAGGATTATAGTGATGCTTCTGATGAAATATATAAGTGGATTTTAAGAGAGGTTTTGATTAGTTTTCACAGCTAGAAAAACAGAAATTAGAGACGGCCAAAATCCGTCACTAAACATGTAAAATCCGTCACTAAAAAGTTTAGCGACGGAATTCGTGAGGGACCAAAATTCGTAACAAATTTTGGCGTCACTAAAATATTTGCGAGGGATACGTTAATCCGTCGCTCTTAGAGAGGGATATTTCCCTCGCAAAAACTCATAATCCGTCACTAAAAAACAGCATTAAATCTGAAATAAAAGTTGTCTTTCCGTCGCTAATAGCGATGCACATGTATCCGTCGCTAATAGCGATGCACAGGTATCCGTCACTAATAGGGATGAACCCAATTCCGTCGCTAATACCGAGGAACACAATTCTATCACTAATAGCGAGGAACACAATTCCGTCACTAATAGCAACGAGACATTCCCAGCAACATTCCCTATTAGCAAGGAGGTATTTCAATACAAATATTATTTCACCTGAGGTAAGAGACCTTTAAAAATTACATGAAGATATTTCATATTACTAAGCTTATAAGCATAATTCATAGAAACTAAAAGTACTGTTAATTCATAACCAAAAGTACTGTTAATCCATAAAAAATTACATGAACCTTTTAGTTTCATAAACCTAGTAACTTACAATCCAAAAGAAACATATCCAAAACCTAGTAACTTACAATCCAAAAGAAACATATCCAAAAGAAACGTCATTGTTTCAAAAACACTAAAAACACATCAACAATCTAATTCTTCATCATAATAGTCATTATCATTTTGTTGATCATCCTCGTTTGCAAGTGGAGGTGAAGGCGGGCGTGGATGATTCTGAGAATAAGTCTCCATAAATTTCAGCATCTTCTCCTGTGTTGCAAGAAGCCCACTCACTTGCTCCTTAAGACTTTGGTTTTCAGCAGTCAAGTTAGAAAATTGAGTCTTCATTTGCATATATTCAGACACAGGGATTCCCATAGATTGTTTGGAAGAAGGAACGTGGTTTCCACCTTCAGGACCTAAACCAAATATTCTTTTCGATGTTGTCAGATTGCTCGCTACACACACCATCTCCTAGTGCCTCTTACAAATCTTACATGGACATCTAATCTCCCGGCTTTCGATGTTCTCCTCGCTTTCAATGTTCTCTTTGTCTTTTTCTTTTTCCTTTTCCAAGACAAAGTTGACAAATCCCAAACATCCTTCTTTAAATTCTTCTGTAATATTCTTGTCCTGATCTAGTCTTCTATCCATCCACTTTCTATTTTCGGGTACTTCCATTGCTAATGTATTATTTATACGAGCAACTATTAGCCTTTAAAACTATATGAAGAAACAATGAAAAAAAAGGAAAGTCATCATTGAGTACTTCAAATTAGTAAAGACATCTACCAAGTATCATGCTAGACACCAGATAAGGCACCCAAACAAAAACAAATAGATGTACCTATTAACTACTAGTAACTGTATCTATTAGAAATAGATTTTGCATATTAGTAACTGCAAATTAATCAAAGAGCCTTCTTTTGTGGTATCTAAAAACAAAATTAATGCAAAAGTAGCTAAAAAAGTAAAGTAGTTAGCATGTACTATAGATTAGTTATTACATTCTGGACCTGGACACACACCAATAACCTAATCATTTAGCATGTTTTGGTTCTGCTACATTCTGTCTTCTCATTAAATTAAGACAGAAAATAGATGAATCGTTGGATTATGGTATTAACAGAATCAGACAGTTACAAAATAGTTGTAACCGTTGCAACTTGCTCTAGCCTATCAATATCCAATTATCTAACTATTATTCAGTTTTTCAGAATACATAATATACATCTTTCAGATTCTCAAATTCTAACATGAATGAATGCCACTTTTGCACTTACATGGTCCTCCTTCTGTGTTTGCACAGTTGCACTTTAATATAGACAAAGCTTGTTGTGGATGTGTCTGTGACAAAGAAAAGAATCAATGTTAGACACCAGATCATGCTAGACACCAGATAATGCACCCAAACAAAAACAAATAAATGTACCTATTTGATCGTACCTGATCAATACGATGTGTTGTTGCTGATGATTCTGCTCGGTCGCTGGGATGAAGGACCGAGTGGTAAGCCGCACGCGGGTGGTACCTGCAAAGGCACTCCAATGCTCAAGTCAGAGGTGCTTCAACGGGCAGGGTCACAAGGTGAGTAAAACGTACCTGAAGCCACATGCTGGTGTGGTATATATAACGATGGCGTTCTAGCCGTTGCGGATTTTGCGGGGCCGGCCGCATCTTGCGGGGCAAGGCAGATGATGGGCCGCGCTGGGCCTACTGATCAAAATTGGGCTTCGAGCCCACTCCAGAACAGTTGCCCCCCAAGCCTGGGTCGCCTGGGGGCGGGCTAAGGCTTGATTCCTTGCCCCCCAGCGTGGTCGAACGTAACCTGGTCGATCGCTGATTATTTGATTGCGTGGTCGCTGCCACGCGGCCTGGTCACACGGGGCCAGGTGCTGTCTCGGGGGTGACGCCTGACAATCAATCGTCACGAATGCTGAGGCGACAGTTACTTTAATGAGGTGACGTTTAGAGACTCGAGGAGTTTAAGTAATGATGGCACATGAAGAGTGGCGCCTCTTCGCTTCCGGCCCATGGTGATTGTTGGCCCATTATATATAGGGTTCGAGGGGATTTCCATTTACACATTTCTTCGATCTCCTCTGCTCTCGCTGATCGCTCGCTTCTGCCCAAGCTCGCTCGCTTCTGCCCAAGCTCGCTCGCTTCTGCCAAAGCTCGCTCGCTACAGTCGAAGCTCGCTCGTTCTCGCTAAAGATCGCTCGCAATCATCTTGCTCTAATTTCAGGTAACTGCGACTGCTCTTACTTATTTGAGTTTTTATGTTCCACCTGATGGAGGGGGTGTCAGGTCTGGGGACGACCACGTCGCCCCTTCCCACGCGCGAGCAAGACCCTGACTGTTATTCCCCTCCACAGGTTCATTCTGGCGCGGACTAAACAAACCCGCCGTATATTTGGAGTCCCGGCCGTTTCTCTTGCGCAAAATATGACACGACCAGTGGAACAGAGTCCTGCGCACTCCCGGTCGTCTTCTTTCAGTGACGAATCTTCTTCCTCTGGGTCTTCGACCCAGAACTCGACTTCATCTAGCAGATCCGGAACGCGGCCGGACAGAAGTGTTGTCCCGTACTCCGAGGTTGTGGTTGCTGATAATGCCGATAGCAACGCACGGGTTGACTGTGAGGAAGGTGTGGGCCATGCTGCGAACGACGTAAACGAGACGGCTGAAAGAGATCTACAGGGCGACCATGGAGAAGATCCTGAGGTTGCTGCTGCAAAGGATATGTCTTGGGTTTCTCTCAACCTGAGAGGTCAGCGCAGCAAGATTCAACGGGGGAGCCAAGACCTGGAGTTTCTTGCGACCGAACTAAACGAAGGTTGGAGGGTAGAAGGTATGGCCAAGGGGGAAGATATTGCGGCCTGGACTGATGTGTTAAAATTCACAATGTACCGCATCGTTTTCGAACGCATGGGTATAGCTCCACCATTCACCAGGTTCCAACGCCAGGTTCTACGGTATCTTCAGGTCGCCCCTTCTCAGCTGAACCCGAACGCTTGGGCGTTCCTGCAGGCATATGAAGATGTCCTTGTAGTTCTGAGACGACCGGTCTCCATACGAGTGTTCTTCACTTTGTTTGAGATGAGCTATATTTATGAAAAAGGCTCCAAGGGCGCCCGCAAGGAAGCGGTCTCATTCAAAAACCGGTCAACATACAACTTCTTCAAGCCATATATGGAATCGTTGACGACCGGGTGGAAAAGGGAATTCTTTTGGGTTGTTCCTGAGTCGGCCGAGGCCCATAGAGGGATCGCCCAAATGTCCAATGATCAAGAAGGAACCCCCCTGTTTCCTACGGTGTGGAGTTTTAACCACTTCTCCAAAAAGCCGGGCCAGTACGCTTTCAAGGACGCTGATCTTGACGACCTGGACAGGGGAACGATCCATAGATTGAGAAGGATTGCGTCCCTAGTCCCTGAGGGTCGCATCAAGGTTAAAAACGTTGTGGATGCTCGTTCCAAGAAGAACGTCAAGGCCGCTCTTGGTCGGTGGTCGCTCACACATTTAATTTTCTGTCACTTTGTTTTGTTAACTGTTTCTAACCATCTGCTTTTGCCTTTGCAGTTAAGATGACCAACATGAATGACTTTGACCTGTTGGAGCAATGGGCGGCCGAGGACGGCGATACTTCGCCCGTCCGCGTCATACCTGCGGCTCAATCTGGGGGTACGCCTCAAACTGCTGTGACCGGATCTCAACCTGATCGTCAGGCTCCTCGGGCGGGCACACCAGTACCAGCCATTGATCTGAGCAGCCCACCCAAAAATCAAGGAAAATCCAAGAGGAACAGGTCGGTCGACGATGGGGGCGAGAAGAAGAAGCATAAGAGTGGAAAAAGCCACGGGCACATCCGGTCGCCCAAAATCGACCTGCTTGGGTTGGGTGATGAAGACTGCGCTCGTTTCAAGGAGGAACCTTTCGAGGTGATGGCCGAGGCAATGAAGGCCACTGGTATTCTGTTCAAGAAATACCAAGATGAAGAATCAGATCGCCTAGAAGGTAGGCGCCTTGCCCATAGATATTCATTGCTTGAAGACGACCTAGTCGATAAAAACTTTAAATTGAATTCTGCCTTGTCATTGCTCGCAGAAATGAGGGGCGAGCGAGACGACCTGCTCAGGAAAATGAAGGAGCTCGAGCCGAGAATCGAAGCGGCCGCTGACAATGAGAGGAAGCTTGTCGAAGCGGAACGCCAGCTTGTGGCTGCTGTCTCTGCTCAAACACTGGCCGAGTCTTCTCTGGACAAGGCGGTCGCTGACAAGGAAACAGCTGAGAAAGAGGTCGAACGCCTCTCTTCCAAGAATAAAGAGCTGTCGAGCCAGGTCGCTGGGCTAAAAATTGAGCTGGAGGCAGTGGAGGCGGAAAAGAACAATTTTAGAGGTCGCTACAAGGACGTTCTTGACAAGGCGAAGGGAGCTGCGGAGGGTCAGTTCGAAAATGCGGTCGGCCAGATCAAGATCCTCTACCCTGATCTTTATGTCGATCGTGAGATTGTGCAAAGCAGCCATCGCGCGATCGATCAGCAGATCGTCCGCCCCAAGAAGATGTCGAAAGGGAAGGTCCTTCAAGAAGAGGCAGTTATCTACCAAGCCCCCGACGACTCTTAACTTGTGACTTTCTTCTGAATTGTAATCTTGGCCCGCCTGTGAGCGGTGTTTGAATTGGCGCCCTGGCTTCGACCAAGGCGTCTTTGCTTGTAATCAATGACAATTTTATCATGAACATGACCTGTTTAATCGCTTTTGTAATTCGACTTGATTCTTTTTACTACGGTCGGTCGCGACCTTGAATTTATTATGGGTTTCTTTATTCGGTAACACTTTTTCAGGCCGCTCGGCGGCTATCGTTTGGGCCATTCGATGGCACTCTTTTAGGCCGCTCGGCGGCTCTCGCTTGGGCCATTCGATGGCACTCTTTTAGGCCGCTCGGCGGCTCTCGCTTGGGCCATTCGATGGCACTCTTTTAGGCCGCTCGGCGGCTCTCGCTTGGGCCATTCGATGGCACTCTTTTAGGCCGCTCGGCGGCTCTCGCTTGGGCCATTCGATGGCACTCTTTTAGGCCGCTCGGAGGCTCTCGCTTGGGCCATTCGATGGCACTCTTTTAGGCCGCTCGGCGGCTCTCGCTTGGGCCATTCGATGGCACTCTTTTAGGCCGCTCGGCGGCTCTCGCTTGGGCCATTCGATGGCACTCTTTTAGGCCGCTCGGCGGCTCTCGCTTGGGCCATTCGATGGCACTCTTTTAGGCCGCTCGGAGGCTCTGGATTGGGCCATTCGATGGCGCTCTTCTGGTCGCTCGACTGCTACTCGCATGGTGAGCGACCGTGCATTCAATTTGCATGAAAATAAATTACACAAGTCAAATTTTAAGGTCAGTCCTCGGTAAAAAACCCCTTTGGGGAAAAAGAGCGACCGCCTATTCTTTATTGATCAATAATTGTTTACAACTTAGACATAATATCTTCTCAATTTGTCAGCGTTCCATGTTCTGGGGATGGTCGCCCCTTCCATGGTTTCCAGCTCGTACGCTCCCTTTCCAGTCTTGATGATGACACGGTATGGTCCTTCCCAATTGGGGGCGAGTTTTCCCTGGCGGGCGTTCTTATTCCCTACGTCGGCCCTCCTGAGGACTAGCTGCCCAATGGAGAATTCCCTCTTCTGGACGCGAGCGTTGTACCTGGCAGCGACCTTCTGCTTAATGAGCTGCTCTCTAAGTGACGCCTTGTTTCGTAGCTCTTCAATCAGGTCGAGCTCTTCCCTTGTTGCTTGCTCATTTGCGGCCGGGGTTGGTGGGTTGGTCGTCCTCCAACTTAGCTCTCCCATCTCAATCGGGATGACATCGTCAGTACCATAGACCAGTCTAAATGGTGACTCCCCGGTCGATGAATGGGGGGTCGTTCTATAGGCCCAAAGGACCGACTGTAGCTCTTCTGCCCAATTGCCTTTGGCTTCATCTAACCTTCTTTTCAGCCCGCGCAGCACTACCCTGTTGGCTGCTTCTGCCTGGCCGTTGGTTTGTGGGTGCTCGACCGAGGTGAAACGCTGTTTCACACCTAGGTCGGCCAATATTTCTCTGAATTTCCTGTCTGCGAACTGAGTTCCATTGTCCGTCACCAATTGCTGAGGCACTCCAAAGCGGGCGAGGACGTTTCTCCCAAAAAACTTAGATACCTTCGCTGAGGTAATGGTGGCAAGTGGCTCTGCTTCTATCCACTTGGTGAAGTAGTCGATCGCGACGATCAGGAATTTCAGCTGACCTGGTGCAGGTGGAAAAGGACCGAGCAGGTCCATGCCCCACCAAGCGAACGGCCATGGTGGGGTTAAGCTGTGTAGTTCTGATGAGGGCGCTATATGTACATCGGCATGGATCTGACATTTCTTGCACTTCTGAACAAGTAACTTAGCGTCCTCATCCATGGTCGGCCAATAGTATCCGGCCCTGAGCGCCTTCTTAGCAATTGACCGACCACCTTGGTGGCTACCACAGTCTCCTTCATGTATGTCTCTAAGTACATGATCGGCTTCGACCGACGTAAGGCATCTCAGCAATGGGGATGAAAAGCCCCTTCTATACAGTCTTCCTTCAATCAGAGTACTTGGTTGCTCGTAACCTCAGGAGTTTTGCTGCCTTCTGGTCGCAAGGTTCTACCCCATTAAGAATATATTGTAGGATCGGAGTGATCCAGTCTTTATCCAAGTCGACCGTTAGAATGGCTAATGGTTGGGCGGGCTTAGTAGACACGCTCGGCCGCGTTAATGTTTCCTGAATTAGACTTCTGTGATTCCCAGGAGCCTTTGTACTAGCTAGCTTTGATAGGATATCAGCCCGAACGTTCTCGGTCCTGGGGACGTGCTTAACTTCTGCTCGGTCAAATTGCTTGAGCAGATCCCTTACCTTAGCCAAATAATTCTTCAGGATATCATCCTTTGCGTCGTATAGGTCCTGAATTTGGGATACTACCAGTAGAGAGTCAGAGTGAAGTTCGACACGGTCGACATTGAACTCTTTGGCTAGCTGCAGCCCGGCAATGCACGCTTCATACTCGGCCTGATTGTTTGAAGTGTGAAATGCAAAAGTCAATGAGACTTCAACAGTAAGTCCTTCTGAGTTCTCAAGTATCAAACCGGCCCCACTTCCTTTGCTGTTGGAGGACCCGTCGACGTGCAAAGTCCAGGTCGTGATGGTCTGATCGTTGGGCATTGGAGTCATTTCAGCGATGAAGTCGGCCAACACTTGTGCCTTAGCGGCCGATCTAGCCTCGAACTTGATCTCAAACTCACTGAGTTCCACAGCCCACTTGATCATACGCCCTGCAAGGTCAGGTCGGTGAAGGATTTGCCTAATAGGCTGGTCGGTCCTTACCACGACCTGATGGGCCACGAAATAAGGGCGCAATCTACGGGTGGCCACAATTAACGCTAAGGCTAGCTTCTCGATCTTCTGATATCTGATCTCCGGGCCTTGAAATACCTTGCTTATGAAGTAGACCGGATTCTGCTTCAGGTCGCTTTCTCTGACTAGAACGGCGCTCAGGGCTTCGTCCGTTATGGCCAAGTATAAGTAAAGTGTCTCACCCGGTTGTGGCTTGGTCATGATGGGCGGGTTGGTCAGTGCCGCCTTCAGCTCGTCCAATGCTCGCTGGCATTGGTCAGTCCATTCAAACTCGACCTCCTTCTTCAAGAGCTTGAACAGTGGAAGTGATTTGCATGCTGATTTAGGTATAAATCGTGACAGGGCAGCGACCATGCCATTCAATTGCTGGATCTCTTTTTTCGTAGTGGGCGGCCTCATGTCGGCGACCGCCCTACACTTATCAGGGTTCGCTTCAATCCCTCTCTCTGTTAAGTGGAAGCCCAGGAACTTGCCCGCCCTTACTCCGAAGGTGCACTTCTCTGGATTCAACCTCAAAGAATTCTTCCTTGCTTCCTTAAAGATTTCCCTTAGGTCGTTACTGTGTTCTTGATCGGTTTTGCTTTTGATGATCATATCATCCAAGTAGACCTCTGATATTCGACCGATCTGCCGCCTGAAGACTTTGTTCATCATCCTCTGGTAGGTCGCTCCGGCGTTCTTCAGACCAAAGGGCATTACCTTGTATTGGAAATTTCCACGATCGGTCATGAATGCGGTCTTATGCCGATCGGGTGGGTACATGGTGATTTGATTGTATCCTGAATAGGCGTCTAGAAAAGACAGAAGTTTATAGCCCACAGCCCCGTCGACCAATTTGTCAATGTTTGGCAGGGGAAAGGCGTCCTTCGGGCATGCCTTGTTCAGGTCGGTATAGTCGACGCACATGCGCCACTTACCATTTTTCTTCTTTACCAACATGACGTTGGAAAGCCATGTTGTATACTTAATTTGCTCAATGAAATTGGCCTTGATGAGGTCGTCAACTGCCTGGGCGGCCGCCAATGCTTTCTCTTCGCTCTGAGTTCGCCTCTTTTGTGCGACCGGCCTTGCTGTCTCATCAACAGACAGTTGGTGGCATGCAATTTCAATTGGGATCCCGGGCATGTCTGATGCCTGCCATGCAAAAAGGTCTGCGTACTCCCTGAGGCAGGTGATGAGCTCCTGCTTGTCTTCTTCAGGTAGGTCGCTCCCCAACTTAACTGTCTTGGTTGGGTCGTCCATTAACTGAACATCGATCAATTCCCCATGGGGCTCAGGCCTCTTGAGTTTATTTTTTAGCTCGCGGGCTAAATCGTCGTCGTCTTCCTCAGGGTCGCTATCTGGGTCGTATCGGGCATCCAGGTCGGCCACATTAACCTGATGCCCCTCGCCGAGATTCTGCGGTTTAGCACTCACCGCCTCCATATCACAAATCTCTTGATAGAGGAAATGGCTCCTCATGGCCGCTTCCATGTCGGCCATCACTGTCACAACTTGGTCGTTTTTACTGTAAAACTTCATCTTCAGATGTACAGTTGAGGCTACGGCCTCCAGTTTTCCCAGTGTTGGGCGGCCAATGATGCAGTGGTAACACGATTTGATTGGCAGAACTAAGAACGTCGTTCTGACCGTCCTGTACGACGTGCTGCCGCTCGTATCATCTCCAAAGGTAACAAGTAGCTCTATCGTCCCCAGTGGGTAGGTGGTCGCCCCATTGAACCCGGTCAATGGGGTTGGTACTGCTTGGGGAATAATCTCGCTCCTATCCACATTTAACTTGTCAATCAATTCTTCGAACATGATGTCGGCCGAGCTTCCTTGGTCGACCAGTATTCTTCTGACCTCAGTGTTGGCCATTACGGTCGATACTACCAAAGGGACATAATTATTAACTTTGCCATCGAGCAAGTCTTCATCCCCAAAGGAAATGGGTGGCCTATTCGAGGCCGGCCGTGGGGTTGAAGTTGAACCGACCATCATGAGTTCGTTCCACTTCCTCTTCATCGCCTTGTTGGACTCTCTGATGTCCAACGGATTACCTCCATGGATGACCATGGCTACATTGCGGCCCTTCGACTGTCTGGGGTCGCGTTCTTCCTCTGAACTGTTACGCACTTGCTCGATCGTTGAGTTAACGATCGCTTTACCCTTGTCATTGGCGGGTTGGCCAACAGCTCTTCGTTCAGGGCGATCGTTACCTTCATCTTTGACATATTGCCTCAACTTTCCCTTCTGTATGAGATCTTCTATGTCATCTTTTAGGGCCATGCAGTCATTGGTGTCATGCCCCTTGCTCTTGTGGTATCTGCAGTATTTCTTGGTGGGCCGACCTCCTTTCTTCAGCACTAGGGGATCAGGTCGCCTCACACCAGTGAATTCGTTGTTCTGGCACTCCGTGAAGATCTGGGCGATCGGAGTGTTCAACTTTGTACGATGCTCGTACTTCTTAGGCCGGTACTCGGGCCTACTGTCTTGCCCCTTGGCCGGCCTGTTGTTCTCTTCCTTGGGACGCGCGCGGGCGCCCTTATCAGCGGCCAATTGCTCTTCATAGCCCATATGGTCGTTGGCCCTTCTAAGGAACAGGCCGAGGTCGTAATAGCGGTTCAAAGAGAACTCTTCAGCAAATCTGTGGTTCTTTCTTATACCACGCTTGAGATACTTCAGCTTGTCCGTGTCTGATAGGTTGCGGACAGTGTCAGCCTCTGTCATGAACCGGTCGATAAACTCCCTCAACGATTCATTCTCTCCTTGGACGACCGCGTCCAAGTGCTCTTCATAGCGATACTGACAACGGTTGGCTGTATAATTGGCCAAGAACATTGCCACAAGACCTTCCCAAGAAGAGACGGAGTTAGGACGCAGGGATTCCCACCATTCTAACGCCCGGCCTTCGAGTGACTGAGGGAATAGTCTGCACTTCATCGTCCGGCCTAGCTCTCTGTAGCTACAGTAGTTGTTGAAGTACATGAGGTGCTTATCTGGATCCCCACGGCCGTTAAACTTATTCAGGTTTGGGGGCTTCCTCAGGTCCCTTGGGATGCAATATCGCCTAATTTCGCTGGTGAAAGGCCCTTGTCCGGTCGGGATGGGATTCTGCCCATAGGGCTGCATTGCGGCATAAGCTTGGTCGACGGGCAAACCGTAAAGGCCGATCGGCTGGCCAAGGAGTCTGTCAGCAATTGGAGGGCGTCCATGGTATTGTGGAGCATGTGGCGACGACCGTCTTCTAGGCCGCTCTGAATTGTTCCTTCTTGGTTGGCTGATGGCACGGGAGACATCTCTAATCTCCCCGTTATGGTAGTCGTCAAACTCCTCATACGAGTCCCACGACCTGCTTCTTGATCGTCGGGATCCTGAGGACTCGTTTGACGAGTATCTTGTTGGCGACCCTTCTGACTCTGGTCGGTAGCTTGAGTCAGCATAGTCGTAATCTTCCTCGGGGGAACGTCGGTGACGACTTCTTCGACGAGGGGGCGACCTGTGAACGATCGCCCTTCTTGAAGGATTGCGTCGGGATACGCCTCGACGAGTAGGAGCTTCTCTCCGTGGTGGTGAATGATGGGGCCGGGATGGTTGCCCTCGGTGACCGCTGTCCGCACGCGGGCGGATTGAGATCGAGCCTCTCTCATAGCGTTCGATCAGCTCGTCTCGATCAGCAATCACTTGATTCTTTTGCTCCAGAATTTGTATAAGTGCCTGGGTCACATGCTCTGGCAATGCTTCTGGGATTCCAGCTTCGGCCAGCTCGGCCGGTAGTTGCTGGACCGGTTGTATAACTGGCCCGCGGCCGCCCTGTACTGAGGGTTCTTGGCGAGGCTCATCTTGTGATTCATGAACGGTCACAGGCATGCCCTCTGGGGTCCGTTGAGGTCGGTTCTGCCCAGAGGTGTTGAGCCTAGAAGAAGTGCGTTTCTGGCGTGGCGGCATGGTTTGATGTGGAATAGCGCTCGGGCCTCCCACTATGGTCGCCAATTGATCGTACCTGATCAATACGATGTGTTGTTGCTGATGATTCTGCTCGGTCGCTGGGATGAAGGACCGAGTGGTAAGCTGCACGCGGGTGGTACCTGCAAAGGCACTCCAACGCTCAAGTCAGAGGTGCTTCAACGGGCAGGGTCACAAGGTGAGTAAAACGTACCTGAAGCCACATGCTGGTGTGGTATATATAACGATGGCGTTCTAGCCGTTGCGGATTTTGCGGGGCCGGCCGCATCTTGCGGAGCAAGGCAGATGATGGGCCGCGCTGGGCCTACTGATCAAAATTGGGCTTCGAGCCCACTCCAGAACACTATTAACTACTGGTAACTGTATCTAAAAACATATATTTAGTCTAACAGAATCAGACAGTTACAAAACAGTTGTAGCCTTCTTTTGTGGTATCTAAAAACAAAATTAATGCAAAAGTAGCTAAAAAAGCAAAGTAGTTATCACATATATTTAGTCTAAAATAAAACTTAAATATCCTTCAATTTTTTCTAACAGAATTCAGAGAATCCTAGTAAGATTCTCTGTATATAATATCAAGGATAGCAACCAAATTTATCCATTAATCAAAATTATTTCCAATATTGTTTTTGCCTCAGCAAGCATCTGCAGAATATTGCTTAGCAAAAAAAATATTGCTTAGCAGATGTTTGATCTGAGATTTGGAATACGATTGAGATTATGGACTGGTGAAAGAAATTGATCTAACGTAAAGTTTGATTTTGTTTTTAAACTCTTGTACAGTACTCTGATAAATTTAACCACAGCTGATGTTAACTTTAGGAACTCTTGCAATGTAAGTATCTAATTTGATATTCTTTACGATTATGGCAGCTTTAACATATATAGACTTCATTCTTTTCAATTTCAATTTGCCACAATACAACAGTAAATAGAAAGCCAAAAGCAGCACTTAGAACACAATTCTGGCTTTATATTACATTTAGGTTTTCTGCTGCCAAGATTCGCCGTTTCATCAAAAAGACATAGCAAAAAAGAACCTTTGAACAAAAGAAAATATGTGGCATGGCAGTTCAATTATGATGAGCAGACTATCTTAACCTCTCTTCCCTATCTACTTTTTTATCTTCATAGTACAATACCACTTTTACTCTCTCACACATACAACTATATCCATCTAAAAAACATAGAAACATTATCTCAAAAAATAAAAAAACACAAACAAATAACATTAGTAAACTAGAAATCCAAATTTATCCATTAATCACAACATCAAAGAAAGAGGAAAAGTGTTACCTTGGCTATGAAGAGAGAGAAACACGATATATCTTCTCTTGGCTCAACTTGGAGAGCTTTTTGAAACACAATGCGCCTTTCCCAATCTGTTTTTCTGCAAGTCTATTTTGGTGAAAAAGTAACACCAAAATATGTTATATTAGCCAAGTCTTCATGGAAGCAAGTTACTTATGCAGAATGATAACTTAGGGATATCGCATACCGATCATCACATACTTTCCTATTTTGAAATCTATAAATAGTTTTATTTTGAAAAGTAGAACATGACTGTAACTTTTGTTCTCATGATTTGTTTGAAGAATTATTTATTAGCTAATATAAAATGACTGCAACTTGATTTCTTTTGGAATGGGTGCTATTATCATTAATTATTACTATTAGTGACAACAATAATGAAGTTTTCAAGAACATAAAAAATGTACTTTGCCTACTTTTCATTCTTAATTCTTTTCTAAGGATCATCAGTAATGGTGGCATTGTGTCAATAATGGCATTGTTATAAATAATACTGAGATCACATGGACCTGAGCCATAAGAGTCGTTTGAACTCAAAACATGATTATAATAACAATTATCAATTTCACTCAAAAAATGACTATAATAACAAGGCTTAATTACAGTTTTGGTCCCCCTGTTTTCACCAATTCACGATTTTGGTCCCCCAAGTTTTAATTTGACGATTTTGGTCCCCCTATTTTCCCAATTTGAAAAATCATAGTCCCCCTCTTAAATAAGTCAAAATTGAAACTCAATTTTGACTTATTATCCTACATGGCAGTCTACGTGGCACCCACCCCACCCCCCCACCCCCCACCCCCACCCACCCCTCACCCACCCCACCCCCTCCACTGTTCCTCTTCCCCACCGTGAACCCCCCTCCACTGTTCCCCTTCCCCTCCCACCCCCCTCCACTGTTCCTCTTCCCCTCCCCCCCTCCCACCCCCACCTCCGTGACCCCCCCCCCCCCCACAACCACACCCTCTCTCTCTCCTTCACATCTCACCCTCCCCCCCACCGATCCTCCCTCACTCACTGTCGCTCTTCCTCCTCTCTCAATCACCGTCGCTCTCCCTCCTCTCCCAATCACCGATCCCCCTTTCCCTCTCACCACCGTCCCTCTCTTCCCCCTCGTTTTCCATCTCTCTCTTCGCATCTCTGGTTCTCTCGCTCGTCGCTCTCCCTCGTCGTAGATCGCAGAGGAGGGGGAGGGGTTCACGGAGGTCGTATTCGGAGGGAAAGGAAAACGAGGTGGGTGAGAGAGAAAGGAGAGAGAGACTGACGGTGAGAGAGAAAGGAGAGAGAGAGAGAGAGAGAGAGAGAGAGAGAGATTTGAGGTGGGTGGTGGGTGGTGCGAAGGGGGTGGGGGTGGGAGGATCACGAGGAAGAAGAAGGATCACGAGGGGTGGGGGTGGGGGTGTGTGGGGTGTGCCTACGTGGACTGCTACGTAGGATGAGTCAGTCAAAATTGAGTCTTAATTTTGACCAAATTAAGAGGGGGATCAAATTCGTCAAATTGGAAAAATAGGAGGACCAAAATCGTGAATTGGTGAAAATAGGGGGACCAAAACTGTAATTAAGCCTAATAACAACTATCAATTTCACACCACACCTTGCATCAGAGAGAATGCGACATTCTTCCAATTGCAACAAGGAAATTTCATTAATAAAAAACTCAAATGAGGAAAGAGGGGGGAAATCAAAATTAGGGTTCAGAATGGAAAATCAAATTAAAGGTTTTAGAGGGGGATATCGAACCTGTAATGTAATGTATGGTGGAGACCGCTGAGAATGCGAGTAGAGAACGCGAGAATGCAAAGGAGCGATCGCTGAGAACGACAGACTCAGGTGGGAGTGGTTAGCGTTTTTGTTTGTTCTTTTTCTCTTCCGTTCTTTTTCCCTCCGCAGTGGCCTTGCCGGAGAGCGACTCCTTCGCGGAGGTTTCTGACCGGCTGTGAGAGGGTGCTCCGGTGGTTGGGGTTCACGCGAAAAAGAGAGATAGAGAGAGAAGGCGATGGCTGTGAAACAATCGAAGGGTAGGGTTTTGAGTGGTGAGGGAAGGCGATTACGTGAGACTGCGAGAGGGAAGCCGTCAAATTGTTTCTGACTTGCGAGAGGGAAGCTGTGACTTGTGAGATGGTTAGGGTTTTGAGTGGTGAGGGAAGGTGATGGAAGGTGAAAAGAATCGAAGGCAATGTTAGGGTGAGGGAAGCCGTCAATTTTTTTTAATGTTTGAGAGATGTTTTTTATTTCAAAAAACAAGTGAGGGAAGGCTGATTAAATTTTTTTAATATTAATGGTGGTCAGCAACGAATAATGATTCCTCGCTAATGGGAGGGAAGCGACGAAATAATGATTCCTCGCTAATGGAGCGAGCTCTTTATGGTCAGCGACGGATTAGATAATCCTCGCTATTAATGAGGGATTTCTTTCCTAACAAAATCCCTCTCTAAACGTCTTTTCAATATTTTGTGACGAATTTAGCTACAGAATTATTAGAGAGGGATATTTTTTGTCTCTATTTTCGTCACAAACGTAAGTCAGGGCCACCTCTCTTTTTCCGTAGCTAAATTCGTCACTAATAGCTAGGGATACTAATCCCTCTCAAAAATCCCTCTCTAAAACCCACTTTTCTAGTAGTGTTTCCTAATTGTTTGGAAACATTTTTTGCAATCTATTCCACCAAAGATTATTGAATGCTAGTTGAGTGGGTAATACTACTAGTTGTTTGGCAAATGTGGGCTTGTATATGGGAATATATTTCTACATCTGTCATGGTACTAGGAAAGGCATTGGTTGGGAGAATTATATCACTTAGAGCACTATTTGCACATACAAATATGATGTTTTGGGGGCAACATGGAAAGACCCCGATTGGTTTACGTGGTGATGGTGGAGAACTAAAACAGGATGGATTTGCACTGAATGCTTCACTTCTTGAGCACATGTTTGGCATCACTTATTTTCAGTTGAAAGTGAAGTCACGCTTAACTCATTGGGACATCACACTTAACATCTTATTAAGGGAAGCTGTGGTGACCAAGTTTTAGATGTTGGGCTTAGAAAAGCAGATATTCCGGAGAATCAATTACATGTCAATAGCCATTTCAAAAGGGATCTTGTATTCATTAACACTTCCAATTGTTCAAGATACCATTGGAGCAACTTCGGTGTTGTTTGCAGTTTTGGCGTCATGCTCGTGCAACAGATGTTGAACTTTTCGGTGCGAATTAAGAAAGAACAACAATGGGACCCTGGTGGACATTTGAATATGTCTACAACAGCTATGTCATTCCAGTTCAAGCAGTGGGACACATGGATATGTTTTCAAGAGAGAAATTTTTACAACCTTGACCACAAGGTTGCTTTTAAAGGGGAAGGTATTGTAATGAACCTATCATTTAGAAGAAGCCCAAAGAAGAGCAAATCAGCCCAAGGCCCACAACAAAGAAGAGTATTGGGTATACATGAAAGGAAGTGAAATCAAAAGAGATATGAAATGAAACGTGTGAAGTCATCTTCCCTCTCTCTCCCTAATTGTCTTCTCTTCTCTTATCTCAGATAATGTTCTCTCCCGAATTCTCTTATACCTCACTATTATACTTTTCATTGTACTGAACTTTGATTCCATGGTTACTATTTGAAGTGAATTAATAGAACATTACGTTTAGCCATTTCTGTGTGCATTTTCTTAATTGGGAGTTGTTACACCATTAGTAAGAGAAGTGTTTACCAACAAAAGTCAACTATCATCCATTTTCTTCATTTATCCAAACACGTGAGTCTGACTATATTTGGGAGTTTGGATATATAGTAAATAATGAGCAAGTAAGAATTTACTTATTACTCAATCAAGCGACCAAGGCTTTTAATTCACTTGTATTTAATATGAATATGAATTTCCTAGTTAAAAGAAGTTATTTATCCACAAAAGTCGATTATCATCAATTCATCGTTTACTCCTACTAAAGATAGATATATCCAAACACGTTTATCATAATCTGACCATAATTTGCTAGTTAAAAGAAGTTGCTTACCAACAAAAGTCAACTATCATCAATTTTCATCATTTATTTCTACTAAAGTTATATCCAAACACCTGGCCATAATCTGTATAATTTAAATCACTTTATAACTCCCCTTAGTTGGTTTATAGAGAAAATCATTAGGAACTTTCAATAACATTAGACAAATTGGACCTACTGGATTAAACTTTTTTTTTAGCAGCAGGAGTGTCAAACATCACCCGTAAACTCACACAAACAAGGTGAGGATCCTGAGCTCAAATCCAAAAAGTTACGGAAAATATTTAGCCTAATAATATCGATTTTGTCAATTGTGTTAGATGTTAAAGACACTTGATTCCAAAAAAAAAAAGACTCTATTTATTATAACCCAAAATTGATTTATTTTATAGTTTCATGCTATGTCATTAAACTCGGTCATCGACTCAGTGATGGTAATATATCAGGTATCAGTGCATGGGTCAATCATCGAATATGTGGGTTACTACATGACCTGGTCGGTGGTCTCTACTAAAATATTTCAAAAATTGATCACATAAATTTTACTTGAACCTCTACCCTAATAACTAGCACATGAAAGAGCCTTAATATAAGACAATAAGCCTGCCATGCCCAAAATATCACCTCGAATATCGAGTGCCACACTAAATGGCTGACTTTAACAAATATTTACCCCGAAAATCAAAACCATGCTAAACAATAGTCAAAACATTATTCCCAACCATGCTTAAATGAAGTTTAGCTTTATTTGTGTATTAGAATATGTGTCTGAATTCATTGTAAGTGGAGAACGGGTCTCACTTAGAGTACTAAGGTATTTTTTAGCAATTGTTACTAAATGGGTATTATAATAATTATTTCTCCATCAATGAAAAAATTCGATAATCACACTAACACTAAATTGTGGTTAGTATGTACTAACCAGTGTTTTCATTTACCCGTTCACCCACCACCAAACACTAAATTGTGGTTAGTATGTACTAACCATTGGATTATTGTATAATGGTTACCGAAAAATTTAGTAATTGTTACTAAGAAATTCCTTAGTATCTTAGGTCATTGTCGTGGAGAACAATACCATTGCAGGAAGCATGGTTCAGTGACTCATAGGTTCCTACTTTCAGTGAAAAGCTTCTATTAAACAGATTGGTCCTGAACAAAAGTAAACAAACGTAACCTTCTTAGTAAATTTCACGCTTTTTCTTTACCTCTGGAAGTAACTCGGCTTCCATTGCAGCTAGAACAACAACAAAGGGGTATATTTATAAGCTTATAAGTTTTTTACTGTTCTGCTATGCATTCATCTTTTTTGGTACTTGCTTTGTGGATTTGGACACTGGTTTATTGTATTTTAAGGTTTTACGTTGGGTTGATTTGTATTTCAGCAGAAGCATGGAAAGGAGGAGGCAAGAATTGCAAAATTGTTCCTTGGAAGCTTAGAAATAGATGGAATAACTGCTTATATTTGACGAGACAAATGATATTCGTTTGCTCTCACATCTATAGAGAAGACAACACTTGTGCTGATAAGCTTGTCGGGCATGGTACTAATATTAGTGGTTTTGTCTGGTGGGACCTTCCTCCTATTTTCATCGCTGAGTATTTCTCCAGAAATAGGTTAAGTCTGCCTAGTTATAGATTCTACTAATTTTTTGTTGGATGGTTTCAGTCTCCTTCTGGCCTTTTGTTTTTGGTGTGCTGTAAATGATTGTTAATGACTTTGGTGCCAACCTAGTTGGGATGAGAGTCATTATAGTGAGGCTCTTGCATGCCAATTTTAATTTACTTTGGACTAGATTCCTTTTAATAGGACTGATATTTTTTCGTTTTGGTTGTAATGTTGCTCCTTTCATGGGTATTGACCTAGTCCCCCATATCTTTTGTATTTTTCCGCTTTTTATCAATAAATTGTAGGGGGTACTATTTCCTTCTGGATGTTTTTTCCCTAAAGAGGGTTTTGCACCAGAAGGTTTTAATGAGGCTCCATAACCCTTTATTTTGCTTAAAAAATGAGGCAAGAATAGTACCAAGAGGCAGTGTCGGATTTAGAATCCTGAGTTAGGGGGTGCAAAAATTTTTAGACACGTGCATAGCTAAAAAATCATAAAATTAATTCTTTAATATATTGAATTAAATAAATTAGATTATATTTTATAAAATATCATCTAATTGATTTCATGTTGTCAAAAAAAATCTAGCTAATTGATTTATTGTTAACAAATCATTGAATAATGAGTTCATTATCGATGTTATTGAATACTTCTTCCAGTCTCCATTATAAACAAAAATACTACTTTAACGGTGTGACTAAGGAATTTAGTTAAGTGCAATTAAATATTTAGATTTCAAGTCCAATCAAATTTACTTAATTGACCTTTATAATATTAATAGGAAAAATATTGTAGTTTATTTAGAATAATAACATTAAATATGACAAAATAAAGTGAAAATGTCAATGATTTGAAGCTGTTTTTTAACAAAAGAATTGAAGCTTTTTTGCTTATAATAGTGTCTAGAGGGAGTATATCTCTCGGTATGAGTTACTAGACAATCATTCATTCATATAAATTGAGTGATATAGTGCAACAATATTGCACTAAAATAAATTTAGAGATCTAGGTGCAAACTTCTAAATTGAGGGGGGTCAAAATCGATTTTTTATAAAGAGATAAATGTACTTATTTATTTTTCAGGAGAAGCAAGTGACTCCCCTGGAATATACATAGGTCCGCCTATGCGAAGAGTAAGAGGAGTGGACTAGACAAGTGCTGAGGTATAGAGCTAATTGTCTTTTTAAGGGTTTTTTTTTTTGGTACCCCCACCACCTCCCTATCTACCCCCATCGACCCTGCAAAAAGACGCAATTGCCCTTCACAAAAATTAAAAATCCCGAACGTATCCTGATTTCAATTTTTTTTTTTTTGGAAATCGGATTTAGGTAAATCCGATTTCCACTAAAAAATTTAAAAAATTTAAATCGGATTTAGGTAAATCCGATTTCCACTAAAAAATTTAAAAAAATAAAATCGGATTTATTTAAGATGGGGTAGATCCGCTTTGAAAAATAACAAATCGGATTTACCTTAATTGGGGGTAAATCCGATTTGTTATTTTTAAAAGCGGATCTACCCCCATATAAGGTAAATCCGCTTTTAAAAATAACCAAAGCGGATTTACCTTAATTGGGGGTAAATCCGCTTTGTTAACCTAATTAATAAATAACTCAGTTAAAATTTTAGATACAAATTTCGACCGTCTTTTGGTTCTGTTTAGTGTGTGGTTCGTTAACACATGACGATATTGTACGTCGGGAGAATAATTTAGGCTAAAAAATCAGTTTTCGGGCAACCTACTCAAATTGTAATGAAACCACATTCTTTAAATCGGAAAAATATCAAGGATCAATACTCCTCAAGAAGAGACTTCTTTCAGGACTGGGGACCTCAAAATCCTAAATTTCATCGTTTACTATTTTATATTAATTTTTTTAATTTTTCATAATCTCCAAAAAATCTGAAAAAATTTGCATAACCTTATTTTGGTTTTATTAGATTTTTAGTGGTGTTTTTATAATTTTTGGATTAGTTTTGGCTGTTTAACGGATTTTTAGTAGCATTTTATAACCTTTTTTAAAAAATTAAATAAAAAACAATTTTTTTAATAACAAAATCGGATTTACCTTAGGTGGGATAAATCCGATTTTCTTTTTTTAGGGAAATCGGATTTACCTTAGGTGGGATAAA
The DNA here is from genome assembly GCA_039519185.1 of Astragalus membranaceus. Taxonomy (NCBI): domain Eukaryota; kingdom Viridiplantae; phylum Streptophyta; class Magnoliopsida; order Fabales; family Fabaceae; genus Astragalus; species Astragalus membranaceus. The sequence continues at coordinate 141,183,666 of CM076850.1, read as the reverse complement.
TCCGATTTTCTCTTTTTTTAGGGAAATCGGATTTATGTGCCCAGCAGGTAAATCCGATTTCCAAAATAACAAAGCGGATTTACCTTCGGCTAAGGTAAATCCGCTTTGTTATTTTTGAAATCGGATTTACCCCCATCTGAGGTAAATCCGACTTTAAAAATAACAAAGCGGATTTACCTTAGCTGAAGGTAAATCCGAGCGAATTGTAAGTTGGGCAGGGGTATTTTCGGGTTTTAGCAATTTGATGAGGGTAGATGAGAGTTGATGGGGGTACAAAAAAAAAGGCCTCTTTTTAATGACCAGCAGTGGGATGAACAATGTTTCCTTGCTAAAATGAATTGCATGATTTCCTCCATTAATCTATGCCAGCTTTGATTTATTTCCCACACCTTTCAGAAATTTCTAGAATAAGAATTTATTTGAGCAGTAAATCAAAATTATATTTGTATGAATCAGTGTACTTGAGTATTGCCACAACTTTAGTTCGGTCTTTTCTTTGTCGTTTCATTTACGGAAAAATGTGTAACGATTTGGATTAAATCTAAGAAGATATCATTGCTTTTTGGTATATATCAATTTTATGCATGTATTTATTATTTATAAATGACTATTTCTCTAACTCTTGACGGGCGCAAAACATGTAATGATTTGTATTGGAACGTGATTATTACTTACATGTACATACTCGCAATCTTAAGTCTTTGTAGGATAACATGTATGTAATGACTTAGTATAAACAAGTTTGATCTAGGCCGCTTCTCATAATTGGTATTTTATATTGATCATGATTGAAAACTATTTTGATTACATTGTTCTGTATGTGGAATTACAAAGACATATCCATGCAGAAGAAATAATACAAAAGTAATTATTACACCAGAGTTCCTTTAGGTTATTTTTTTGTAACAAGTTGATCATTTATGTTTTTTTCGTACCAACTAAGTCATTTAAGTTACTCAACGTTTTCACCGTTGACTTTTTCGGCCAATTCCCATCTAACATTGTTAAAAATTGTATATGTGGCAGTTAAGTGCTGATGTGACTGTATAAATAATAATCTAAGTTATTTTTAATTAATTTTTTATTAGAATTGAAAACCCCCAAATTTGAGATGAACTAGGGTCATCTTCTTCATCCATGAACAAGCTTCAAACCCAGAACACTTTGATATCTCATCTGGGATAATACCTTTTAATCCACTGTGTCCCAAATTAAGCTCTTTTAGAAGTGAAAGGCGAGATATTTCACTAGGAATATTACCTCCTAAGCGATTAAAGTGCAGTTGAAGCACTTCATGTTGAGACCAACCACTAATCTTAGGTTGAATTGGACCAGAAGTAGCATTGTGAGACAAAGAGAGAACAACTAAGAAACTAAGAAGCTCATAGGTTGTTGGAATGTCTACCATCTATTTATCTACTATCTATTTAAAAAAAATAGGATTATTTAAATTACCAAACTGTCCCTGGATCTATTTTTAAAAAGTTTACTATTTATCAATTATTGTTTTGTTTTTGGGTCACGACGAGTAAATATAATAAGTGATCACTTTAATTTCATTTCTATAAGTACATAACAATATTTTAAATCATTCGTATCAATCACATGGTACAACCCGTTGGAAGTAAGATTAAGATACCTTAAATTAACTATACAGCTGAAACCCTCAGGAACTTCACCATTCAAACGATTCTCCTCAAATGCCACAACTTCCAAACTTAGTAATCCAGAAAGCTCGGTTGAATGCCTATTTATAGAGTAAAAGTGGGTTGAAAGCTCGGTTGAATGCCTATTAGAGGTAAAGAGTAGGAAATAGTGTGTACCTTGAGCATTACATTGAATGCGTATTTATAGAGTAAAAGTGGGTTGTTCTAATGAATCAGAGCCGTCCGATCTAGGGCCTAGATCCTAGATCTTAGCCGTTGGTTAATGGATCTGCTTTTGCTGATGGGCCTCACTATTGTGGATTGGGCCAATCCGTAACACAGCTGAAACCCTCAGGAACTTCACAATTCAAACGATTCTCCTCAAATGCCACAACTTCCAAACTTCAGAAAGCTCAGCCGGCAACTCACCAGAAAGATTCTGCTTGCTTAAATCCAGCACTCTAAGATTCTACTTACTTAAATCCAACACTCTAAGTTGATAAGAATGTTAGCTCTTGAGAAAGATCCATGAACTAGGGATTATTAATTTACTGGGTTTGAAGTTCCCTGGCACCTTTAATTTTCTGGGTTTGAAGCTTGTTCATGGATGAAGAAGATGAACCCTAGCTCATCTCAAATTTGGAAGTTTTTAATTTTATTAAAAAATTAATTAAAAATGAATTAGATTATTATTTATACGGCCACATCAACACTTAACTGTCACCTATATATTTTTTAACAGTGTTAGATGGGAATTGTACATAAATGTCGACGGTGAAAATGTTAAGTAACTTAAAAGGACTTACTTAGTACGAAAAAAATAGAAATGACCAACTTATTAAAAAAATAACTTAAAAGACCTAGTGTAATTTTGCCTAAATAAATAAAATAAAACTTGTTACTACTCCCTAAAACGGGAAGAAGAAAAATAAATTTCAGTGCGAGATTTTATTTGAGTTTTCATGCTGAGTCAGTAAAGAGGAAAGGAAAGAGGCTTGGGTGAGAAATGACCGAATGTTATTCCCTTCTAAATCTTCAAATTCCATCTTCTTCCAAACAACGATTTCTCATTACTGATTTCGCCGGAAACAGTTTTCCCCAACGTTCCCGCAAACCCGTTTCTTTCTCACATCGATTATCAAAGCAGCTTCAACCTTGTAAAATTTCTCGGCCAACCCGGGCTACCACCGCGCCGATGGAAGTTGAACGAAGTGAAGGATCTACAGGATCATCTTCACCGATGAAGCTCTTGTTTGTGGAGATGGGTGTCGGCTACGATCAACACGGGTGTTGTATTCATCGCCTTTTTTTTGTCTTTTTCTTTTGACTCTTTCACCCTTTCGTGTTACTGATATGGGGTTTTCACATTGACGCACAAAATAGGCAGAATATAACGGCTGCAGCAATGAGAGCGTGTAGGGATGCTATTTCTTCAAATTCAATCCCCGCTTTCCGTAGAGGTATTAATAATCTTATTTGCTTTCACTTTTCAAGTGTGTGTTAGTATCTTTTGATGCTTGATATGCTTACTTTATAATCTGAATTATAGTATACACTATGTGGCTAGCTTTCTTTTATCAGTTTGTTACTGGTAGCTATATGAGTTAAACATGCATTTTATTCCCTGTGTGATTTATTGCCAGCTGAAATATGAAGGAATGAAAAAATCAGTTATCTTTCTTCTCAAGGTCTATTAGAAGGTTTGAGAAAAAAACATAGAAATTCATCTATTGACTCGTTCAATGGTAAAAGTCATTACAAAGATAAATCACATATCGTTTATATAGGAGTTCATCATCTAACTAACTCACTATCCACCTAATTAACTAACTAACTTTTATCTCTAATAAGGTCTTTGGAATCAAGACATGACATCTTTGATTTAAGCCTATGCTTTTGAAGTTGCCAGGCATATATAGCAAATTGACATTTAGGAAGATAACATACTTTATGAATTCTTCTGGCAGAGATCTCTTTTTCCTTGTTTTCCTCCTTATTCATAGTTAGTGTTGCCAAGAACGAAATCAAGACTAATTTCGATCATTTTTGACTCTCCTCTCTCTATGTGCTTGTCCCAATTTACTTTGTCATTTAAACTACTTTGTGTTGTACGTGTGTATTGCAACAAGTTCCAAATAGAGAATAGAGATTTTATATTATAAGAGCTTCCAAAGGGAGAAGGCAACCATGATTTCAAAGTCTACCTGCTAAACATGCTTATTTGTGAAACTATTACCAATTAAAAAAGAATGTTGTCGATTAATTTGTAGTTTAAATGCCTCAATACACTTGCTGAGTTTAACCCTTGGATGTTTTTCTTGTTATTTTACAGAACTTCCAACTGTTACCCATACCTTGTGTTCTGATTGTAATTCTTAACAACCATTCCTCTAATGAATAATTGATAATAAGATAATCAGTTTGACTTGATCTCTACCCTACTAATTCAAGATAATTTATAGTTCCGGAAAACATCAAACAATCGTATGGTCATTATGACTGTAATTCTAGCTTGTTTGGAGTTGACACGGGATTTCTTTCTCTATGTTTATTTATTGTTGATTAATCTTTTTAAAAATCGGCTTTGACGATTGATGTTCAAAACTGTTTCTTCAATTTTAATGATACGAAATTTATTTAGGTTCCATTCCTGGTGTCAGTTTTGATCAGATGAAATTGCAGATCAAGCTGGGGGTTCCTCATTCTCTCCAGAAATCTTTGGACATTGAGAAAGTCAAGTCTGTATTTCCCTAGTGAGTATCTGCACCTGGGGAAACTAGTGCATTTTTTCCCTCCCATAATGTTTTACTATGTGATGGTGTGGCTATCAATATGAAATTCTATATTATCGTTGTGTTTTTCGATAAAAAAAAAATTAAGGTGGTATTTCGATCTTTTATTTTCCCATAGGGTTAGATTTTAATATTTCTGTCAAAAACCTGGGTTGTTCTTTCTCTCCTTGTTTATATTCTTTATTGAAGTTTATATATGCTTTAAAGTTTTGCGTGAAGCCTTGAACCAAGACATAATTTTGGTGTTCTTAGATGCTAATAAACAGGCATGACCCGCCGTGCTTTTGTTCATTTCTCCTAGTAGGGGGTAATCCGCCATGCCTGTTGATTAATTTCATGTCACTGTTTGTTGTCTTACCGTATAATTACATCTTCCATATGATGATCTTTTTAATTCTTGCTTACCTGCACCAACATTGCAGTGGAAAAATTCTGAATGTTGAAGTTGTGGATGGTGGTTTGATATGTTCAAGTGGGGTGCATGTGGAAGAGATGGGTGACAAGAACGACGATTGCTACATTGTGAATGCTGCTGTTTATGTGGGTTATTAACTTTCAGTTTCTGCAGAGCTTTTTTCTCCTGTTAATGGACTTGTGATATTAATAATTATGCTCTCTTCTCTGCTGGAAAATAATAGAAAAAGTTGTACATTTCAAAATTCTATGTCATGCTTCTTTTGTTCGGTCATCGTGGAATTTCATCTAAATCTACCATTTGAGCACTTTCTGTACTGACCTACAGTATCTTGGATAAACAATGTTGCTTAACATAATTAATTATCAAAAGTAAAAGTGATCCCTTTGTAGTTTTAAAGCACTCCATTTCCTTTTGAAATAAATTTGTTGTCCCACTCAACAGAAGTTACTGGTTAATGATTTTTTTTAATTAGATGAAAATATTAAATATATAACCCATTGAATAGCTCTCACCAGTGCCTCCACAGCACTTACCAGTGGTAAAACACAAGTGTTGTGTCGATATTGGTTCGAATTTGTAATTCTCTACTTTCCTCCCCACTTTTCCACCCTCAATCGTTTGTATTAAGGAAAAAAAGTATTCTCTTACCAGTGTATCATCGATGTTGACAGACGAATTAGTAATAAGTGAAGGGGTCGGGACACTTGAAGTGCCTCAGACAGGGCATGCGCATTCAAAAGTCAAACAACAATGCCAAGTGCAATACAGTGACTAAAAATTGTTTATGTTAAAACAAGTGGTCCTAGCCAAAGTGCATTGCTAATAGATATCTCATTTGTACATACGTAAGTGTCCATGACAATCAATACAGTGTTCATAATGTTCCTTTCTCTCTCTCTCTCTCTCTCCTGATTATATTAGTGCTGCATGTATATTTAGTAGACAGTTCAATGTGATTGAGCTTATGACATAAGTTCCGACTTAATTTTGAATATTGTGAATGGACGGATACATAGAGCGTTTCCTTTTCCCTGATATGGATGACCCGAAAAACAAACTTGACAAAGGGTATGCCCTCTTTTTTTACTATGTGTTATGGATTGGGCCCCTACAGCACTTTGCACTAAGGCCCAATACCAAAGTCAAACCCACCATTCAACAGTGAGGATCAAAGACCTAAATCCAATGGCTCCCAATGGATTCCTAAACCTATAAATATGCATTCATTGCTAGCATTAAAGGTACACACTTTCCAATCCTCTCACTTGTAATTGACTCACTCACTGACTTGAGCGTCGGAGTGTCATTGCAGGTACCACCCCACCTCGGATCGGAGCATCAGCCCGGATTGACCATCATTTCGTTATCAGGAACCTCGGGGGAACGCTCTTCCGCTTGGAAGCTGTTGGAAGCCGAATTAAACCCTTCGTGAACATCGGGCTCAGCCGATCTAAGGTTATCGTTTCGGACCCCTTCCGATTCTCTGGGAGCGGAAGCCATCAGTTTGGCAACGTTTGGACGATCTGTGTCAATAACCCGTCGGGTTTGTTTTGTTCTAGCCAGATCGCACCTGCAGAAATGGGGGCATGCCAAGTCAAGTTATGCGCGAAACAGTGGGTCCACTACCAAGTCGGAACCTGACCTGACGACCCCCACTTTGTTCTATCGAAAACGTGCAAACAGGAGTGTCGGCAAAAGCACATGCGAAAAGAAAAAACACTAGAAACACACTAACCTTGGAACTCGGAAGACCGGTAAAGCTGATCCTGCTCGCGTGTCCTAACGACCTCAATGAACTGAAGGGTAGAGACTCTCGCCCCAGAAAATAAGAAGGGAAGCTCGGATACCTAACCACGAAATTACGACGTTAAGATCGGTTCCCGAAGCAGTTTGCAAGAAACCAGTGCAAACCAGTGAGCCCCTCACTCATATTTATAGTGTTCCATTAGCAACGAATTGGGCCTGGGCCTAAACGGCAGGTCCAATCCGTAGCACCTAGCCTAGGCACGCAAATCGAGGCACCATCATTACGCCACTTCACATCAAACGACACGCCCCATCAATGTCATTGACGACAGCGCTGAAATCAAAGCGTCGCCGTTATGAAGAAACCTCAAGTTACTCGGTTTCACTTTATACGACCCTCGGAAGGTCGCCTCGGACAACAACCATCCACCGATGAACTCCCCCAGAGCACTCTAATCTCGGCCCAAACCTCAAAGTAAACCCGGGCTGGTGGCGACACACCCACCATGGTGTAAGCTCAGTCTCGGAAACATGGCATGTTTTGCAAACTGCCAAGACCGTTCCGGTCTCTAAGGATACCTCTGACCCAAGCAAAGCATCAAGTCGAGCTCGCCCAAGGGCAAGCCGACTTAGGGGGCAACTGTTATGGATTGGGCCACTACAGCACTTTGCACTAAGGCCCAATACCAAAGTCAAACCCACCTTTCAACGGTGAGGATCAAAGACCTAAATCCAATGGCTCCCAATGGATTCCTAAACCTATAAATATGCATTCATTGCTAGCATTAAAGGTAAACACTTTCCAATCCTCTCACTTGTAATTGACTCACTCGCTGACTTGAGTGTCGGTGTGTCATTGCAGGTACCACCCCACCTCGGATCGGAGCATCAGCCCAGATTGACCAAGAACTCAAATACCAACTATCTCGAATCGGACCTGATATTTAAGATCGGATACCAAGTCAGGGGTACGGGGTATCGAACACTATGTATGTACAAGAGGTGATTTCCTTTTCTTCATTTAGGCCATAATAATTGCATCAGTAACTATTTATTGATGAACTGCTTATGACTTTCCTACTGATAGTTTAAAATGTAGCAATCATTCTTGTTTATTGTATTATCGTCAGGTAATTTGCATTTAAATTTCGAGTGTATTTAATTAAAAGGCTGTGTTCCCTTTTTGTTAGTCGTCTTGCATAGACGTTTGTCATCATTTATATATGATTAAGCTTACTAGATGGTTGTGATAATGACAGTATAATATTACCATTAATTGTACTTTTTGATTTCTTGATAACCCAACAAGTCAAGAACTCAAGGTCCTACACCTTGAAATGGAAGTCACACCCTATAAGTCTATAACTAGTGAACCACTTCCCAAAATATATGCATTGGATTTTCAAAAGCTTTGGATTGCAATTATTATACATTATTACAGATTAAAAGAGATTGATTAAACTGCAACATTGCAAACAGTTACAAATATGAAATATTTCAACATAAAGTGTGCAGCATGAATCAATTAATAATGGTAAAATTCAATTTGCATTATGTGATCTATCGTAAATTATCTTTCTCGTTTTCTAGACACGTGTAACAAATTGTTCTCCCTCTATGATCTATTCTTGAAGAGTGCTATATTACAATTGAATTGAATTCAACACCCTCCCTCCCCCTTTAATTAGCATATAGTCATATACTACCAAGTACCAATATAAGTTTCAGATAGTTAGATCAGCTGCATTTAGGAGTATGTTCCAAGTATCAGGTAGTCCTGGCAGGCACCAATGACTGCAATCGTTGCCCGTGGGATCCTTACCATAAACAGAAGGATGTGCATCTTTTCGTAGTTGTGAGAGAAATGTTATGTCAAGTAGATAAACTGGTTTCTTCATGTTGTTTAACACTCTGTTAACTACATCAGTTGCAGGAGGTAGAGGTGCTGGATATGTTGATCCAAGTACTGGTTCAACCTCACCACCACATGTTTTCTTTGCTTCATTCCACTCTTTCCCTCTGCATTATCATAAAATATGTTTCAGTTAATAACATCTCATCAAATATTAGGGTAATTGTAGTTTGAATTACTTACTGATAATGAGTAGGGGAAATTCCTTGAAAGAAGATTTTAGTTTTGGTACGGTCAATATTAGCATCAACCCATTGAGCCCAAGTAGTTAACCCTTTATAAAATGCATCAAAACGGTCCATGTCCTTTACTAGATTGGGACCATCTCTTATGTAATCCCATCTGAAACAACATCAACAACTAACTGTATGTCAAGTTTGAGTGTAAAACAAGAAAGAAAATGAATCAATGAAGTGATACATACCCTTGTGATTCTCCAGTGTGGACCCACCAATGCCATGAGTTGAAGATCAACATGTCTGAGCCTATCCATGCGTTACCAGCTTTAATGGAGTCCAGTGTAAGCACTCGACCCACATTATCTTCCTGAACTATGTCCACCAAATACGGCGTGCGATATAGCTGTATCGTTACTGCATATTCCTGTCCAATAATCATTGCCGCAGTTCCATTTTCGGTGGTTCAGATTATATTTCAAATAACAATGATCATAATAATATATAATTATATCAAAGAAGACGCTTATAAACAAGTTGAACACTGAGACATTGCACTCTAAAATTAAGTTAATAATGCATACCTACGTACCACCGCCACCTTAAGTTGAAGACGTGTCAGACAACACTTCAATTACACCCATTTTTAAAATTATTATTGGTGTCTACGTGTCTGCGTCAATGTCCTGTCCAGTGTCAATAATGTCTGTGTCTCTGTCGGTGCTTCATAGATGCATACACCCTTATTGGTGTGGTGTTGAAACTTGAAACAGATTCATTTTTATATTCCCTACGATGGTGCTCTGTTTTGTCAAAGCTTAGTTTTTGTTTTTATGTTTTTGTTTTTCAAAAGGAAAATGCTGTGATCAATATGAAATAATATTAAACCCTATAGAATCTGTTGTCCACCAATAGCTTGTAAAAGAAGTTTAATCTTTGACCGACAGATAAAGCCGAGTGATTTAGTTTAGATTTAGCACAATCCGTGAGTTGATAAAACTTTGATGGACATGTGTTCGAGCACATGAATTATTGGAGATAACCTTCATTTTTTTAGTAGATAGACAGAATGGCAAACACAACCTGTAAATTCACACCCCCAAAGTAAAGATTTCAAATTCAAGCCAGAGAACCATAGAAAATGTCCAATCTAATAATGTTGGTTTTGCCAACTGTACTAAGCCTTACGGATGAACATAACCTTGAATATAAAACTATATAACAGACATGAATTTCCTATGCATCCATTTAGCGTAGTTTTTTTTTATAGGCAAATACTAGTGATTAGTTATTAATTAGGGATGATACAAATGTTAGTTTTTATGATTTGAACTATAGTCCTCCTTTTTCAAACTCACTCATGTCTCTTAGCTCACTAATTGAACTATCTTTTTGGAATGCCATTTCACGCAGTTGTTGCAGTCGCACGTCTCGGACCATCCTTAGATTTTAATTAGACAGTCCATATCAGCCACACCCTATAAGGGGACCAATAGGTGTGTTTGTATAAGACTTTTTCCACCACAATAGTGTCAAACTGTGCATTTCGAGATAATTAATCATGATTATATTTACTAAATTTATACTTTATACTATTAATCGTGGTCTGAAATTTATCTATAGTTTGCAAAAGACTGCATTATGTGGTTTGACATGGCTGGCAAAAATTATGTTTATATATATATATATATATATATATATATATATATATATATATATAATAACCTTGGTGTTCCTGTGAGTGATGTTGGTTAAACAAAAAGAAAGGGAAATAATTGCAGATCCAAGTTGTAAGTAGTAATCCCAGGTTGGCAAGTTCTCCCCTCATGGTACAGCCTACACAGCCTGTCAAGTCTTATTCAGATAATGAAAAACAATGGACCGGACTCAATATTGTGAGGCCTCAACTTTCCTGGACCTATCATTTTACATGTAACAAGTTCTAGTAAACAGAATACGACAACTCTTAATAATTGAAAATACCTAATCCCGCTTCATTTCTGATCCCACTATCCCACTTATTTTTATCACGTCTACATACAGAGACGGGGACAAGTAATTAGCTTTCATGGGACTATAATAAAAGTAGATTATATTACATATATTGTGTTTGATAGAACCTCAAGTACCACGTCACGTGGGAGTTATTGTGTTTGTTATTATGGAAGAGAAGGAGAAGGAAAAAAAAAACAACCTGGAATATAACAGTAGAGAATGATTCTTTCCTTGAAAAGCTGGTTGTTACATTTGGTGCCAACCCGTGAATCATACAGGACAATGATTCCCACATGTTCAGACTCAATGAGTCTCCCACAAACATTATCTTCTTACCCCTCCACCTGTTCAAAAAATCTACCCCATCGAACCTACAACACAACACAAAAATTACATCAACCATAAAAAAATTCTGTTCTGTTCTGCCATCTACTCATTACACGTGTAGTAGGATAGTAGTATTAACAAACTCCTAAAGAGTAGGTCATTAATAACACAAAAATGAACTCCTAATGACTAGATAAAACATCACACGTTGCAGCTTTTATAGGCATATACTTTCAACACATAATAATTAATGATCTCAAACGAGGAGTGAGGAGTCTCTCCACTTCACTAAAAAGAAAATGATATTGAAGAATTCTTGACAAAATTCATTCATTGGATAAAAGGATCATGGAGGATATATACCCTTTAATATTTGTAAGAAAGAAAGATTTAAATGAACCATTCTGAACACTACCTGGGCAAGGCACATGAATCAGGCTTCCAAGAGTATTTGAGAAACTGCTTATCAGGTCTTCCATACTTTAGGCAATCAAACTGAGCATCAATGAAGGGACAGCTTGAAGAATCATAGAGAGGATATGAAGAAGAATCTTCCACCCAGCTTCCTGAGAACAAATTACACCTATTTATTTTTTTTCTAGCTCTTAAGGGACTCACATTATGTGACTTTGCTGCTTTTGCTTGGCACATAGACACAAACAGAGCTAGGCTAAACACAGAGAGTAAAAAGAGCGTATGAACCTTGAAACCCATTTGTTGGGGGCCAAAATGAGAAAAATAAGACTAGTTGAGTTGGGTACTTGTTGTATGTGTGTATGTATGTGTTTGTTTGTTGGTCACATATATATAGGATAGAGAAAGTCAAAAATACATTAGTGCCAGATGGTGGGTTCACATGTAGTGTACTAGACAAAATTATTTTTATTTTATTAATTGAGATGGTGGTATCTAGGATGGATTAGCAAGGCTTTTCTTTTTACCCCTCTTCTTCTCTCTTATACCTTCATAACCCATTTAATCCCCAAAATATCCCTCAAAAATTTAAAACATTCCGAAATTACTTCAAAAGAGGATAATTCCGAAAAACTTTAGTTTAGAATTTTCTGAAATCACCTCAAAAGAGGTATTTTCGGAAGACAATTTTGAAGGTGTTCCGGAATTATGTGTTTTCCGGAAAGTTCTAAACTAAAGTTTTCTGGAATTATCCTCTTTTGAGGTAATTTCGGAACACTTTTTTTTTAAAGATTTCCGGAATTACCCCAAACGACATAATTTAACGACATAATTTTGGATGTCAAAAAATGTGTTTTGGCGTAATTCCGGAAGTCAAAAAATGTGTTCCGAAATTTTTTTGAGGAATCAACGGTAAAATCGTCCGTTTGGTGAATTATGGGGGTACAGGATATAATAGGGGGTAAAAAAAAAGCCGATTAGCAATAGTGGTAAGAACATGTGTCACTAGTCACTTGTGGGGTGTGTGGGGTTTGAAATTGAGAAGATTGTTTTATGGGAAAATCAAATGTCACTACATTATTGAGGATTGTCAATTGTTATTGTGTTCAACTGGTCTCCTGTATGTCACGGGGCAAAATGAATCTCTATGATATCCCATGTGCTTGGATCTTGTTTCTCCACATTATCTAGTATTAAAATTCTATCCATACATTATAATAAAAAATATTAGGAATAATGAATGACGTGTACTATGGTGTCACTTGATGAATCAATTAGTTCTCAAGTCTTCACCAGAACAAAAACAGGTCAGGCAAGCATAGCTTCAAGAATAATTGAGAATGAGTTGATGTATAAAATGTCATATCTGATCTAATCTAAACATCGTCTCATCAAAAAAAAAAATCTAAACATTTTTAAGCGGCTTGTCATGCCTCCCGCCAAAATCATCAAGTTTTTTTTCAAACATCTCCTACTTTTTTTTTTAAAAATGCGCTTCATCTAAATGGGCAGACTCGGCTAATACCTAGGTTCGATCTTCGGTGATGGAATAAATTGGAGTCATGCTTTACTTGTCTCCCGATCAAACTCCAGAATATTTAGGGCCACTTTCCCAAAGACACCGGAGCGGGTTCAAAGACCCCTAGACCAAAAAACTGTGTGTTTTGAGGTATTTTAGGGTTTAGAAAAAATTTAGCTATTTAAATACGCATAGTTCAATACTCAATACCCGTTTTGGTGAGAAAAAATAATTTCATGATAAAATACGTAAAGTGTAATGCTAAGCAGTGTGTGTTGGGGTACTTCAGAGTCTAGGAAAAAATTTAGATGTTCAAATATGAGAAGTCTGTTACTCAAAAACAGGTTAGGTGAAAAAAAATTAACTTCGTGAAAAAATATGTAAAGTGAGTTGTTAAGCAGTGTGTTTTGGGATACTTTAGCGTTCAGAAAAGATTTACAAAGTTTATTCCTTAATAACCGGTTAGGTGAAAAAAAGATTTAACTTCATAACAAAATAGGTAAAGGAAGATGCTAAGTAGTATATTTTGGTGTACTTTATGGTTCAGAAAAAAATTTAATTGTTCAAATACGCAAAGTTTGTTAAACGAAATATAATTTCGTGACAAAATACATAAAGTGCGATGCTAAGCAGTGTGTTTTGGGGTACTTTAGCGTTCAGAAAAAATTTAAACTCTTCGAATTTGCAAAGTTTATTCCTCAATGACCGATTAGGTGGAAAAAATTAATTTCATTACAAAATACGTAAAGTGAAATCATAAGAAGTGTGTTTTGATGTACTTTATGGTTCAGAAAAAATTTTAACTGTTCAAATATCCAAAGTTTATTCATCAATAAGCAGTGTGTTTTGGGTACTTTAGCGTTAAAATAATTTAAACTCTTCAAATACGCAAAGTTTGTTCCTCAATAGCTGGTTTGGTGAAAAAATTAATAGTATCGTGACAAAATACGCAAAGTGCGATGCTAGGCAATGTGTTTTGGGGTAGTTTAGCGTTCTAAAAAAATTAAATTGTTCAATAACTCATAGTTACATTACTAAATAACCAGTTTGATGAAAGAGAAATAATAATTTCTTGACATTAACTCATTTAGTTCGGTCACTATCAAATCACGGATCGGCAAAGCTGGGTTTACATGTGGTCAGCAGGTTCCCCGACGTAGATTAGTCACCGGCAAAGCCAGTGGAAACTGCGCACCAAAAACCAGTGGCGGATCCAGGACCCTGGGGTCAGGGGTGCAAAAATTTTCAAACACACAAATCACTAAAAATATAATATAAATAATACTTTAAGAGGTTAACCACTTGTGTTGCACTAGACCAACACAAATTAAATAGCACTAACAAGTTCTTAAAAAACAAATTAAATAGCACTAAAAGATTCAACATATTTACAAAATACAGAAGAGATTAAAACCAAATAGACTAACATAATCAAAATAAATTAAATACCACTAACACAATACAAATTAATTAAATAGTACTAACACAAATTACCAATTAAATAGCATTAACATAATCACAATTAGGATAATAAGAACAAAAACCGATTCATGGAGAGAAAAACTTTTTTTAAAATAAAATATGCGAGAGTGTGGTGTATTAGAGTGGTGCAAAACTAGGAACTTTGGTGCAAAATTAAGAACTTGGGTGCAGAAGATATTTTTTAGGGGATGCAAAAATATTTTTTCCTAATATTATTTAAGCACGGTAACCAAAAAACTATCGAATCACATATATATTTTTTAATTTTTCTTGAATTTACGGTTTATAGGAATAACTTCTCTCTTCGTGTTTGGTTGCATCAATATTTACTGAGAGTTACTTCTTTGTCTTGCAACATATAATATGCCATTAACATTTACTACCGCAGAAACTTCAACCACATTTACGATAGAACCCCCATCGCATTCTTTCAACTTTGTATAAGTACTTCTATTTTATTAGTGGTTTCCATCCAACACTGCATCATACCTACATGTTTCACTTTTTAATTGTGTTCATTTCTTTCTAATTATGAGTTAAGTTTTTATATTTATATTTAATGAATGTGGATTATGTTATAAAAATTATTTAGACTTTTTCTTCTTAATATCTATGGATGTTCAATTTTAATGTCTTTGTTAATGTTCATTTTTTTTATAATCTTCATATTTAATTTATAGTTATAATTTCTTTTTTATGAACATTAACAAAGAAATCAAGATAATTGATGAATCCGGATTTATTGTTTGAGTACCAATTAATGATAAATGATAAATTAAAAAAATCAAGAATGGGTGTTTAAATATCAAGAAAGACTAAGGCCAGTGAGATTGGAGTCACCAAAAATGATAATTGATCCGGATTGATGCCTTTTATTTAAAATTGAATTTCTTTTGAAGGTGAGTAATACTAAAATAGTTAATCTTCTCTCAAGATACAAGAATCATGCTCAGTAAAACCAATTTGTACTTTTGTCAACAAAAAAAAAACAATTTGTACTCTCGTGACAATTGTGTTTAGATTGATTTCAATCTATACTATCATAACCATGGTTCATTTGTAAGAAGTCAAATCAAAAGTCATTTAATGACCGAAAAAAGGGCAAGAACAATCAATTTGTAAGCATTAATGTATCAGGAGCTATTCTCAATACCTTTTTTTTAAATCAAAATAAAAGAATATGGAGTCTCGTTAAAATTTTTTGATGTAAAACTCTCATTAGGAAAAAGTCATTATTAAGAAAGAAAAAGAGAAAGAATCCATGGTAATGATTAAGAACATTCAAACTGGGATCTAAATAAGAAAGCGATTGTTCTTCTTTTTTTAATTTGGATCCAAGTTTGAATGTTCAAAACCTCCGATCCAAAGTTCAAAACCCTAAGAAAGTGTTTTAAAGTTCAATACTTCTATTTATACCTAGGGTCAAAAGGGGTCCAAGCCAAAGAGGAAATAAAAATCAGAATGTAGTGCGAACCGAACCGCATTACAAATGTGGTTCAATTTAGTTCGCAAAACCGTTTTCATAAAAACCGATTTTTCCTCAAACTGGATTAGGTTCTGAACGGGTTTCAAACCGGTTTCCATTTTGTGAACTGATTTCTGTGTCTGAACTGTTTGAAAACCGGTTTTACTTGGTTGAACCGGTTTTTGGCAAGATAACTAGTTTTTTATAAAACCATTTTTTTAGAATAAAACTATTTTTTTGAACAATTTAAGAATAAAACTATTAACAATTGCATAAAAAATGGGTTTATTACTCTACAAGAGAATTTTTTTTTTGACGCAAACTTTACAAGAGAACTTAACCATACTAGAGATTGTAAAACTGGTTTTTTGAATTACAAGAGGTTGTCTTTCTTTGTTAATTTAGATTCATTAAATTAACAACAGAAAACCAAAATTACGGTTAAAAAATGAGGCATTATTAATTGCTGGCCAAACATGCATAGGATGAGGGTATAAATTCCTTCCTACTTTGTTGGCCGTTGTAGATTGAACTTTTTTTTTAGATAAACAATACTTCATTGATAAAGCACTAGCTAGGGTGCTTGAACCCAAAGAACAAAAGTTACATATTGTTTAGGCAATGAAGTGAATCAAGCCACCAAGCAGAAATATAAAAATTTAAATTACAATGAGATCTATAAACCAACCAACTCTAAGTTAACTGTTTGATGCGAGAAAAAATAGAGTCAATGTTGGGATCCTCGGTCTTGAAGATAACAGCATTCCTAGCCAACCAAATGCTCCAACAAGTAGTCAACCAAATTAAGTACTTTGTTTGCTTAGCCTTTTTACCTTTAGACAGCTTCCCCCACCAAAGACAATGATCGATCAAGCTGTTGGACCCCACGTGATCGATCCTAAGCCAAGCAGGAACCTGCGACCAAATATCCGATGCAAAAGTGCAGTTCAAAAAAAAGTGAAGCTGCAATTCAGCTTCGTTCCAACACAGGACAAAGAGCATCAGCATCCGATGCGATAACAAGCCGGTGTCGTCAATTTCCACGAGTTGGCAAAGAGTTCCTAAGTAATCGTCATCCAAAAACAATAACCTTAGAGGGAGCGACACATCTCCATAATTTTTCCAACAGCTTATATAAATCATTTTGATCGCTCCCCATTACCTCCCGAAGCAACTCTTTATAAAAAGTACGGACGGAAAAAAATTTTGAGGCCCCAAGCTTCCACACCCAACTATCTTCAATCTCTTGGCAAAGAGTCACGGGGGCCAAAATCTGGTGAATACTTGCAGCCTCCATTTGATTGATACTAAATTGAGAAATTAACCAACCAAGACTCATTCCATCGCCAAACTCCATCCCGCCATCCTCCGTAGTCCCGCACAACCACACGGCTGGAGTCACGCCCCGCCCAAAGAGAAGGAAAAAGCTGAGAGAAAGAAGAAGTTCCCAGCCACACATCATCCCAAAAATCCACCGAAGCACCATTCCCCATCCTGCGAAAAGCTTGCTGGCCAAATGTAGCTGGAGGTGGAAATGCGAGATCAAGCAACAACAAATCACGCCACCAAATAGAACCAACGGCACCTCTTCTTAAAGCACCCTCCGACCGTTGTATAAAAGCATCCTTGAAGCTTCCATATCTATGAAATAATAAACCTTTCCAAGGAGCGATATCATCAACAAGAGCCCTCCACTTCCACTTACTTAAAAGAGTCACATTAAATAATTTTAAATTTTTGATACCGAGGCCTCCTTCATTCTTCGGTTTACAAACCTTGTCCCAAGCCACCCAATACATGCCCCTATCTCCATCATTGATTTGCCTCAAAAAATCTCTTTGAATTTTGACCATCGCATTAATAACCAACTTCGGTGCTTGTAAAAAGAAAAGAAATACAATGGAATACTATTTAGCACCGAATTAATAAGAGTGACTCTACCTCCAATTGAAAGATGGCGCCCCTTCCATGAAGCTAACCTTTTTCTAAGCATCAAGCATCGGCTTCCACGTTGTTGCCCTTCTCGGATTAGCCCCAACCGGAATCCCCAAGAACTTGAATGGGATGGACTCCGTTTTACAATGAAGGAAAGTAGAAGCGGAGTCAAGAAATTCCTCGGTAGTGTTAATACCAATGATCTTGCTCTTATGAAAATTCACACGCAAACTGGAAACCAATTCAAAGCTTCTTAAGATTGTCTTGATGGCCCACAAATTATCCCAAGATGGCTTCCCCATTAGCACCGTATCATCCGCAAATTGCATAATAGAAAACCGAAGAGAAGCATTAATATCATAACCCACAAAATAGCCAACCTCCACCGCTTTAGCTACTAAAGCCGACAAGCCTTCCACCACAATTAGGAACAAAAAAGGGGAAAGAGGATCCCCTTGTCTCAAACCTCTATACGCCTTAAAATCATTAGTGGGACTCCCATTAACCAACACGGAAAAAGTAGTATTACATACACAAGTTGTAGATTGAACTTGAATTGTTGCTTTGTTGTGGTTCTGGTGTGAGACTTATATACCCATTTCCTGCACTAGCTGAACCCATACAAAGTAATTCACCATTGGATCAGAGAAACTTATATATATATATATATATATATATATATATACATATATATATATATATATATATATATATATATATATATATGAGTGGGGATCAAGCTACTCGAAGAGTAATTTGCACACTTTAAATTTTGTCGATCCAACCGTCAAATTAATAGTTCTAAATGAGTAGATCAAATATGCAAATTTTATAAAATTTGCAAAATATTTTATATTTGATCAAATAAGTTCAATTCATCGTACATCATGCTTTTAAAAATACAAGTAAAATAGAGACTATAAGATTCTATAGCTACGGATACTCAATTTCAATAATTTTTGGTATGCATGACCATCAACATAATGTAAACTATTCAATGGTTGGATCAATAAAATTTAATGTCTACAAAGAGATATTAAGCGGAGTAACTCTACAAAAGTTACTCTTGGAGTTTATTTTATATAAGAAAATCTAGGGCCGGTGAAATTACCAAATTGTCTATTTACCTTTTTACTTTTTTTAGGGTTTATTTGGAAATTTATAATTATTCTATTTCATTTTTTGTGGGTCCCACTTTCTCTATCATCTCTTAAATTTTTTTATCTCACATTTAAAACCCATTTTTTTACTTCTCTCTCACTCTTATTTATCTCAGTTTTCTCTCTATCTCTCCCACCTATATTCTCTCTCTCTCTCTCTCTCTCTCTCTCTCTCTCTCTCCACATTCTTTTATTTGATTTATCTATTTAATCAAAATATTAATCATCAACTATATATTTTTCAACTATCAAGTATCTATTTAATTAACTCAACCACTATCAAAAATACCAATTCTACTCATGTCTAAAATATCTATCTAAGAAAATAAATAACTTCAACTAGTTATTATATAAAAAAATCAAGGGCCGGTGAAATTACCAAATTGCCCATTTACCTTTTTACTTTTTTGAGTGTTTATCTAAAAATTTATAATTATTCTATCTCATTTTTTGTGAGTCTCACTTTCTCCCATCATCTCTTAAATTTTTTTAACTCACATTTTAAACCCATTTTTTTACTTCTCTCTCTCTTATCTTTCTCAATTTTCTCTCTATCTCTCCCACCTCTACTCTCTCTCTCTCTCTCTCTCTCTCTCTCTCTCTCTCTCTCTCTCTCTCTCTCTCTCTCTCTCTCTCTTCACATTTAATTTTTTTGATCTATCTATTTAATCAAAATACTAATCATCAACTATCTATTTAATCAACTCAACCACTATCAAACTACCCATGACTAAAATATCTATCTAAGAAAATAAATAACTAATCAAATTACCAAATTGCCCACTTAATTTTTTGTTTTTTAGGTCTAATTTGGAAATCCATAGTTACTCTATCTCATTTTTTACTTTTGTGGGTCTCACTTTCTCTCATTATCTCTTAATTTTTTATCTAACATTTAAAATCCACTTCTTTACCCATCTCTCAATCATATCTTTCTCAATTTTCACTCTATCTCTCCCACCTTTACTCTCTCTCTCTCTCTCTCTCTCTCTTCACATTTCATTTTTTTAATCTATCTACTATCAATTTAATCAAAACACTAGTCCTCAACTATCAGCTATCTTTGCTGTCAAAAAAAAACTATCAGCTATCTATTTATAAATATTATTTTATCTTTTTTTTTATAGTTTTAACAGGTAAACATTACATATTATTTATACAATTTCATTATTTTTGATTTCTTACGGAAAATGTAACACGTTGTCGATATAATCACTTTTGTATTTGTGCTCATGAATGTCTTTATTTCTTATAAATGGACATTTTTCTTAAGCCGTGAAAGTACTAGATATTGTTGAAAAAATTATTTTTTATTTTTTAGTTTCAACGGGTAAACATTTCATGTTGTTGCTATAATTTCATCACTATTAATTTTTTATGGTGGAACGTTACACATTGTTAAAATAATTATTTTATATTTTGTATTTGAGATACAAAGAGAAAATATTACATGGTGTTAATATAATTTTACTATTGATAAAATGTATTTGGTGACGATTAAAAATTTCAAAAGAAAAAAAATATTCTAAAGTTGTGAAACTTCCTTTTTTAATAACTTGAAAACTTTGTTGTAATTGAATTCTGGCGCCTAAATCTATTTATACAAAGAATATGATGTTACCCGTGCGTATGCACAGGTATACTTCTAGTATATATATATATAAAGAAGAGTGTATGTATATATAAGAGTGGTGGATTTTTTGAGATCCTTATATAAAGGCTTCAGAGATGAGAGTTGTGATGATTTTGGGGGTTTAGGGTAAATGAGGTTTAATTTTACAAAATGGTTCTGAATTATAGTTTTAGGCCTCCGATTATGTTTTAAAATGGTTCTGGATTTTTTATTGTGGTGTGGTCCAGTTAGTAAATTTGGACTGGTTAACGACATTTTTTGCACATCTATATTCATAACCATCAAATTTTTCACACTTTTTTCACACTCGGTGTGAAAATGTCAAGTTTCATTTCCCCCTTTTAGCCTTTCTTTTGAAATTCATTCATGGGTGCGAAAATAGTCACACCCAGGGTGTAATTTTTGCCTATTTGCCCAATTTTCTTCTTTTCACCTTCAAACATTCCTAGGAAACAAAGAGAAACCGGCAATATGAAGAAGAAGAGAAATTATGCAAAGAAATAATGAACATATATGCCTAATGCATTCTCAAAAATTCTCTCTACAATTAGACTTTACCTTCTTCTCTCTAATATACAAACTGTGTATGCGAGTGTGTCTACAATTTTTTTAGATAAATAATTTGGTATTAAAAGGGGGTACAAGGGGTGCACCAACCCTTACAAACCAGCGAGTGTGTCTACAATGACCATGGGTACAAACCGTGTATTTTCTCTCAAGATTTTTTCCAACATTTCCATAACTAGAATATACAAGTGGATTCTAGGAAGAACAAAATTGTGACTTCTTTTTCTTCCCTTTTTACAATAGCACAGACTGATCTTCCAACAAGGTATCTTATGATCAAAAACTAGGACACACACTGTAAAGATTAATAATAGACTGTGTTTTATTTTATTCATCGATGTAGGGGCTGCTGGATATGTTTTGAGTTTAATTTAATTAACACAAGCGTGATTTCACAAAAATATAAAAACCAACTTTGGAGATGCAGGGGATCGAACCCTGTACCTCTCGCATGCAAAGCGAGCGCTCTACCATTTGAGCTACATCCCCGTGTTGAAGGTAGGGTAGAATGTAATTATTTGTTTTATAACCCGCATGATTTCACAAAATTTAAACGCAAAATATAAAATGTTTGTTGATTGGAGATGCATGGGATCGAACCCTGTACCTCTCGCATGCAAAGCGAGCGCTCTACCATTTGAGCTACATCCCCATTTGAAATTACGAATAATGACATTGGTTTAATAATATATATATTACATGTATCACGGAAAGATTAATGTATTTTTGTGTAAGGTACTAAGGATAGAAGAAATGCAGAGAAGTTGGTGGTCTTTCTCCAAGTATCGAAGTGCTTAACTTTAATCTATTTCAACAACTTAATTCTTTGTTTCTTCCACTTAAATATTTTTTCTTTTTGGCTTTTATGCCAACAGTGGACTTTGGTTCTTTTAAGTGTATATACATATACTCCAGTTCTGTGTGTGTTCTACTTTTATTCTAATTCAAAATATACATAGTTATTGAAGCAAAAATAACAAATCAAACTTGATGGGAATGAAAAACATGTTACATAATCAGTTTTGCATTTTTGATGTCTTGGCCTTCCTATTCAGTTTTGATGCCATTTTTCAATTTGACAGCGCAGTATCTTAAAGGTGCCTTTTGTTTTTATGAATGAATTGATCGTCATTTTTTTGTAAATTAAGGTATCCTCAACGCGCAATTATAGAGACTAATCCTTTGAGGCTAGGGGTAATAGATATTTTTCCATACGCACCGGCAGTCATTTTTTTGTAAATTAAGGTATCCTCGACACGCAATTATAGAGACTAATCCTTCGAGGCAATGGGTAATAGATATTTTTTCATACGCACCGGCCATGGATCAAACCCAGTACCAAATAATTAACGGACTCAAGTATCTACCATTTGTGCCACGTCATATTGGTAATTGATGGTTCGTCTTTACTTGCATCATTTTAATACAAGAACTTGCTAGTTATAAGTCATTTCATTTATTTATGCAGTAAATTGTATCGTAGCTCTAGTAAATTTGAATAAAATCAAAGCGTCCTTTTACTATCAACGACAAGATCTCTAGTCTCACAATCATGAGGGCGAGGTCATTACTAATTGCCAGTTAAACAATGTTTTGATATATCATTACTAATTGCTAAGAAAACTTGTGGTGAAAGAACACGAGCATGATAGCTGAGGAAATTGCAGTACATGATTGATGATTGGTATGGAAAAATGTATAGAATTGAGATGAGATATGAAAATTGGGAAAATAAAAGGTGAAAATTAATTGTTAACTCATTTCTTCCCCTTTAAATTTTACATTACCATAAACACTTCAAACATCTTCTATTGAAGAACAATAAGTATAATCTATATAGCAAACAACTTGGATGAGGAAAATCCAGTTGTCCATTTCTCCTCTCTTTTATTTTGCTTATTCTTTCACAATCCCCCACCTCAACACCCGGCCTTTAAACAACTGTCAGATGAGACCACATAGAGTCACAATCTTCATATTAAGCCAACAAAATTTAACAGGGGCAGACCAGGCAGTATAATTTAAGACATTATGAAACATAGTTACCAACTTTTGGTTATCAATATAATACTAGAGAACTTTACAGCTACTAGCCAGTCCCATGATCCTCTCAACCCAACAAATGAACAGAATAGCATTAGTAAGTTATATATGAGCAGCACTACCACTTTCCATGACTCGAGTTATGGAATGAGTCAATTATATATTCTAAGAAAAGAACCATCAAAATTCAACTGAATGATTTACCAAAAAGGGTGGCCCAGAGAAACGCGCCACTCTGCGATTCACCCAAAAATAAAAAGCTCAACACAATGCATTCATTCAACTTTAATCATATTTCAAAGACTAAAACATTACAATACAGAAACAGTGTCGACCTTTTTTGCAACAATTCATATGTTTATTTATTTAGTCATAAAAGCCAAATCACACGTTCCCATATCTGGTAAACTAGAAACAGCAGTCTCACTAAGGGTATTGGTAGTATTTTCCGCAACATAAATTACACACAGTTGTAGGATTGAAGATGAAAAACAAAGAGAAGGGAAGCAAAATCTGCATCTGGTGGGGGCAAATCACCTTTAGCACTAAAATACAAGAGGGAAGACGGAAGAGTGTATAATACGAAATACATTTAGAAATTGTCGTCATGAATAAATTATTCTCACAAGAGGAAGCTCAATCATCAACTTCAGCTTTAATCTCTTTCAGCAAATCCTCCTTGTAATCCTCAAATGTTCCAGGGAAATTTCTGACAGTACCATCCTCAACAACCCATATTTGACTTCTTTCTTCATCATCACAGACGCGAGATATCAATCTAGAATCATGACTGACAAGAACAACTCCACCAGTGAATTCATCCAGTGCATCAGCCAAGGCATCAATACTTTGCATATCCAAATGATTTGTAGGTTCATCCAAAAGTAAGATGTGGGGTTTTGACATGGATATCGACGTGAAGACCACTCTAGCTTTCTGCCCTCCTGATAATTTGGCAATAGGGGTAAGATGGTTATGACTAGGTAGCCCAAATTTACCAAGTTTTGCACGGACAGCCTCTTGCTTACTAAATCCCTCCTGGTCTGGGTGGAGACGAAGAAGATACTGAACAGGTGTTTCATCCATTATGAGTAGGTCCACGAAGTGTTGGGAATATCTTCCTATCCTCAACTTCTGACTCCTTCGAACTTCACCTTCAGATGGAACCAAATCACCGGCTAGAAGATTTAGAAGTGTAGATTTTCCAGCTCCATTTGGCCCAACAATGGCAACACGAGTCCCCATATCAATGCCAACATCAACATTTGAGAGTCTAAAATCCTCCCGGTTTGGGTAGCTGAAGCTCACTTCAATAAGCTGTAGAAGTGGAGGTGTAAGCTCAGTAGGTTCAGGAAAGTGGAATTCCACACTGTAGTCCCTCCATTTGTGGGGTACCTCCGGTGGGACATCATCCTCATCAGCCTTCTTCCCCTTACCTTTGCTTTTAGATGCTTCTTTAGCTGCTGCAAACTTAGCTCGGTCCTTTACCTTTTCTTGTTGAGCACGGTTTCCACTCCTTTTAGCTGCTTTCAATTGCTTGTCATAAATTTCATACTTCTTATTCACCTCTCTACGGCGTTGTTCATACCCACTCTCAAAATCATCAAAATTTCCACGATAGAAGTGAAGTTTCAAGTCATGCAAATGAATGATCTCAGTGCATACTGTATTGAGGAAATCCCTATCATGTGATACAACCACCAAAGTTTTCTTCCAACGGCACAAGTATTCTTCCAACCAGAGAACAGCCCTCAGGTCAAGATGATTGGTGGGTTCATCGAGCAATAATAGAGTTGGCTGCACAAAAAGTGCTCGAGCTAAAGAAATTCTCATTCTCCAACCACCGCTAAAGGATTTTGTATGACGACCCTGCATATCCTTTGTAAAACCCAGACCAGCTAAAATCTTTGATGCCTGAGCTTCAGCAGCATCAGACCCCATCAGCTGTAATTTTTCATAAAGCTCTGCTAGCTTCTCTCCTGCATCCTCTTCCTTGCTATTATTATCTTTATCTATGCTTTCTTCGACAGAAACTGCATTCTGTAGAGCAGCAACTTCTTCTCGAATTTTAACAAGTTCATCATTAGCTGAAACAACAGCTTCAAGTGCTGTTTTATCATCACCAACCACCTCTTGCTCAACTAAAAGTACATCAATATTCTTAGGTACGGGTATCTTCCTCCAAGCAAGAAGCTTCAATAGTGTTGACTTGCCCATCCCATTGGGCCCAACCAAACCATACCGCTTCCCATGGGATATCTTCACTGATGCATTCTTTAGAAGTTCTTTACCCCGGGCAGAAACAGAGAAGTTGTCTATTGTTATATCTTTGACATTAGCATCAGCGGCATCATCTCCATCAAGCACTGAAGTCCGACTTCCAATGACAACAGTGAAAGCATCATGATCATCCTTAAGAGCTTCCTTCTTTGCCTGCTCAACAGCATAGGCAGCCAAAAGGTCTTTCTTTTCACGCTTTTTCAGCTCTTTGTCTGCAATAGACACATCAAGTGGTTGCGAATCAGGCCTCTGCTGCTGACTGGACCGTTTGGACATATTAGTTTGCTCTTGCTCCTCTTCCAAGACATATTCGTCCTCTTCATCATCGGAGGGAGGGAGATCAATATCATCAGTGTATGTTGCAGCTTTTGGAGCAGATTTTGGCTTGGGCTTATTGGAGGAAGAAGAGGATTTTTTAGGTTTATCAGGCTTTTCATCCATATTGGCCAGCATGGCTGAGACAGAAAATTTTTCCTTCTTAGAAGCATCTTTGCTACTAGTCTTAGCCTTTGCAGATGGGCCTGCATCCTCTGCCTTTTTCCTTCCCATTGTAGGAAACTGAAACAAGTGAAAACCATATTAAGACAAGTCAATTAAAAACAAACCACATTAATATAAAGATATTTGCTGCATCACATTAGGAGCAAATCAATAAGCCAAGTGCGATTTTCGGGCAGCCAATAAGATGTGAGAATGAAGGAGCATGTGGCAGAATACACATGATCTAGCACAGTCACAAATTTGAAGTTTACACAGTTCATTTTATATAGCTTCATAAACATATTCGGAAATCCTACGAAATTGATAATAGACATGTCGACAAATGTCGTAGAGTCTGCCACCTAAAATTAAGTATGAGGAAATATAACAGCAGCTAAGCATTAAATCAGCATGGCATACAAAAATCAATCACGTTCACAACAACAACTGATAGGATATTAAATAAATAAATTGTAAGGGGAGGGAAATGTGAGTTGGTTGTAACCACTTGCTTATGTGGCAAAGTGGAGGGAAAGTAGATGAGTTAGTGGAGTGGAGGTTATAAATAGGAGTTGGGGGGATTAGAATCCTTAAGCAAGAATTGAGAATAGACCTAGAGTCTTTGGGAGAGATAAGGCCTCTGGAAGTTCCTTTTGGGAGAGATGGGCCTCTCGAAATGCCTAGAGTTACCGTCATCATCATAGTTTCTACAATTTCCATTTGTAATTCTGTTTCTAGGGCTGTTATCATCTTGATTCAGTCTCTATTCCATTAATATACGCTTTTATTATTCCATTTTAGAGATGAGAATTTCCGGTTCCTATCAATTGGAATTTCTGGAAAAACAGGCAACGCACAACAAACCAGAATGGAAAGAGCAGCTTGATAATATCAAGCGACACTTAAAACGAAGAAGCAGATGTGATGAACTCTCGGAGAAAGATTTCGAGATCTATTTAGAAATGAAATTGGAGTGGTTGCAACAAATTTACGTTGCTGCAAATCAGTGTTGTCAATGGAGGATGGCGGTTTATGGCGAAGAGCCAAAAATCCGCCATTTTAGGCCGCCATAAAGCTGCCATAAACCGCCATCCTTCACAAATTGGCCATGGCGGTTTTCAAGAAATCCGCCACCGCAATCCGCCAGGCACCGCAATGGCCGATATTTGACAACACTGCTGCAAATTCAACCAAATCAGAAAAGAAAACAAACGAACCAGAAGAAGAGGGATGGAATGAAAACTCTAAGGGAGAATTGAAGTTCCAGAAATTAAATGTGAGGGTAAATCACCAAAACCAGAAGAAAGAAGACAAACCTGTGAGTGTTATCACAAAATCAGAGGAAGCAGAGACGGGAAGGGAAGGCAACGTTTCTGAATCACAAGAAGGTGCGATTGCTGTCGTTAGGGTCAAGGAGAGAAGAAGTGATATCGGTGGTGACCTAGAACCACCGCAGGAGCAAGTGAAGATTGGAGCGCAGGGAGAAGAGGAATCATTGACGGAGGAACCACCACCGGAGCCTCCAGAATCACCAAACTGTGGCGTGTTCAAGGGCGGTAGCAGAAGCCTAGTTGCTGTGAAACGAGGAGATGACAAGGAATCGCCGGCGACGGGAAATGGAACGACGGCGACAAAGGTACCTTCCCTTCACGATTTGGAAAAGCCATCTCTGTTTTTAGTTGTTGAGATGCGCGACAGTGAGAGAAGAGGAACGGAGATGTGGGAACGACCAAGCGACGGCGACGAGAGGTGGAGCAGAGGGAGTAGCTCGCGATGGAGGAGAGCAAGATCTCACTCTCATGTTTGCAGATTGCGAAAAAGAAGAGGTAGAGGGTAGGGCTCGCACAGATTGGGAGTTAGAGGACTCCAACCTCGAACCAAACAAAGAAACGCAGTCGCCGGAGCCGCCGAACGAGGGAGTGGCCAAGGCGGAGCTGCAGCCTGATTGCGATGGTGGAGAACGCCGTCTCTCTCTTGCAGCAGTGTTCAACAATCGTGAGTGGGTAGAGAATGAGGCTAGGGCTGATTGGAACTCCCGGCAATTGGACTTCTTGACTGATCCATTGGGTCAGGCCCAATATCTGATAATTACACCTCCCCAATTCACTAATAACAGGGGGGTGTTACAAGAAAAAAGGGAAATGGACCAAGAGAGTGGCGTTGGGTCTGAAAGGAATTGAATGGAGGTGGACTCTGTTTCTTACATAATGGGCCAAGCCCAAGTGAGTAAATCTGAGTCTGACCCATTTGATAAAAAGAAGGGAGTGCCAACAGTAATAACTGAAAATGATAGGAAATTGATTGGGTTTGGTTGGTTCCAAAAGAAAGTGGACTTCACTTCTAATCCTATGGGCCAGGCCCACAATTTTATTATTACACCTCCCATATTTACTAATACTGAAAGGGCATTGCAAGTAGTAAATGGATTAAACAATCAAAGTGATCAACTTTTCAACATTTCTCCTTTATTTTCAAAATCTCTTGGCCTGCCTATCATTGTGGAAGAAGGGGAACGGTCACCGAATATTGTATCTTCAATTATTTATGTGGAAGCCATGAGGAGGTATGTTGCCGCTACCATTGATTCGTTAGAAGTTTTTACTCAAACTCATGGAATCTCACATAACAAAAATAGAGAGGCCACGATACTTTATGATCCGGGAGCCCACTTTTCAAGTTCATGCATTACTTGGTCATCATGCTTCAAGCTTTGGGATCCCGGTGGAAGACCATTGACGGTTTGTTTTCGGTATTTTCACCTTGAGGACAAGGTAAATGTTTAAGGGGGGAGTATTGATAGGATATTAAATAAATAAATAAATTGTAGGGGAGGGAAATGTGAGTTGGTTGTAACAACTTGCTTATGTGGCAAAGTGAAGGGAAAGTGGGTGAGTTAGTGGAGTGGAGGTTATAAATAGGAGTTGGGGGGATTAGAATCATTAAGCAAGAACTGAGAATAGACCTAGAGTCTTTGGGAGAGATTAGGCCTCTCGAAGTGCCTAGAGTTACTGTCATCATCATAGTTTCTACAGTTTCCATTTGTAATTCTGTTTCTAGGGCAGTTATCATTTTGATTCAGTCTCTATTCCATTAATATACGGTTTTATTATTCCATTTTAGAGATGAGAATTTCCGGTTCCTATCAACAACCAAAGCCTTTTCCCACAGGTGTGGTTAGCTGCATAGATCAAATGATATCATAATGTCCTGTCATGTCTAATGATACACCATCTAAACACAAATCTAAATGACTTGGCCTACAATTATACTCAGTCATACAAAAAATTATCTAAAATTTAAATAACAATATTATCCATCTATCAATCTATCTATATTTATTTATTTATTTATCTTCCAATGCACCAGCACGTATGACAACGGGGTAAGTCGAGGCTGGATTTTGCCTTCCTTGCCTGCCTCGCCAAAACCAGTCACACCCTTAAGGTATCTAACGTGTGTTTCAATTAATAAAGCCTAAGATTTTTCTAACTTGATACCTACCCTTCCAAAACAGATTATAAACTACTTTCATGGCCTAAGATACACTAAATTTCGATTAAGACAGACCTAATAAACAATTATGCAGAAAACTCGCTTTTTCCTCTTAAACACATTCATAGCTTCATAAACAAAAGCTTTTGTTGCTTTCTTAGTATATACACCTCAAAATCCATTCTCTATCACATACAAACATACTTGCATATGTTACTAACATTTATAACAGTATTAAATCAGATTATGCAGCAAATTCACCAACCACCAACACAAAGCACGTGGTATCGAAATGGAGACCAAGTTGTCTATCCCATGAACATGTTTTTTTTCTCATAGTTTTATAAAATACTGTGATTGATCTTGTTTCTTTTTCAATATCAATGATGTAATCCCATCAAGTCTTGGGAATTTATCCACTAAAGAATAATAAGTCAGAGCAACCCTTTAACAGTGATTTCCACATCAGTAATCAATCACACCGCAAAGTACATCATGAAATAATACTCAAACTGTAAAATAGGAGAAACAGAAACTGTTTTCATATTTCAAAACTTACCCTTAAATTTTAGGGTAAGTTTTGAGATGGACTCCCATGTGTTACAAATATATAGCTTGTTATAGAAGGTGATAGAAAAAACTAAATTAAAACATGGCAAACATATAGAAACTAACACTATTTATAATTTTAACACAGTAAACCTCCACTATATGCATAAATATAACACATCCTTCAAAACTATAAGAAAAGAAAAGAAAAGAATACCCAAAGGTAGCAAAAGAAAAACCAGTTACTTAAACAAGAAATACCACTATAAAATGTCAGCTCTTAACAAATACCAGTTACTTATAGTAAATAGTAACTATACATGAGCCAGCATTATGATTTACAATGATTTCACAATTAGCAGTACACACTTGTGAAACTAATTATTAAGACATCAAACTCAGCAATTATTAAGAAACAAACTTACAATTAGATTCCTATTGTGCTCAGCAATCCCATTATAGCATAAAAAAAATCAGTCAACCAGACTAGTATTACTATATAATAATGGTACAATAACTAGCTACAAAAAAATTTTGGTTGGTGTTGAGTTGATGTTTGAAAAAACAAGAGATTACATTTACCTTTTAGTTGTCAATATCCTCGGCTCAAAGCAAGTGAACCCGGTGCCACTCTTTTCCTTGTAGTAGAATGGAAGAGTCGGTGAACAACTTAAGGAACAACAATCTTCAAAGTACATGACCAACATGGGGGTAACAAAGTATATTCATGACATCAGCCATATGGTGCAAACCTTAAGTAATTTAAGGGCCAAATAACACAACATACCATCATGGGGGTAACAAAGTATATTCATGACATCAGCCATATGGTGCAAACCTTAAGTATAATGCAACATACAAATAATATAAGGACTCATTTCATTTTGTTAATTCCCCTAACGATTCAGCCATTTATGGGCCTCATGTGTGCTGTTCATAACCCATAGAATACAGTAAAATAGTGGATTTAATGGATGCTAACACATGCTGTCTCCCAGCTCGTGTCACAGGTAAGAATGGGGAGGTGAAAAAAGATTCTGCTTGTCATGTGTCATTGGCTGACTATACTTCTTGTTTTGGTGGGAATCTGGGAAGTAGTTAGGCACATGAGTCAAAGGGTTTTCAAGGAATCGAAGTGTTGTAATCAAGATACTCAATATGAATTATGAAAGACTCTGTAATAGGTCCCTTTGCAGTTGTTCTGTGCTTTATGTTTCTAAATCTGAATGGAGCCATATTTTGCATATATTTCACAAGACCTCATGCCTCTAGAATATGTGGACAACACCTTCAATATATAAATAAATAAAGCAGTAAAGCATGTGAACTGGGACACCTCACCATGATATAATAATACTTACTTGGGACCACAACAAAGAAAAGAGAAAATGTAAAAGGTATGCTTAGTAGGGACAGTAGGGGATAAAATTGGAGGCGATAAATAAAAGATTGCAAGTTGACATGGATTGGGAGTTACTAGAGTCTACATACAACCTCTGTTTTTAAATTTTTATTGCAACCGTAACACACTCTTAATTCTAAAGACAATGTAAGCTATATGGACAGTGGAGAGTGACTTGAATCATAGAGGAAAATGTAAATATAAAGAAAGGAAATGACTCGATACCATTACCTTCTTCAAAGTAACAGATCTTTTATATAGTTCAAATTCTAGAGTATTTATAATAGGTAGAAAAGAAAATCAAAAATTATATTGCAACATATGCAAAACATATACGCTTCAATAAATTTTAGAGTATACGGGAATGTACCTCCACTTAGGCGTTACTTTCTTCTGTCAATGTAATCAATCTTGCAGTTGTATCATACACGATATCAGTTCAGCAGCTGAGTCAAATGTTACTTCCAATTGTTATACTAATGTTATGTTATACCAAATATTAAATCAGTTTGAGGATAAAATATGAATCGTATGAAACCACAATAGTTCGCGTAAATCAGTAGTATTTTTATACTTACTTAGAGCACTTGACTTTGTTGGAGGAACCACCACTTGAAATTGACAATATAGTCCCAACGAATGATGTATTTTCAGTTTTGTAATTCGGACAGGGACCCTTTAAAAGTTAAATAATCAGTGTATGTTGCAGCTGAATACAACCTACAAGAGACTGTTAAAAAATTCACAGCTTTAAAATGACATAATATTTTATTATAGCATTTGCTAGTGACAGAGCAAGCCATAGAATGAGGGGAACATCAGCAAACGAAGTGAAAATGAAGCTAAAAGGCTCTGGAAGTTGAATTCACCAATTCATAATTTCTGTTATAATACCATAAATTGTGATAATTTTTTTGAATATCTCAGAAATTAAGACAAACTCAAAAGAACAAGAGGCATAACAGAATACCAAAGTGCAGGGATACGCTAACTATATGAAACGTAAAGCTTTGAAAAAAAATATAGAAGCCCTACTCATTCATACCTCAAAACCCAACACGATTTTCGATGCTGGTGCTGGTGCGATTCTGAACCTTAAAACGCTCGAGAGGAGGGGATCCGAACGAGAGAGAAAGAGATTCGTGATGGTGGCGGTGGTTGGTTGTTCGTTCTCCGATGGCCGTTCGCAGGTGGTGGTGGTGGTGGGTGCTTTTGAAGTTCGCAGGCCACCGTGTGTATCGATCTGATGTTCGGAGACAGAAAGGGTTTTCACTATCGAAAATGATAATGGAGTTGTCAAAAAATCGAACGAAGGGTTCCCTAGGGTTCTCTGCTAGGTTTGTTAAATTTTCATAGTTTTATAACTTTTAGATTATATAATAAAATGAAAAATTAACCTTATCATAAAACTATACTATATTTTTTAAATTAAGAATTAATATTTTTAATTTTAAATTTTAAATCAAAATTTATTTATATTTTTGGCATTTTGTTTATATTTGTTTTTTATTAGATTTTTTTATATTTTAAAATATATTTTAGTAGGGTAAACCAAAAAATTATTTCTTTAGCCTATCTTGTTGGTTTCTAACCCAGCCCAAAGTCCGGATAAAATTTCAACTAGAGAGACAATATGGGATAAGTCATAGGATTAAGTTATTATATCCTGCTGGCTCAACAAACACTGGACCGACACAGGATATAATAGACTTATCATATCATGTCTCCTTATCTTGACTACCAAACGGGTCTTAGGGTTTTGTCCTAACTAGTGGTGCGCTACTAGTTGGATAACATTTTTTATACTCCCACCATTATACCCTACTAGTATTTTACCCGTGCATAGGCACGGGTGATACTCTATTTGTTATAATTTGCAATGAAATTATAAATACGTTGAAAGTTACAAAATATAATAAAAGAAAAAGGAAAAACTATATTTCAAATTTATTAAAATAGTTGTGTTGGAAAAAGTTAAAAAAAGTCGGTGTCTTCTTATAATATTAACAATGGAGTAAAAATGAGGAAAAAGGTAATGTCGTTGCCGCTCCTGTGTGGCTCACAAAAAAAGAAAATGAGATTTAATTATTGATTTTTTTAGGAAAAATTATTTTGGAAATTTTGCTTGCGGTTTAGTTTTTTTTTTACAATTGGTAGTAGTTAAATTAGATGGTTTTTACAATTGGTAGTAGTAAGTAGTAAATTCTACATAATTTAAAATTAATTTACCAAAATTTATGTAGTTATTGATTTTTTACAAAAAATATGTTTAAAAAATTTTGAGTAGATTATAGATTTTTAATATAAAATATGCACCCCATTGGCGCTCCCGTTGCCGTTCCCGTGCCGCTCACAAAAAAAACAAATGAGACTTAATTATTGATTTTTTTAGGAAAAATAATTTTTGAATTTTTGCTAGCGATATCGATTTTTTTGACAATTGATAGTGGTTAAATTAATTGGTTTGGGTAGATTATAGTAAATTCTTTTTAAATAAATTGATTTAAATTTGATTTTTGAAAAAAAATGATTTTAAAAAAGGGAAAATAATACTTTTATAAAAAAAAATCTTAGTTTTTTGTCATTTAGTGGTATTTTTACCAAAATACCCCTAAAAATGACACATGGCAAATTTTAAAGATGTCTAAAATAGACATTATGCTGACATAAAATTTTGCTTGCGGTTTAGTTTTTTTTTTACAATTGGTTTTAGTTAAATTAAATGGTTTTTACAATTGGTAGTAGTAAGTAGTAAATTCTACATAAACAAATTTTATGTAGTTATTGATTTTTTACAAAAAATATGTTTAAAAAATTTTGAGTAGATTATAGATTTTTAATATAAAATATGCACCCCATTGGCGCTCCCGTTGTCGTTCCCGTGCCGCTCACAAAAAAAAAACAAATGAGATTTAATTATTGATTTTTTTAGGAAAAATAATTTTTGAATTTTTGCTAGCAATATCGATTTTTTTGACAATTGATAGTGGTTAAATTAATTGGTTTGGGTAGATTATAGTAAATTCTTTTTAAATAAATTGATTTAAATTTGACTTTTGAAAAAAATGATTTAAAAAAAAGGGAAAATAATACTTCTATAAAAAAAAATCTTAGTTTTTTTGTCATTTAGTGGTATTTTTACCAAAATACCCCTAAAAATGACACATGGCAAATTTTAAAGATGTCTAAAATAGACATTATGCTGACATAAAATTTTATTATATTAGAAATTAGATTAGAAGATTAGAAGATATATTAGAAGATGACATAAAATTTTATTATATTAGAAGATTAGAAGATAGATAGATTATATTAGATACCCCCCCCCCCCCACACCCATAGTGAAATATCAAAATTACCCTCGAGTCTACCAAAAACCCTCAACCCCTTTCTCATTTCACACATACATTCGTTTGAGAGAGATAGAGAGTAAGTCTGAAATCCTCTCTCTACGGATTTACCTAAATCCGACCTAACGAATTTACCTAAATCTGATTTGCAAATTTTTTTCTCACCTGTGAATAGAAATTCTCACAACGGATTTAGCCAAATCTGTTTACCTCAAGAAACTTTCAAAACGAAATTACGTAAATTTGTTTGCGTTTAAAATATAGCTAACAGCTTTATCTTTCGCGTGATAAATCCGTTTTGGTTTTGAAAAATTCCAAAATGAATTTATGTTAAATCCGTAGTTATATGTTTTTTCAAGCATACGTAATGGATTTATGTTAAATCTGTTGCACATTTTTGGTTTTAAATATTTTTTAATTAAAAAACTATTAATTTTTTTTGAATTTTTTGCAGTGGATTACACTAGAGTCGGTGCCAGAATCCCACGGAATTCACAAGGCTTGATATTGCGAGGGTAGTCATCATAGTCGGCTAATGGTGGTGAACCGGAAGATTCTCTGGTGAGTACACACACTCGGGTGAGAATAGCCGGGCATGCTTCTGATCGACATAGACGTGTCCGGGGATGAGAGGGTGTTGACCGTATGGATCAGTTGGACGCTGCTCCTGAGCAGAGGACATGGAAGAGCAGATTCATCAAAACTATCAGGTTCATGATCCAGCTAATTCTTCGAGGGTCTTCTAATGACGAGGAGGATGAGCAGGAGGAGCAGCAGCCTGGTCAGGTGAACTAGCCGTATGTTGGACCTATCGATGGTTCGCTTGCACGATTTGATGCTAACGCAGCATCAAAAGTTATTAGAGGACAAGTAAAAGCTATATAATAGTTAAATTAATTTTTCTTATATAAATTTAATTTACTCTAATAATTGTTTTCCTTTTAATTTATTTTGTTGCGCAAAAAAATGAAAATACCTGCACATGGCAACAAAATCAAAAAATACCTGCCCTCTCTAGCACAGTCTCTTGGTTTTTACCTGACCACGACCTGATCTCTGCTTTTGTTGATAGATGGCGCCCAGAGACAAATTCATTTCACCTACCATTTGGTGAAATGACAATCACATTGGATGATGTGTCCTGTCTTCTTCATTTACCCTTAATGGGTGAGTTTTACAGCTCCCCACCCAATCCTGTGACTATTGACACGGTCATTCAACTGAGAGTAGATTTGTTGGGGGTAACTGCTGCTGAGGCTACAGAGGAGACTATAACCAGTAGGGGAGCATATTTCCTGTTTGAATGGGTACTGGCGGTCTGCCAATATCACGTTGCACAGGCCCGACAAATTTTTAGTGTCAGGGCGTTCTTATTGCTTTTATTGGGGATGGGCATATTTTGTAGCAAGACCGAAAACAGAGTGGAGGCCAAGCTGTTGTTATTACTTGAAGACATAAACCAAACTGGTTCATGGGCGTGGGTGGGACTACACTTGCTTAGCATATTTGTATATGACCAGTTGAAGGATGTCTGACAGATAGCCGCCAACTAGGGGGTACGCGACGCTGATCATGGTAATATTTATTATATTAATATGTTTTATAATGAGTTTGTTTATTTTTATCTATATATTGTTTTTTAACGAGTTTGTTTATTTTATATTTTAGTGATGCATCTTAACATCCATGGAGCACCACTAAACACAGTCATCATATCCAACACGGGGTTTGCGAAAAGTGATACTACTAATCTCTCGATCATCACCCTGCACTTGAACCTTACGACCTACTTTATCTTTCAAAGCAATGAAGTGATGTCGTGCTTGAGCCTGCATAAAACAGGATTAGGAGAGGAGAAAAAAACACCATCTTCTTTTCTAGTGATTTTGCCACAATGATGAACAGCGACAAGTGTGCTATCTCTTGAGTACTGAGTTGAATAAGTGTTCATTTTGGAGTGTGTTTGTGAAAGAAACCAGGCTAACTATGAGTATTTATAGCAATTGTCATTGATTATGTGTTGTTGATCAATATTGTCGGTGTGATCTATATCGTTAAAAATCTATCAGTTGCGGCACAATTATCAAGACGAACAAAAGTGGGCCGTTGATCAATATTGTCGGTGGGATCTAGACCGTTAAAAATCTATCTGTTTCGGCACAGTTATCAATACGAACAAAAGTGGGTCATTGATCAAAATTGTCGCCGGGGTCTTGGCCGTCAAAATTATTTCAGTTACAAAATTAAATAAATAAATTTTGTATTTTTAAAAAACGGATTTATCTCTTTATTAGATAAACTAGTACTATACCCGTGCATCCGCACGGGCCGATCGCGTTACGTCATACGATTACCTCAAATAGAAACGTTAGTTTGAAATCTCATTAATCTAAAATCAATTGTAAAATATAGAGGATGACTTGCATACGGACAGGTGCTGTCGTGTTCTTTTTAGGAATGAATTTAGACAGTATTTAAATAGTCTGAACATTACCCCGTGAAAATAAAGAAAAATTTAAAGTAGATAAAAAATGAGTTTCAAATAAAAAATTGATAAATATTAAAACTAAAAATGTAAAAGTATCATTTAAAAACAATATGTGCATTTATCCCGTGTGTTTTTATATATCAGTGCAACTATCCCGTGTTTTTATATATATCATTGCAATTATCCCCGTATTTTTTTTATATATCAGTGCAGTTGTCCAGTGTTTTTTTTATGTATCAGTGCAGTTATCTCATGGTTTCAATTGATTAGTAGATTATTGTAGATAGTAAAAGATAGATAGTAGATTACCTGTCATACCCCAATTTTGTCCGGCTT
Source organism: Astragalus membranaceus (assembly GCA_039519185.1). Classification (NCBI taxonomy): domain Eukaryota; kingdom Viridiplantae; phylum Streptophyta; class Magnoliopsida; order Fabales; family Fabaceae; genus Astragalus; species Astragalus membranaceus. The sequence goes on along the minus strand of CM076850.1, from coordinate 141,146,059 downwards.
AGGTCAAAACCCTAATTTTCCAAAAAAAAAATAAATAAATTGAAGAGCGAAGAGCCTTATGCACTACATTTCGGATCCTAGAAGGCATTCCAAGGTTCTTGAAATCATTTTTAGGGTTGGAACGCACTTTTCGGGCAAATTAGGGTTTTAGAGCCAAAAAGGGTATTTTGGTCAATTATAACGGTTTTTTTTCTCTCACTTTCAAAAAGGCTCAAAAATATGTATAATTAAAAATAGAAATCTGAAATCAAAATATAAAAATGAATAACAAAATAATATTGGATGCTTATCGTATTTTTAGAATTAGGGCTAATTACTTTTAGGTGCTTTTTGCTTTTATCAATTTTTGGCTAAAGTAAGCACTAGTTTTGCAAGCAAACTACCTCCCTCACTCCATCCTCATGCTCCACACCACCCCTCACTTCAGCCCCCATCAAGTGCACATCACAAAAGCCTTTCATCATGACAAGCACACCTTTGAGTCCAATAACATTCAATACACAACATATTTTTACCTTCCTTCTCTCTACACCACTAAATACACACTAATTTCTTTACCTCCCTCGCTCCATCCTCATGCTCCACACCACCCCTCACTTCAGCCCCCATCAAGTGCACATCACAAAAGCCTTTCATCATGACAAGCACACCTTTGAGTCCAATAACATTCAATACACAACATATTTTTTACCTTCCTTCTATCCACACCACTAAATACACACTAATTTCTTTATTTCCCTCTCACAACCTTAAACCCATTAGATCTTTGGCCTCCCAAGGATTTGAATAAGAACAACCCACTCCTCTCCTCCCCAAAGAGGACACAAATTCGTAGCCCCTCTCCTCTCCCTCACTTCCTCTTGTTTTTTCTTTCATCTCAAAGAAACCTTCCCATTTCTCCTACACCAAAAAACCCTAACAAACAACTCACCTCATTTGCATCCCTCTTTCACATACTCCCCCATTTCCCACTCAAAGTCCAAGCATCATCATCAAGTAGATACTTCTTTGAAGGATATTAGAGTTTTGTTGATTTGTGTCTAGCTTCATCTTCTCATCTCACTTTCTAGCTCAAAGCTAAGGTAATCCTTAAAACCTTGCATCATCTTTGAGTATTTCCTCAAAAATATAAAAAGCATTCATCCTATCATCTTCATATTCTCATATTGTTGATTGTTGTTGGTGAGAGGCGTCATAAGCACTTTGACAAGCACTTAGGGAGGCTTGGGTGCTTATGGTGCTTCTCACCCTTTAATAAATGTTGATTTGTGTTGATCTTAATCCTTGCCTCCATGAAATAAAATGTGGTTTTATGGCATGTTGATTTCGCATACTCTCATAAAAATGTGATTTACTAGTTGTTGTTGTGTTTTCTCACATTCCCTTGCATATTCACTCATGTTTGCATAATTTTCACAAAATAAGAAACCCATTTCAAGCATGATAACATTCGGCCATGGGCCTAGGTTTAGGGTTCTTGAATGCTTTTGTTTATTTCATGATTTGGGGATGAATAATAGTTGATTTAGGGTATGTATGTCCCTAGGTTTTAACATAAAAATTAGGGTTTGGGTTTACTTTAATAAACTTGTTTTTGTTGATGATTGACAAGGTGATTCACACTTGTGCACTTGTGCACTTAATCTTAAGTGTGAGGATTGACCAAAGTGATTCAACATTCTTTGATACTTTGGTTGCTAAATAATTTGCTTGCTTATGTTTGCCAATGATCATGCTTGAGGCTACTCTTTTGAATTCATTTGTGCCTACCACTTCCTTGTCTACTCTCATATAAGAATATCATCAACACTTAGATAGGTCAATTCATCACATTGCATCTTCCACTAGATGTGCATTTAGATTCCCTTGCGTTTTGTAGAAATATTTGAGTATGGTTCTCGCCTAGCATCTTCCACTAGATGTGCATTTAGGTTCAATCTTGCCCACTCTTGTATTTTTGCTTAATGCCCAATTCAAATTCCTTCTTTGCCTGTTTATGTGTTGTGGTCTAACATGTGTAGTCTAGGCTAATATTTGCTCAAGAATTCAAATGAGATTGTTATTTGCCTAAGGATTCGATTTGCTTTCATTGCTTTCTTTTCTAAATGGCCTAGCATGAAAATGGTGACTAGTGACAATCACCCATAACCTTTGTTAGTTTGGTTGTCCTAAGAGCCTAAATTTCTAAAAAAGGATGTTTTCATATGCATAAGCTACTAGTGATAATCACCCATAACCTTTGTTAGTTTGATTATCATGAATGCTTTCAATTTCAAAAGATACTTTCCTAAGCATCAAAAGTCAAGGCAAGTTTTAGTAATGATCACCCATAACCTTTGTTAGTTTGATCATTATGAACGCCCTTCACTTTTCAAAACCAAAGCAAAAAGACTTTCATTTTCAAGGCTCGTTAGAACTACGTCGCTTTGATTCCCATTTGGGATACGTAGGAGCGAGTCACATTCTCGTCAAGCGCAACCATAAAAAAGTTTAGCATTTGCATAACAAAAAAAGAGTTATCTTCATGACAAAAAGAATCACTTTTGCAAACCAAGATCATTTTTAGAACAAAAACATTTTCCTTTCTAAAATCATTTTCAACCCATTGTCGCTAGTGGCTAATCAGAACTTTTGTTCGTCTAGCCATTGGCGACGATGTCTTTTCCCCAAAAGAATAACAAATGATGATCCATCATAACCTTTGTTAGTTTGATCATCGTGCAAACCAATCTCTTTCGAAAATCACCTTCAAAAAAGATAATAAAAAACGAGTTGTTATTGATAGTCTATCAGAACCTTTGTTCGTTTGACTAGCGGTACAACTCTCTTTTTGAGTATTTAGTGGTGATTCATCATAGCCTCTGCTAGTTTAATCATTCACTAAATGCTCGTCCTATTTCGAAAACTCACTAAAAAGATAAAAGACAAAAACCTTTTTTAGGACAAAGAAGAACTACGTAGCTTTGAGTTCTCCATCGCACCGGGAGATACGTAGGAGCGGGCCATGTCCCGTCAAGCGTTTTTTTCTAAAAAAACATTTTCCCCCTTTTTCATAATAAATAAAGATTTTCATTAAGATTTTTTTTTCAATAAGAAGCAGAGAGGCAAAATTAAGTATTTTCAAGTCAACACACTAAAACCACACATTTCATTAAAGGTTCCCTCTCAGTAGAGAGGACGTGTGGGGTGCTAACACCTTCCCTGCGCGTAACCGACCCCCGAACCCTATTCTCTAGTTTTGCAAGACCAATCGCTTTCCAAAAAAGGTTTTCCTAATATTTTCCTTAATAAATATTGGTGGCGGCTTCATTGTCTTAGAAAAAGTTGTGAACGAGGAAGGTTCTCCCTCGGGGACTTTTTCGGGCGCAACATTACCAATAACAATTATTTATCCCGTGTTTTTTTATATATCAGTAACAATTATTTGTCCCTTTTTAGGTATTAGTGACAAATATTTATCGCGTGTGTTTTAAATATTAATCAGTTTAAATAGTCATTAAGCCTTTTTGTTTTTTTAGATAGTAGTGTTCAAAAACTATAATTATCAATGACAAATATTAATTCCGTGTTTTTTTATATATCACTGCAAGTATCCCTGTGTTTTTTATATATCCGTGCAGTTATCTAGTAGTTTCAACTGATTATTTTAGTTGATAGTAGATTATAGTAGATAGTAAATTTGTTAGATAGTAGATTATCAATAAGAAATAATTGTTTTAAATATTAATTAGTAATTTAAATAGTCATTAAGTCTGCTTATTTTTTAGATAGTAGGTTTGTAGTAGTAGTTTTCAAAATTTTTAATTATCAATGACAAATATTAATCTCGTGTTTTTTTTATATATCAGTGCAGTTATCTCGTAGTTTCAATTAATTATTTTAGTTGATTAATAGATTATAGTAGATAGTAAAAGAGAGATAGTAGAGTATCAATAAGAAATATTTATTTTAAATATTAATCAGCAGTTTAAATAGTCTGTAAATATTATTATTTTTTAGATAGTAGGTTTATAGTAGTCTTCAAAAAATTTAATTATCAATGACAAATATTAATCCTGTGTCTTTTTATATATTTGTGTAGTTATCTCGTGTGTTTTTATATATCATTGCAGTTATCTCATAGTTTCAATTGATTATTAATTTGAGTTGATTAGTAGATTATAGTAGATTATTGCAGTTATCCCGTATTTTTATATTAGATTATTTGAGTTGATTAGTAGATTATGGTAGATTATTGCAGTTATCACGTGTTTTTTTTTATAGTAGTTTTATAGTATTTTTCCAAAATTATAATTATCAATGGTAAATATTAATTATAAATTGTCAAAAAAATTATAAATATCAATGGTAAATATTAATCCCGTGTGTTTTTAATTAAAGTAGTGTTTGTATAAATTTAGAAATTTAGTTAAAAGAATTAAAGTGAAGTGATAAGGGAAAAGAATAATTATTTATGGGAAAAGTAATGTAAAAAGAAAAAAAAAGAAGAAAGAGAGTGTAAAAGAAAAGTGAAAAGGAGGAAAGAGGGTGTAAGAAAAAATGGAAAAAAGGAAGAAAGAGAGTGTAAGAGAAAAGTGAAAAGTAAGAAAGAGAGTGTAAGGATAAAGAGGAAAAAAAAGAAAAAATAGAGTGTAATGACATTTTTACCCTCAAAAATTTGAGGTGTCTTTTAGATAGAATTGGGGTATTGGTATAATCATATGTGGTGAATTTGTATAAATCTATTTAGAAATTTAGTTAAAAGGATTAAAGTGAAGTGATAAGGGAAAGAGAATAATTATTTATGGGAAAAGTAAAGTAAAAAAAGAAAAAAGAAAGAGAGTGTAAAAGAAAAGTGAAAAGGAGGAAAGAGAGTGTAAGAAAAAATGGAAAAAGGAAGAAAGAGAGTGTAAGAGAAAAGTGAAAAGTAAGAAAGTGAGTGTAAGGATAAAGAGAAAAAAAAAATAGAGTGTAATGACATTTTTACCCTCAAAAATTTGAGGTGTCTTTTAGATAGAATGGGGGTATTGGTAAAATCATATGTGGTGAATTTGTATAAATCTATAGTAGATTCGTTCCCTCTGTGACATTTGCAAACCTTTGGAGGCCCCGAGAACCCCCTCTCCTAAAAATCAACTCAGATGTTGCTTTCAATTTATCTACAGGCAAGGGATCTAGTGGAGTAGTGTGCAGGGATGCTCAAGGTGATATTATTACTACTAATCCTAACTTGTTTTTTGCCCCATCTGTGTTGATTGCTGAGACTCTTGCTCTTTACGATGTCGTTCTGTTGGGCCAAAGCATTTTCCTCTAGTCGGTGATCTTTGAAGTAGTTTGCCATGAATTAGGGCAAGCTTGCAGAAAAGAACGAGTCATTAGAGAGATTGAAGGACCGTGTTGCGCCCGAAAAAGTCCCTGAGGGAATCTTTCTTCGTTTACAACTTTTTGAAAATGAAGTCGCCACCAATATTTTTTATCAGGAAAATATTGAAGAAAAACCTTTTGAAAAGCGGATGGCCTTTTGGAAAACCGGAAGATTTGGGTTCGGGGGTCGGTTAGGCATAGGGAAGGTTTTAGCACCCCACGCCTCCTTTCTACCGAAAGGGAACCTTTAATTAAATGTGTGGTTTTAAGTGATGATTTGGAAAATACTTAGATTTGCCCCTTTTTTCGAAAGGAGAATGAAAAGACTTAATGAAAATTTTTATTTCTTGGCGAAAGTGTTTGTTTTTTTTTTTAAAGGAAGAAGAAAAAAAAAATGTTTTTAGTTTATTGTGCTTGACGGAGGATATCCGCTCCTACGTATCTCCCGGTGCGATGGAGAATTCAAAGCTACGCAGTTCTGGTTTTTTTTTAAAAAGGGTTTTGTTTTTTTATCTTTTTGGAGTTTTCGCAAAGGGGTTGAGCGTTCGCAGCGACCAAACAACAATGGTTTAGAGTGGTCGCACTACTAACTCTTATGAAAATGAATTATCATTAACGTCCAAACGGCAACGGCGCGAGTGATGATTAATGATAATCGGTTTTTATTTTGAGCATTGAAAAGGTTTTCGCAATTGAAGGAGAGCGTTTGTGAGGACCAAACAACAACGGTTTAGAGTGGCCACACTACTAGCTCCCACAGGAATGAAATCATCACCCACAATCAAACGGCAACGGCGCGAGTGACCATTAGTGATAATTAATTTTGATTTCGACGTTTGAAAAGATTTGTTTTTGAAAAGTGTTTTCGTTGATTTCGACGTTTTGAAAATATTTGTTTTCGATGTCAGCAAATATTTATTTAGGGAAAGGAAATATATTTTTTTAAAAAAGGAAAAACAGTGGATGCAATAGTAAAATGGGGGTGCAAATAAAAGGAGGGCTGTATTATTAAAAATGGGGTGTAAACAGTGAGAAGGGTTGCGTTTTAAAATAGGGGGTGCAGAAATTAGGAAATTATTCCGATGGGCTGTGTAAATGCTGGGCTCTTTCAGAGAGGGTTAAATTATCAAAATGGGGGGATGTGAAAAAGAAGCCCAGTTCGCATGGGAGGGCCCAGTTAGCGAAACTGGGCTTAAGTGACAAAAAGGGCCTTATGCTTGAGCCTGGGGGGTGTAAATAGCAGTTTACTTGTTTTTAAAAATGTTTTACTTACCACTCTTTTTTTTTACTAGGGAAAAGTTTTTTTGTTTTTTTTTCTTTTGTTAATTTCTGATTAAATAAAAAACGAATAAATAAATAAATAAAAGAAAAACATAAGAATCAGTTTATTTGTTTACTTAATAATAGTAAAAGAAATGGGTTAACTACCCCCTTTTTGTTAATTACTAGGAGATGTTTTTTTGTTTTTGAAGTCAAAAGATCCTTCTTTGATATTAAAAAAATAAAAATCTTGATTAATAGGGACAGTGTTACTAAAAGAAAATTTGACATAAAGCAAGTGATTACTTTTTATAAGGTATTACTTTGGATCTTTCTTAAAAAAAATGTTTGATTCTCATTATTACTATTTTGATGATGATGATTATTGTTGATAAGAAAATCCTTTAACTAACTATCATTACTCATGGTTATGCACATGATTTGTTTATTTAGGAAGGTATAGGAAAAAATAAAATTGAACGTGACATTCAAAATAAACTGAATCCTTTACAACTAAAAACATATTAAATAGTCTATGCATGCTCTTCCATTCTTTTACTCAAAAGAAAGATAATAGAACATTCAACATCAAAAAAAAACATATACATGAAGATGAACGGAATATCAAATAAAAGATTCAAAAAAATAAAATAAAAGAGTAAAATATACAACAAACCTTGGACAAGGAATTCTCTTCTCAAATCTCACCAACAAGAATCATAAAAATAAAAACTGTATGATAAATTTAGAAAAAGGAAAACGAAAATTTTCCCTCTCTCACTCTTTCACTCCAATATCTCCAGAACCCGTTTTTGCTCCTCTTGCTTCTGGATCTTCTTCAAGCTTTCGACCCCCCCCCACACTCTTCTCCCTCCAAAAACCGTCCCCTTCCACAAAACTATAACCCATATTTATACTAGAAAAAGAACTTCCAATGGTGTGCTTTGTCTTTCGGTTTTTTCACCAAACCTTGTGTATATATCCGTTTGTGTGCTATCCTTGAGAAAAACGAGATGGAAAACATGTTTCCTTTGGATGGACCTACGAACTATGGAGAGACCACCAACAACTTGTGTGTTGATGCCAAAAATGGCGATTTCGTGAGAGAGGAGAGAAAGGGGGGGCACCAAAAATGGTGATTCTGTGAGAGGTGGTGAAAGGAAACGTGAAAGGAAGAGAAGAGAGGGAGGGGACGGCTAGGGTTTGATGGGGATGATGGGAGTAGTGCTTTGGAGGTTGTGTGAGAGAAAAGAGATGGAGGGAGTGTATGAGAGAGAGAGAGAGGCGTGGAAGGGGGAGAAGAGGGTTGAGTGTGTGAAGTGAAAAGATGAGAGTGAGTGTGATAGGAGAGTGTGAGAGAGAAAGGGGCCGTAGGGGGAGGAAAGAATGAGGGTTGAGTGTGTGAAGTGAGAGTGAGTGTGTGAGAGAGTGATGTGAGGGAGCGTGAGGGAGAGAGAGCCGTTGGGAGGAGGAGAGAGAGAGGGTGGAGTGTATGGGGAAAGGAGATGTGGGGAAGTGGGAAGTGTGTGGGAGTGGGATTGTGAGTTCCAAGGAGGGAAAAGAGGGGATGGGGGCGGATTTCTAGGGAGGAGAGAGGGAGGTAGCCGAATTTTTTAGGGTTTGGAGGGGGGGTGAATGTGGATGATTTTTTGGGTTAAGGGGGAGAGTGAATGTGGCCACATTTTAGGGTTAAGGGGGGGAGTATGAGAATTAGGGTTAGGAGAGGAGGGATTTTAGGGTTTTGGTGAGTTGGGTTGTGGGTTATGGGTTGGATATGGGTTAGGTTTTGGTGGAGTTGGGTTATGCGAATTGGGCTGGCCCTTTTTTGTTGGGTTGGGTTTTTGATGGCCCAATCCTGATTGCACTTTATATATTTTTTAACAGACCCCCCCCCCCATATGCTCCTTCGCCTATTTTATTTTGATACTCTTAATTATTATTTTTCAAAGATTAAAACTTGTAGCAAACTAAAATAAAATAAAACATGGCATAAAATAATTATTTTTTATTAAAAATAAATGAAATTTCTTATTTTTGGATAGGACAAAATTAGGGTATTACAGCTGCCCCTCTTTATTTCACATTTCGCCAATAAATATGACTTGACCTTTTCATATTTGTTGGTGAAATGGAAATAAAGATATAGAAATAACACTAATTTTGTCCGCTCCAGAAAAGCTCAAATTTTCTTTTTGTTATTTTCCTTTTGAGAAAAAGGGGGGGGTTAACACTTGTCGTATTAACGGGAAAGCAGTAAATTGGGAAAAACGGTGAATTGGAAAAAGCGGTAAATTGGGGATTCGGAGGTTGCCTAAAAACCTTCTAACGAACTCTGGTCGAGTCCGAGCTTTGGGGGTGGCCTTTTCGAGCGGCCGATCAACATCAGGTCCGGAACTGATTTGATCAACGGATTTACGCTATGTCTTAGGCTGACACAACTAATCCGAAGGACTTAACGAAGTCTGATGGATCCATCGCGTGCTCGTACACGTTGTTGTGATCTGTGGAAGGAGTTCACTAACTCTGTGTTGATGGAGTTTACTAACTCTGGGTTGATGGAGTTTACTAACTCGGTGTCATGGTGATCTTCTAAAGATGGGATTTTTGGGACTCTCTGGTCCGAAGTAACTTCCTGGATGGTGCATGAAATGCATGCATTTGGGTATTTGGCTGCACATGAACGCAATGATTGATTTTGGTGGGATGCTTTTTCTGTTTGATTCCTCACTCACTTCTTTTTCTTTTGTTATTCTTTCGCTCTTCTGAGATGCGAATTTGAAAGTGTAACACGCCACTGTTTGATGTCATGGAGTGACGAATGGTATGGATGATATGATGAATGATGTGAAGAATGATGTGAAGATGTTGTGTTCTTTTATGTTCCGTCTTCTGTGATTTTCTCTTTTGTTTTTTTGTTTATTCTGTTTATTTCCTTTAAGCAGCTTTCTTTTCTCTGCTTATTTGTTTTTGTTTTCTCTGTTTGTTTTCTTTAAGCAGCTTTCTTTTTTCTGCTTATTTGTTTTTCTTTGGCACTCTTTTTTTTTTGCTGGTTAAATCGATCTGCCGGGCGAAGGCTGTTCCAGGATGATGATCCCGCGAGGATTGCACACTGGTTCGTCACGACTGTTTTTTTCGCAATTTTATTCACTTGGGGAATCACTTCTTTCTGTATTTTTTCAAAGATTTCGTAATGATCCTGTAATGCTCTGAATGTGCACATGTTTTGCAATTCGATTTCATCAATCATAAAAGTTATTATTTTGAAATAAACTAAATAGATAAAAGCAGAGACACGAAGAGCACACATATGAAGGAAAAGTTGGACTTCTATTGATATAGAAATTGGACGTGCAGAAAGTCACGCCAATCGAAAGTGCATTGCAATCTTTCTTTTAAACTAAGCAAAAAGGATCAAATCTCGTGACTTCGTCTCCGAAGTAACGGTGCCCACCGTCCATACTCATAATACTGATCACCCCCTTATCCGAACCTTTGGAGCGCTGATTGCCTTTTTTCTTTTCTCAAGCCCAAGTTTTCTGGCCCTAATTTTTGCCTGGATCGCCCTTTGCGGGTTTTCAATCCACCGGGCCACTCTGATTTTGCCTAGGTCGCCCTTTGCGGGTTTTCAACCCAGCGAGCTGATTTTTCCTTGGCTTATCTTTCTCCTTTTTCGTCCATTTTTCTAGGCATAATACTTCTTGACCACATCTGAGTTCACTGGATTTGGGATCTCATCTCCGTCCATGTTTGCCAGAATTAAAGCTCCTCTTGAGAATGCCTTCTTCACCACATAAGGTCCTTCATATTTGGGAGCCCATTTGCCCCTAGAGTCTGTCTGAATCGCCAAGATCTGCTTGAGCACAAGATCTCCTTCTTGGAATTCACGAGGACGGACTTTCTTGTCAAAAGCCCTCCTCATCCTCTGTTGGTACAACTGTCCATGACACATTGCAGGCCACCCGTTTTTCATCAATGAGATTCAACTGGTCAAGACGAGACCGAACCCATTCTGCTTCATCAAGTTTTGTCTCCATTAACACCCGCAGGGATGGTATTTCAACCTCAACTGGGGAGAACTGCCTCTGACCCATAAACCAGGGAGTAAGGGGTTGCCCCTGTTGAGGTGCGTACCGAGGTTCTGTAACCATGCAGGGCAAACGGGAGCATCTCGTGCCAATCATTATAGGTCACGACCATCTTCTGTATTATCTGCTTGATATTCTTGTTAGCTGCTTCAACTGCCCCATTCATCTTTGGGCGGTAGGGAGAAGAGTTGTGATGTTGTATTTTGAAGTCTTTACACAAATCTTTCATCACTCTGCTGTTCAAATTACTACCGTTGTCTGTGATAATCTTGTTTGGAAGGCCGTAGCGGCAAATCAAGTCTTTCTTGATGAACTTAGCGATCACTGAGCTCGTTACATTGGGATAAGAAGCAGCCTCCACCCACTTAGTGAAGTAGTCAATAGCAACCAGAATGAAACGGTGACCATTGGAAGCTTTGGGTTCAATGGGACCAATGATGTCCATGCCCCACATTGAGAATGGCCATGGTGCGCTCAAAACATTCAGAGAAGTTGGAGGTACATGGGTGTGATCTGCATAGATTTGGCATTTATGGCATCTTCTCACAAAACTGTAACAGTCTGATTCCATCTGCAACCAGTAGTATCCAGCTCTCAGGATTTTTCTAGCCATTGCGTGCCCGTTGGAATGAACCCCAAATGAGCCTTCATGAACATCTCGCATAATCTTTACTGATTCTTCTCCTGTTACACACCTGAGGAGTACCAAGTCATGGTTTCTCTTGTAAAGGACGTCTCCACTCAAGAAGAAACCTGTTGACAGCCTCCTGAGGGTTCTCTTGTCATTCTCTGTAGCTCCGGGAGGATACTCTCTGTTTGTGATATACTGCTTGATGTCATGGTACCAAGGCTTACTATCTGATCCCTCTTCGACTGTCATACAGTAGTGATAAGCAGGCTGTTCTCTGTGCTGGATTCTGACAATCGTCAGACTTTTGTCACAGCTGACGTTGAACATAGAAGACAAAGTTGCCAAGGCATCTGCCAACTGATTCTCGCTGCGGGGTATGTGCTGGAAAGTGATTTCCTCAAAGGGCTTGATTAATTCTTGAATGTAGTCACGGTAAGGAATCAAATCAGAATTTCTTGTTTCCCAGTCTCCTTTCACTTGATGGACAACTAAAGCTGAATCTCCGTACACGTCGAGCCTCTTGACTTTCCGATCGAGAGCCTGCCTGGATACCCAAGATACACGCTTCATACTCTGCAATATTGTTTGTGACATAGAAGCTTAGTCTGGCGGTAACTGGTATGAAGCGGTTGTCTGGGGAGATCAGCACTGCTCCGATTCCGTGCCCCCACATGTTAGAGGCACCGTCAAACAACACTCTCCACCTTTCATCATCTTGAGACTTCCCTGCGTCAAATAATGCCATAATGTCCTCATCTGGGAACTCACATTGCATTGATTGGTAATCCTCAACCGGTTGATGTGCCAGGTAGTCTGCCAGTGTGCTACCTTTGATCGCCTTCTGGGTTATGTACACGAGGTCATACTCTGACAGAAGCATTTGCCAACAAGCAATTCTACCTGTGAGCGCAGGTTTTTCAAATATGTACTTGATTGGGTCCATTTTGGACACCAACCAGGTAGTGTGACTCAGCATATACTGTCTCAGTCGATGCGCAGCCCAGGCTAGTGCGCAACAAGTCTCCTCCAATGATGAATACCTTGCCTCACAGTCTGTGAACTTCTTGCTTATGTAGTAGATCGCATGTTCTTTCTTTCCTGACTCATCGTGTTGCCCCAGCACGCAGCCCATAGAGTTGTCTAGCACCGTGAGGTATAGGATGAGGGGCCTGCCAGACAGAGGTGGCATCAGGACGGGTGGATTTTGGAGATACGCCTTGATTTTCTCAAACGCTTGTTGACATTTATCATTCCACTTCATCTCTTGGTTTTTGCACAGCAGTTTGAAAATTGGTTCGCAAGTTGCAGTCAACTGGAAGATGAATCGAGAGATGTAATTTAGTCTTCCTAGGAAACCACGAACTTCTTTCTCTGTTTTAGGTGCTGGCATCTCCAGGATTGCTCGTACTTTGTCCGGGTCTACCTCAATTCCCTTCTGGCTAACAATGAACCCTAACAGCTTCCCTGACCTAACCCCAAAGGTGCACTTAGAGGGGTTCAACCTGAGTTTGTACTTTCTGAGACGCTCGAACAGCTTCTGCAGGTTAACTACGTGCTCTTCATCAGTCTTTGATTTGGCAATCATGTCATCCACATAGACTTCGATCTCCTTATGCATCATGTCATGGAATAGGGTTACCATCGCTCTTTGGTAGGTTGCCCCGGCATTCCTCAACCCGAAAGGCATGACCTTGTAACAGAAAGTTCCCCAAAGGGTTATGAAGGTGGTTTTCTCCATGTCCTCTGGAGCCATTTTGATCTGGTTATAGCCGGAATATCCATCCATGGAGGAGAACATCGAATGCTAAGCAGTACTGTCCACCAAAACGTCAATATGGGGTAGAGGGAAATCATCTTTAGGGCTTGCTCTGTTCAAGTCACGGTAGTCGACACACATTCGGACCTTTCCATCTTTCTTAGGGACTGGAACAATGTTTGCTACCCACTCAGGATATTTTGCCACAGCTAAGAACCCTGCATCAAACTGTTTCTTGACCTCATCCCTGATCTTCAAAGACATTTCAGGCTTCATCCGCCTTAACTTCTGTTTCACAGGGGGACACTCTGATTTCACCGGCAATTTATGTTCAACAATATCTGTGCTCAACCCTGGCATGTCCCGATATGTCCATGCGAATACGTCAGCGTAGTCGAACAGGAGCTGAATCAACTTTTTGCGCTCTTTATCCTCCATTGTGGTACCAACCTTGATCTCTTTTCTGTCTTCCTTAGTACCCAAATTGACCATTTCTGTAGACTCCTCATGGGGTTCGATGACCTTTTCTTCTTGTTCTACCATTCTCATGATTTCTGGAGGAGTATCCCAATCATTCTCAACATCTTCCTCGGCTTGATTAACCGGGTAATCAAAATCACAGTATGAGTTATGGGCATTGTTATTTTCAGAGTTTATTTTTGATCTGCATTAGAATGGAGCGGCGAATAAAAACAAAGAAAAAGCAACACAGATAAAAGATGAAGACAGAAATTTTATTGAAAATTCAAAATAACACTTTATTGATTGATGATTTTTGACGAAAACATGTGTGCCCGAATGAAATATCCCAAGGCCTTGGGCAGAGCCGAGGGATCTGCATTACAATGATAATTACTTTAAATTGAAAAATACGGGGTAATCCATGATCTCCCAGTTTTGCAGCTTCTCTCCAGCCGCACAGCAGCGCACCAGACCTACAGCACGGCCACTTGAGCTTGATCCTTCTTCAACCATATTAACCTGGTCAGGGTTCAACATACTAGCACTCCGGAAGTTGCTCTTAAGATCAGCGATGACCATTCTCCCCTGATTGGGTGCCCTTCCTCTGAGTTTGGCCAGCCATTTCTCCCTCCTGTCAGATGCCAGCCTCTCCCGATCAGCAAGACTTGGGATGTACCCAACACCGAACCTCTCAATATTACCCCTCAACTGGATAGGCATTACAATTCCTTGAGCAGCTTTTCCTAAGCCTTTACCAACCTGATACCCATGTCCCAGCATCACCTTTGCAGCCATCATGTCAGCCCTGGACCACTTAGGCTTCCATCGAGGCTCCCCTTCGACGAAGACAGCGTTTGAAACCTCCAATCCTTGGAAAGCAGCTCAAAGGACTCTTCTGCTGCTTCCACATAATATTCAGGTGGTGATCGATTTATCAATGTTCTCCCTCTCCGGAGATCACTATCAGCTTTCCCCTAGCCACAAACTTGAGTTTCTGATGAAGCGAGGATGGCACTGCCCCAGCCGCATGTATCCAAGGACGTCCTAGCAGGCAACTGTAGGATGAATTGATGTCCATCACATGAAAGACGACATAAAATACTTCGGGGCCTACCTGCAGCGGTATTTCTACTTCTCCAAAAACTTCCTTCACTGACCCATCAAATGCTCTGACCAAGGTGGAGCTCGGTTTTTGATATGAACAGTCTACATCCAGCTTATCCATTGTAGACTTAGGCAGCACATTCAAGGATGAACCGTTATCAATAAGCACCCTGGCAAGTATATGGTCCCCACACTTGACTGAGATATGAAGAGCTTGATTATGACTCTTTCCTGCCGGAGGCAGCTCAGTGTCTGAGAAGGTCAAGTAATTAGAGGCTACAATGCTGCCAACAATACCATCAAGCTGGTTTACTGTAATGTCATGGGAGACGTGAGCCTTCATTCAGGACCTTTAGCAGTGCAGCACGATGTGCCTCTGAACTAAGCAGCAAAGAGAGCATTGAGATCTTGGATGGGGTTTGATTCAGCTGGTCTACCACCCGATATTCACTCTGTCTCATTACTCTCAGGAATTCTTGAGCTTCTTTGTCCGACACATCCCTGACTTCTACAGCTTCCTTGTCTTTTCCCTTACGGGCCCTTTCTTCATTTCCCTTGGATTGCTCTCTTCTAAGGTTTTCAGGAGTATACAACCTTCCACTTCTTGTGATACAACTACCTCCAGCAATGTTTGTTATATCCAGAGTGCCTTCAGGGACCTCCGCTTGCATTTGCACATTGCAGCTCCATGGAGTCATCCTAGTCTCCCCACTGGGGGTAGCAGCAGGTACTGGAATAACAACAGTCGAGGGTCTCGTCACAGCTAGGCTGGAATTCAGATTGCAGGGAATCTCAATCGGTCTCCTGAAGCCTCCATTGCCTGATTGCAAGGTAAATATACTTTCTTCTTTCTCCTGGATTCCCACTTAGACCAGGTGTCTGTCTAAGAGATCTTGGAGAATTGGTTTAAAGCCTTCACATGCCCCGATGCAGCGAGGATTATCACAGGCGTCTTTCCTAGCACAACCTTCCTTGGTGACACCAAAACGGCATAATTCAGCATGGATAAAATTCAAAGGCATCTGAATGCAATCAACTTTTCTAACCAAACACTGACCCCCCTGATGGTCAACGGCATTAATAGCAGATCCTCCATGCCCTGGCAACGGATTGGTGGCTACATTGGGTTGTTGAAACGATATGCTTTTCGTATCAAGTAATTCTTGCACCACATATTTGAATGCTTTACAATCCTCCACCACATGACCTACTGCCCCAGAATGAAAGGCGCAGGTGGCATTCGCGTTGTACCCCCTGGGATAGGGAGGCTGATATGGCTTCATTTGACGAGTACTGATTATTTTGTTGGTGATGAGATAATTAAACAAGTCCGTGTAGGACATGGGAATGGGATCAAAGACAACAGGCTTCCTTTCATTATAGTTCCGGTGCTGATAATTTGATTGAAAAGGCTGTGCCAGTGGTGCCTGAGGAGGAACCGAAATAGCTTGCGGTGGATTGCTGTGCGACGGACCACTGGCTCCGATGACTGCATTAGTTTCACCTTCTTTCTTCTTATGAGACCCAAAAAATGGCTTTTTTTTGACCGGCAGGAGGTGTCGGGCCCTGAGCTATTCTTCCGCTCCGCATACCGTTCTCTACTCTTTCCCCTGTGACCACCATCTCAGAGAAGTTTGAGGCTACGCTGCCAACTAGCCTATCATAATACACCGCAGGAAGGGTTTCCATAAACATGTGGACCATTTATTTGTCCAGCAGAGGGGGTTTTACTTGAGCCGCAAGGTTCCGCCATCTCTGAGCATACTCTTTGAACGACTCGTTATCCCTCTTAGACATGCATTGTAGCTGAGTTCTGTCTGGAGCCAAATCATTGTTATACTGGTATTGACGCATGAAGGCATCCGCCATGTCTTTCCAGCAACGGATATTAGTTGGCTCTAACTGCATGTACCAGTCAAGGGGAGCTCCGGCTAAACTTTCTTGGAAGCAATGCATCATTAAGTTATCATCACGGGCGTAGGCAGTCATCTTTCGGCAGTACATTGTCACATGGCTGACTGGGCAAGTTGTCCCTCTGTATTTGTCAAAAGTTGGTGCTTTGAACTTGGGCGGCAGGACTAGATCAGGAACCAAGCACAACTCATGGGCATTCCTGGCTCGGGAACCTGCCCCTTCAACAGCTCTTAACCTTTCTTCCAGCATCTGATACTGACTTCTAGCTTCGGCAGGGTAATTCTATGGGAAACCGCCGGCACCATAGTGAGGGTTATTCATCGATGCCGCGACCGGGGTCATGTGTCGGTGAGCAATATTCTGAGGGACTGGGCCCTGTACGTGTGGATGAACCATTATTGGTGAATTGAAACCCGCCGGAGTTCCTGGAGCAATAACAGGAATTGGGATCTGAATCTGGGCTTGATGCGTCCCTGTTCCAACTTCATTCACAATTGTATTAGGCTGAGCGTGCCCCGTGGTTCCCGAAGGATCTCTTCCAGGGTTTGCATCAGCAGCAAGAGGCGTATAGCCCAGTGGGAGACCATAGGGAGGCCATTGCGCAGCTTGAAGGGTTTGATAGATCCCAGACCCAGGAAGGGGAGGAGGATTGTTCGTCCCAGCGACAGCAGCTTCAGTTGTGCCAACATCTCTCAAGGCACTTAGCACTCTTATGACCTCCGCCATTTGAGCCTTTAGGACTTCCATCTCAGCTTGAATGACTTGATTCCCCTGATTCTGACCATGCTGACCCTGACCATTAGGATCCGGACCTCCTGGAATTCCGTCATCCTGATGTGGCTGCGGATCGTTCTGATCATGGTTGGCTTGATTGTTTTCCATGTTTCTTGCTTGCAGACGCGTCCAATAGCGATGATTAACCAGCTTGCCTAATTTTCTGTTGACGGAACACGCTTATGAACACAAGAACGAATAAATGAATGCAATGCGAATGAATGCGTGTTTAGTTTTTCTTGCCGAGAATCGCAGTGTATTATGTCTTGTCATAGATACGCAGGTAAATCTTTGATTATTTTTGTTATATCACTTTCTTTGGATCATACTGAAATTGGAATCTGGAAGCGAAACGGGTGTATTTAAACAAAATACTTCAAAATCTGAGTACGACATTCTGATACAATGATTGAAAAAGGAAAGGTACAATAAAACAAAATGGGAAATTACAATAAAGAAGCTCAAATACAAAGAGCTTTGACATTTCCACTCATTTTCCTTTTGTTGTTGGCAGAGGTACTTCCGGCTTTTCCTTTGGCTTCCTCAACTAGGGCTCTGCAGTACTCCACAAATTTGTACACCTCAAGCGGGGTGTTGAGGGGATACATCTCAGTTTCGGCTTTTCTTAATTTCCTGGGCATATCCGCAAGAGCCTGGTTGACCAATTCTGATAGCTTGGAGAACCTATCCTTCCAGTGTTGAACTTCGTCCCTCAGCTCAATGATGACTGCCTGCTCTTCAATTCTACCGAGCAGCTCAACATAGCGATGTTCCCAATACTGACTTTCATCCCTCACTTGCCGGTACGCATCGCTGATGTGACAAAGGCGCTCCTTCAACTCATCAGAATCCTCTTGCTCTGCTTTTAGGGCCCGCTGATATTCTCTGAGGATGTTCTCAAATGAGTCTCTTTCTTGCACAACACTGTCTAACTTACCCTCCCATTCAGCTTGTAACATGCGAGATTCTCTTTTTGACTTGGCAAGCAAGCTTTTCGCAGTTCTCTCTTCCATTTTTGCTTCATCCCACAATTCTTTCCACTGATTGGCTTCTTCCAGGGCTTTCTTCTCTTTCAAGCTTCGCCTCTTGATTTCCTCCTTGGCTCCTTGCAGATACCTTTGAACTTCTAACTTGCTCTCCTCTTCCCCTTTTAGTTTCTGACTGAACTTCTCAATGGTAGCAGACTTCAGGGCATTTTCTTCTTTCAACCTTTTGTTCTTCAGAGCCATCTTCTCTATCTCAGCTTGCAAAGATTTCTTCTCTTCCCCTGCCTTCATCAGAGCCAACTTAAACTCGCCTAATTCTTCAACAACAGGGACACTGGCGTCTGCTACTTCCCTCTCGACTTGCAACTCTTTTTGGTAGGGCAGTTGAACATTCTGGATTCTTTTTCCGAGCCACTGAGCGAAGGTGATACCACTAGTCCTCTGAGCAAGCTCTACTTTTCCCATGTGAACCACCGTACTCCAGGCTTGCAAGACCTTTCTAAGCAAACTGTCTTCTCTTGGTCCTCCTTCAAAGATGTAAAACGGGAATATCATCTCTTCAGTAGGCGAATTCCTCATCGGATACCCCAATTGCCTCAGAGTCAGAGACGGGTTGTAGTTGATGCATCCCTTAGTGCCCATCAGCGGGACATTTTGAAAACACCACAGCGGAAGACTACCTTAGGCCTATCTTCCCAGCAAGATGAGAGATACCAACGGATCGAGTGCTCATCTAGACCCCCTAGAAACTGGATCCATTCTTGAATACTCATAGCTTTCACCTCACAAGTTACAGCGTAGCTAATCAACTTTTCCACTCGTGTTGGGTTGGTGAAGGCATGAATGAGAAGCCACGCATACAACAGGTGAGAAGAGCAAGAGATTTTCTTCCTTCTAAGTCACAATGATGAGTAAAAGCAGAATAAGTGTCAGCAAGGATGGCGGGAATTGGATTAATGGGGCTCCTCTATTCTGAAAAGCTAGGAAAATACCAATAACGGTCACATCCACATA